>CM062820.1:1643290495-1643890495 GCA_031772625.1 Pinus tabuliformis
CCCTTTACGCCCTACTCTGCAATATGCTTTTATAATTTACAGAGGCCTTATTTCATCATCCTCTCACCAATTATCCTCTCTCGGTGTCCCCATTTTTGAAGAGATTACATAGTAAAATGGTTCGCTGCAGCTGGTCTCTTAGTTTTTCTTACCTTCTTTTCTTCTCCGTCACCTTCTTTTATATAACAATTGAAGTTTTTCCACAAGATCTGCAGGAGGCCGGCGAATTACTTCTTTGTCTTCTCTTGATTTGATGCCAATAATTCCATGCTCATTTCTTGTTACGTGCTCTCTCATCCAATCATGCATTGGACAAATAATCCTTTGCATTGTTCCTTGACGAACCAAACTCCAGTGTTTGACCTACTGTCTCCACGCCCTCACCCAATCATAAGTCGTTGTTTGTGTTCCTTTTCCAAAAAAATTGTTTGCATTTGTGTTGGGCTTTACACATGTTTTTGTTTTCTTTTATCATGTTTCATATTGCTTAAAACCAAATGCCATACATTGGGTTTTAAAAAATAAAATATTAAGGCATTGTTTATTAATATGTATGTGGTGATGTGGGATCTATATATAATGGTGGGTTATGTAATATATTTTATACATTTTGTTGTATTTATATTTTAACCTTTTTGTTTGTTTATTTATATAACTCAAAATTTGTTATTATTACAATTTATATATATATTCACTTTTATATATTTAGTTATGATTATTTACAACTTCAACTAATATGAATATGTTACACTATACTTATTTTAACGTTGGGAATACTTTACTATATATATGAAAATTATTTATTTTATATTTTTTTATAAGAATGAGAATACAATGTTTTTTCGGGTTAATGTGGTATGTAATATGACAAACTTTCTTGATGTAAGTGTGTACTAAGTGAAGTGGAGGAAGTTTCATTATGCAAATCCAAATGTCATTTGTGAGTGTGATGTGCCAACTCACATGGAGGGAATACCAACCAATGAAATCATACGTTAAATGTGAGGTGATATGTCAACCGAAGGTGCCACATCGCCTTCAATCAACCAATATAAAAATGTTTCCATGAACAAAAAAGATAGCAAAGAGGTGCCAATAATCCAAAAGTGTCAATTACAATGGCCAAAATGAAGGGTGTGCAAAAATATGATCAAAACCAAAATCATCGAAAGTCCCAAAGCCAAGAAATAAAGATTAGAAAAGCCATAATTCATGAAAATGCCAGCAAAGAAAGGAGTTTTTTTTTTTAAATTAAAATGAAGGGTCCCCATGGTTTTTTAGTAAAATGATGGGGGGTTGTGGCCAACAACAGGTTCTTAAGGCCCCAAAGAGGATTTATATTTACTCATCATTCAAAGGAAAATAAATTAAAGAATACGAGCAAGGGACGATTTTCTAATATCTGTGGCACTCGACGCCCGTTGTTACTACTGATATCTATCTACATTTGGGGTCATCTCTGGCAACAAAATAAGTTGTGAGCAAAGTGATAGAAATGTAAGTTCCATGAAAAGTGGTGGTAGGACGTCATCAATGGATGATTCCAGGAAGCCTAAAATCCAAGTCCTTCCCAACAATAGTGGATATACGAACCCAAACTCCACAAGTATGCTCATTCTCATTCTTCTATTTTTCCATCTATATTTTATTTATTTCTGCATCTTCTTGTTTCTATTGTTAAAGTCTCCTAGCTTGGCATTTTATTGAGTAGAGAAGTTGTGCAAAAAGGGATAGATTAGTGACATTTATTTTCATTCCATTCATGTTGCTTTTAGGGTAAATGACAAGTGAAGGCTCCAATAACAGGTATGTTCTTCTTTTTGTGGTTGTGTATCAATAATTTTTTTTAAGGTTTATTTCCAATTTTCCTAAGAGCTGAGGCCTTCATATGTGGTCGAAATGGCGTGGAAGAATGTATAACACTTAGTTTTTGGTTAAATTTCTAGGACAAGGTTTTTTCCCTCAAAATCGCCCATAAATTGCAAACAACTTATTTATTCCTCTTGAGAAGTGAATGTTGATGACTAGCCTAATGACTTGCCACCATATTCACAGAATAACCACATTCCATCGAAACATTTACCCCTTTTCTCAACTATAATCTACCATTTCAAAATTATATCATAAATTATTTCATGTTCCCTACCTCTACCGTGGAAACTAATGGTGGGAAAAAATGGAAACTAATGGTGGGGAAAAATTGAAGGAATGATAATATTATTTGGAAGAAAATAACATTTAGATTTGGATGAGTGAATTGCACATGCTGTAAAAATGACTTATTTATTTAATTTATGTGCCTAGAGAGAGTTCATACTTAAATACTTCCTAATCTCATGCTTTGCACAAATGTACTTTCCACGTTAATGTTTCCTAATTAAATAAATATAACTTCACCCAAACGAATTCCTAGCTTTACTCATACAAAATTGGTTTTCAAAAATCACCATTTATACATTAATTGATGTGTTAATATAACTTCACCCAAACGAATTCCTAGCTTTACTCATACAAAAGTGGTTTTCAAAAATCACCATTTATACATTAATTGATGTGTTTGGAACCATCCTGCCCATGTAATGCTACTTAGAAAGCAATCTAGGTCACCTCCTCTCTAACTCTTTCTTTTTAATTTTATTGTTAGCATTTTCAACTAATGGGTTTTTGTGGTTTGTGGAATATTTTGTTTGTTGTTTTTCCCAATGCCTAACTTTAAATATTTGGTACATTTTGTTCTTGTCAAACAAAAGTTGTTTTTATTAGAATGTTAAATGAAATCCACTTCAACCTTCATCTATCCCAAGACCCTAAAGGCGCACATCTTGTGTCATTCTTTGTCTCATACCATTCATGACTTTACTAGTTCATTGGTTCCTCTAAGTTCCTTATTTAACTCAATGGTGACCAACTTTTGCTAATGGTTTTAATTTTAATGGTACCCTTATTCAATTTCATAGTCGACTTTGCAGAATTTTGAAGTCTCGCTCTTATTCAATTCACTTTTCCAAGGATAGTATTTTTTTTCCCTTCATCTGTTTCACCTATCCCATTCATCACAAATGCAGTTTAAGGAATTTTCTAAGATATATTTGTTTTTCACATTGGTCTGCTACGCCTAAAGAGACTATTGATGTTGTTGTCAAAAATTATGTGAGGATATTCAAGTATCATGTTCATTGGCTGGGATTACATATGTTGACTGCATATGTACATACTGAATTCAATTTCTTCTGTGTAATCTTGTGAGATCCAAGCTTTATCTAGTCTTTAACACATTAGATTTGCTCCTTCTTAGGTATTTCACTATATGAAATGGATTGGTTCATGTTGTTCAAGTTCTTGTAAATATTGAATCTTGTAGGGCTTACAATTAAAAAGTAAAATATCGTCTATGTCCTGTAGTAGTCAAAAATCTTAAATTGGTACTAGTTGTTTTCTTTAGTGATCATATTCTTCTACGAAGGATGGAAATATATCTTAGAAATTCTTTGGTATTTGAAAGAGTGAGAAAGTTGAAATGCATTCTTACCAAGATTAGCACTTGAGTATCCTTGGAAAAATCCACAATAGTCATCTAAAACTGGTCCAAAAGTAGATTGAACAAAAATATAAAAAACTGTTGGAACTCATAAGGTTAGATATAAAAAATTATGAAAATACCTAAAACATTGGCAACCTAAAAAGCTAAACAAAAATTGGAAATATTGGGAGAAATTTTTGATATTTTCAACACTTATTTGAATTGCACTAACAGACATGAAAAAGTTGAGAGTGTAGCAAATATTTAGGATCTTGTACGGCTTGGGTGCAAAGGTTCAGGTTTAGCTGTAAAGGGAAATTTCAAATCTTATGATAAGGGACCTAACACCTAATGCATGTGTTAGTAGGTTAATATATCTCATAGGTTTGCTAAACATATATTTTCCAACCGTACTTAAAGGATAATCATTAAGGTATTTGGACAAGTTTACCCTCAAGCAAATTATTTTCTTGGGACACTGTAAAAAAACCCTTATGGTTGTGATAGATAAATCCACCAAGAGGCATATAGATATATTTGAAGAAAGGCCAATATTACAAGGTAGGTCAACAAACTAGAGCCACATAGGGAAACACAATTCAACACTTTTATTGACATAGAAATTATTATATGATTGCAAGAAGATGAGGTTTTTTCTACAATCCCAAGTACCGGGGGTAAAAATTTCATACCAGGAAGAAATTTTCAGAAAGTAAAGTAATTTATTTATTTATTTTTTTCCATCGATTAGGGTGCAACTGGTCTCACAAATCCAACAATGAGACTCACGCACCTTATTATCGAGGCCTTGACCATGGCCTTCAAGGTAATGTGGAGCATGGAAACGTCGAGAAATGTATGTTCCAAATATTGACAACAAAAAGAATCATATTTAGGAACAAAGATATCTAGTAGGGTTTCATCAAGATTAGGCCCATTAGCTAGTGGAATATTTTTAGGTTAAACTTTTGTGTCCTTTTCAATGGCAATATCTTCACATATTTATCTAGACTTGAATTTGATGATAACATGATGAAATATTCCAAATAGAATTGTCAATAGAAATATTGGATTTTTCTTTGATTGAGCCATTATTAGCTCACAAATTTCATATAGTAGGAAGCTAGGCCAATTGAGGTTGCCCCAGGTCAGACAGGAAACAAGACTGCAAGTAAATGCCAGGGAAGGACATAATTAACAAGCAGATGCATGTAGTCAAAAACCCATAAGATTTGTTAACACCTAATGATCCTATACTAGTAAGAAAAAACATTAAGTAACCATTTTCAAATGAGATGAACACTAATTTTTTATTTCCTTTCCCTTCTAACAAGTTCTTTAGGTATTCAATGGCAAGGTAGTTGGTTATGTTAAGCAAGGAGTCCTTAAAGGAATGATGATAGAATGAGATGTACTTCATATTAGCCTTGAGCATGGTGCATATCCAAAAGGCAGTCTTCTCTAGATTCAAACCTAATTTTCCCTCTCTTGAGATGAAAATGCTTGAGGATTCTCTACACCATTGATATAGACTCTAGTTGCTAGTTTATTTAATATTATTGCTGCATAGGATTTTTGCTACAATGGAATTTGTAACATTGATATTGAACAGTTTTTTTACTATTTTTTCATTGTATTTGTGTAACATCCCTAGCCAAGGGTCTCATATGAGCCACATTATAAATATATTGTAAATATTTTGTAATGTTGAAATTGAAAGAAAAAAATGGAATTGAGTCAAGGGACATGGATTGCAAAGATGGGGGAGGAGAATTGTTGCTTGATACATGATGGTTTCTTGTGCAAAGAAGAAACATGAGTTTGAGGACAACCATTGAAGCCTGGCTGGTGTAGGAATATAATAAACTTGTTCCTACAATTAAATAAGTTAAGAAACGTACTCAGGCCCATGCTTGCTTGAGGAAGCACAAGAAGTAAGAGGGAAGGAATTTATGAAGGCTGTAGAAACAACAAGGACACAACAATAATTGAGGTGGACAAAAATGCAGACCAACAAGAAAGAGAAGCATTCAAATAGTGAAATGGGGGCACGTTTTGAGAAGCATTGGAATAGGAGCAGAGGGCCTTAGAACCAAAGAGAGCAATCAAAGAAGGGAAATTAGCAAGAAAGAGTTTGAATAACAAAGGAAGTCATTCGAACCAGGGGAAGAATTTGAGGAGAGAGACTTCGACCCTTGAGGAAGACACCCATTCAAATTCTCATGGAAAGGGAAGAGACCTTACTTTGGAGGAAGAACGAAAAGAGACTGAGATTAAGCCTCCAACCAAACATTTCAGCGGGCATCTTGAAGAGAAGAGAAGGAAAGGGTTCTCTATCCATAGAATGTTTTCGGTTGAATGCTATTCTCTAAAGCCATATAACAGTTTGGGGTTCCTAGAGGCTATGAGTTGAGATAGGATCCCTAGAGCCCTGTAACAACTTGGGTCCTTGGAGGCCATGGGTTGAGACAAAGGTCTCTCGGGCCTTGTAACAACTTGGGTCCTTGGAGGTTGTGGGTTGGGATGGAATATCTAGAGCCCTGTAACAGCTTGGGTCCCCTAGAGTTTGTGCATTGAGTTAGCTACTCTGGAGCCCTATAATAGCTTGGGAAGAAGCCTTCCTAAAGCATAATTAGTGAAGGAATGGAGCAAAGATAGTTTGATAGTGCCCTCTTAACACAGTGGATTCTAGACTCCCTATGAGGGGGTGACTCACTTTGATTTCACTTGGGGTGAGGTGGGGTACCTATGGACTCTCTGTGTTGGCAAAGAAAGAATCCATTGGTTGGTGGGATTAAGGAAGAGGTCCTCTAATGTCCTCGTGTCAACTGGTAGTTAGTGTGCAATTCCAAAATAAAGTATTCACCCTGAGACTCTAGAATTTGGCTCGAAAAATACAAGTGAAAGTGGCTATAAGTGTCTATGGTTGGGTGGAGAGTCCTAGTCCTGGACTTAGTTTCCCTGCACGCTTAAAGATGAGTAATTTATGCATGTTGGTTTACTTCTTTTAATGAATCACATTTCATTGTTGATGGTTCTATATTAAGGACTATGTTTTTTTGCCATTGTTACTCGCATTTATAATGAATCTATGTGGAAACATCTTAATTATGTATATCTATCGAATATATGATTGTATGTGTGTTGTATCGGGAGAAAATGTGAGTGATAGTTGATGATAGTAGGCTCAGAGCACATGATGCAAGGAAAACATATATGTATATAACAACCACAAAATGCTAAGTCCTATGCCATAATATTAAGCCAAGTCATAATTTGTATATATGTTTAACTATGTAGGAAGAAGCATATACATAAATTAATAAGAGAAAGATCAGACCTCATCACAGGTCGTGGCCAAAGTCATAAGAACTCAAAAATAAAGTTAAAAGAATGGTGGGTTCAGAGACCCTTTTTATCGATACAAATAATGCATGGGAGAGCCCCTACGTAGCAGGGTATGAATTTTTTATATCCATTATTTGTCAGGTTACAAGCTGTTGTGTAATAAGGCAAGATTGATTCCAATGCTGTGAAGGATTACCGCTTGGCTAGAGAACCCAAAAGACTTACCTAAATGGCCTCCAACCGTGCACTTATAATAGCCACCATTCCCTCCATAGGGATTTTGGCGATGAGGGTTGTGTGTCTATGCAAGTAGCCAAATGCCTTGGTAACCATGGAATGGCTTCATGGCCACTTGTAGGCTTGACATGGATTCTAGCATTTTTAGCATGTAGAAGGAGAGGTGGAAACCTCTTGGAAGCTAACGCCAAGCTCGTGATAAATAATGAGTCAAAGCGTCTGTTCCTCCATGCGATGAATTCCTTACCTGCAGGCACAGAAGTCCCATAGGATGGAAAGCCATTGATGAAATTATCACCCAAGCTCAGGAGGGGTAACACCCTTGAGAGCGCTAGTAATCCCTTAGTGTCAGCATCAAAGCTTGACCTTGATATGGAGTTCTTCCAGACCTATAAAGCAGAGCCATAGTTGGAAAGATCAGCTCGAAGGAGACTATGTAGAATTTGAGTTTCTCCTTATGGTGATAATGGATATCCCCTTCTACTTCATCTCTTGAGGTAGTGAAGAAGTCCCTTGACTGGGCAATAGCAGACTGGTGAGGGACATGGATATGTTGTGGTGTAAAGTTGTGAAGCTCCAACCTTATAGAATCGAATGGATAAGCTTAATCCCCTGCAGATTAGAACCTTAGGTGGAATGGCTCCCTATTGGAGGAGACAGATTCTCCTTGCGTGTGATTGGCCGGGAGGAGTGTTGATGTAGCCCGAAAGGTTTACCCAAGAGGGACACCAAGGGAGTAGTGAGAAATATTTGGGAGGAAACTAGTCGAGATAAGCTAGCAGCGACGCCAACCTGGAAGCTACACAATTGGTCAAAGGTGGCCCCATTGATAGGTCATCTCGTTAGCTCCAAGCCAGAGCATTGGATGACACAAAATATTATGTGTGCCCAATAATGTTACCATTGGTGGGTGGGTTAGCCCATAACCCATGTAAGTCCAGGACATCACTAAAGACATATGCAAAGGAGACAAGGATGACTCCATCTTGGCGGGTAGGCCCTGGAATATTTCAAATGAGGCGCAATTGGTAAGCATTAGGAAGGAACGAAGCTAGTGGATCCCACCCAGTTGTGAGAGCTTGGAGGAAATTACCTAGCATGATAGAAAGGGGCAGACATGGTTAAACGTCGAGATGTGAGTTTTGGTCCATGCAGAAAAGCATGCGCCAATGGGAATGCACTGGGTGAACCCCACATACCACGTCACCCCACGAGGTTCATCCCTCAGTAATGTAAAGGAAGGAAAAGTGGAAATGTCAGGAAATGGACACCGAGCCATTTGGCGACATTTTGAAAGGCCTCGAATTGGTAGTCGTGTTAGGCCTTGGGGGTCTTGGACCAACGAAATTGAGTTGTTCTGGGGGAACACCTCTAAACCCACAAACCACTTAGGGGTGGTGTCGAAGTCATTTTTGAAAACCAGTGGTTTTCGAATAACAATGCGAATCGATACAAAGCAGAGGGTTGAAATACCTTTCTCTCTCTTCTAGAGGGACACATGGCAATGTTTCAATGGCTGGAATGAGAAAATGATGAGAGGTTATGTCAACGTGATGTGGTTGTATAGGGGACCCTGTTATTGGGAAATCTAGTGTCCACTCGGAGCTGCTAGTCCCACTAAGACTGGTAGCTATCTTAGAAACAAACAAACTAAAACTACTTTCATTTTCCTTTATGAGAAGTAGATAAGAGTGGAAATAAGGACACCAACCTCTGTCTTGCGCTTGGTTCCTTGCTCGATTCCTCTCCCTTCTAACAGATCCTTGCCGCTTCTCCTTTGTCTACCCAACTTCAGAGAGCACTTGTGGAATCAAAGCAACATAATACTATCGAAGAACAGAGATCTACAATCATAAACAATATCGGACCAGATGTATATTGACCACACAAATGCATATATCATCAAACATACAAGAATGTGGAGGAAAACTTGAATAGCTTTATTAATATCAAGAATAGCAAAGGGGATGTGTCATCCTCCAGCATGAAAGCCCTTATTTCACCTCATGAAAAGCTTAGATCTCCTAACACTATGATATTCCAACAAGAAACCAACAGCACTTCCTTACAAGATACAAAAGTCCAGCCTCTGGATCTCTGGGATGAGGGATCCATATATAGATGATTGCAGGGGGGTGAGTCAGCTTCTGGGATTTTGATTAGTGTCCTCTCTCTGATAGTTCTTGATTCCACTTGGAGATTCATGATCTCTTACTCATCCCTGGGCGAATTCAAAGAGGCAAGTGTCATAGGAGAAGTTTTTGGAAGATTCCATGATCATCCACTTCGCAAACTATCTCTGCCATTTGTCCACTCTCGCCCATCGTACCCTATGGAAGGGCTGTTCAGTATGCATCGCACCCTTTTCACTAGGAAGGTGGGATGCATCGCACCCTTAGCACTGAGAAACCTGTATGGTCCAGTTTTGACCAGTTCTGAGCAGTTTCTTGTGGAGAACTTCTGGGAGATGATGTAATCAACTGACCTTGTTCTTTTAGGGTATGGAACAACACTTTTAGGGACTTAGGAGCCCTTAGTTTATGGACATGTATGATTGGGGTTGCAGTGCCCAAAAATGTCTATAACAGTTGCCCCCTAAAGCATGAGGTCATTAATCTTTCGATGTTGGGTGAAATGCTTTATCATGAGTATCCGAAGTTTTTTCAAGCTGGAAGGCGACTTGTAATAAGATACAACACAATACATTATCTTCATAGTATCTTTCATGATCTAGCTGAGGCGGGCATTCCCATGCTCAGCTTTATAAATTCATTTTCATGTACATAAGACAGACAACCATCTGTGCGGGAGACTGATGATTCTGATAGAGTCATCATCCTTTGATTCGGATGATCATCTGTGCAGTAACAATGTACATTTGATGTCTTTATTTTCCTAAATATATCGCAGCCTGGATGGATGAAACTAGATCCGGGGTCTTCAAACTCGTTCAATCTTCACTCGGAGTACAAGTCAATCCATGTGAAAGATGTTCTAGAGTCGAACATGGAAAGACATCGCCTGATTACCAGCCAATGATGTAAGCTGTTAACAGGCGCGAGAGGAATTGCCGATAATGATGATGAACCTAAAGGTACTATAGTACAATTCACGTGGTGTGAATAAGGGACTTGGCGTCGAACACCACGCAAAATCTTTTGGTCGAAGGCCATTGATGTAAACCTATCGCCGGAAGTGAGAAACTTGCCATTGAGACATGCAAGCTTCAAAGTACTAAAAGGGTTGTTCCTAAGTCGACTTCTTGGATAATGAGCTAATGTCGACAAGAAGCGACCAGCCATAGGAGGGCCTTAATGAATCCCACATCTATGACACAGAATGGAGTAAATGATTTTGGAGGTGAAAACGATTTGATGATATAGGGTTCAGGGTGGCAGTCATGAAAGAATGGAGCGTGAATGTATTGCAGCGGACGAGACACATGTGAATTCTCTGAGCGACTTCTCTTGAACATACCGACGACACTGACATGGATTGGTAGCGTTAACCCCAAATATGGATGGTGTGATGGACCAATGGTGATATGACCAATGAACGAAACAACCCAACCTGACTCAGATGCAAAGTGAAAGTGTCATGTTCAAGAGCGACTTGCTACCAATAAAGTTTCTTCAAGTTTTCTTCCCAATTTTTCCCCAGTCATTACTGACCAGTACCTCTTTCTTTTTGTCAAGATTGAGGAGGACAACATATGCTTGTTCTATAATTTTCCCTTCGGGCAAACCCGTCGCTATATTTTAACGAGCCTAGCGACAGTGAAACTCGTTGTTGTCTGTATGGACAAGTTTGTCGCTATTCCGTTTTAACGAGTTTAAAGACAATGATAACTTGGTCCTTTTCAATTTTAGAGAGTCTAAAAGGGACTTAAAAGAAACTCCAATAATCCTTTTTCGTCATATAATCCCTTAAGTTCGAAAAAGTATAAAATAATACGAAAGGGATGAATTTTTGGTAATTTTAACGAGTCGAACAAGACAAGCGCTCGATCCTTTTGTGTAATAATCCCTCAGGTCCAAAAGGATTAAAATCTAGAGGAGGGATAGCACTTCTGGTCGCTTTAACGAGTTGGAGAGGCCAATCGCTTGGCAATCTTTTCATATTTTATGAGTCAGGTGAAAAGAGCTTAAAGGAGACTCGTTTTTGAGGAACGAGTGATAATTTCAGGTAGCAGCTGGTTCCAGGTAAGGTTTGGAATTTTCCAATCACGACAGTGTCACAAGGATGGCTAATAGGATCACTCTTCGCAGCTATTCCTCAAAAGGGGTAAACAATCAAATGGAGGTGAATGATCGGCTAAAACAAAGTGGAGGTGATGATGAGAACACGACCAGGGCTCAAAAGCTGATGATAATGCATTCGCAATGGTTATTTACCAGAAATTGGTTCATTTTTTAATGAGCTTAAACTCTGGGGGAACGTTTGCTCATTGCTTATGTTTAATTTTTAATGAGGTTGAACTCCACATAAAAACTGCTCATGCTAGCCGTATAATAAGGATGTCTCATCGATAGGTTCAATTTTTAGGGAGCTTGCACCATTCGAAACTATGCTCTAGTGCCTCTCGCATGCAAGCTAGGAACGACCAACTACGCCGCTCTACTTAACTACCAAGATCACTACCAAGGTTAGGTAGGAAACGTTTTCCTTTACTTTGTCGGTGCCATGGTGGCCCTTGTGAAGATGAATGGTCAATTTGACCACTCACCCAACCTAGGTGGTTGAAGTCAGTGGAAACATAGAGTTAACGTTAGTTGGTCGTTTCTCGCTTGCTCACAAGAGGTTTGCATGCCCCCAGGTATAGCGAAGTAGAGTTTCTAGGTTACCCCTCAATTTACAGACAAAACGTTTGTTATGTCGGGAAAGGCCTACGTTTTAACGGAGGTATCTTATCCAGTCTAATCCCCTCTTCCTATACAGATGGGGATCATATCAGTCATATATCCTTCACGGAAACCTACCCTATACCCAGAGTTTCCCTGCCGAAACAGACCTAGGTGCATGCCCCCTGGGTTCCAGTCATGTCCTGCCGAATCACTCGCGCTCTTCAGGTGGATGGACTGGAGATTGATGAGACATTCCTTGCATGAAAAGACCATTTAGGGATGGCATTTGTCTATTAGCTATGTGTGAGCCAGGGAAATAAAGTTGGTCTATGAGCTTGACCACTTGGCCTTCATGCGGAAAACACATTACTCTAAAGAGTGAGGAGACAATGGCTCCCATGCTATAAATATAGTCACGTCCAAGGAGTAGATTATAATCTAGAGGTCCTTGGACTACCATTATGTTCACATAAACAGTTTTCCTTCTCAATGTTATGGGCACATTGGGAAGGATCCCTAACGGTCGACTGGTTCCTTTGTCGAAGCCTGTCATATTTCTCATCTCAGGCAGAAGCGATGGCGAGCCAAGCGCTTCCCAAGCAGTTGAGGAAAGGATACTCACAGAAGCCCCTTCATCTATGATGGTACCAACCATGATCATTTTGTAAGCTTGTACAATGATTCAGAATGGTACATTAGCTGGTACATGGGGTCTACCTAGTAGATTCCAATCGAAGGAAACGACTAGGTTTCTCGGAGGTGGGACCGAATAGACGACCGGATATGACTCTGACGAACTTCCTTCCTGCAGTAAAGGAATGGGTAGACTGCCCCCATGTTCATCGGAGTCTGTGTTTATGAAAAGAATTTGAACGGTGTCATTCTCATTCTCTTCGGTGATTGTGTCATCTAAAGATGGACCTTTCAAAGGCAAGACTGGGTCAACTGCCACCTCAACCTTTTGACTTTTGTCTGGTATGGATTCAGCGGGTTTATCTTCAATGGCAGATGTTTCGACCGACCACAATGGCGTGTCGGTCGGATTTTCAACTAGCGATGGACTCGGCAAGAGTTTCTTGTATCCAGGAGGAAACCGTAGCGGTGACCTGAACCTTGAGGGCCCAATTCTAAAGCCCCTTGATGGTATGCTTTCGCTCATCGGATGAGCTACAGCACTCCGGGATAGGCTTTCGTGAAAGCCCTTCCTTCCCAGGATTTGCCCTGGATTGATCGAAATCCTTGCCCCTCCGTCTGAAGGCTACAACATCGGCTCGATGGGGATGGTTATCCAAAACTCTTTTAGTTTTGTCTAGGAAGGGACAACGGTGGACGGCGTGATCGCCTTCACATAATTTACAAGGAATTTTACATTTCCTTTTTTGTCCAAATGCTTCGTTTTCACTAGTTGATGTTGTACTTTCAACATGGTCTTCAGAGGTTGATGACACTAGGTTGTGCAAACGAGGAGACCAGTCCCTTAAGATCCGAGGGATGCAAGGACAATCTCGATGATAGTGGTCTCCTTTGCAAATGACACATTTATATTTAGGCTTGGATGGTGCAATGTGTGGATTTTCACTAGATGATGCCTCGTTACCCCTTTTCGCCTTTGGCTCCTTCTTCTTCTTCTCTTTCTTCTCCTTCCCCTTCTTCTCCTTCTTAGTTACTTGATTTTTGGCCTTACCAACTTTATCAAGTGAAGAGGAAGGAGGAGAGGGAGAATAAGATGAAGTAGAAGGTTTGGGGGTAACTTTAGTATCATCCAAATGGTGACTTGATTGCTCAGGAATCACGGTGTTCTGAACGATGAAGGTTGAGAAGAGCCATATTGGCAAGCCAATCATCAATCTTGGAAGTGACAATGTAGCCATATGAGGTGCACCAACATCTCCCCAAGAGGAGAAAGGACTAGGATTTCCCCCAAGGGAAAATCCTTGGTTGGTGGACTCCATTTTCCTCAACCTAAGACCAATGTGGGAATGGTGATATTATTCTGATTAAAATAAATTTTAGACGCTTTGACACAACTTGTTTTTTCAATTTTTAAGAGTCGAGAAAAAACAAAAGATGACTCTAGTCACCTTCGATTTTTAATGAGCCTGAAGTCACAAGTGCTCAGATGGACCTTTTCCTTTAAGGAGTCTGAAAAGGAATGAAAGAGACTACTTTGGAAATCTAGACAGAGGGATTACCAAACCAATCGCAAAGCTGCAGAATACTTTTTATGGTATGGCAGTCAATCTTCCTGAATGCCGTGTTCAGCGCATTGCGATCGATAGGGCAGCAAACACGGCTTCCTATGGATAAAGGATATAGCCTATTGTGGTCTCCCAATATATGCTCGACGGTACGTGGGAGCACAAGTCCGTGTTGGCACTTGTCGTCTCAAAGAGGAGGAATCACCCAACCAACAGTGAAAGCGACAGTTACCAGGCTTTACAACGCCGAAATACGTCTCTAGCCTAGACTTCTAGATGTTGTGCGTTAGGTTCCAAAGCATTTTTAGGTTCATTAAATTTATTTTACAATTGATCTTTCTTAAAAAAAATTCGTTTTAGGTTCACCGCGTGATGTAGATGTACAATTCCTAAAATTCAATCTAAGATGATAAGAAATCGTTTAATCTTCTTTTTGCAATGAAAATCCTAGCTACTAAAGAAAGAGAGATGGTATTCTTTCAACATAGAGCAGAGAGCACACACTAGATGCACTGTCCTAAATCAAACCAACAAGTAGTCTAAATGCAAATGCACATGCATGTATTTGTTTTTAGCTTTCTTAATGTGTGAATGACAAGAAGAATGCTAAGTACAAATCTGAATTATCTTTTCAAAGCGACAGTACTAACAAATTTCTCTTCAAAAATGAAAGGAAGATAATGATGACACTTTACTATTTTGAATTGAAAACTACTTTTGACACTTGAAAAACTACTAATTCAAATCAAATACAAGAGTAACTGTATAATCGACCATCAAGAACAATAGAATTCTTTTCTTTGACTGAAAACGACACTTGCGACACTTTCAAATCAAAAGATGACAGTTCGACTATGCTACTACTTTGTAAAAGAGAACTGAAAATGGCGGAAAATACATAAAAACATTCATAGTTATTTGCACAATGGAGGTGGAAAGATGGAAAGGAAGGGGGTTTCGACAGTGGTATACTGATCACAGACAGCAAAACTCCTGAATAGAGCTGAAGAGAGTGAACACAGAGACCAAAATCTGAGAGCAGAATAGGTCTTGTCTGATCAGCGCACCTGTAACACAGGGAAAGTGCGATGCAGTGCACCTACTGCACACGGGAAGTTCAATGCATCCAGATTCTCAAGAGTAAAAGGTGCGATGGTCTAGGGACGAGACTTCAACTGGGCTCCGAGTCACAGTTTGCAGCTTAGTTCAGGGATTTAGGCCGGGCAAGTGATGTACAGTAAATAGAAATCGCAGGGGCTGATCTAATGAGGTTACTAGAGCCACCACTAGGGAAATTAGAAAGTTTGCAAATCGATTGTTCAGTTTATAAACAAAACCCGGAGATAGATTGAAGCAGCATTGATCTACTTTGCACTTGCATAGAAAATGCAGTTCGAAGGCTAGCTGGCTTGACTTCATGCTGCATCTGTAAGTTTATAAAACAAACAAATATAGACAAACAAACAATCTATTCGGTCCCCAGTATGGTTGCCATTTTGTTATCGGGAAATCTAGTGTCCACTCGGAGCTGCTAATCCCACTAAGACTGGTATCTATCTTAGAAACAAACAAACTAAAACTACTTTCGTTTTCCTTTATGAGAAGTAGATAAGAGTGGAAAGAAGGACACCAACCTCAGTCTTGCGCTTGGCTCCTTGCTCGATTCCTATCCCGTCTGACAGATCCTTGCCGCTTCTGCTTCGTCTACCCAGCTTCAAAGAGCACCTATGGAATCAAAGCAGCATAATACTATCGAAGAACAGAGATCTACAATAATCAACAATATAGGACCAAATGTATATTGACCAGAAAAATGCATATATCATCAAACATACAAGAATGTGGAGGAAAACTTGAATAGCTTTATTAATATCAAGAATAGCAAAGAGGATTACAACCAATTGTTCTGACCCAATGTCATCCTCCAGCATGAAATCCCTTCTTTCACCTCATGAAAAGCTTAGATCACCCAACACTATGATATTCCAACAAGAAACCAATAGCACTTCCTTACAAGATACAAAATTCTAGCCTCTGGATCTCTGGGATGAGGGATCCATATATAGATGATTGCAGCGGGGTGAGTCAGCTTCTGGGATTTTGATTAGTGTCCTCTCTCTGATAGTTCTTGATTCCACTTGGAGATTGATGATGTCTTACTCATCCCTGGGCGAATTCAGAGAGGCAAGTGTCATAGGAGAAGTTTCTAGAAGATTCCATGATCATCCACTTCGCAAACTGTCTATGCCATTTTTCCACTCTCACCCATCGCACCCTACAGAAGGGCTTTTTAGTATGCATTGCACCCTTTTCACTGGGTAGGTGGGATGCATCGCACCCTTAGCACTGAGCAACCTGTATGGTCCAGTTTTGACAAGTTCTGAGCAGTTTCCTGTGGAGAACTTCTGGGAGATGATGTAATCAACTGACCTTGTTCTTTTGGGGTATGGAACAACACTTTTAGGGACTTATGAGCCCTTAGGTTATGGACATGTATGATTGGGGTTGTAGTGCCCAAAAATGTCTATAACAGACCCGTAGCAGGAAGACTCGACATTTTGGTTGACCATGTGGGCCAAATGTGAGTGACATGTGTCACGAGTCATAGACCGACACGTAGCCCAGGAGACGTCATCCCACTGGCCTAAACCTAGAAGAATTCAACGCTACAATGAAAGGATCATCGAGTTGACTGAGCATCAGGATGACATGGGAGCTATTAGAGATAACGCACCCCGACATGAAGTTGATTTCTTAGTGAGCATAGCGAGTGGACACACTTGATAGTTTGGCCTGGTAGGAATTCTCCGGTGGAGGCAAGTGGGTACAACTAAGGAATGCACTGAAAGATGAGGAACCATGACACAAAGGATTAACAAGAAACTATGTGGTAGGGTTACTACACATGAAAGTGAGGACTGGTTGTCCCCATGGGACATGTCAACCTAGCGATATAACCCTGGGGGGTGTGTATGGGGCACAAGTTTATTGCGCCAGGATAGAAGACTATGGGATAAGTGCTAACCCTCGGTAACGTCACATAGAAGCAAAATAGGGGTGCAAAGAAGTATGAAGAGGCTGGGAGGTATATGGCTTAGCCCTGACCTTTGGTCATTTCGTGGAGAACAAGACCAAAGTTACAAAGAAACAAGATCTATAACGAATTTGAAGTTCCTTATGTTTTGTTGAACAAATAAGAAATAAGCACTGATCAAATGAGGAGATTGAGTTTCATATTCTTAAGATCCTCTTTCGATCACCTATCACCAAAAAAATTAGTCAAGCATCATAAAACAAATAAGAAAAATCAAAATGAAATGAAATGCAAATGTAATTTTGTTTTTCATTTTCCATTTAAAAAAATAAAAATATGAAAAATTTAGAGAATAAATTTTTGAAGACATTAGATCACTTAATATTTCTTGGAATTATATTATATTATATATCAAAAGAAATCTAAAAGAATTTCCCACCCAATGGTTTTGATTTTATGGGAATCCTATCTCACTATAAAATGTTATTTTATAAACACATATGCACAATCATCACAAAAAATTAGGAAATTAGATCATTTTCAATGAACCATATCTCCATGATCTAGACACCATTATAGATTTTTTTGTTTTTTATTTTATTTTTATTTTTATGAGGTTAAAATTTTGAGGAGAAATCATATCTGTAGTTGTTTCATTCAATTTCTATATAGAAATTTATAGAATTTGATCTAAAATATGCGCCATGTTTTTTCCTTTTTAATAAGTTTTAATTCAATCTTAGATTTAAAGGATCAAGGGGTGGATCTAGCTCAAAAAAAATGTAGAAGAGATAGGTAACACCAAAAGATATTGAAGACATTACTAAAACAAAGAAATTCAACAAAGAGAGGCATAAATCAAATATTTTTACATGGTGTAGTCACCAATAAATCCAGCAAATGGAAGGATAAATCAAATATTTTTCCATGGTGGAGTCACCAATTTTGGTAGCACAAATTTAACTCCAGAGAAAAAGGGACTATTGTCCCATATATCCTGCGTTAGGATCTACTACACTATAGATAGATGACTAACTGGAGTTTCCATAATATCTATACACAAACAATCCTTTCATGAAAGAGAGAGGCAAAGGAAAGAATCAAGATTAAACATGTCCATCCTCACATGTTAGCGTAGACTGTAGACTTGATCCAAAAACCAAAGACCTTTCTCCTCACCCAAGGATCTTGCTTCAACACCTAAAACTTATCATGGAAACACATTCAGAAACAACAATGACTATCTTATCCTCTATAATTTGGAAGGGAAATAAAAATACAAAATAATATATGATCATAACATACAAATATTAATCATGATCTCATATACAACAATATGTAAGAGACGGAAAACAACTTTGTAATCTATATAAATGAATGGAAAAGCAAGTATATTGTACCTTAGTAGCAAAGTGTTCCTCTCTGATTCCTCAATCTTGATCCCTCCATGACTAACACACACAAATCAGGCTCATATATGCAATAGAGAAGTGTCTCCTTGTAACAATCCTCCAACATAACATTGTAGTATACTAACTCTCTTCTCCTCTTCCACCCTTGAGAGGGTCTAGTTATAAATTTTTCCTAGATCTACAAGGATGTATCTAGACACTTAGGGCCAAGAGAAGTTAGGCTTGATGGCATGTGAATTGGATGGATACAAGTCATGGATAGACTTGATGGTACATGAACCAAGCAATTACAAGTCATGCATAAATTTCATTCTCAATTAAGAGGTTTTCCCAAACCAATATGAACTTTCTTCTCAATTATAAATAATTATTATTTCATAGTTATAAAATTGTGACATAATAATTACGAGAAATTACTAAATTATGTAATAACGTCCTATAACTTCTAATAACTTCCTTGTAATACATATGGTAGTAAATACAAGTATAAAAACATTTACTACAACAACCATATGATAGGGAACAAAGAATTGTTTTCTAGCATTGACAATTTTATTAAATCTGAAATCACTTTAGGAAATGATTAGCAAGTCAAGGCCTTAGGTAAAGGTTTTGTGTATGCCTTAACCAAAAAAAATGAGAAGAAATGAATTATTGATGTTTTCTATGTATTTAATCTTAGACATGAACTAATACACATAGGATAATTGATTGAAAATGGTTATGACGTAAGATTCAAGGACTCCACATGCATAATCATAAATAAGGCACCTAGTCAAAAACATATTGCAAAGGTTCAAGTGACCAAGAACAAAATGTTTTCATTGAATATGAGAACTGTAAATTTTTCACATTCATATGCACAAAATGTCTCAAGTATAGATGAGACTTGGTTGTGGCATCTTACCTATGGTTACCCTCCTTTTAGGAGTTTTGGTCTCTTACAAAAATAATCAATGGTTAAGGGACTACCTATATTGAATGAACAAACCATCCCTTGTGAAAGTTGCATCCTTGGAAAACATCAAAGAGACAACCTTCCAACAATCCCAACGAGCACCTAGTACTAGTTCACACAAATCCATGTGACCCATGCAAACTCAGTCCATTGGTGGAATTTTTTATTTTCTAACATTTATTGATGATTTTAGTAGGAAAGTTTGGGTAAACAAATTTGAAAATTTCATAAAGTTCAAAGAATTGAAGGATACAGTAGAAAAACAAAATGAAAATATGTCAGAGAGCCTAGATTGGATAGAGGAGGAGAGCATGACTCAAAGGATTTATAATATTTTGTAAACAATAGGGAAGTAAAAGGTGGTTCACCACTAGATATACTTTGAAGAAAAATGGAATGGTTGAAAGGAAGAGTTAGACCATCATGAACTTGTCAAGAAGCATGATCAAAGATAAAATTGCATCCAATGGTTTTTGGGATGAAGCTATTTATTATTTAGTCTACATACTAAATATATCTCCAGCGAAAATGTGAAAGATCCAAGAACATATAGTGGCATGGTGTCAAATTCCTATGACTTCCAAATTTTTGGTTGTATTTCCTATGCACATGTCCTAGAAGAGATGAGAACAGAACTTGACAATTGGTGCGAAAATTCCATCTTCATTGGCTATGGTAAATAGCCCAAATCCTACACGATATATAAGGGAGTCACCAAGAAATTTGTGGTGAGAAAATATGTAAAATTTTTGGAGGAAAAATCTTGGAGTAAGCAAGAAAAATAAATAATGGAGAGCCAAAATGAATTTCTCCAAATAAATGAATAAGTGGAAATCTTAGGACAACAAGTACTCAAATCAATATTGCCAAGGTTATAGGTGCAAATCCAAGAAGAATGGACTGAAAATAGTTCTTCTTCTGGTAGTGAGTTAGTATATTTGGTGTGAAATCATAAAAGAAGGAGCTTAAGGGAAACCTATGAGTAGTTTCATGACATGGATTGACAATCTCACTTTTCATTATTATCCTATGCACCTACTTACTTTGAAGAGGTAGTGAAATAGGATCATTAGGTATAGGCCATGATGGAAGAGATTGAAACCATTGAATGAGTAGGAAATGGGATCGTGTTGATCTCCTAATAGATAAAATCAACTTTGGTGTTAAGTGGGTTTACAATTAAATTAAATGAGAAAGGCAAGATAGAGAAATATATGGCAAAGCTAATTTCTAAAGGTTTTTCTCAACAACCTAGTATTGACTATGGTGAAACTTTTAATCATGTAGTAAAGTTAAATGTTATTAGACTTATGTTAGCTATAGTAACCTATAGTAACCTAGAACAAATGGGAAATTTTCTAGATGGATGTGAAGTTAGCCTTTTATAATTATAATTTAGAAGAGGAGGTGTATGTAAATCAACCACCAGGATTTGGAAGTAAAAGGCCATAGTAAAAAGATCCAAGGGCTTGGTATAGTCAAATTGACTCTTATTTGCTTAACAATGGGTTGCAGTAATGGGCCCACTCTTTATACCAATTCATATCAATAAGGTTAAATTCTTATAGTTTTTCTTTATGTTGATGAGATGATATATACAAAAAATTTAATGTTAGATGATTTCAAAGATGCCATGAAAAGAGAGTTTGAGATGACAAATCTTGGTCTCATGAAGAACTTTTTGGGAATTGAAGTTAAATAGTCTTCTCAAGGCACTTACATATATCAACATAATTATGCTACATATATCTTAAAGATGTTCAAGATTGACAAATGCAAACTAGTGAAAACACCTATTACAACATAAAAAAAATTGAGTAAGAAAGATAAAGGACCATGAGTTGATTCAACACTCTTATAAGAGGCTTATAGGTATCCTCATGTACCTTACTACAACTAGACCTGATATTATGTATGCAGCTAGTTTCATTTTCAGATTTATGTGTCTTGCAAGGATTCTCACTGGAAAGTTGGAGAATTTTTTTAAAGTATATTACAAGTGCAACCTGATTATGGATTGTGGTACACAACTTTTGAAGACAATACACTTTAAACATACATAATCAATGACTTAGTTGGTGGCAATGGTGATAAGTAAAACACCTTAGCATATACTTCTCATTCAAGCACAAGTTAGATCTCATGGGTTTCCAAGAAACAGTCTATTGTCTCAATCTCTTCCACGGAAATAGAATATGCAACAACTATTATAGCATCATGCCATACACTATGACTAAGAAAACCCTTGAAAGATATTGCACATGTAGAAAATGAACTAACTTCTATGTTTTGTAAAGACAATTTAGCAATTGCATTTTACAATAACCATGTCTTTCACCACAATAAAAAACACATTGAAACTAAGTATCATTGTTTTCATTAGCTTGTTAACAATAATGACATTTCTTTGGAGTTCTCTAGATCTAAAAATCCTCACATATTTTTAATGGAATTATGGAGATTCAAGTTTTAAAACAACTCATGGCCATTGTGGTAAAGAATATAACAATTGAGATTAAAGAGAGCGTTAAAATGTAATCTCCCATATGTTAACCAAATTTATGTAGGTTAGTTGGTTTTTCAATCATATTGTATGATGAAAATTCTGTTAGTGGTAACAATTCTGTTAGTGTTTGACAGGGTGTAAGTTTATTATCATTAATATATGAGAACGGTCATCCCCAGTAATTTCAGTTTTTCTGTCATACCTGTATCTGCAATTCTCTGAATTAACAGTTGGTTGACGTCATTGGGAGGTAGAGAAAAATGCTTGGTACAGTGCATGTAAACGGAGGTCCGTTGCGGTCAGACTTCCATTGCACCACGGACGATTAGATGCTTCTTCGTCCTAAGTTAATGAGATTTTACTTTTACTTTATCCATTTTTTTCCAGATATCAAATCTTCCACATTGTTCGTAATCCGTTGATAACAATCACTGACGTTTCCAATGGTGGCCGCCGTAGTTGAGTTATGGATGATAGTGTCTATGTGTTGTCTCGTGAGATTCGTTACGACCATGGAAGTCAGTCAGAGCAAAACAAACAGCAGAGAGAAAAGTTATGGATGATAGTGTCTATGTGTTGTCTCGTGAGATTCGTTACGACCGTGGAAGTCGGTCAGAGCAAAACAAACAGCAGAGAGAAAAGCTCGCTACTTATGGGTTGTGTCGTGAGATTCTCTATGACCGTCCATGTCTGTCAGAGCAAAACAACAAACTGGGAGAGAAAATTCGGTACTCTAAGAAAAAGTCTAGTAGTCTAAGTTTGTAATTTGGATTACAATCTGGTAGGAATTTTTCCAAAATATTAACTTTGTATTATTGAGTAGAGATTTTCATTTTATTGAGAGGAGAGACTCATTTTTATGAATTATTGATTATTCAGTAGAGAGGTTCATTTTACAGTCTTATCAGGGCAGGTGTAATTTAGTCCATACTAAACTTGGAGTTGACAAATATTATTTTTAAAATAAAAATAAAATATTCTCTAAATAGAAAAACAATGTTGGGTCATAACAAACAAAAATAAATATGCTATTCATATTGTTAGTATACATATGAGATAATATAATTTCATCTAAAGCAACTAAAAGTAAAAAAATGTGTAAGATGTTTATACCCTATAGTTCCAGAAATATTTAAATAGGAGATTTAAATAAACTATTTGAATATGTATGTTAACTAATTTATGTGAATAGCGAATTCATATATATTTATTAATAGAAAAAAATGTTAAAAAACTATACTCTATTGTTATATATAATAAAATATTCATTATACTCTATATAACATTAAAAAATAGAATTTAAACAATGAAAAACGGCTGCACTCTAAAAGAAATTTAGATAAAATTTAAACAACCAAAAAATAAGCATTGTATTTTGCACTCTAAAAAAAGTTTAGACCTGAATAAATTTGATTCCAATTAACTTATTTAAATTAATGATTAAAATGAATCTATACTAATATAATTTTAATAATATAAATCTAGTATTTAAATATTTTTAAAATATGAATTAATTTCTACACTGAAAACCACATTTTAAATAATTCAAATTTATAATCACAAAATTATACCACCACATTCCAACCAAAAAAAAGCATCTCATGATTCCACTGCTCGAGGAAAAACTCACTACATCCATCACCGTGGATGTCTGTCAGATCAAAACAAACAGGGGAGAGTAAAACTCGCTGCCTCCATCAATCAATCCTTTCATACAGTACATGCAAGACAGAGATGTTTGTTTCACCGCAAAGAAATGGACCAAATATTCAAACAACCTGTGAAACTCGTGGCCAAATATGAACCGATTCATTTTAGTTTAGTACAAGTTTGAATGGTCTTCGTTTTATTATATTTTTACGAAAAGCTAGGCATCCGGTTGTTTGTATATACATTAAGTGGGGCATATTGTCCGTCTGAGCGAAACAAACAATGGAAAAAAAAATTCGTTGCCTCCACGTATGGTCCAGCCATTGATCAATCCATTCGTCGTTTTTCACTGCAAAGTGAGATCAAGAATCAAAAGTCCAGTGAAGCTCACTGCCAAATATGAATCCATTTTTCCAAGGTTAGGAAAAGACTGAAAGGTCTTTCCTTTTTTTTTTATCGTATTTCTCCGAAAAGCTGGGATCCAGTTGGTTATATATATTAACACATTAACTACGTTATATTTTATGTGTATACTCACGTGTTAGAAGTGATGGCTATTGCTAATTTTGGTACTTGTTTTTGTCAATTTCTCGCCGTTCTAGCACACGGAGAGGAAGAAAAAACTAAGAAAGATGTTGAGATTTTCTGCTGTATTAAATTTGGGAAAAATTTCATGTATGTGACAACAATAGGATTAGTTGCTATATTAGCTCCAGTATTTTTGAGGAGGAGTTAATGCATCCTATATTTGTTGTGAGGGAATTTATGATTCAGTTTTATGCTCTATCTATATAGAAATGTAATCCCGTAGAGGATTGAGAGTGTGTGTAGAGAAAGTAGAGAAAATAGGGAGAGCTGAGAGTATGTGTGAAGAATTAGATTTATTGTAATCTCCTTTGAATAATAAGATTGCCGATGTCTCTGTTCTGGTGGACATAGCCCAGATTGGTTGGGTGAACTACGTTAAATCTGTGTGTTATGGTTTTGTGATTTGTTAATGTGCTGTGTATGTTCTGTTTAGTTTATTTCCGCTGCGCATTGTTTAGTCTAACAAGTGGTATCAGAGCGGCGCAGCGGAAGCGTGGAGGGCCCATAACCTACATAACTCTTGTTGTGGAACTGGTGCGTGTAACAGAACTGCTGAAGGTGGAGTTCTGGTGATTGGCGCAGTTTCGGCAGAGACAGTCGCGCCAATTTCTGACAGTGAACGGGTTGGCGCGGTTAATTTTGGAACAGAAGCGCCAATTGGCGTGGATCCGAGTTTAATACTCGCGCCAGAGCATCAGTGGCCCGATTGGTGCGGATCCGAGTTTAATACTCGCGCCAAAGCTTCAGTGGCCCGATTGGCGCGCAATCGACGGGTTTAAGCACGCCAATTTTTTGTCACTTACACGGATTTTGTTCTGGCGCGGATCATCTGCTGTCAAAGGAGCGCCAAGCAGTGGATTGTGTTTTAGGCGCGGGTTTTTCGCTGTCAAGGAGCACCCGGCAGTTTTTCCCTCTGGTAAACCTGCAATTTTTTGTTTTTCTTTTCAAATTGTGGTTACACGGTACGATAGAGGATTTTTTTTTTTTAATTTGGAATTAGAGATTTTGTTTGATACAACATGGCAAAAACTCAAAGTGCTCGTTTTGAGATCGAGAAGTTCAATGGCAAAAATAACTTCGAAATCTGGAAAGTGAAGATGCATGATCTGCTTGTGCAACAAAGTGTGGCGAAGGCACTGTTGGGAAGATCCAAACAGCCTTACCCCATGACAGATGATGAATGGAATGAATTGAATGGAAGAGCTTTGAGCGGTATTCGACTGTGTTTCGCGGATGATGTTTTGTTTAACATCGTGTCAGAGAAAACTGCCGCTGGTTTGTGGACAAAGCAAGCTGTACATGACAAAATCCTTGACCAATAGGATTCTTCTGAAGCGACAATTGTACAGTCTGCGCATGAAGGAAGGTACAGCTATTACTGATCATTTGAATGTCTTTAATACTCTCATGGTGCAATTAGAAAGTATAGAAGTAAAATTTGAATCAGAAGATAAAGCTATAACTTTATTGTGCTCGTTGCCCGAGTCATGAGATCATTTTGTTACTTCTATAAGTCTATGTATATCAGAAACCCTTGAATTTGATGATGTTGTTGGAGCTTTGTTGTCCGAGAGACAAGGAAGAGGTCAAATTTAGAAACCTCTACATCAGAAGCAATGATGGCTAGAGGTCGTTCTAGAGAAAGACGCTCTAGTAAGCACAGCGACTCGCGTTCAAAATCGAAAGGGAAGAAGAGTAAGGTAAAGTGCTGGTTTTGTGGCAAATTGGGACATTTGAAGAAGGATTGTTGAAAGAGACAGCAAACATCCAAAGAAGACTCTTCAACAGCGAAGCAAGAAGGAAACACGACAAATACAGGTTCGACATCCAAGACAGGTATGAGTGATGAAGTGTTATCAGTTGATTTGTCTAGTCATGATCAACATTGGCTGTTAGATTCTGGTGCATCAAATCACATGTGTATTCATAGGGAATGGTTTAAAACTTATAAACCAATCAATGATGGAGTAGTTTACATGGGAAATGATGTCACATGCAACATTGTGGGAATTGGAACTGTTCAGCTTAAAATGTTTGATGGGACAAATAAAATTTTAACTGATGTAAGACATGTACCTGAACTAAGGAAAAACCTCATTTCATTAGGAGTATTGGACACAAATGGATATAAAACCTTTATTCAAGGTGGACTAATGAAAATTTATAAAGGAATTTTATTAGTAATGAAAGCAAAGAAAGTTGGAAATCTTTTTCAGTTAGAAGGAAGAACATAGTCAGATTATGTTTTTATAGTGTCTCAAAATGACAGTAATTCTATTCGTTTATGGCATCAAAGGTTGGGCCATATGAGCAAAAGAGGTTTAAAGATTTTATCTGATCATAAGTTACTTCCTAGTCTAAAGTCTATTAAGTTAGATTTCTGCAAACATTGTCTGTTTGGGAAACAAAGCAAGCAGAAGTTTCAGACTGGAAAACATACTAGTAAGGGAATCCTTGATTATATCCATTCTGATGTTTGGGGTCCATCTCCTATAACCTCATATGGCGGATCGTCATATTTTGTATCTTTTATTGATGATTTCTCTAGAAAAGTGTGGGTCTACATGTTAAAGAAGAAGTCTGATGTGTTTACAGTTTTCAAACAGTTTAGAGCATTAGTTGAAAACATCACTGGAAGAACTATTAAATGTTTAAGAACTGACAATGGTGGTGAGTTTACTTCAAAGTAATTTGATAATTATTGCAAGGAAGCTGGGATCGAAAGACATAAAACCACTGTGTATACTCCTCAGCAAAATGGAGTTGTTGAACGCATGAACATGACTCTTTTAGAGAGAGCAAGAAGTATGTTGAGTAACGCCAATTTGCAGAAGGAATTGTGGACATAAGCGGTTGCTACAGCTTGCTATTTGATAAATCAATCACCATCAACTGCAATAAGATGCAAAATTCCTCAAGAGGTATGGAAAGGTCATCCTTGTGATTATTCTAAACTGAAAGTTTTTGGTTGTGATGCATATGCTCTAGTTCCAAAACATCAGCATTCTAAATTAAGTCCTAAGACAAAAAGATATATCTTTGTTGGATATGGTGATGGGACTAAGGGATGCGGATTGTGGATCCTACTACTCACAAGATCATCATTAACAGAGATGTTAAATTTATTGAATCCTCACTTGAAAATTCAAATGTATATGATAAATTGAAACAGGATAATGTATCTAAGCTTCAACACATTCAGTTTGAAACCAGTCCAAATATTGATGATGATCAAGATGAACATGGTTCAGATGTAAGTCATGAACAAGTTTCAGATGCACGTCATGAACAAGTTTCAGATGTAGATCATGAACATGATTCAGACGTTGATCATGAAGAAGTTCCTACAGATAATAATCAGCAAATTGTAGAAGTACCAGAAACATCTTTAAGGAGGTCCACAAGAATTAAACGTCCTCCTAGAAGGTATGATGATTATGTTACTTCAGTTGCTTTAACTGCTAACGATGATGAACCTTTGTGTTATCAGGAAGCTGTAGAAGGTTCTAAAAGTGAGAAGTGGAAAGAAGCTATGAAGGACGAGATGATGGCATTACACAAGAATGACACATGGGATCTGGTAGAACTTCCTAAAGGCAGGAAAACTGTGGGATGTAAATGGGTGTACAAATTGAAAATGGGTGTTGATGGTTCAAAGGACAGATACAAAGCAAGGTTGGTCGCGAAAGGTTTTTCTCAGAAAGCAGGCATTGATTTTCATAAGATATTTTCACCAGTTGTAAAAATTGTTTCAATTAGACTTGTATTAGCATTAGTTGCTTTACTTGATTTAGAATTACAGCAACTAGATGTTAAAACTGCATTTTTACATGGAGATTTAGATGAGGAAATTTACATGGAACAACCGGAAGGGTTTGTTCAAGATCGCAACAAGAAATTTGTCTGCAGGCTCAAGAAATCATTGTATGGTCTGAAGCAGTCGCCTCGACAATGGTACAAGAAGTTTGATTCTTTCATGTTGAGTCAAAATTATATAAGAAGTGAATATGATCATTGTGTTTACTTTAAGAAATTAAGTAATGGCATGTTCATTATCTTAGTGTTATATGTTGACGATATGCTTTTAGCAAGCAAAAGCATAACAGAGATCAACAGGTTAAAGGCTTAGATGGCTAGGACATTTGATATGAAAGATCTAGGAGAAGTAAGACAAATTTTGGGCATTGAGATTTTTCAGATATAGGAGCAATGGTAAGCTGTGGCTATCACAACAGAAGTATATTGAGAAAATACTCTTTAGGTTTGGTATGAACAATGTGAAGCCTGTTTTAGTCCCTTTAGCTTCCCATTTTAAGCTTTCTTCAAGTTTATGTCCTAGTACAAATGAAGAAAATGAATATATGTCTCGAATTCCATATGCCAATGTAGTAGGTTGTTTAATGTATGCGATGGTTTGTACTCGACCAGATATTTCACATGCGGTTGGGGTTGTCAGCAAGTATATGGAAAATCCAGGAAAAGAACATTGGTTAGCAGTGAAATGGGTGCTTCGGTATTTGAGAGGCACAAGTGATTATTGTATCACTTATAACAGAAGTAGCGAATTTGTTTGCGGATATGTTGATTCCGATTTTGCAGGTGATTTGGATAAGAGAAGGTCAACTTCAGGATATGTCTTTACTCTTGCAGGTGGAGCTATTAGCTGAATGTCAAAGCTACAGAATATTGTTGCTTTATCCACTACTAAAGCAAAATACATAGCTGCTTCGCATGCTTGCAAAGAAGCGGTTTGGTTTAAAGGTTTGATTTGTGAGTTTGGTAGGTTACAGGACAACATCAAGTTATTTTGTGATAGTCAAAGTGCAATTCATTTGGCTAAGAATCCAGCCTATCATAGTAAATCAAAGCATATACTTATCAAGTACCATTTTGTAAAACATGTTATCACTGAAAGGGGTGTTTCTCTTGAAAAGGTGCATATGAAGGAAAACTGTGTAGACATGTTCACGAAACCAGTTTTGTTAGAGAAGCTACGTTGGTGTCTGGCTTCTCTTGGCTTGCAGAAAAGATAAAAATAATAAATGAACAAGGTATCAGGCTAATTGTTCTCAAGGTGGAGATTGTTAAGATTTTTTGTTGTATTAAATTTGAGAAAAATCTCATGTATGTGACAACAATAGGATTAGTTGCTATATTAGCTCCAGCATTTTTTGAGGAGAAGTTAATGCATTCTATATTTGTTGTGAGGGAATTTATGATTCAGCTTTATGCTCAAACTATATAGAAATGTAATCCCGTAGAGGATTGAGAGTGTGTGCAGAGAAAGTAGAGAGAATAGGGAGAGCTGAGAGTATGTGTGAAGAATTAGATTTGTTGTAATCTCCTTTGAATAATAAGATTGCCGATGCCTATGTTCTGGTGGACGTAGCCCAGATTAGTTGGGTGAACCACGTTAAATCTGTGTGTTATGGTTTTGTGATTTGTTAATGTGCTGTGTATGTTATGTTTAGTTTATTTCCGCTACACATTGTTTAGTCTAACAAAAAGGATGCCAAAAGCTACGCTGTGATTCATTACATTTTTGTTTTGATTCTATTCAGTGATGACAAGCGGCTTTCTTAGTTTGTCACACCGCACTTCATTAAATTTTTTCTTTGATGCCAAAAGCTTTCTTAGTTTGTCGAGTATTACAACCGATCCGAAGTGAGGGACTATCAATAGCTGGTCATTATTGTTTGTCTGAAATCTTTATACAATATATTAAAACTTTGATATTCATTAAAAAAAATTCACTGTCCATTTATTTGTTTAAATGTTTGAATAATTTTCTATATTTCGGCAACTACTTTTCAACGAGATGGAGTCTTTTCCCCTCCATATTTTGTTGGTTTTGATAAAAACTTTATATAACATATTAAACTTCGGTACCGTTGTTTTTCTAAATGGCTTTGGCTATGGAATTTAACATAGGCATCTATTGGAGATTTATGAACTTTTCCACTCTAAGTGACAACTTGGGTGTTGTTTTCCTAAATGTTTTTGGCTATGGAATTTAACATAGGCATCTATTGGAGGTTTATGAACTTTTCCACTCTAGGTGACAACTTGGGTATTGGACCACACGAGGTAGTGCTCAATTTTCCTGTAAGCTAGTTACCAGATGTCACTTCGACATTGACAAGTTTTAAATAAGCTAGTTACCAGATGTCACTTCGACATTGACAAGTTTTAAATGCTTATTAAAAGAACAAATAACAAAACAAATGTAAAGTGAATTACCTAACTATATTCAAATTCTTACGCAAAGGATAAAAAAGAAAAACATAGTGTGTCAATGGCCTCACCCAGATCTGTTACGAAGCTACAGATAAATCATCTGTCATGAAGCTACAGAGAAGACATATTTGTATTTTTGGGAAACTAAATGCATCAATTAGTTGGTGAAATAAAAATATATAGAGTAACTCATAGTTCCTGGAATTCACACTAGTATTGTTATTCAAAATTCCTTTTAACTACAATCTCAATGAATCAGTCAATATGACCACAGACCATTTGCACAGTTCTAAAGATCCACACATAATAGATTCAAGCAAATATGTATTAATAGTAATGCCATGGAAACAAACACAGATATAAAAAGACTACCGTGTGCACAAGGAGATATCCGTTTAATATTTTTTAAATAGAAACACATAACACATTTTTTTAGAGCTACAATAAAGTTAGATTTTGGGTCTTTGTTAGTAACGTGGTTAAAAATTAGGAGTCAAATTGACTGGGCAGACCTAGAAAGAGGCTGGAGTACCAACAAGAATAGAGAATAAGAAGATAGAAAAAATCAAAAAGAAAGAATGAGAAAATAGAAAGAAAAAATGAAAAAATATTTGAAAGTTTTTGAGAAAATGAAGCTCTCATTAAATTGACAAAATTGCAATCCTAAACAGCCCAAGCTTTTTCCACCCATTAAGGTCATAGACCTCAGCTTGTGCTTTTCCCACCCATTATGACCTCATCTTGTGCTTTTCCCACCCATTAAGGTCATGGACCTCATCTTGTGCATTTGTTGCAATCATGTACCTCATCTTGTGCATTTGTTGCAATCCTAAATGGCCAAGCTTTTCCCACCATAGGTTATGGAGTTCATGGCCCTCATCTTGTGCATTTTCCTGGGCCTGGAGATGGTAGCATGACATTTATGGCTCAACCGTACGTTGTTAAATTATATCGTTTGTATTTCTTTGTCATCGTATGAAGCAAAAGGCTGAAGTGTACGTTGTTAAATTATATCGTTTGTATTTCTTTGACATCGTATGAAGGAAAAGGCTGAAGTAAAAAGCACCACAAGAGATGATATAAATTTGAAATAAGATTATATTCCAATCTGGACAGTTGTTAAAAAGTGAAAAGCACCGCCAGAGATGATATAAGAAATAAGATTATGTTCCAATCTTGACAGTTGTTAAAAAGTGAAAAGCACCGCCAGAGAAGATATAATTTTGAAATAAGATTATATTCCAATCTTGACGGTTCTTAAAAGTCCAACTCCAACTCAAGTGGGATCAGAGCAATAGATCTGGTAAGATATAATTTTGAAATAAGATTATATTTCAATCTTGACAGTTGTTAAAAAGCGAAAAGCACCGCCAGAGATGATGTAATTTTGAAATAAGATTATATTCCAATCTTGACGGTTCTTAAAAGTCCAACTCCAACTCAAGTGGGATCAGAGCAACAGATCTGGTAAGGAGTAAATCTTAAACCATTGATGTCAAATAACTAAACTGAATGGAAAGATGATCTACAATAATATATAGGCGAGCTTTCTATTTGAAAACTAATCGAAAGATTGTCTACAATAGTATATAGGTGAGCTTTCTCTTGGAAAAATGAGTAGCTCAAGAAGGCAAGGGCAAACGAGTCTGTTATTGGACATTAAATATCTGTTTAGCTGCAAGCTCTATAGCTATATAACTCTTGGTGAGGGCATTAAATGTCTGTTTAGCTGCAAGCTGGATAGCTATATAACTCTTGGTGAGGACGGAGTGTTCGTAAAGTCACGGCTCGTGTGTATTTTATATGGCTATCGAACTTGCAGTTAAGTGAACATTTAATGGCTGATAGCAAGCTCCTTAACCCTTACCGCTCAAAAATGCGTTTAAAAACCCAAATTGATTTTCCAGAGCATTTATGAAATGAGAAGCATTTAAATGCTTTTTATTAAAAAAACAAAAAAACCTTTCATTTAAATGTTTTCTATTTTAAAAATAAAATAAAATTAAAAGTTATAATTTTCTCATAAAATCCAAAATTTCATTAATAAGAAAAATCCAAAAATCCTTAAATAAAATTAAAAGTTATAATTTTCTCATAAAATCCAAAATTTCATTAATAAGAAAAATCCTTAAATTTTTTTATCTCTCAGTTAACCAAAACACTGGGAATGAAAAATGTTTCGAAGGAAAATGCTTAGTGACACTCGTGAGTAGGTGTGTAATAATTGTGCCTCTGACAAGGCGCTTGTCATTAAATCTCACACTGGTTGTATACCATAAGACCTCACACCGTGTCACTCCATTAAATAAACTGTACAGTGAAACATGTCAAGCTTCACGCTTTATCTCAAGGTTGTTGTCTTCCTTCCCACTCTGTTAGAATTTCATGCTTTGATCCATATGTATCGAGATTATCTACTTTGATAAGGTAGATATTTTTATCATCGAGATTATTTACTTTGATTCTTAAGAATAATAGGTAGATCTTTTTAGCAGGCTAGTAAAGTGAATCACATTTAAAAAAAACTGTACAGTAAAATATATCAATTACATCTAAGAAAAATTGTACAGTAGAAGATATGATCTAACTAAATTAGAAAATTAAACAAAACATAAACAAAGCTGTACAGTTGAAGATATGAGATATGATATATGAGGTGCAAACTGAATGCATTACTTCATTATACCTTCAGTAGAGATAGATGGAAGGGTTAAATGGGATGGGACACAGATATCAAAGTAATGCATATCATCTTTGTTTTGGAATCAAATATTGATTCCAAAGATATTTTTCTGTTATATTGAATAGATATGATAATATGGGAAAAACAGAGTGAGCGAATCCAAGATTCAGAGAAAAAATAAAGGAATTCAGCTCCAAAAAATAGACACGCATATCTTAAATTTATTCTCTTTGTTCGTACTTGGAACACAAACAAGCTAAAAGTTATGGCTGGAAAATTTAAATTTAATTTAATCTATTTCTTTTTAAAACAGAAAAATTAAACTAATGCAAATAATAGTTCACCTTTGAGGCCAAGGTGAATGTGATGATGAGGAGAAAAACCAACATATTCAAGAATATCAAAGCTCGAATCCTACGTGATGCAGGAGGCAATGACCAAAGATGGGAATTTTTAGGAATTTTTTGAAATTTCAAAAGAAAATGTTTTAGGTAATAAAAAGAAAATATCATATATCATTTTTGGGATTCAACTGCGTTAAGTAAGTCATTCAAAGTGTTAAGTAAGTCATTCAAAGTATGACCATTTCCATGAGAGGTAGTCGTTCAAAGTATGACCATTTCCATGAGAGGTAGTCGTAAAATGACTAATTTCTCATGATTTTTGAAGAACGAATCACATAGCATCAATCATCACTTCCGGGGCTTGCACCCGGTAAAATGACTAATTTCTCATGATTTTTGAAGAACGAATCACATAGCATCAATCATCACTTCCAGGGCTTGCACCCGGTAATAACCAGGACTTCCCAGGAGGTCACCCATCCCAGAACTCCTCTGGCTCAAGCGCGCTTAACTGTGGAGTTTTTCCCCACAATCAAGCCCACTTAGCTTGCTACCCCATTTGCAAAACCTTAGCAAGTATTGTGCCTCATGAACCATTCAGGTAGAGATCCCTTGACTCTTTTTGAATTTAAGTATGGGGGATTTTCGCAGTGCATTATATTAGATATCATTTTTGGGATTCAACTGCGTTAAGTAAGTCATTCAAAGTATGACCATTTCCATGAGAGGTAGTCGTAAAGTGACTAATTTCTCATGATCTTTGAATAGTTCACTTAGCACTCATCATTGCATCGGGTGATGCTCACAGGTGAAGAAGTGATTGAAACTAGTGAAATGTGGAGAACGAATCCATAACATCAATCATCACTTCCGGGCTTGCACCCTAACCAGACTTCCCAGGAGGTCACCCATTCCAGAACTCCTCTGGCTCAAGCGCGCTTAACTGTGGAGTTTTTCCCACAATCAAGCCCACTTAGCTTGCTAATTTGCAAAACCTTAGCAAGTATTGTGCCTCATGAACCATTCAGGAGATCCCTTGACTCTTTTTGAATTTAAGTATGATTTTCGCAGTGCAATATCAGATATCATTTTTGGGATTCAACTGCGTTAAGTAAGTCATTCAAAGTATGACCATTTCCATGAGAGGTAGTCGTAAAGTGACTAATTTCTCATGATTTTTGAATAGTTCACTTAGCACTCATTGCATCGGGTGATGCTCACAGGGGTGAAGAAGTGGGATTGAAACTAGTGAAATGTGGAGAACGAATCACATAGCATCAATCATCACTTCCGGGGCTTGCACCCGGTAACCAGGACTTCCCACGAGGTCACCCATCCCAGAGAACTCCTCTGGCTCAAGCGCGCTTAACTGTGGAGTTTTTCCCCACAATCAAGCCCACTTAGCTTGCTACCCCATTTGCAAAACCTTAGCAAGTATTGTGCCTCATGAACCATTCAGGTAGAGATCCCTTGACTCTTTTTGAATTTAAGTATGGGGGATTTTCGCAGTGCATTATATTAGAGTCAAGGGATCTCTACCTGAATGGTTCATGAGGCACAATACTTGCTAAGGTTTTGCAAATGGGGTAGCAAGCTAAGTGGGCTTGATTGTGGGGAAAAACTCCACAGTTAAGCGCACTTGAACCAGAGGAGTTCTGGGATGGGTGACCTCCTGGGAAGTCCTGGTTACCGGGTGCAAGCTCCGGAAGTGATGATTGATGCTATGTGATTCGTTCTCCACATTTCACTAGTTTCAATCCCACTTCTTCACCCCTGTGAGCATCACCCGATGCAATGAGTGCTAAGTGAACTATTCAAAAATCATGAGAAATTAGTCACTTTACGACTACCTCTCATGGAAATGGTCATACTTTGAATGACTTACTTAACGCAGTTGAATCCCAAAAATGATATCTAATATAATGCACTGCGAAAATCCCCCATACTTAAAAAAAAGAAAATATCATTTTTCCTTTTGAATCTAACCTAGTAAGTGTATTTCATTTCATTGTAATTTTCTAGGTTTTCACAAAATAAAATAGAAGCTTTAGAAAATTGTAAAAATAATCGGTAAAACTAACACAAGCTAAAATATTTAGAGGGAAAAACAAAATTAGAATAACAAAATGAAGTGTTACTCTTGTTCAATATAAGCAAAAATTATATTAATTAACAACCTCCCCAAACTGAGCGTTTGTACAACTTGTGTTCTACCTTTTGTATGTTAAATGGTCAGAAATACATTAATGCAAGAATGGGAAAGCTAAACCAGACTTAAAATAAAAACACAAATTAATTTTGAAGATATTAATTATTAATTAAATTATGAATCAAAAAAACTGTCAAAGGATATATACATTGAAAACAGATTGGCATATGTTTTCAGCATTATCTTAATATAAATTTAGAGTGAAAATTGAAAGAAGATAGGCATTCCTTTCAAGCTTGAGTTTATAGGATAACTGAACCATAAATTCGGAGTCTCTAATTTAAGGAAGAAGGACAAGCAAGGCAAGGAAGGTGAACAATAGTGAATAGTAGTAACAAAGAAGCATCCATACTTCTTAACTTTTGTGAAACTCAGAAAGGAAATATGAGAGAAAGAATAAGAGGAAACCCCTGTACAGGAGTTTACGATGGAATCTAGCTAAAGCATGAGAGCTATGAATATGATGATTTCAAAATCCAAGCAAGCTATGTACATGCCAAACAAGGGATAGTGAAAAGCCCCGAGCACGATAGGGTTAGCGACATCAACTCTCAGGGAAAGACAAGAGGTGAGCAAGAGCGAGATAGTCGATAGTCATTGAATATGAAGTCAATAGATAAGATAGCCAGTTGCCATTGTTTGTAGTCAAGCATAGTCCTTAGTTCGAGTACCCATCATAGCCATCTTGTTAGTTGCCAATAAACAGAGAACACAAAACACAACAGACTGAACTGAACACAAACACACAAATCTTACTCTTACGAGAGAGGGTTTTTATACACCAAGGAGACGTTTCTCGAGTCGGCGACGGTGGCTTCTTCGGGAAGCTATCTAACTCTCGAAACTTCCTCCTGAATTCTCGAGAAGGAACTAGACTATGCATTAAATGCAAATGGTGGTTGGAATTATTAATGTTTTCCAACACTCCCCCTTAATTCCAACCATATGACAAATATACTATAGCACAATACATAAGACATTGTAAACATACTCTTAATTGTCATGCCTTCTGGTCTAAGTCTTAGCTAGGCTTACAACATAATTTGGATTTTCTACAACACATAACTTACATCTACAAAACTCAAATTTTTCCTTCCCAAAAGGCCTAGTGAATATGTCAGCTACATTCTCATTTGTATTACAATATATTAGGGCAATTTCCTGTGATTGGACCTTTTCTCTTACAACATGATATTGTGTTTCTATATGCTTTGACCTTGCATGACATACGAGATTGTTCCCCAGTTTGATGGTTCTTTGATTATCACATCTGATCACTGTAGGTTCTTGTTGACCTTCACCAACATCTTCAAGTATTATTCTGAGCTATATAACTTCAAAGGTGGCACTACATAATGCTTTATACTCTACTTCAGTTGATGACAAGGAAATAGTTGCCTATTTCTTACTGCTCGATGATATAGCCCCCGATCCTATATTGAAGACGAATCCAGTGGTGGATTTCCCGTCCTCTATATTTCTAGCCCAGTCAGAATCAGAATGACCTGTCAATTCAACATTACAAGCATTAGTATATTCAATACCAATATTGATAGTTCCCTTGAAATACCAAAGGACCCTTTTTGCAGCTATCCAATGGTTTTCATGAGGCTTAGCCATGAATTGACTAAGTATGCTTACTGCATAAGCAATGTTTGGTCTAGTGGTAGTGAGATAATTCATACTTCCCGCTAATTGTCAATACAATGTTCCATTCACCTCTTTTGTTTCATCTTCACTTCTCAATTTGATATTTTGTTCCAATGGAGTACTCATTTCTTTACATCCATTCATATGAAATCTCTTTAGTACATCATTTGTATATTTTCTTTGTGTGATTAAGGTCCTTCCATCATCTCTCCATACTTCAAGACCTAGACAATAGTGCAACTAACCAAGATCCTTCATCTCAAATTCTTGTAATAAATTCATTTTTATATCTTTAATCAAATTATCAGCATTCCGTGTTATTATTAGATCATCACGTATATAGAGAGTAATATTATATCCCCATTTCTATCTGTCTTTTCTTTTGTTAAATCCTTGCTGAAAGAAGAATTTGTCGATTTAAACATACTAGGATTTGAGTGCTTGTTTTAGTCCATATAAGGCCTTTTTTAACTTGCATACAAGATGTTCTTGTCCCTTATTTACAAATCCTTTTGGTTCAACAAGATAAATCTCCTCTTTTAAATCACCATTTAGAAAAGTTGACTTCACATCTAATTGATGTAGTTTCCAATCATATTTAGTTGCTAATGCTATCATTATTCTGATTGTATTCATTTTTGCAAACAAAGCAAAGGTATCTTCATAATCTATACCTTCTTTTTGTGAATAACCTTTTGCAACCAATCTTGCCTTATACTTGTCTATGCTACCATCTGCATTAAATTTTGTCTTGTACAACCATTTTGATCCTATAGGAACTTTATTTTCAGGTAATTCTGTTAATTCCCAAGTTTCATTTTTCATTATAGAGTCATATTCTTCTTTCATAGCTTCCATCCATTCTTTATGATTTTTAGCTTGTTCATAATTTAAGGGCTAAAAAACAGTCATTACTTGAGACATTAAAGCATAATATTTATACCTGATAGGGGTTTGAATCTGTCGTGTTGACCTTCTTAGAGGTTCATTACACTGTGGAGTACCTTCTCTTCTTCTTCTTTGTGGAGTTCCTTCATCACTTCTTTGTGGGCTTTGACATTTTGGTATGTCTTATGTAATGTCCATGTGTTCTTGAACTTGAGTTGATTCCAAAAATTATTCTTCTTCCTTAAAGTTGTCATAAGGAGGTTGCCATACATTATGTTCATCTTATTTTATTTGTTTGTCTGCATGCTCATGAAATATAACATCTCTACTTGCAAATACCTTGTGAGTACTTGGATCATACATTTTATATGTTTTTTTATCAGTACAATATCCAATAAAAATGTGTTTGATGGCTTTGGCATCTAACTTTCTCCTATCCTCTTTAGGAATATGAGCAAAGGCCTTACATCCAAATATCATTAACTGACTAACTTTAGGTTTAAAACCATAAAGTGCTTCAAATGGTGTTTTGTGCTCAAGATACTTAGTAGGGCTTCTATTTCTAAGATATACAGTTGTATTAATGGTTTCAACCCAAAAACTATTAGAAAGTCCTTTACTTTTTAACATACTATGAGCACATTCAACTAATGTTCTATTATTTCTCTCAGCTAATCCATTTTGTTGAGGTGTATGTGGTACAGTAAATTGTTGCATAATTCCATTTTGTTTGCAATATTTGATAAAAGCTCCTAAAGTGTACTCACCCCCTTATCTGATCGAAGAATTTTAATGCTCTTTCCTGTTTTCTTTTCAGCCATACTCTTGAATTCTTTGACGTATTCAAACATGTCACTTTTGTTTCTTATAAATTATACCCAGGTGTATCTAGTGTTATCATCAATAAATATAATAAAGTAATATGCTCCACCAAGTGACTTAGATTGCAGTGGACCACATACATCAATATGCACTAGTTCAAGTATTTCACGTTTTTTTCTATTTTCATCCACAAGAAATTCTTCCCTATGTCGTTTTCCTAGTGCACAACCTTCACATTCAAAGTGTTCACCCTTAATATTTGGAAGGCCTTCTACCATCAATTTATTTTGTAGTAATATTAGGTTATTATTATTTTAGTGTCCATACCTTTGATGCCAAAGCTCTATATTTGACGTGCTTGTTGATGCAAAAGCTTGATGCCCATTATCCAACTTGTATAATCCTCCAACTCTCATTCCTTTTGCAACAACCTTGTAGTTGTCGTGTACATCCTTTACCAAACAATGTGATTTCACAAATTCAACTTTTAAATGTTGATTTGTAATAGTAGAGATTGAAATTATGTTCTTCTTTAATCCTGGAACATACACCACATTTTGAATTTGTTTTTCTTGTCCATTAGGCATCATAAAACTTATATCACCATATCCTTTAATTTCATGTGATCTATTATCTCCTAAATAGATGTGTCCACCATTACTAATCTCATGTTAAGTATCAAACTAGTCTCTTTTGCATGACATGTGGATTGATGCACCAGAATCTATAAACCAAGAGTTATCATCAACAATTTATGTTGATAAAGCAGCATTGGACACAAACAATTTAAGATTGCTAAAGTCATGACTAATTGCTTCATCTCTATCAACATAATTACCTAAATGCCTTCTTTTTTTAAATTGATCAGAGCTTCTTTTCATGTAATTCTTAGAAAAATGACTAGGTTTTCCACAGTAATAACACACATCATCTCTACTTGATTGGCATTTTTCCTTGGCAGATGTGTACCTTGAAATGATTTTACCTGTGGCTTTATCCCTTTATTTTTCTCCCACTATTTGCCTTTGAAGGACTGCTTCCCTTTAGCCGTCAATGCTAAATCTGAATTGGGAAATTTCTGTTTAAGGCTTCTTCTTCACTCTTATTCCTGCATAAGTATACCTACCAACTCATCAAAAGTATGAGCCTTCTCTCTAGCTGAAAGACCAATGATAAACATTTGATATTCATCAAGCATTCCATTTAATGTCACAGTAACCAAGTTTGTACTAGATATTGCTTCACCAATGTCACCTAATTTATCCTTTAGATCCTTAATTCTAGAAATGAAATTACTGACACTTTCATTTTCTTCCATCTTAATTGAAAGAAGCTTACTCTTTAAATACAATATTTGATTTGTAGTCTTCGTCTCATACAAACGTTTGAGAGTGTCCCATGTCTCCTTGGATGTTTTGCACTCTCTAATGTGTGGAATAAGGTTGTCCTTAATGGACATCCAGAAAAGCACCTTCACTTTGTTTTCTTGTCGCTCCCAATCTTGAATTGCAACATCTCTGGCTTGAGGGGCACTTGCTCGACTTAAACACCAGACACAATCGTCCATATGTTGTAGCCCTCAACCAAAGTCTGCAATTTAAACTTCCAATTTGCATAGTTTTCACTATCTAGTTTGTTGGAATCTGATAGATAAGACTCTGCTAATACATTTTCCATGTTACTTATTTTCACCAAGTACCAATCACCAAAAAAAATTACTAATTTTCACAAATATACACCCTCAAGCATAAATCATAAAATTTTATCCAATATCATTGATAATGTGGTTGCCCTCCTTTTTCTTTTTCTTTTTTAAAACCTTTTTTTCTTTTAATTCTCCCTTTTTTAATTTGTTTATTTTTAAGCACAAAAAATCAAACTCCAAATTCACCATGCCACAATCTTGATTACTAGACTAATCTATCCCTTCAAAACTTTATAAAAAACATAATGTAAATTAAAATAAACCCACTTACTTACATACAACCATCACACAGGATTGGAGCTCTTAATTCAACACGTAACTTGGAACCACCACAAATTTCTTAAAATCAAGTTGGAAATTTTAACTATTTTTTTTACTTACTAAAAGTGTGTTTATATTCATAAGAAAAAAAATATATGCTGCAGTAAAGTCACATCCAACCACAAAGTCAATAAAAAAATATTTTGTTCACCACTTTGGAAATACTACCCACCCACAAAGTCAAAAAAAAATTGTTCACTATTCAGGTAATAAAAAAAGAAATCTTATACCAAACGCTCACCCACTAGCTTGTCTTGGGGCTACGATAGCTCTTTGGAAATATTTTGCTTTATTTCTCTGGTAGCAAATGGCTTCCTCCAACAAGCCTCACAACCAACACACCCTTACACCCAGAGTGACTGCAAGTTCATAGCAAAAAAAACTCATGCATAGACTCACACACACAGATGCAGTTACCTGAGTTGTTCACCTACTACAAATATATTGTTTTTTTCTTCTGCAACATAGAAAGAACATGGAAAAAAAAAACTACAACAAATTTCTCAAGTTTTCACTCTCACTACACAGAGTAAATAACCCACACGCTCACATTCAACTTCTGGCCAATACAGGCTCCAATAGTGCTTAATGTGCTACACACACATTCTCTCCAATACTTACAATAATTCTCAGCAATCTCACAACTCATGCACAATGACTTCTCTGCAACACTTCACACAACACAACGACTTCTCTGAACCACTTCTTAGCACTCAACCTTGCAACACTCACCTTTCTCTGATACCAAAACAGAGAACACAAAACACAGCAGACTGAACTGAACACAAACACACAAAGCTTACTCATTCAATTGCCAAAGAGGGTTTTTATACACCAGCGAGAAGTTTCTCGAGTTGGTGATGGTGGCTACTTCGGGAAGCTATCTAACTCTCAAAACTTCCTCCTGAATTCTCGAGAAGGAACTAGACTGTGCATTAAATGTAGACGATGGTTGGAATTATTAATGTTTTCCAACACCAATAACTGAAAGGCCATCAGTCCCAAGAAGGAGGTCTCGATTTCCGATTTCCTATATCCGAAATTTACAGAAAAATTTCTATAATTGCCTACCTGCATAAGTAAATTATGCATCCACTAGAATCACAATTATCTAAAATTTGAAATGCATTTTGGAGTTATAGCAAGATAAAAATGTGGTAAGAAAAAGTTTTGTAGTAACCTACTTGCATAAAAAATATTTTGTAGTCACCTACCTACATAAGTAAATTATGCATCCACTAGACTCATGATAATCTAAAATTTGACATGAATTTTAGACTTATGGCCAGATAAATAAGTGGTAAAAATGTGGGGCCCATAGGGTCATACAAGTGGTGATTGATATTTAATTAAATTATATAAAATATATAAGTTGATTGATGAGTTTGTACTTGTCATTCAAATATAACATGCATCACATTCCTGCATGTATTACATCTTCCTCTTATCAAAGGCTCTAGATAGATCTTAGAGAAGGTCCAACAATCACCTCCTTTCCCCATACACTAGGCTAAATGGTGTATACTTCGTTAGATTTTTAGTCATTTTCCTTCCCTCTATCATTAATGTGGGTTTCACAGAGAGCCGAGAAATGATGGAGAAACAATCATTCACCTACGAATAATCGAGGGAAAGCCTTTCGGATCTAGTGCATAAATGTCCTTCTCCCAGCAAACCAGGTGCATAATAAGTAAGAATCGTGATCAGTTCCAAAACCTATGGGTAAATACTGATTTCTTCAGGAGTCATTGTTGAGCTAGTTGATGTTGCTATTTCATGCCAAGAGTCTATGCTGGTATTACATGTGTTGTTTGATTAGTTTATCCAAGAGGTGTGATCTGCATAAGAGAACAATGGCGTTTCACACCAGCCTTTGAACTACTCGTCAGCAGAGAGAAACCGACCAACCAGGATTCTCTCAAACATGTATCAGGTGTAAAGCTTCTTCAAGAGAAATTTCCAAAAATAGGAAGGATTTCTTGAATCCCTATCTGTGTATTTTTTTTTTTTTTTTTTTTTTTTTATATTGGACATTGTGCTCAATGCAATGTTCCATGTAGGAATGTTGATGGTTTGTCTCATCCAAATGTAGCGATTCAGGGATCGATAATTGGAATCCTATTGCCACGAGCACGATGCCTGAGATTATTGGTTAAGATTTAGCATTTTCATTGGTGTTTATGGAATTTTTGATGGGATCAAAATCCCCCCACCCACCAAGGGAAAGTGTAGCTCACTCGCACCCACCAACAACCATGAAAAACCAATTAGGTCGAGAAGCTAGGTTGGCTTCGCCTTCCTTTTACAACCTGAAGAAAGAACAAAGAACTCACATTCAGGAGAATTGCTAGGAGGAGCATTATCAAGAAGTTTATATCTAGAAAAATCAGAGGATTTTAGAGCATTATCAAGAAATATTCATTTAGAAAGAAACATCAGAGCAATTTAGAGCTCAAAATCAGATGATTTTAGAGAATTAACAAGAAATATTTATTTGGAAAAATCATAGCAGTTCATTATCAAGAAGTCTATATCAAGAAAAATCAAGGGATTTTAGAGAATTAACAAGAAATCTCCATTTAGAAAGAAAAATAGAGAATCAAAGCAGTTTAGAGCTCAAAATCAAAGGATTTTAGAGAATTAACAAGAAATTTTTATTTCAAAAAATTAGAGTAGTTCAGAGCTCACTCACCAAATGTTGTTTAATGGTAGTTTTTGTTGGGTAGCGGAAGCCCCCCGCAATGGTTAGGAGGTTCGAAGCCAGATATTTTGGGTAAAGTTAGGGTAAAGACTCCGCTGAAAGCACGGAGCGCGAATAAAGCGAATGTAAGTTCGAGTTGAGGGTTGGGTAGTAGGTAGAGGCTCTGCAACTGTGTGCGCAGAGGCCTGGAAAGTCTACAGCTGTGTGTGCGGATCCCTACAGCTGGGTGCACAGGGTAGATCTAGATGTATTGGTGGAGAATAATAATAAAGATAAGTTTTCCTCTGTAATTTTGTGTTATTGCTCATCTATCTTTATGGTTGACCTTTCTATATTTGGTTAATCCAAATGTGATAAGTGTATGCAAATTTGGGTTCATTCTATGCACGAATTGATTATGTTGGTTAAATGTTTGCTTAAATACCCTGCCAAATAGTTCTGAATCATAACCGCTTCCTTCAGGTAGAATAGCACATTAATAAGAAAAATATTATCACTCTGGATCTATGCGAGTATCGAACAACGTGGAGCTATAAACCAGTGCATGAAACTTCCAGAACACACCAAGACATCCCTAGGGTGCAGAAACCTAGTTCTAGCACCCTCCCCTACTCCCTCAAGTGAGACCTCAGTTCGCGCTCCGCGGGCTGTTGTCGAAAGTGTCGGTAGCTGCGGGATTTGTTTGGCTAAATAACTCTTCCAAACCTGGGTTAGCCCCATACAAGCCAAAAAATGGTTCTATTGCCAGGATCGGGATCTGCCTAAAGGGTGTCTAATGTGGGAACACTAGAATCCTACGAAGAAAGAGCTTGAAGATTGGTGGGATTTGAAGCTTCACGAGTTCGCAGTTCAAGAACATAGGAACTTTCGGGTATCAAAGGAATGTTGGTTGGATCGCTATATATTCATGGATATACACGAGATCTTCTTTGTAACCTTCCAATAGAACTGTATGGGTGGATCGCGAAGTTAGCTGATAGTGTGGGGAGGTGCAGATTAGACCGGCTGATAGTGTGGACTCCAGAACTGGTGCACAGGCTAGAAGCCACCGAAGATAGACTTACACACACGGTGGACCACTGGTTAGATCGGATCATAGGGGGATTTATCACTGAATTCGTGATAGATACAACCATAAGTTATAGCAAAGCAGAAAGGCAATTTCTCCAAGGACCGCGGGGTAGGTGCATCAAATCATTGAATACTTGGATTAAGATGTTGTTGTGCGAAAAATAGATCTTGCGCGTATATTGATGTCTAGAGTAACGCAGAGAGGAAAGGGTTATCGAAGAGCAGGAGAAGTAGAGAACAACCCTTTGATTTATATCTCGCGGGAAGACGAGGAGGATCTCACCAGGTTCTCACTAGGAAGTGTGGTTTGGTTGATTAAATAATGCTTCCCACTGATACCACCTCCGTCTACACCACCACCCACTTCACCCACATCAATTCCATCCACACCAACACCACCTCCACCTTCTCAACCGCCAAAAGCTGGGATGGCGACCGTAGTCAAGTTACCGACATTTCGGGGTGTAGGGAATGAAGAGCCAAGTTGGTTCTGGTTTGTGATAAAATCTGTATGGGACGCGCAAGGTATAACAGATGAAAACATTAAAAAGGCCACGTTGGTTAGTGCACTACAGGACCATGTGCTGACATGGTACATAAGATACTCAACCGACCATCCGAATGAGGGAATAGTGGTGATCCAGGATGCTCTTAATAAAGAGTTTGGCCAACCAAAGTCTGAAGCCCAATCGGTCATTGGGTTCAAGGAGATAGCAATGTTGACTAGTGAAACTCCGTGGGATTTGGACCAAAGGTTAAAGAGTACTATTCACGAAGCTAATATGACTTTGACAGATGGGAAACATTGCACATGGTTTGTGGCATCATTAACACCCCATCTGAGGATGGTTTTGTCACAACATAAAATCTCAACCCAAGCCGAGGCGTTGGAAACAACAATGAGGTTACACGCAACCCCAACACCAGACCCAGGGTTGGGAGTTCAACAAATCCATGCGCAACTCCAAAACTTGAGTCTGGAAGTGCAAAGCTTGAAGCAAGGAAGAGTGCCCCAACTAGAGGTCTGCCCAGAGGTAGGCTATATTAAATGTAAGAGCCAAGCACATGACAAGGACCATTGTCTTGTTTTTGCGAACTATTCGGCAGGAGGGGGTTCGATGTCGTTAAAAGTAGAAGTACAAGTAGGACCAAGTGTCGCGCCTACGCTCTGGTGCGTGATTTTCCAGGAGGGAGGGAAACGTGCGACAAATAACTGCCACCTTTTACAAAAGTATACCCAGACCTCACAGCAGTTGTATTATGGACACAATGAGTGAACGTGTCAAATTTATGACTTGATGCTAGAAGGAACCCCAACTTACTAGGTGTAGACTGAAGTACGGAGAGGATTCCAAGGACGTGGCCAGGGAAGAGGATTGGGGCCCAGACATGGCCACAGATAACTAATTTGTTATAATTGTGGAGGACATGGACACTATGCTCATGACTGCATGAACCCAACCAGAATCTCATGCCCTTACTTTGAGCAGTTTGATCACGAATTGGTAGACTGTCCAATCCTAATTTTCCAATTGAGCGAAAAAGGAGTACTCCAATCTCCACCAACCCAGAATATCCAGATGATGCATGCAAAATCTCGTGAAGAGGACCCCAGTATAAATATGTACTAAGAAGCAGTGCAACTGTAGGAAGGAATGAAGACGGGAAGAGGTGCGAGCCAAAACAGGGGAAGACGGGGCCAAGAGAAGCTTAGTGGGGCTTCACGAAAGCTTCCACCCCAGGAAGGAGGGATCAAATGGAGGTAGGAGCGGACCACTCCATGATCATTACATTTCTTGAAACCTGCATGAAATTGCTGTGTAATCGTGAGGCTGTTCAAGGATTGCAAGAACTCATCACCAGGTGTGCCGGATCCAGCGAACTCCAGGTTTTTCGGAAGATAGGAAGATATGCTATGCGCACCGGACGAGAGATGAGACTTACTGTGCAAATCGATGACTATGAAATGGAACAAGTCATCCTATATCTAGGCTTAAATGCAAACATACTGCCTAAACAAACCTGCGAGCGTATGGGCAAGCCCGCATTGCAATAGTCCCCAATTCAATTATGGATGGCCAACCAACAAAAGATCTTACCAATGGGCCGATTGCAAGGAGTAATGGTGGATACTAACGGCATCAGTACCCAAACCAATTTCGAAGTTATAGAGATTGTTGATGACAGCGATACTTACCCTACACTGCTCGGAATTGATTGGGCCACAGACATGAAGGGGATCATTAACTTAAAAAGACCAAGATGACATTCGAAAAGAAGTCACTATGGGTAGTAGTTCTGCTAGACCCAGCGGAAGGAGAACGCTACACCGAACCTATACATGACAAGGAAAGTGACGATGAACTAGATTGCATTTATCAAATAGCAATGCAAGACCCAGATTGAATGTAGTCCATTGATAATAGAAAAGCCTCGTGGGAATGTGATAGCATCTGCACCATGGATTTAGAGGAAGAGGCAGAGTGACAGAAAAATCAACTACAGGCCGTTACGACACTGAATTGCAATATCATGACTCGGTCAATACGGCATGTAACGATAGAAGAAAGGCCACGACTAGAGGAGAACGACGCGATAGCTAAAGCACAGCCCGCCTTGCTCAGTACAGTATGCATAATCTAGGAGCAGCCCAGTGTGTCGAAAGACAAGTTGAGCGTACCTAGAGGGGAGCCGCAGAAGCTGGGATGTAGGCAACAGTTTGAAGTCTAGATTAGAGGACGTGCACAGCGGCCACGATGGCGTAAAGTGGTAGTTCGAAAGATACGGATGCCCATCAGACGACTGACAATTCGCCTGGACCTGTGTGGAACACAAGCTCACAAAGCCAGGAGGAACCATCGCTCGACAGCCCAACCAACCACTACAAGTGCAGCTCGCTCCACCAGTGACGACGACCATGACAGTGTTCAGCCACTGTGGGCAACCATTATGCATGGAAAACTACGACTCAATGAGTTAGAAGAAACTGGGGCCCGAATCCATGCACAAAGTCTGAAACTAGACAGAGCAATTGCAGAATTGCAGTTAGAAGTTGCCTACCTGGATTACGGGAAGGAATGGCCAAAGGAAACTGATGTGGTTGGCTCTCCTGTCTGATTACAAGAATTGGCTCCGCTAGCATGGTTGCGACTGCACCCGAGAGAACAGGGATGTGTGCGCTATAAATCAGTAGTAGAATTGAAAGAATGTATAGAGTGATCACGAACCGGGCTAGTCGGGAAATGGAAGACCCGTATTAGTGGTTTTCCCACCTGACTATCCATAGGAGACCCAGTCCCAGCACCCCACGCAGTTGAAAGAGGGCGTGGGATGATAAACTAGACTGTTGTAGAGTTGTGCTATACAATCACCACATACATATAGAAACTGCATCTGTGTCCTTGGGGATTCGCTGCTGCGAAGGAAAGATGGAAAGCGACCGTTGCAGGTACTGATCATGAAATAATGACCCATTTAAAGCACTACGAAGCCAGAGGCAGGCAATTAAGGCATAGGAATAACTGCTCAAATCACATTTATGAACTACCGAAAGAGCAAGAAGCCAACTTGGAATGTCGAATCATATATAATCAGGGTCGGGGTCACGCCACCATGTCTTCCTGCTCTGTAAGAAAACTGCCCAGCATTAACAACATGATGAGTGACGAGCAATTCAGAAATAGTCCATGATTTCAAGCATTGCATAAGTATTACCAAGATGCAATCTTGAAGGCACAAGATCCTACCCCAAACAGGCCACAGATCACCATGCCGCACTCCACCTAACTCCCCAAATCTCCCAGACACCGCGAACCAAGAAGGATCCCCAGAGCCTAGATCCAGTAAGAAGGTCACCCTAACACCTGCAATCTGGAAAATTCACTATGGAAAAGAAGGCTAAAACTGTTATAATTGGAAGCAAGGATGAAGATGAGGGTCCTCCCACATACGTCGAAGAAGTCCTCCCTGAAAAAGATCATATACAGCCAGTATGGTGACCCAAGTATGTGTCACCAAGCAAAGGGAAGGCCAAGGTACCTACAAACTTGGATGAAGTTGCCTCTGTAACCATCACCCCATCGCTACCCAAGGGTGTGCTAGTGGAAAACTCGGTGGTTGGCTAAGTTGCAACAATGAAGTTCAAAGATTGGGACCTTGCAGATATAGTAAAGTTTCCCCATCTAGTGATGGATGAATTAATGGACTGGAAGATAGAAGGAACAGTGACAACCCTGCAGTGAAAGGTGTGGCTACAAGGGGTGGAGAAAGTAGGGTTACTCGGTCTTTTTTCGATTCCTCACTTTCTCTGGCCCCATATCACCATGTTGGTTATAAAGCAGTTGCTCTGTTTAATCCATGAGAATATATTATGGGTTGGTAAACCCATTCGTATCATAGTGGAACTGGTTCATTGGGTTTCACACCTACCCTATGATGGGAGAGACCCTCGAGAGATCACTAATAAGGGTAACGATGTCGCAATGATTGAACGACTGAAAAATAAGTACCAGCTCACCAAGGGACAGTGAGGGTATATCATTGATAGTATCTCAGACAACGCAGTTTGCATTGCCACCCAATTGTTGGTAGGGAAAGTCATGAGAAAATGCCATAGCACTGAGGTCCCCACCGTATTTATCGCTCTTGCCAAGGTATGCGTAGCTAGTGTACAGTTCAATTGGTCGCAGTTCCTTTGTGAAGAGTTTCAGACCAATTGCCCCGATGTACAGGAGGAAGGCATGAGATTCCATTATGCATGGTTGCTCCTATCTATCATGCTGGTCGCCACTGACCTTCCCGAGGAAAGCCAGTTTCCAGTTTTGGATTCGGAATGGCTTGAAGCCACTCGATATGCTTCCCTTTGGGCGATAAGAGATGCCAGACGAATTCGCAATATCAAAATCTTCTGGATATTAATGGATGCAACTGTGCGGCAGTGGATTAATCAGCTAGCCTGTTTAACTGACAAGATCTATGAGAGCATGAAGTAGATTGCCGAATTCAAAGTAGACATGCATCATGTCTACATCAGGGCACACAAGGACCTAGCCTAGGCATGGACATCACTCTGGTTTGTTGCTATTAGTGACGCTATTGATGGGATTGTGGATACTTGGCCAGCGGTCTGTCGCGGACCTTTGGCAGAACAGTGTGACGAGGCCGTTTTTTAGAAAAAAAGGAGGAAGCCAAGCACACCGCACAACAAAAGTGAAATGCATAGTTTGCCACAAAAGTTAAAGCAGCTCGGGAGGTGGCACTTGCAACAACAGGAAAGACACAACGAGGCGAGGAGACATCAACAAAGAATAAAGGAAGTCAGAAGGAAACCACTCAGTTGGTCATGACAAATACTCCATTGACTAGTATGGGGGCCCCTTTAAAGCGCTCAGCGACACCAAAGCAGCCAAAGCTGCGAAAGAAGGCGAAGGCCTCTAAGACAGACAGCGAGGTGACCATCATAACTGAAGGTGACCTGAATGACATTGAAACTGCCGTTTGCGAGGCCACATGTGATGTAGTGGATGAAGCTATGTCTGAGCAGTAGATTGTGTTGGGGGAGCTTCGTACGTAGTTAGAAACACGAGGAATCTGTGTCACACATCAAAGTACTACTACAAAGGGTTCTAGTATGGTAGATATGGAGCCATTATTGAAGACCCAAGTCACCTATTCTGTTGCAATTCTAGTAGGCATGTTGATTGTCAACAACGCAGAGGACAGAGCTGTGTTGGGATGGCTTACAGGACTGGGACTCAACCTAGCCACGTTGCCATGAGAAAGCTTGCAACAGCTCCAGGATAGCACCACAATAGAGCTCCACAATTGAGAAGGCCGTACCGAAAAAATCCTCCAAGAGCAAAAAATCAATCTCGAACAGCTACGCCTCCACCAAGACGAAGTCGTCACACAGAACCATAAAGTGCAATGGATTGTCACGAAAGCTTGCTTAAGTGCCCCTCAATTGGAGATTCTGGCTGATCTCCCTATTGAGACCCAAATTCAGAAGCTGGCTACTCGGTTCTGTAATGCTAAAGAGGAGGCTACGCGGATCCATCGGGAGATTAGTGCACATATTGCAGAGTTGAAATTGTAGACACAGTCAGTGATGCCCCCTAAGATCATGGAGCAGCACAAGAACGTCATCACCACCACCCGCGCAATGCTTATGATGACGATAAAGGAATGTACGGACCTGTTCACACAATCTATTGTCACACTCACAACACTTCAAGAGGATCTAACCCTTCAGCGCTTGGAAATCGAAGCTTGGGAGCTTCAGGAAGCCTATGACAGAATCAAAGGAACTATGTCAACTGTTGTTATTACACAGCGCCTGGCTAAGATAAGGGAGGCCCAGGACCTAAAAACCTAGGTTGACACAGCCTGCTAGAAGGCAGCTATGATTAAAGCCTGTCTCCAACCATCGCTAGATGAAGCATTTGCAGTTTCGACCACCATAGAGCACAGGGTAGCTCATATGCAAAGTGAGTTCGCCACTATTGAGACAGTGCTGCTAGAGACTGAGTTAACGGCCACACAAGTGGAAATGATGCAATGGATGATGGAAGAATTTGCTGTTGGAACAAGTGAAGCACAAAAGATGTTAACTGACCTCCGTGAGAAGATCGCCGCATCAGTCGAGTGACTCTGGACGAGTCATGATAATTGTGTTGGGGGACTGTTGGGTAGCGGAAGCCCCGCGCAATGGTTAGGAGGTTCGAAGCCGGATATTTTGGGTAAAGACAGGTTAAAGACTCCGCGGAAAGCACAGGAATTGTAATGGGTTGAGTCAAAGGGTAGTCTGCCCGAAAATAATAAAAAGTAATAGAGTCGGCCCACGCAGGGATCGCAGGCTAGGGAAGGGTATAAATAGGGCGCGACTCTATGAGGGAAAGGTAGTTCTTTTGAGTGATGAAGTATAATGGGTTCTTGCAGAAGAGTCTGAAAGTGTCTATAAGTCCAATTCGAGGGTTGGGTAGTAGGTAGAGGCTCTGCAACTATGTGCATAGAGGCTTGGAAAGTCCGCAGTTGTGTGCGCGGACCCCTGCAGCTGGGTGCGCAGGGTAGATTTGGATGTATTGGTGGATAGTAATAATAAAGATAATTTTTCTTCTATAATTCTGTGTTATCGCTCATCTGTATTTATGGTTTACCTTTCTATATTTGGTTAATGCAAATGTGATAAGTGTATGCGAATCTTGGTTCATTCTATGCTCGAATCGATTATGTTGGTTAAATTTTTGCTTAAAGACCATGTCGAATAGTTTTGAATCATAACCGTTTCCTTCAGGTAGAATAGCGCATTAATAAGAAAAATATAATCACTCTAGATCTGTGCAAGTACCAAATAGCATGGAGCTGTAAACCAGTGCCCGAAACTTCTAGACCACACCAAGACATCCCTAGGGTGTGGAAACCTAGTTCTAGCACCCTCCCCTGCTACTTGGGGTGAGACCTCAGTCCGCGCTCCACGGGCTATTGCCAAAAGGTCCAGTAGCCGCAGGATTTGCTTGGCTAAATAACTCTTCCAAGCCTGGGTCAGGCCCATATAAGCCAACAGTTTTCATTTTAGAAACATAGTCTCTCTTCTTAATTGTCAATTCCATTGATGTATCTCTATGAATTATGTCTGTACAAAAGTGTATAAAAATTATTGTTAGAAAAAATGGAAAGAAAAGAAATGAATTAAATTAACCAACATCTCACAGGTGAGCAAGCTGCACCTAGAGGCTGCACAAATTGGAGCATACACTCTCATTCAATTAATCAAAGATGAATCAATAAATACATCACAAAGGAATATTGAGGTGAGAACAAACTACTACAACCTAGGAACTAATCCTAATGATCCAGGTGCATATTGGTAGCCACCTGCCTATTCCACTTGGACCCTCACCATTGTTGCTTTTAATTTTTCAGTTTCCTTAATTGTAGCATAGTTTACTATTTTTGGTAGTTTTTCGGGTCCTAAACTTCTGGAGCCATTTTGAGGCCCTAAACGATGTTTTTTTTTTTTGGAAACATCTAGTGATTACATAAGTAATCATGTTAGTAGATGTAGTCCTTGGAGAGATCTTTCCAACGAGGTATCATATGCGTCAAACAAAGATAATATGACCAAGTTACAACCCTAGGAAGTTGGCTGCCCAACTAACCCCAACGGGGCCCATAAACTCTTGGTATTACATCTCCTCGGGTTAGGGTTTTGGTTGTTTAGGGTTTTCTCTTATTGTTCAATAATAAAAAGGCTGTTGAACCTCAGTGTAACTCAGTTCATAGGCATGTAGCTGCCACATCTCTTCTCAAAGAAAAGCTACCATCGCCTGAGCTATCTTATTTCCATTCCATTTTTAAACATAGTTCAATATTTTTCTATTAATGAAACAAACTTTTCTTCTACTGCATATATGTGTTTATGAGCATATCTGTAAGTTGTTGCATTCTTGTTTAAGTTCGGATCAGTGTTTAAGTTCGGATCAGTGGTATTAGAGAGATATTCTCTTTATATGTTTTTCTTTGCATGTCCCCAATGAGGTCAGGGTATAAGGAGTTAGGGCTCAATCTAGTTGAACCATTGTAGGATCAACCTCGCAAAACCTGACAACCTCCCAGGGCAAAAGAAAAGAAAGATGAGGGGGTAGGAGATCCTTTCAAAATGTTGCTCGAAGAAGCTCTCAAGCGAGAGAGGGACACGATGATGGATAACTTTGCCCAAATCCTTCGACGGTTACCCGTAGGGAATGCATCTTCATCCAGCAGCCACTCTAGAGGCACCATTCCTAAAGGTACAATTTAACTTCGATATTCCCATATTCAAAGGCCTCATAGATGCAGATGTCGTATATAAATGGTTAAATCTATTAGAAGGATATTTTTAAGTTCATGAATTTTCTAATCAGGAAAATATTACGTTGCACTTCTCAAAGCCGCCCCACACATCAAGGACTAGTGGGAAATCTACTGTGAACAAAAGGACGAGAGTGAACCCTAGTTTTTTTCAGCTGCACCCAATTGGAATTATTCCCAAGATTCCATCAAGGAATAGTATTACCATGTCAGGAGCTATGAAGATAAATACATAAAGTGGACCATGCTATGACAAGGAAGGGACTAACATGTGTCAGAGTTCACAAATACTTTCCATACCGTTCGCACGAAGCTGGGTATCAAGGATATTGAGCATAATTTCATGTTGAGGTATCATGACTGTCTACACAAGTACATCCAGGATGAGATGGATTTCCTAGACATTTCCTCGCTTGACACGGCGTATCGGTACACTATAAAGATTGAGCAGAAGTTTAAATAGAAGAAGTGAGACTTTGGATCTGCGAATCCAAAGCAAGGAAAATGCACCCCCAAACCACAAAACAAGGGATCAAGACAAGGTGGGGCTACCCAGGAAAACCCGCTGAAGCCGCAAGTAAAGAACAACACCACAAAGATGAAGAAGGATATGGGAAAATGGTGTGAGTTCCATAAGAGCTCCACTCACAATACAACTAAGTGTTGGGCCAACTAGTCACTAGTGGCCGAGTTGAAGGCTTCCAAATCAAACGCAGATTTTGACTCTGAATCAGAACCCGATAAGGGGACTGACAAAGGGAAGAAGATCATTTATGTAGAGCCTAGTGCCACCATGGCCACCATAAAGATCCAAAAAATTGAGCCTAAAGATCAAGAGGAGGGGGAATGCATTCCACTCACAGATGTGGGTGAAGGGTTCCCCGCTGCAGTTCATTGTCAACAACAGGAGCCAAAAGAACCTCATTTCAGCAGAAGTCATGAAGCAGTTGGGCCTAAATTGTTGGGTTGTGTTATATTCTTTCCACGACTAACCCACATAGTTAACCGGGGTTAGAGGGGGGGAGGTCACAGGGGGTTTGAGGGGCACTCGTAGCCCCACTTTATGTTAGGTTGGGCAGACCCACCTATGGTTTTGTGCATGATTTTCGCACATGTTTTTGGATGCGATGGTTTTCAGTCCATGGTTTTGGACGCGATAGGTTTTCATTCCATGGTATTGGATGCTTCAGCATGTATAAATATGTATTGTAACACTGAAAGGAACATAATGAAAAATTAGCTGGTAGTCCTAGTTTTGGGATCCAGCGGAAAATCTCTTTGTATATGTATTTTATGTGTTATGCTCTCACATTGTTTATTTTTTTTGTTTTAGAATTCGTATGCAGGTAATTTCTGTACGGGGTTAAAACCTACATTTGGTATCAGAGTTTTTTTGGCTTCAAGGGGATGCCTTTGTTGCTGAGGGGTTTCGCTTGGGCCTATGGTAGACCCTGTTTAGTGGAAGATCTGCGAGATCGATTCTGGTGGTGAAAGAAGATGGTGAGTAGTGGAAAGATAGAGATTGAGAAATTTAGTGGTTAGAGTTTTGAGTTGTGGAAACTCAAGATGGAGGATCTGTTGGTGGATAAAGATCAGTGGATCGTGGTAGATCTAGGTACTAAACCAACGAGAGTGTCCGATGAAGAATGGAAGAAGTTGGATCAGAAGGCAAAGAGCACAATATGATTGTGTGTTTCAAATTCAGTATTGTTGAATGCATCAAGGGAAGCTATGGCGAAGGCTTTGTGGGACAAGTTAGGGACTTTGTACCAATCTAAGTCTCTGGTGAATAAACTGTTGCTGTGGAAAAAGCTATATAACATTTGGATGAAAGATAGAGACTCAGTGATAGAGCATCCGAGACTCAGTGACAGAATATGAACACATTTAATACTGTGGTAAGTCAGTTAGCATCTGTTGATATTAAATTTTCAGATGAAGATAAGTGCATTAGTTTTTCTGCTAGATTCGTGGGATAGTCTAGTTATTGCAATAGGTAGCAATGCAACTGCCTTGTAGTTTGATGAAATAGTCTCATACTTGCTGACAGAGGAGATGAGACCAAAAAATATGGAGAGCCAGAATGGTGATGTCTTGTCTGTACGAGGACGACCCTAGAATAGAAACAAAATTAAGTCATCGAGTGGGAGATCTAAACCTTCAGGAAAACCTGTAAAGGTGGTGTGATGGAAATGCGGAAAGGAAGGGCAATTCAAAAGATATTGTAAATCTAAAGCTCCTGATAAAGGAAAGGGATCTGATGATGCTCCTTCTGCAAAGGCAAAAACCACCTCAGATGAAGGTGGGGATGTGTACTTGGCTTCTTCAAGTACACATGTAGATCATGAGGCATGGTTGATTGACTCAGGTGCATCCTTTCACTTCACTCCCTATAGAGAGTGGTTCTGCGAGTATGAGAAATACGATGGTGGTGATGTCTTCTTAGGGGATGATAGGAAGGCTAGAATCATTGGTCGCGGAAAAGTAAAGTTGAAATTGCAAGGTGGAAGGGTTAGAACACTTCCGGGTGTTCTGCATATTCCTGCATTGGCCATAAATCTGATTTTTGTAAGCAAGCTAGATGATGCAGGCATAAAAACAATGTTCGAGAAGGATACCTACAAAATGGTTCGGGGAGCACTAGTATTGATGCGGGGAGTTCGAATTGGAACTCTGTACAAGCTGCAAGGTAGCACTATTATTGATGGGTGCAACAGTTCTGTGGTTCTTGAAAGTGGAGTAGAAAATCTAGTGGTCTCTAGAGAAAAGACCATGTTGTGGCATCAAACGCTTGGACATATTGGAGAGAAGGACCTTCGAATAATTCATGGTAAAGGTATGGTAGAAGGTATGAGTAATAGCTCTCTAGATTTTTATTTTTGTGAAAATTGTGTATATGGGAAGAAAAATCGGGTGAGTTTCCCCTCTGGTAGTAAGAGGGCAAAACAAATATTAGAGCTTGTGTACAGTGATGTGTTTAGACCTGTGACGGTTCCATCACTAGGTATGTCTGTGTACTATGTATCATTTATAGATGAATTCTCAAGGAATACATGTATATATTTCCTTAAGAAGAAATCTAAAGTCTATGATAGGTTTAAAGAATTTAAGGCTCTCGTGGAAAATCATATAGAGAAGAAGATAAAGGTGCTGAGGAGAGATAATGGGGGAGAGTTTTGCAGCAAGGAATTTGAAGAATTGTGTAAGAAGTGTGGTATAGCATGGTAGAAGGCTACTCCATATACACCTCAACAAAATGGAGTTGCAGAAAGAATGAAAAAGACGTTGATGGAAAGGGCAAGAAGCATGCTCAATGGTGTCGGGTGAGGACAGGAATTCTGGGCAGAGGCGGTGGATATTGCATGTTACCTAGTCAATAGGTCACCTTCATCAGCCTTGGAGGATAAGACTCCATAAGAGATATGGACTAGTAAGAAACCCTCTCTTTCACATCTAAGGTTATTTGGATGTGATGCATATGTACATGTTCCAAAGGAGAAACGAACCAAGTTGGATAGTAAATCTAAAAAGTGCATATTTATTGGGTATAAGGATGGTTTAAAGGGTTATAAGCTTTGGAACCCAGTAACAAGGAAGGTTGTGTACATCCGAGATGTGGTGTTTAGAGAGGCGAAAGATGTTATTAAACATGAAGTCCAACCAAAGGAACCTGAGAAGATAGAGTTTGAGCTAAAGGAGGAAGAATCAGACTCTACAAAAGAGGAGGAATCAGAAGATGAAGAGCCACAAACTCCGGCTGTGAGAAGATCAATTCAAGAAAGAAGGCAGCCAAAGAGGTATAGTCCCTCTGCTTTCTGTTCAAATTTTTCTTTGTGTGTTACTGATGATGATCCCAGAACTGTGAAGGAAGAAGTGGATTCAGAGGATGGAAAACTCTAGAAAGAGGCCATGGTTGATGAAATGGAATCTTTGCACAAAAATGAGGCTTGGAATCTAGTGGATTTGCTGGCTAGAAGGAAACCCATTGGCAGCAAATGGGTGTTCAAAAAGAAGACAAATGCAGAAGGAAAAGTGGAGAAATACAAAGCTCGTTTGGTAGCAAAAGGTTATTCCTAGGTGCCAGGAATTGATTTTGGTGATATTTTTTCTCCTGTTGCCAAGGTAACTTCTATTAGATTACTTTTATCTGTTGATGCTGCTTTTGATTTTGAGGTAGAACAGATGGATGTGAAGACAACATTTCTTCATGGGGATCTGGAAGAGGATAACTACATGAAGCAACTTGAAGGCTTTGCAGTGAAGGGTAAGAAAGAACTGGTATGCAAGTTAAAGAAGTCTCTGTATGGGTTAAAACAGTCACCAAGGATGTGGTATCTGAAATTTGATACATTTGTACAGGGACTTGGCTTCACCACAAGCAAAGCAGATCACTGTGTGTATTTTAAATTAATTGGTGACCGTGTTATTTATCTAGTCTTGTATGTGGATGATATGTGCTGGTTGGAAATGACAAAGAAGTTATCTAGGATTTGAAGACCCAGTTTTCGTCCAAATTGAACATGAAAGATCTTGGTGCCCAAAATATATTTTGGGCATGGAAATTAAAAGAGATCGAGAAAAGAGGAAGCTCTGGTTAAACCAGAGGAAGTCTGTCGAGACAATATTGCAGAGGTTTAATATGCAGGATAGTAAACCGGTGAAGGTTCCTATTCCTATAGGTGTGAAGTTATCTGCTAAACAATGTCCCAAGACACAAGAAGAGGAAGAGGACATGTGCCATGTTCCACATGCAAGTGCAGTCGGTAGCCTAATGTATGCAATGGTCTGTACTAGACTAGACATTGCACATGCAGTGGGAGTATTGAGCAGGTTTATGTCAAAACCAGGAAAGGAGCATTGGACAACAGTGAAGCGGATTTTTAGGTATTTGCGTGGCACTAGTGATTATGGTTTGTGCTACCAAGGAAGACCAGGATTAGATAGAGTGTTGGATATTCATGGCTTTGTTGATGCAGACTGGGCTGGAGATCTAGATCAAAGAAGATATACAAGTGGGTATGTGTTTAACCTATTTGGAGGTGCAGTCAGTTGGATGAGTAAGAGGCGGAATACATGGTAGCCACTCATGCAAGCAAGGCAACAGTTTGGTTGCAGAGATTATGTTCAAGTATGGGGTTAGTACAGGAAGCTATAAGGATAGACTGTGACAGCCAAAATGAAATTTTCTTGGCAAAGAACCCTGCATATCATTCAAAGACAAAGCATATTGATGTTCAGTATCACTTTGTGAGGGATATGATAGAAGACAAAAAGGTGTTGCTAGTAAAGGTGGACACTTTGAAGAATATCATAGATACATTAACAAAATCTGTGAGCTTTGAGAAGTTCTCTTGGTTTAGAGAAACAATGGCCCCTGTGGAAAGAAAGCAACAAGTGGGAGAATGTTGGGTCGTGTTATATTCTTTCCACAACTAGCCCACATAGTTAACCAGGGGTTAGAGGGGGGGTGGTCACAAGGGGTTTGAGGGGCACCTGTAACCTCACTTTATGGGGTCTAGGGTAGCGCCCCGGAAAATTTTGGTTTCGGACCCTATGTTAGGTTGGGAAGACCCACCTATGGTTTTGTGCATGATTTTCACACATGTTTTTGGACGCGATGGTTTTCGGTCCATGGTTTTGGACACGATGGTTTTTTGGTCCATGGTATTCGATGCTTTGGAATGTATAAATATGTATTATAACACTGAAAGAAACATAATGAAAAATCAAGCTGGTAGTCCCAGTTTTGGGATCTGAGGGAAAATCTTTGTGTATATGTGTTTTATGAGTTATGCTCTCGCATTGTTTATTTTCTATGTTTTAGAATTCGTATGCAGGTAATTTCTGTACGGGGTTAAAACCTACATAAATACTACAACACATCCACAGTCATACACCATCGGGTGGCTTCACGAAGGACGAGATCTTCGCGTCAGCCAGCAGTGTCGCCTTCCCTATAGCATCAAGCCCTTCACGGATGAGGTATCGTGTGACCTTGATCCTCTTGAATTTTCTGCTGTATTGTGAGGAAAACCATACTTGTGGAGGTGACATGCTGCATATGGGTCTAGACCTCGCTCTGTGATTATTACTTTGGCTAATAATTTGTACAGGATACTAGAGGTAGCCTCGCATACTGCTATGTCTTTGATCACTGCAAAGAAATGCAGTAAGATCATTTCCGAGACCGGGAAATTCGTTTTCCTTATGATTCGCCCCCAAGGCAAGAAGAAGGTTGTGGCCACGGCTTCTAGGCAGGGCTCCTCTACACAGCAGCAACATATGGACAAGGTCGTGGAGGAGTACAGGGACATTTTCGCCTCACCCTTAGGGGTACATCTACATTGTCAGGTCAAGCACTCCATCGATCTGACCCAAGGTGTGCCAATGCCCAATGGACCAATCTCTCAATGATTTGTTCTGGAGAACAATGAGGTCAAGAGGTAGATTCAGGAACTACTACAGAAAGGGCACATCAAGCCAATCTCATCACCTTGTCGGGGCCCTATTGTATTGGTACAGAAAAAGGATGGGACATGGAGGCTTTTTATTGACTATCAGGTGCTGAACAAGGTCACTGTCTAGAATAGGTACCCAATCCCACAGAATGATGATCTTCTAGACCAGCTCAAGGGGGCCAAATATTTCAGCAAGATTGACTTGAAATCAGGTTATCACCAGGTGCCTATTGAACCCTCCAATGTGTGGAAGATTGCCTTCAAATCCAAGGAGGGCCTTTTTGAATGGTTGGTAATGTCGTTCGGATTAATGAATGCCTCTGAAACCTTCATGAGACTGATGGATGACATCTTGCGACCCTTCACCAATGCATTTGTGGTGGTGTATTTAATGACATGTTGATCTTTAGCTAGAGTTAGGAAGAGCACCTGCACCATATTTGATAGGTCCTTTAAACCCTTCGACAACACAAGCTATGTGCTAACTTGGAGAAATGTACCTTTGGCCTGACCTAGGTTCAATATCTGAGGTAAATCATTGATGATCAGGGTGTACATGTGGAACCGTCTAGGATACAAGTCATTCGGGATTTGCCAACCCCAACCACTCTAATAGAGCTCTGCAGCTTTTTGTGTCTTGCCAATTTCTACCGTAGGTTTGTGTTGGGGTTCTCTCATATTGCTTGGTCATTAAGTCAAGTCACCGAGGGTGGAGCAAAGCTAAGTTATTTTGGTAAGAAAACTAGCAACGAACATTCTTTGAGTTGAAGAATCACATCTATTCTGCACCAGTTCTCACATTACTAGACCTACAACAACCATTTGAGGTTGAGGCAGATGCCTTCGACTATGTTATAGGTGCAGTTCTTACTCAACTTGGGCATCCAGTGGCTTACCACAGTGAGACACTTTTAGACACAGTATGAAAGTACCCCACTTATGACAAAGAAATGTATTCCATTGTGCAGGGCTGTTGTTGTTGGGAAAAGTATCCAATACGGAATGACCCTATCCCACTCTAAGGGTGATAGTTCCTTAGCAACAATCAAAGCAAAGCTATCTAAGATTACTTCTTTATGAGATGTAAAAGAGAGGAGAAAGAGATCCACTAACCGATGTCTTTCGCTAATGATTGATCCAATCTTCTCTCCTTGCTGCTTGCCCTCAGCTCCTTGCTCTTTCACTGGCCCAGCTACACCAAGATCCTGCAAAATGGCAAGAGAGGGAAACTACAAGAAGCATACATTCATAATTGATTCAAGGATTAGAATAAATCAAATACACAAGTATAACAATACACTATTGAGACACATGCATATAGAAGAACCTCAAATGCTTTATTAATGGAAGAAGTAAGGTTCATGAAGTGATACAACCATAAGAGGCCCAATCCAGCATCACCTTCCCAGCAGAGAGAAATCTCCTCTTCACCTCCTTCAAAGAAAATCACCCAATAGCTCTAAACTCAAACCAACAACAATTCTTTACATTAACAAGATTCAGAGAAAGGATGAGTCAGCTTGAGGCTGGCATGAAGCTGACTAGTGTCCTCTCTCACTTCAGTTATTCTTCAGTTCTTGAGTCCACTTGGAGGTTCTTACTTCCACTTGGAGATCTAGAACCTCTTACTCATCACCAGTCGAATTCCTTGATCCAAGTGTCATTTTGGAAGCTTCCTAGGCATTGACACCTTGAGGAATGACTGTGCCACATGTCCAAACTTGCCCAGCGCAGGTAGCCTTCTTTGCAGTTGACATTCAACGCAGGTAGACAGTGGAGCAGTTGACATTCAGCGCAGATGCTCAATGGAGCAGTTGACATGATCCAGAATTGCCTTGTTTTTGAGTGTTTTCAGGTGGAGAACTTTTATTCAGTGCTGTGGTTTGCTGGCCTTGTTCCTCTAGGGGTAGGAACAACATGTTTAGGGACTTTGGATCCCATAGATTATGGAAATTTCATGCTTCATGCTGTAAGGCACAAAAATGTCTATAACAGTTGCCCCCTAAAGTATGAGGTCATTTATCGGGTGAAATGCTTTATCAGGAGGATCCGAAGTTCATTCAATCGCTGAGAGGTGACCTGTAATAAGATACAATACAATACATTATTTTTCATACTGCTTTCATGATCTAGCTGAGGCGGGCATTCCCATGCTCAGCTTTATAAATACATTTTTCTGTACATAGAACAAACAATCGTCTGATGGTAGACTGATAATTCTCTGCTGAAATTATCATCCTTTGAGTAGGATGATCATCTGCTGCACATGTCAATGTTTTTATTTCCTGAATATATATCACAGCCCGGATGGATGAAACTAGATCCGGGGTCTTCAAACTCGTCCGATCTTCACTCTAAATACAAGTCGATCCATGTGAGAATTTCTTGGAGTCAAACATGGAAAGACATCGCTTGATTACCAGTCAATGATGTAAACTGTTAACAAGCGCGAGAGGAATCACCGATAATGATGATGACCCTCAAGGTACGGCAGTACAATCCACGTGGTGTGAATAAAGGACTTGGCGTCGAACACCACACAGAATCTTTCGGTCGAAGGTCATTGATGTATACCTGTCGCCGGAAGTGAGAAACTTGCCATTGAGGCATGCAAGCTTCAAAGTACTGAGGGGGGTGTTCCTAGATCAACTTCTTGGATAATGAGCTGAAGTCGACAAGAAGCGATCCGTCAAAGGAGGGCCTTAATGAATCCCACATCAGTGACACGGAACGGAGCTAATGATTGTGATGAAGGTGAAAACGATCTGTGAAATATGATTCAGGGTGGCGGTCATGAAAGGATGAAAGATGATGTATGGTAGTGGATGGGACATGGTTGACTCTTTCTGAACAACATCTCTTGAACATATAACGACACTGATGCGATGGATCGGTAGCATTACCCCAAATGTGGATGGTTTGGCGAGACCATGGTGATGAGACCGGTGAATGAAACAACCCAACCCGATGTGGTACAGAGGAAAAGTGTCATGTTCAAGAGCGACTTGCTAACAGAAGAAGGCATCAGTCATGTTCGAGCGCCAGGAGATGGTCTTTTCCGAGTATCCATATGTGGGTATGGATTTCTGAGGTGATCCGGATTTGGTGTTACCGGATGGCGAACAGTGGGGCGCTATTGGTAAACTCTTTGACCATATCACTGTTTACTGTTCTTATTCATAATGTTGCTGTGCTTTATTCTATCAAGACTTTTAATCATACTCTTGGGTGCATGCAGATGTTGGTCCTGTCCGCCCAGTAGTTCATCCGAGACCACCAGTTGCTGCCCCGGCAGTGGAGCCCGCTAGGAGAGTTATTCTCCACGACCTTGACGATACTGAGACCCTTACAGCTGTGTAGGAGTAGGTTGAGAGCCTTAATCTCGGCATTCCCGATGTGAGGATTGATGAGTTACCTTTACAGCTGCAGCGACACACTACTGGTGTGCCTAGACGATGGACCCGTCTCTTGCGCATGATTGCACAGGCCGTGACGTGCTATCATGAGCACCACTAGGCTAGGGTGCCCCCTAGCACTTTTTTGAGTTTTAGGTCATATGACCAATTTTTGTCTTGGTTACAGAACATTATGTATGAACTATAAACAACTTATATATATTTTGATTTTCGAGTTTTATTCTGGTTGAGTTATACGATCCATATGTACAATAATTGATGATGTGTCTTTTTATAAATGTCGCAAATGTCTATCTAACACATAATTTGCTAATGAGTCGGTTAATGTGTTTAAGTTTCTGGAAATATGCTGGTATTGAATTGAATCAAATTGTCTTTCCAAAATCTTAACCCTTAGGAACATGCGATAAATAGCTGGATTGCGAACGGAATATATACCATTGAGTTGTAGTATTACGAGCTGTGAGTCTAGCCTGACAATTAGTCGGCATATGCCACGTGTGATGGCATCAGAGAGTAGTTCTATCAACGCGCTATACTCAGCGATGTTATTCGTTGATTGCCCAATACACACACCTCTGAAACTTACTAACTCGCCGCTTGTATCAAAAATGGCCTAGGCTACGGAGGATAGGTTCCACGAACTACGACTTGCTCCATCGGCATATCCAACACATGTCTCCAGAAGGTTCGACATCTGCCACAAATGAAAAGGGTGGATCACTCGACCAGAGCAAATACTTTAGTGAAAACAAAATACAACAAAAGCGTGCAGGTTACTATTTAAGCATAGTAACGCTTGAGGTACAACCTGTTGCGGGGTTGCGCCAGTGGAATTCCGTCATAATCCATTAACTAGTAGGCTCCTTTTGCTAACACCCTTTTCACAATATAGGGGCCCATCCACAAGGAATTAAATTTACCTGCTCCCAATTTATCGGATTCTTGGTCATAAAGCAATACCAAATCACCTTCTGAGAAGACACGGGGTTTGACATTTTTGTCGAACTGAGCCTTGACTCGTTTCTTATGGGCTTCGTTAGCCAAAGCGGCGTCACGATGGGTTTCATCCAAATGGATTAATTCCAAGAACCGAGCCTCTTCCTCTGAAGTTCCGGGGAGGAGATCAATTGCGAGTTTAAGCGACGAAATTTCGCACTGGATTGGCAAGACTGCTTCCAGGCCATACACCAGTTGAAAAGGTGTGAACCCAGTCGCGTTCTTTACCGACGTTCGGTAAGCCCACAAGGCTAAGTATAGGATTAGGTGCCATCTTCTTTTATGAACCCCGATCATCCTTTGCAACATACGCTTCAGGACCTTGTTGATTGCTTCAACTTGTCCATTGGCCTGCGGATAATACGGGGTAGAGCTGTCGTGAGATAGCCCTAGCTTGGCAGCTAATTCGACCATCATGTGATTGCGAAAATGCGATCCATGATCTGTAACTATAGCCTGTGGTACGCTGAACCTGGCGACTACATGATTGAAAAAGAAAAGGGCCGCTGTTTCACCAGTGTTGTCCAATGTAGGCATTGCCTCGGCCCATTTGGTAAAATAGTCAACAACGACTATAATATACCCATGCCCCCCGGTCAAGGTGGGGTTACATTGCATGAAGTCGATGCCCCATTTGGCGAAAGGCCCAACAGCAACTATTGGCTGTAAAGGTGCAGGTGGTCTTCTGGTTTTGCTATCAAAAATTTGACAAGCGTGGCAACTTCTGACTGCGATTATGCAATCTTTGAACATGGTTGGCCAGAAGTATCTTGCTCGTAAGATTTTTTGTGCTGTTGCATATCCAGATTGATGCCCCCCACATGCGCGTGAATGACACTCATTCAAGGCTTTTTCGGCCTTCTCATGGGTAAGGCACCTCCTCAGAACTGTATCGATACCACGACGGTAGAGTGTATCACCGACGATCATGTAGTATTTTGCTTGGTATCGTATACGTTTTTGTTCGGAGTGAGAGGTGTTAGACCTGAATTTTTGGGTTTGGAGATAAACTATGATATCTCCATACCACTCATCGCTTGCAGATATCAGAAACAAACTTTCGTCCACGATTGTCTCTTCTAATGTTTCATCGTTGGACGACGATGGGAGATCGCACAATAATTCTGCGAAAACTAGAGCTTTCTTTGATTTGGATTTTACAAATTCCAGATCAAACTCATGAAGGATCGCTATCCATTTTGAATATTTTCCCCCCAGCAACTGTCGCGACAGTATGTAAGTCATGGGGTTGCAATCTGACAAGATGGTAGTTTTCCGAAAGAGGACATAATGTCGAAACCTTTGAATCGCTTGAACAGCTGCAAGCGCTAGTTTTTCCACATAAGAATATTTACTTTCTGTATCATTTAAGTTTTTACTTAAATAATATATAGGATGTTCAATTCCATCGACTTCTTGAACTAAAACCATTGCAATGGTCGTATCCGCTGCAGCCAGATACAGGTTAAAATCTCTTTGATAGTCCGAGGCGTACATTAATGATGCTTTTACTAGACAATCTTTCAGAGCATCAAAGGAAGCTTGCGCCACCTGGTCCCAGACGAAAGGTACATCCTTTTTCAAAAGACGAGTATAACCTTTAGCAAGTTCTGCGTAATTTGGAATGAACCTCCTCAGAAGTCATGTTCGAGCACCAGGAGCTGGTCTTTTCCGAGTATCCATATGTGGGTATGGATTTCCGAGGTGATCCGGATTTGGTGTTACCGGATGGCGAACAGTGGGGCGCTATTGGTAAACTCTTTGACCATATCACTGTTTACTGTTCTTATTCATAATGTTGCTATGCTTTATTCTATCAAGACTTTTAATCATACTCTTGGGTGCATGCAGATGTTGGTCCTGTCCGTCCAGTAGTTCGTCCGAGACCACCAGTTGCTGCCCCGGCAGTGGAGCCCGCTAGGAGAGTTATTCTCTGCGACCTTGACGATACTGAGACCCTTACAGCTGTGCAGGAGTAGATTGAGAGCCTTAATCTCGGCATTCCCGATGTGAGGATTGATGAGTTACCTTTACAGCTGCAGCGACACACTACTGGTGTGCCTAGACGATGGACCCGTCTCTTGCACATGATTGCACAGGCCGTGACGTGCTATCATGAGCACCACTAGGCTAGGGTGCCCCCTAGCACTTTTTTGAGTTTTAGGTCATATGACCAATTTTTGTCTTGGTTACAGAACATTATGTATGAACTATAAACAACTTATATATATTTTGATTTTCGAGTTTTATTCTGGTTGAGTTATACGATCCATATGTACAATAATTGATGATGTGTCTTTTTATAAATGTCGCAAATGTCTATCTAACACATAATTTGCTAATGAGTCGGTTAATGTGTTTAAGTTTTTGGAAATATGCTGGTATTGAATTGAATCAAATTGTCTTTCCAAAATCTTAACCCTTAGGAACATGCGATAAATAGCTGGATTGCGAACGGAATATATACCATTGAGTTGTAGTATTACGAGCTGTGAGTCTAGCCTGACAATTAGTCGGCATATGCCACGTGTGATGGCATCAGAGAGTAGTTCTATCAACGCGCTATACTCAGCGATGTTATTCGTTGATTGCCCAATACACACACCTCTGAAACTTACTAACTCGCCGCTTGTATCAAAAATGGCCTAGGCTGCGGAGGATAGGTTCCGCGAACTACGACTTGCTCCATCGGCATATCCAACACATGTCTCCAGAAGGTTCGACATCTGCCACAAATGAAAAGGGTGGATCACTCGACCAGAGCAAATACTTTAGTGAAAAAAAAATACAACAAAAGCGTGCAGGTTACTATTTAAGCATAGTAACGCTTGAGGTACAACCTGTTGCGGGGTTGCGCCAGTGGAATTCCGTCATAATCCATTAACTCGTAGGCTCCTTTTGCTAACACCCTTTTCACAATATAGGGGCCCATCCACAAGGAATTAAATTTACCTGCTCCCAATTTATCGGATTCTTGGTCATAAAGCAATACCAAATCACCTTCTGAGAAGACACGGGGTTTGACATTTTTGTCGAACTGAGCCTTGACTCGTTTCTTATGGGCTTCGTTAGCCAAAGCGGCGTCACGATGGGTTTCATCCAAATGGATTAATTCCAAGAACCGAGCCTCTTCCTCTGAAGTTCCGGGGAGGAGATCAATTGCGAGTTTAAGCGACGAAATTTCGCACTGGATTGGCAAGACTGCTTCCAGGCCATACACCAGTTGAAAAGGTGTGAACCCAGTCGCGTTCTTTACCGACGTTCGGTAAGCCCACAAGGCTAAGTACAGGATTAGGTGCCATCTTCTTTTATGAACCCCGATCATCCTTTGCAACATACGCTTCAGGACCTTGTTGATTGCTTCAACTTCTCCATTGGCCTGCGGATAATACGGGGTAGAGCTATCGTGAGATAGCCCTAGCTTGGCAGCTAATTCGACCATCATGTGATTGCGAAAATGCGATCCATGATCTGTAACTATAGACTGTGGTACGCCGAACTTGGCGACTACATGATTGAAAAAGAAAAGGGCAGCTGTTTCATCAGTGTTGTCCAATGTAGGCATCGCCTCGGCCCATTTGGTAAAATAGTCAACAACGACTATAATATACCCATGCCCCCCAGTCGAGGTGGGGTTACATTGCATGAAGTCGATGCCCCATTTGGCGAAAGGCCCAATAGCAACTATTGGCTGTAAAGGTGCAGGTGGTCTTCTGGTTTTGCTATCAAAAATTTGACAAGTGTGGCAACTTCTGACTGCGATTATGCAATCTTTGAACATGGTTGGCCAGAAGTATCCTGCTCGTAAGATTTTTTGTTCTGTTGCATATCCAGATTGATGCCCCCCACATGCGCCTGAATGACACTCATTCAAGGCTTTTTCGGCCTCCTCATGGGTAAGGCACCTCCTCAGAACTGTATCGATACCACGACGGTAGAGTGTATCACCGACGATCATGTAGTATTTTGCTTGGTATCGTATACGTTTTTGTTCGGAGTGAGAGGTGTTAGACCTGAATTTTTGGGTTTTGGAGATAAACTATGATATCTCCATACCACTCATCGCTTGCAGATATCAGAAACAAACTTTCGTCCACGATTGTCTCTTCTGATGTTTCATCGTTGGACGACGATGGGAGATCGCACAATAATTCTGCGAAAACTAGAGCTTTCTTTGATTTGGATTTTACAAATTCCAGATCAAACTCTTGAAGGATCGCTATCCATTTTGAATATTTTCCCCCCAGCAACTGTCGCGACAGTATGTAAGTCATGGGGTTGCAATCTGACAAGATGGTAGTTTTCCGAAAGAGGACATAATGTCGAAACCTTTGAATCGCTTGAACAGCTGCAAGCGCTAGTTTTTCCACATAAGAATATTTACTTTCTGTATCATTTAAGTTTTTACTTAAATAATATATAGGATGTTCAATTCCATCGACTTCTTGAACTAAAACCATCGCAATGGTTGTATCCGCTGCAGCCAGATACAGGTTAAAATCTCTTTGATAGTCCGAGGCGTACATTAATGATGCTTTTACTAGACAATCTTTCAGAGCATCAAAGGAAGCTTGCGCCACCTGGTCCCAGACGAAAGGTACATCCTTTTTCAAAAGACGAGTATAACCTTTAGCAAGTTCTGCGTAATTTGGAATGAACCTCCTCAGAAGTCATGTTCGAGCGCCAGGAGATGGTCTTTTTCGAGTATCCATATGTGGGTATGGATTTCCGAGGTGATCCGGATTTGGTGTTACCGGATGGCGAACAGTGGGGCGCTATTGGTAAACTCTTTGACCATATCACTGTTTACTGTTCTTATTCATAATGTTGCTGTGCTTTATTCTATCAAGACTTTTAATCATACTCTTGGGTGCATGCAGATGTTGGTCCTGTCCGTCCAGTAGTTCATCCGAGACCACCAGTTGTTGCCCCGACAGTGGAGCCCGCTAGGAGAGTTATTCTCCGTGACCTTGACGATACTGAGACCCTTACAGCTGTGCAGGAGTAGGTTGAGAGCCTTAATCTCGGCATTCCCGATGTGAGGATTGATGAGTTACCTTTACAGCTGCAGCAACACACTACTGGTGTGCCTAGACGATGGACCCGTCTCTTGCGCATGATTGCACAGGCCGTGACGTGCTATCATGAGCACCACTAGGCTAGGGTGCCCCCTAGCACTTTTTTGAGTTTTAGGTCATATGACCAATTTTTGTCTTGGTTACAGAACATTATGTATGAACTATAAACAGCTTATATATATTTTGATTTTCGAGTTTTATTCTGGTTGAGTTATACGATCCATATGTACAATAATTGATGATGTGTCTTTTTATAAATGTCGCAAATGTCTATCTAACACATAATTTGCTAATGAGTCGGTTAATGTGTTTAAGTTTCTGGAAATATGCTGGTATTGAATTGAATCAAATTGTCTTTCCAAAATCTTAACCCTTAGGAACATGCGATAAATAGCTGGATTGCGAACGGAATATATACCATTGAGTTGTAGTATTACGAGCTGTGAGTCTAGCCTGACAATTAGTCGGCATATGCCACGTGTGATGGCATCAGAGAGTAGTTCTATCAACGCGCTATACTCAGCGATGTTATTCGTTGATTGCCCAATACACACACCTCTGAAACTTACTAACTCGCCGCTTGTATCAAAAATGGCCTAGGCTGCGGAGGATAGGTTCCGCGAACTACGACTTGCTCCATCGGCATATCCAACACATGTCTCCAGAAGGTTCGACATCTGCCACAAATGAAAAGGGTGGATCACTCGACCAGAGCAAATACTTTAGTGAAAACAAAATACAACAAAAGCGTGCAGGTTACTATTTAAGCATAGTAACGCTTGAGGTACAACCCGTTGCGTGGTTGCGCCAGTGGAATTCCGTCATAATCCATTAACTCGTAGGCTCCTTTTGCTAACACCCTTTTCACAATATAGGGGCCCATCCACAAGGAATTAAATTTACCTGCTCCCAATTTATCGGATTCTTGGTCATAAAGCAATACCAAATCACTTTCTTAGAAGACACGGGGTTTGACATTTTTGTCGAACTGAGCCTTGACTCGTTTCTTATGGGCTTCATTAGCCAAAGCGGCGTCACGATGGGTTTCATCCAAATGGATTAATTCCAAGAACCGAGCCTCTTCCTCTGAAGTTCCGGGGAGGAGATCAATTGCGAGTTTAAGCGACGAAATTTCGCACTGGATTGGAAAGACTGCTTCCAGGCCATACACCAGTTGAAAAGGTGTGAACCTAGTCGGGTTCTTTACCGACATTCGGTAAGCCCACAAGGCTAAGTACAGGATTAGGTGCCATCTTCTTTTATGAACCCCGATCATCCTTTGCAACATACGCTTCAGGACCTTGTTGATTGCTTCAACTTGTCCATTGGCCTGCGGATAATACGGGGTAGAGCTGTCGTGAGATAGCCCTAGCTTGGCAGCTAATTCGACCATCATGTGATTGCGAAAATGCGATCCATGATCTGTAACTATAGCCTGTGGTACGCCGAACCTGGCGACTACATGATTGAAAAAGAAAAGGGCAGCTGTTTCACCAGTGTTGTCCAATGTAGTCATCGCCTCGGCCCATTTGGTAAAATAGTCAACAACGACTATAATATACCCATGCCCCCCGGTCGAGGTGGGGTTACATTGCATGAAGTCGATGCCCCATTTGGCGAAAGGCCCAACAACAACTATTGGTTGTAAAGGTGCAGGTGGTCTTCTGGTTTTGCTATCAAAAATTTGACAAGCGTGGCAACTTCTGACTGCGATTATGCAATCTTTGAACATGGTTGGCCAGAAGTATCCTGCTCGTAAGATTTTTTGTGCTGTTGCATATCCAGATTGATGCCCCCCACATGCGCCTGAATGACACTCATTCAAGGCTTTTTTAGCCTCCTCATGGGTAAGGCACCTCCTCAGAACTGTATCGATACCACGACGGTAGAGTGTATCACCGACGATCATGTAGTATTTTGCTTGGTATCGTATACGTTTTTGTTCGGAGTGAGAGGTGTTAGACCTGAATTTTTGGGTTTGGAGATAAACTATGATATCTCCATACCACTCATCGCTTGCAGATATCAGAAACAAACTTTCGTCCACGATTGTCTCTTCTGATGTTTCATCGTTGGACGACGATGGGAGATCGCACAATAATTCTGCGAAAACTAGAGCTTTCTTTGATTTGGATTTTACAAATTCCAGATCAAACTCTTGAAGGATCGCTATCCATTTTGAATATTTTTCCCCCAGCAACTGTCGCGACAGTATGTAAGTCATGGGGTTGCAATCTGACAAGATGGTAGTTTTCCGAAAGAGGACATAATGTCGAAACCTTTGAATCGCTTGAACAGCTGCAAGCGCTAGTTTTTCCACATAAGAATATTTACTTTCTGTATCATTTAAGTTTTTACTTAAATAATATATAGGATGTTCAATTCCATCGACTTCTTGAACTAAAACCATCGCAATGGTCGTATCCGCTGCAGCCAGATACAGGTTAAAATCTCTTTGATAGTCCGAGGCGTACATTAATGATTCTTTTACTAGACAATCTTTCAGAGCATCAAAGGAAGCTTGCGCCACCTGGTCCCAGACGAAAGGTACATCCTTTTTCAAAAGACGAGTATAACCTTTAGCAAGTTCTGCGTAATTTGGAATGAACCTCCTCAGAAGTCATGTTCGAGCGCCAGGAGATGGTCTTTTCCGAGTATCCATATGTGGGTATGGATTTCCGAGGTGATCCGGATTTGGTGTTACCGGATGGCGAACAGTGGGGCGCTATTGGTAAAATCTTTGACCATATCATTGTTTACTGTTCTTATTCATAATGTTGCTGTGCTTTATTCTATCAAGACTTTTAATCATACTCTTGGGTGCATGCAGATGTTGGTCCTGTCCGTCCAGTAGTTCATCCGAGACCACTAGTTGCTGCCCCGGCAATGGAGCCCGCTAGGAGAGTTATTCTCCGCGACCTTGACGATACTGAGACCCTTACAGCTGTGCAGGAGTAGGTTGAGAGCCTTAATCTCGGCATTCCCGATGTGAGGATTGATGAGTTACCTTTATAGCTGCAGCGACACACTACTGGTGTGCCTAGACGATGGACCCGTCTCTTGCGCATGATTGCACAGGCCGTGACGTGCTATCATGAGCACCACTAGGCTAGGGTGCCCCCTAGCACCTTTTTGAGTTTTAGGTCATATGACCAATTTTTGTCTTGGTTACAGAACATTATGTATGAACTATAAACAGCTTATATATATTTTGATTTTCGAGTTTTATTCTGGTTGAGTTATACGATCCATATGTACAATAATTGATGATGTGTCTTTTTATAAATGTCGCAAATGTCTATCTAACACATAATTTGCTAATGAGTCGGTTAATGTGTTTAAGTTTCTGGAAATATGCTGGTATTGAATTGAATCAAATTGTCTTTCCAAAATCTTAACCCTTAGGAACATGCGATAAATAGCTGGATTGCGAATGGAATATATACCATTGAGTTGTAGTATTACGAGCTGTGAGTCTAGCATGACAATTAGTCGGCATATGCCACGTGTGATGGCATCAGAGAGTAGTTCTATCAACGCGCTATACTCAGCGATGTTATTCGTTGATTGCCTAATACACACACCTCTGAAACTTACTAACTCGCCGCTTGTATCAAAAATGGCCTAGGCTGCGGAGGATAGGTTCCGCGAACTACGACTTGCTCCATCGGCATATCCAACACATGTCTCCAGAAGGTTCGACATCTGCCACAAATGAAAAGGGTGGATCACTCGACCAGAGCAAATACTTTAGTGAAAACAAAATACAACAAAAGCGTGCAGGTTACTATTTAAGCATAGTAACGCTTGAGGTACAACCCGTTGCGGGGTTGCGCCAGTGGAATTCCGTCATAATCCATTAACTCGTAGGCTCCTTTTGCTAACACCCTTTTCACAATATAGGGGCCCATCCACAAGGAATTAAATTTACCTGCTCCCAATTTATCGGATTCTTGGTCATAAAGCAATACCAAATCACCTTCTGAGAAGACACGGGGTTTGACATTTTTGTCGAACTGAGCCTTGACTCGTTTCTTATGGGCTTCGTTAGCCAAAGCGGCGTCACGATGGGTTTCATCCAAATGGATTAATTCCAAGAATCGAGCCTCTTCCTCTGAAGTTCCGGGGAGGAGATCAATTGCGAGTTTAAGCGACGAAATTTCGCACTGGATTGGCAAGACTGCTTCCAGGCCATACACCAGTTGAAAAGGTGTGAACCCAGTCGCGTTCTTTACCGACGTTCGGTAAGCCCACAAGGCTAAGTACAGGATTAGGTGCCATCTTCTTTTATGAACCCCGATCATCCTTTGCAACATACGCTTCAGGACCTTGTTGATTGCTTCAACTTGTCCATTGGCCTGCGGATAATACGGGGTAGAGCTGTCGTGAGATAGCCCTAGCTTGGCAGCTAATTCGACCATCATGTGATTGCGAAAATGCGATCCATGATCTGTAACTATAGCCTGTGGTATGCCGAACTTGGCGACTACATGATTGAAAAAGAAAAGGGCAGCTGTTTCACCAGTGTTGTCCAATGTAGGCATCGCCTCGGCCCATTTGGTAAAATAGTCAACAACGACTATAATATACCCATGCCCCCTGGTCGAGGTGGGGTTACATTGCATGAAGTCGATGCCCCATTTGGCGAAAGGCCCAACAACAACTATTGGCTGTAAAGGTGCAGGTGGTCTTCTGGTTTTGCTATCAAAAATTTGACAAGCGTGGCAACTTCTGACTGCGATTATGCAATCTTTGAACATGGTTGGCCAGAAGTATCCTGCTCGTAAGATTTTTTGTGCTGTTGCATATCCAGATTGATGCCCCCCACATGCGCCTGAATGACACTCATTCAAGGCTTTTTCGGCCTCCTCATGGGTAAGGCACCTCCTCAGAACTGTATCGATACCACGACGGTAGAGTGTATCACCGACGATCATGTAGTATTTTGCTTGGTATCGTATACGTTTTTGTTTGGAGTGAGAGGTGTTAGACCTGAATTTTTGGGTTTGGAGATAAACTATGATATCTCCATACCACTCATCGCTTGCAGATATCAGAAACAAACTTTCGTCCACGATTGTCTCTTCTGATGTTTCATCGTTGGACGACGATGGGAGATCGCACAATAATTCTGCGAAAACTAGAGCTTTCTTTGATTTGGATTTTACAAATTCCAGATCAAACTCTTGAAGGATCGCTATCCATTTTGAATATTTTCCCCCCAGCAACTGTCGCGACAGTATGTAAGTCATGGGGTTGCAATCTGACAAGATGGTAGTTTTTCGAAAGAGGACATAATGTCGAAACCTTTGAATCGCTTGAATAGCTGCAAGCGCTAGTTTTTCCACATAAGAATATTTACTTTCTGTATCATTTAAGTTTTTACTTAAATAATATATAGGATGTTCAATTCCATCGACTTCTTGAACTAAAACCATCGCAATGGTCGTATCCGTTGCAGCCAGATACAGGTTAAAATCTCTTTGATAGTCCGAGGCATACATTAATGATGCTTTTACTAGACAATCTTTCAGAGCATCAAAGGAAGCTTGCGCCACCTGGTCCCAGACGAAAGGTACATCCTTTTTCAAAAGACGAGTATAACCTTTAGCAAGTTCTGCGTAATTTGGAATGAACCTCCTCAGAAAGTTTGCTTTCCCTTGGAGTTTCTGAATCTGAAGCAAATTTGAAGGTGGAGGCAAATTAATGATTGCATGAACCTTGCAGGGGTCGAGACGAATCCCATCCTTAGAGACTACAAAGCCAAGTAAATGACCAGAACCGACGCAAAACACACATTTGTGTGGATTGAGTCTTATCTTGTAGTGTCGGCAACGTAGAAATATCGCTCTTAAATGCTGCGGATGATCAGTCCGCTTTCGCGAATGAGCCGGAAGGTCGTCGAGATAAGGTTGAACAATGTTCTTGATGTCATGGAAGGCATAATTCATTGCCCTCTGAAACGTCACCCCTGCGTTCTTTAAACCAAAGGGTAATTTTCGATAAGCGAATGTGCCCCACGGACAAATAAATGCAATCTTTGACTGGTCCTGTGGGCGGATATTTATTTGATTATACCCGGAAAATCCATCCATAAATGAAAAGATTTCACATCCGGCGCATTCATCAATTATCTGGTCGATGAAGGGTGTAGGGTAGTTGTTCTTCGGACAAGCTTGGTTTACATCCCTATAATCGACACACACTCTAATCGTCCCTTGTTTCTTCATAACAGGGACAATATTCGATACCCAATCGGTTAGAGGAACCGGGTAGATGAATCTAGCATGGAGAAGTTTTTCAACTTCTGCCTTAATGGTAGCGGCTTTCTTGGGGTGCACCTGCCGAAGCCATTGTCTTACTGGTTTGACATCAAGATACATTTTAATTTCATGTTCAACGATACTCGAGTCAATGCCTGGCATTTCATCATATGACCAAGCAAAGACATCTCTAAATTCGCGAAAAAGAGCGTTATATATTTCCAGTTCTGAAGGGGAAAAACCTTTGTCGACATAAATATTCTCTACAACATTTGTTTTAGTCGAGATATTTATGGCTATAGTCTCTTGAATATTGGATAAGTTTCGCTCGGAATCCACCGTATTTACAGTATTTGTTAGGAATTCAATAACTGAAGGGTGATAAAGGTCACGTTGAGTATCTTCTTCATACTCAGGAAGAAGGGAATGATGGTGGTGATCATTCCATGGTGCCCCCTCAATCAACATTGATTGTAAGATTCCTTCGTCAGTCCCATGTACTTTCGACCAAGGATCTAATGGGGTACCATATTCTCTAGACCTATCTACCCAAACGCTTGAGGAGCGTTGATTTGGGTTCACCTCCCATGCTTGAAACATTGATTGCTACAATAAAACAATTGCATGATCCATGTCGACCTTGTCTTTTGCGACCTTCGTGGAAGATATCATGTTTCAGGTTGCTACAAACGGTATATTTCCTATGTAAATAGGAGGCGGTAGCGCGAAAGTTCCCATCAATGTGGGGTCTTTCAATAATCCTACTCCGATATCTTGAAGCGAATGGTTGCTCTCATGGATCATGGGAATGCTTCCTGTAACTTGTGAACCATTAGGGAGGAAGTTCTGTTGGTCGACGACCGTAATCCCTCCTTCAAACGGGAATGCGATCTTCCTAAAATAAGTCGACACAACAGCTGCCATGGCACAAATCCATGGTCTACCCAGTAGGATGTTGTAGTCAAGATTTCCATCAATGACTTCAACATCAATTTCTACTGTTTTTCCTCCCAGTTCAACTTTCAAGTTATTAAGGATACCGTATGGGGTATAAGTCCTTCCGTCGAAAGCTTTTAATGTCGTCGAAGATCGCGACAAGGTTGGAGATCCTAATGTTTTCCAGCAACTCATCGACATAATACATGTTGATGCTCCCTCATCAATAATTGTTCTGTGAACAGTTTTGTTGAGGACTTTCACTTGAATAAGGAAAGCTAGCTGAGCTGGTAACTGAGGATCGTATCCCTTGTGATCAAAGGATACAAGATTGGAATCCTTAGGATCAACCCCACCAATAGCTGATAACAACGCCTGCCTTTGGGATGGACAATTTTGTAACACGTCAAGAGTCGACATAGCGGATGGCGATTGTGCCAAATCTTCTACTATGTTATAATGCTGCGCCGCTCTGGCGCGAGGATTAAACGTCGACTTGTGTACTACTCCCTTTGGTGGTTTTATTGTTAATTCAGGAATGATGGGTGGTACAACTTCTGTCGAAGTTGTTGTCGAACTACTTGGTTGATCTTTACCTTTGTCGTTCGACAGCTGAGGATTCCCGTAATCTTTGTTCCTTGTCGAAATCAAAGCATCATTCTTCTGTTTTGAAACCGACAACATAAGTACTTGCGACGGGGAAGCATTTCCACTATCAACCAGATTTTGACCTGGGTTGGGAAATGGATCGGTTAACACAGCTGAGGTTTGGGGACTTTTAAAGAACCTATTTAACTCAGCTTTGAATGGAAAATTCTTTGTGTAATGATCCTCTTCATCACATATTTGACATGGATAATTTTGTTTCCCTTTCCCAGGAGGGTTTGAAGAATTTTTTCCAGGAGATGATTCACCCTGTTTCCTCTTCTTCCCTTTGTTTTGCTTCTTCTTGCTTCCAGGTTGATTGGTTTCTTTGCCTTTATCTGCCGATACGGCATTTACTTCCGAAGCAAGAATTTCTTCTTTTGCATTTTGATCCGAATTCTTACGGGCTTTCTTAGATGAAGCCTTTATCGATTTCGCGTTTGCTGTGCCAATCACGCCATCACCGGCATGAGAGTCACTATTGGATTTAGGAGGAGGAGGAATTGAAAATTCCGGTCTAGGAGCGTCAGGTATTTTGTCGTAGAGCGTGTCGGACTAAGTATAAACTAAGTCTAGATACTGTGCACGAGCAATAACTTGCTCCTCTGTTACGACTCCTCCCTTTGCCACATCTTCCGTTATAGCAGGAAGTAACGACTTTATAAACCATTCAGCTAACAGCTGATCGGGAACGTATGTTTTCACCATCCTACGACGACGACGCCACTCATGTATATGATCAGATATATGAGTGGCAGTTGTCTGCTTGAAGTTGGTTAATATCTCTGTTCCCATTTCATACCTTATCGGTAATTGAAAATGGGTTAAGAAAGTCGTGGCTAGGGAACTAAAATTGTCGAACGAGGCTCTAGGTAATTCAATATACCATTTAGCCGCTGGACCTGTCAATGTCCTCTGAAAAAGGGGAAGCCTTATCGAATCGTCGTTCATGGTGTTCGACAAACACCACAGATGGAAAGTCATCACGTGATTCGATGGGTCTTCACCTGGATTTCCATTGAATTTAGGAATGTCAAATGGAAGTTTGTGAGGAATCGCTGGCCACCAAGGGGCATAAGCAATCGGATCGTTGGTTAACCGGTGTAAATCGGGTAACTCTAAAGTTGCCACAAATGGTAACTGTTGATTCAGGTTAGGCGAAGCGTAACCAGGGTACGATGGAATCGCTTGAGCAGTGGGCCTTTGCATACCAGCATAATGTAATTGATGTTGGTATGATTGATACGGTTGGTGGACTTGACCACTGTAAAGTGGTTGGTTTTGACCGTTTTGGATATACGGTTGTCCACTGTTCGCAAAGATCTGCTACTCAGAACCTTGGTACACCTGCTGGAATTGTGGTTGTTGGTATTGCACTAACCATGGTTGTGAAGCCACGTTCTGTTGTGCTATGCTAACCGTTGGACCAAGGTGTGGGGTAATTGTACCCGTTTGGACCTGTGTCGCCCCACCAGTTGGTGATTGTGGTTGTGACCCATGGTCAAGTGGCTGTTGCATTACAACCTGAGAAATCTGAGGTTGATATGAAACAGGTATCGCTTGAACTTGTGACATTGTTACAGTAGCCGGTGTGGTTGGGATGTTCATCATAGGTACACACTGTTGCATAGAATATACAACCCTTGGTTGCTGGGGTAGCATAGGTACCCAACTACTTGATGCAATTCCAGTATAACCTGAATACTGTTGTGAACTCCCGTATGGGTACCCTCCCAGAGGGGGTAACGAAAGGGCATACTGCCCCCCATACGGTAGCAATCCGGAACTCAAGGGGATTGATTGTCCTTGGGGACTGGATTGCCCAAATTGACCTCCAAATGGATCAATTTGGCGAGTCTCAACATAAGAGTTGCCGGATATTATTCCGGATGAACAAACTGGAACAGACCACACTGTCGAAATAGTCCCTTGGTGGACTCCTTCTAGCGGTTGTGAGCTAGTTGGGACAGATGGTATGCCGGCAAACATCGTTGGAGTGACGGTAGGGGCTTCTGCTGTCGCTGTGTCATTTGACACAGTCCTAGATGATGACGGTTGTTCAGACATTTTAAGTCTATCCAATAGATTGCCTAGCGATTCTACAGGAACCTCCACTTGTGGTGGATTAACTTCTGATGAAGGAAATAGAGTGGCCCCGACTCCAAAATGGGTTGGAGTACTTGCTTGCGGATCCTATGCAATTTCCTCTATCGCAATCAAACCCGGTGGAAGAGGAAGACCGTCAGGTCCGTAAAATATTTCTGGTGCCGAAGAAGGGGTTGTTTCGACAGCGACAGTCGTTTGAGGAACAAAACTTTCTGGACCGGTTACAGATGGAACTGGTTCAGTTACACAAGTATTTGCCCCCAGACTAGGATCAGTGTTACTGTCCTTCTGTGGCTGTTGAACTTCTTCTATAGAGGCAGGGTTTCCAGAAATGCTTGGAGTAACCGGAACCTCAGATTTAGTTGGAACACTTGTTCTAACTTTTATAGGAGATTTTGAACCGGTTAAACGAGTTTGTTTTGTCCGTACTGTTTTCGATTCCGGAGACAAAGACGGTTGACTCGTAAGCCTCCGCGAACGACGGGGTTTCAATTGACTTTCTTCCACGATTGCGGATTACTCGATCAACCAAAATATTAAAAGGGGAAATTTGTGTTTCCGAACTGAATGAATTTTATTAGACGCTTTTAGACACAACTTGCTTTTTCAGTTTTAAAGAGTCGAGAAAAAGCTAAAGATGACTCTAGTCTCCTTCGATGTTTTAACGAGCCCGAAGTGACAAATGCTCGGATGGACTTTTTCAGTTATAGAGTTTGAAAAAGGCCAAAAGAAACTGCTCTGGAGATCTAGGCAGAAGGTGTGCCAAACTTTTCGCAAAACCACAGAATACGTTTTACGGTACGGGTGGTCGATCTTTGTGAATGCTATGTTCACTGCATTGCGATCAGTAGGGCGGCCGACACGGCTTCCTAAGGATAAAAGATATATGCATATAGGGGTCTCCCAATATATACGCGACGGTACGTGGGAGCACAATCCGTATTAGCGCCACCGACTCTCAGGAGGAATCACCCACCTTCTTCGAGATCGACAGTCACTATGTTTAACGACGCCGGAACACGTCTCTAGCTTAGACCTCTATGTGTTTGCGTTATGTTTCAAAGCGTTGTTAGGTTCATTCAGTTTATTTTAGGTTGATCTTTTTAAAGTTTGCCTTTCAAGGTTCACCACGAGATGTATGATACAAATTCCTAAATGCAGTCTAAGATGATAAGCAAGCTTTACAATCTTTCAACTTATGAAAATCTTAACTACTGAGGGAAAAGAAAGACATCATCTTTTCACACAGATCATAGAGCACACACTAATGCACTTTTTCCTAAATCCACATGCAAACTTATCAAATGCAAAATGCACAATGCAGGTATTTCTTTTCTCTTTCTTAATGTTGGTGTACTACAAAAAGAAAGCTGTTGTATAACTTTGAATTCAATTTCAAGTGAAAGCAAACAAGCTTTTGTCAAAAATCAAAAGACACCTTAAGATTTACTTGTTTCAACACTAGAAATACATAAATTCAAACCATATGACGAAAGCAAAAGCTCAATCAGCTATGAACAGCAAACAAACTAACTCTTAAGATCAGAACGACACTTATCACAGGTCTAGATCTAAGAGGCCACAACAAGACTAGTTCACTTTCGTTATGGGAAACTGCAAATGATGTAAGAAATACACAAAGAACAAATATAGTTTCTTTATACAACTGAGGCGGAATAGTGGCAATGAAAAGTGGTTTCAGATAGGTACATTGACTGATAACAGGCTGCAAAAACAAGGATGAAAACAGGGCAACAGAAAGCAGAGAACCCCAGTTGCACAAGGCAAAACTGGTTCAGCGCAGGTAGAACACTGTCAGTTTGACATTCAGCGTAGGTAGCCCCTTCGGGACCTGCGATGAAATGCAGGCTACCTTCACAGTGCCTGCAATGAAGAGAGAAACTCTCATTTCCCTCAGGTTCTGGGTCACAGATTGCTCAAAAATCAACAGTTTTTGGCCAAATCAAAGCTACCAATCAGTACACACTAAAGGATGACTCAAAGGAGGATGAAAAGATATCACTAAGAGCTGTTCAGAGTCCTTGTGGATCAGCTCTTCAAATCATAAACATGCCCAGAAACTGAGCTAGAGTAGCTGCCCTCTACTTTGCATTTGAAAGATCCAAATGCAGTTCGATTCGGTACTCCCTGTGTTTAGGAAATGAATAGCAAACACAAAAACAACCAACAAGATACGATCCCCAGTGGAGTCTCCAATTTGTTGTTGGGAAAAGTATCCAATACGGAATGACCCTATCCCACTCTAAGGGTGATAGTTCCTTAGCAACAATCAAAGCAAAGCTATCTAAGATTACTTCTTTATGAGATGTAAAAGAGAGGAGAAAGAGATCCACTAACCGATGTCTTTCGCTAATGATTGATCCAATCTTCTCTCCTTTCTGCTTGCCCTCAGCTCCTTGCTCTTTCACTGGCCCAGCTACACCAAGACCCTGCAAAATGGCAAGAGAGGGAAACTACAAGAAGCATACATTCATAATTGATTCAAGGATTAGAATAAATCAAATACACAAGTATAACAATACACTATTGAGACACATGCATATAGAAGAACCTCAAATGCTTTATTAATGGAAGAAGTAAGGTTCAGGAAGTGATACAACCATAAGAGGCCCAATCCAGCATCACCAGAGATTCTGGGTTCGTTCCCCAATGGAGTCGCAAATTTGTTGTTGGGAAAAGTATCCAATACGGAATGACCCTATCCCACTCTAAGGGTGATAGTTCCTTAGCAGGAAGTGATACAACCATAAGAGGCCCAATCTAGCATCACCTTCCCAGCAGAGAGAAATCTCCTCTTCACCTCCTTCAAAGAAAATCACCCAATAGCTCTAAACTCAAACCAACAGCAATTCTTTACATTCACAAGATTCCAGCCTCTCTAGACCTCATGAGAGAGATCTATATATAGGAGTTTTGGAGAAAGGATGAGTCAGCTTGAGGCTGGCATGAAGCTGACTAGTGTCCTCTCTCACTTCAGTTATTCTTCAGTTCTTGAGTCCACTTGGAGGTTCTTGCTTCCACTTGGAGATCTAGAACCTCTTACTCATCACCAGTCGAATTCCTTGATCCAAGTGTCATTTTGGAAGCTTCCTTGGCATTGACACCTTGAGGAATGACTGTGCCACATGTCCAAACTCGCCCAACATAGGTAGCCTTCTTTGCAGTTGACATTCAACGCAGGTAGACAGTGGAGCAGTTGACATTCAGCGTAGATGCTCAGTGGAGCAGTTGACATGATCCCGAATTGCCTTGTTTTTGAGTGTTTTCAGGTGGAGAACTTTTATTCAATGCTGTGGTTTGCTGGCCTTGTTCCTCTAGGGGTAGGAACAACATGTTTAGGGACTTTGGATCCCTTAGATTATGGACATTTCATGCTTCATGCTGTAAGGCACAAAAATGTCTATAACAGCTGTCGTCAATGGAAGAATTACATTCTGGGGGAGGAAATGTTCATCCACATAGACCACCAGTCTCTACAGTTCATACAGACACAAGGGAAGTTGTAGAATGATCGTCATTAGAAATGGTCCACCTATTTGCAGCAATTCCATTTGAACATTAAGTATAAGAAGGCAACACCAATAATGTCACTAATTGCCTCAGTTGGCCACTAGTCATGGTGCTAATCACTGTGCTGAACCCTTATGGGCACGAGACACCGAGGTGGCCCATTTTTACCAGAGCGATCCAGAATTCGACAGCATATATTAGACACTCCTGAAAGGGAAGAAATTTCCAAATTTTCACCTTCAGGATGCACTGTTATGCCACTTGGGACACATATGTATTCCTTCAAGTGAGTGTTCCAAGATGATTTGGTAGGCACACTATAGTCATGTTACTGGACATTTTGGAGTAGAGAAAACCGTGGCGGTATTGCAGAAGCATTTTTATTGGCCGAAAATTTGTCAAGATGTTGGGAAGTACATTAGATCCTACACCACCTACACCATTCCAAACCAGCCATCAAGAAGCAAGGCCCGTATACTCCTCTACCTACTCCTAGTCGACCTTGGGAATCTTTCTCCATGCATTATATGTCGGGCCTTCCTTCTACTAATCACAACAATGATTTCATTTTCGTGGTCATCAACAAATTCTCTAAGATGGCCATCATGGCAGCCTGCAAGAAGAGTATCACAGCAGAGGCCAATGCTAAGCTATTCTTTGAGCAAGTGTGGGTACACTTTGAAATCCCACAGTCCATTATCTCAGATTGGGATAGCAGATTCTTGAGTGCATTTTGGTCAAGTCTCTAAATGATTCTGGATACAAAACTCACTAATTCCATGACTTTCGATCCCCAAAATGATGGCCAAACAGAGGTTGTCGACAGGATGATCGTACACATTATGTGCATGTACAACTCGAAGAATCCACGGACATGGGATGAAAGTCTCCCCTATGTCCAACATAGCTACAAAAGAGCTCTCCACTACTCAATATGCCACAACCCCTTTCAGGTAGGTCTGGGATTTCAACCATTATGCCCCATTGATGTGTCCATACCATTTGTAGCCACTCAGGTAGATTCGACTCACGTGTAGTCCGAAGCTGAAAGGCATAACAACTTCATTGAGTGCATTCAACACATTCGCCAACAGGCCCACGATATATTGGACAGATCTAATGCTAAGTACAAGCAACGCCATGATCAACATCGAGTGCCACACAGATTCCAGGTGGGTGATAAAGTTTGGCTACATTTGTAGAAGGAGCACCTTGCTGGACCCCACTGCAAGTTTCGCCTGCTCTGATATGCGCGATACACCATCACCAAGGTCATCGAGAAAAATGCCTTCAAGCTCAGCATCCCATCGTTCCTTGGTCTACGCCCAGTGGTCAATGTAGATCACCTTCGACCATACTTTCCACCATTGTTGGACACATTTGACATTGTAGAACAACTCACACCAATAGAGCTCAACCCAGACTACATCGAATAGGCCACAACTAATTAGATCATGGACACACAGATCAAGAACACTCGGTAATAGAGGATACAACTATATCTAGTTGCAAAGCAGGCCAACTCCTTCACCAAGGAAAATGGCTCACTAGCAACCAAGTTCAGCAGAAGTTTCCTCATCTCATGGAGGAACTCAACGCAATAGGGACCATTGATTCCTAAGGGGGGATGACTGATCTAGGTGGATATTAGTAGCCACCCGACTATTCCAATTGGACCCTCACCATTGTTTCTTTCAGTTTTTCAGTTTCCTTAATTGTAGCACAGTTTACTATTTTTGGTAGTTTTTCAGGTCCTAAACTTCTAGATCCGTATTGAGGCCGTCAATGACTTTTGTTTTGCCAAAATTCAGCAATTACATAAGTAATTGCATTAGCAGTTGTATTCCTCGGAGAGATCTTTCGAACGAGGTATCATACGTGTCAAACAAAGATAATATGACCAAGTTACGACCCTGAGAAGTTGGCTGCCCAACTAACCCCAACGACGCCCATAAAATATTGGTGTTACATCTTGTCGGGTTAAGCTTTTTGTTGTTTATGGTTTTCCCTTATTGTTAAATAATAAAAATGCCCTTGAGCCTTATTGTAACTCAGTTTAGAGGCATGTAGTCGCCACATCTCTTCTCAGAGATAAGCTACCATCGCTCGAGCTATCTTATTTCCATTCTGTTTGTAAGAATAGTTAAGTATTTTTATATTAAAGAAATGAAGTGTTATTCTACTACATCTATGTGTTTATGATCATATCTGTAAGTTTTTGCGTTCCTGTTTAATTCCGGATCACCTAACTTAAGGAGTTACGTTACAACCATGTAACCATTTCTCCATTAATACAATATAATATTAATTATTTTCAACTCTCCCCCTTAATGGAGAAATTATTATCGTGAAGTCCTAAAACCCCCCTAAACAATTCAAACATCACTTTCCCAAGAGGCTTTGTAAAAATATCAACCATATTATGACATGTTTTACAGTATTTATTAAAAATTTCTCTTGACTAGACTTTTTCTATTCCAAAGTGAAACTAAGTATCCATGTGTTTCATGTTCTTATGAAACTATGGATTGTTCTCCAGCTTAATGGAACTCTGGTTGTCACATTTGATGATGGTCACTTCTTTCTACTCTTCTCCTGCATCATGGAGAAGCCTCCTCAACCAGATAGCTTCACATGTTGCTGCGCATACTGCTTGGTACTTGAATTTAGCTGAAGATAAAGAAACGTTGCTCTACTTTTTACTACTCCATGTTATGACCCTAGATCCAACATTGGATGCATAACCTATGATAGATCGTCAATCATCTAGGTTACCTACCTAATTAGAGTCTGAAAAACCTACTAAAGTAACATCAGATGTATCAATGTATGAAATACCATAATCATTAGTACCATGAAGGTACCTTAGTACAATTTTTTCCGCTACCCAATGACTTTCAAGAGGTTTAGACATAAAATGTCTTAGCACACTAACAGAGTATGCTAAGTCTGGTCTACTTGTAGTCAGATATATCAGACTACCAACTAGTTGCATGCATAAAGTAGCGTCCACCTCCTTAGAGCCATCATCGTTGCACAATTTCAAGTTCTCCTGGAAAGGCACTGATGTTGTCTTACACTATTCCATTCTGAACATTTTAAGCAGTCCTCTAACATACTTACCTTGAGTAAGGAAATTCTTTTGAGAGTCTCTCCACACTTCCAAGCCTAAACAATAATGTAAACTTCCAAGGTCTTTCATATCAAAAACCTGTGACATTTACAATTTGATTTCTTAGATTAATCTATCTGCATTACTTGTTATAATCATGTCATCCACATACAAGGAAATCAAAATTATTTGCCCCTGTTCATCATACATGGTATATAGATTTGGGTCATTCTTACACTTATGAAAACCATGTTGTAAGAAAAATGAATCAATATTCTCGTACCAAGACCTAGGTGCCTATTTGAAACCATAAAGGGCCTTTTTCAATATACAAACCAAATGCTCCTGCCCTTGTTTAACAAACCCTTCAGGTTGCATTAAATAAACCTCTTCTTTTAAATCACATTTAAAAATGCAGACTTAGCATCAAATTGGTGTAGCTTCCACTGATGTTTTGTAGCTACAACAATTAACATTCTATTAGTATTCAGCTTGGCTATTGGAGCAAAAGTTTCTTCATAGCCAATTCCCTCTTTCTGTGAATAACCCTTTGCTACCAGTCTAGCTTTAAACTTTTCTATACTCCCATCTGCATTAAATTTAGGTTTGTAGAGCCACTTGCAACCTATGGGTATTTTTCCTTTCAGGAAATTGAACTAGTTCCCAAGTATTATTTCTGATTAAAGATTCAAATTCTTCATTCATTACGACCCTCCACTCATGAGATTGAATAGCTTATTTATAATTTGTGGGTTATATAACATTTAAAATGTTTGACATTAAGCATAGTATTTCAATCTGGCTAGTAGTTGAGTCTACCTATTTGATCTTCTCAGTAAGGGACTCACCTCAAATCTATCTGCTTCAGACCTTATGGGGCTTGACTTACTGATTGCATCACTTGCCTCTTCCTCTTTCTATTGTTGTTGTTGTTGCTGCTGCTACTGTTGCATGTCCCCACTACTTCCTTCCATCAACAATGAAATGCGTCACTCTTCAAGGCTATTCTTCTCATTTCCTTCCTGTTGTAGCAGCTACAAACACCCTACAAAATTTTTCCTTAGCTTCGTTTTGAGCCTCCCTACCAACCATCTTCACAGTATGTCTTTCACTGTCAAGTACATAGGCTTCATTGTTTTTGCAACAACTTTCCAACTGTGCATGTTAGTTTGATTCACTCCCCTCATAGGCCACCACTCCATACTTGGGCTAGTTTTTGGCTGAGAAAATCCCTCAGAAAATTACGCAATACTAGAGGGGAACCAACCTTCCCTCCAGAAATTGCACAAATATATTGACCAACTTACTGGGATCGTAAATTACGCAGAGCAGCCAGAAAAGCTTCCTTGGAAAAATTGCACAATCTTGTAGGTTTTAACCCTGTACAAAAATTACCTGCATATGAATTCTTAAACAAAGAAAATAAAAAATGCGAGAGCATAACCCATAAAACATATATGCAAAGATATTTTTCCCTGGATCCCAAAACCGGGACTACCAGCTTGATTTTTCATTATGTTCCTTTCAATGTTACAATACATATTTATACATGTCGAAGCATCCAATACCATGGACCGAAAACCATCGCGTCCAATACCATGGACCGAAAACCATCGCGTCCAAATGCGAAAATCATGCACAAAACCATAGGTGGATCCGCCCAACCTAACATATGGTCCAAAACCAAAATTTTCCGGGGCGCTGCCCCGGACCCCATAAAGTGGGGTTACGGGTGCCCTTCAAACCCCCTATTGACTACGTGGAAAGAATATAACACAACCCAACAATCTCCCACTTGTTGTTTTCTTTCCACAGGGGGCTACAGGAGAGCTTAGTCATTTTTTCAGCCCTGAGATTCCCATTGCTTCTCTACGCCAAGAGAACTTCTCAGAGCTCACAGATTTTGTCAATGCATCTGCAGTATTCTTCAAAGTGTCCACCTTTACCAGCAACGCCTTTCTGTCTTCTATCATATCCCTCACAAAGTGATACTGAACATCAATGTGCTTTGTCTTTGAATGATAAGCAGGGTTCTTTGCCAAGAAAATTGCACTTTGGCTATCACAGTCTATTCTTATAGCTCCCTGTACTAACCCCATACTTGAACACAATCTCTGCAACCAAACTGCTTCCTTGCTTGCATGAGTGGCTGCCATGTATTCTGCCTCTGTAGTTGATAGTGCCACTACAGATTGTTTCTTACTCATCCAACTGACTACACCTCCAAATAGGTTAAACACATACCCACTTGTAGATCTTCTCTGATCCAGATCTCCAGCCCAGTTTGCATCAACAAAGCCATGATTATCCAACACTCTGTCCAATCCTGGTCTTCCTTGGTAGCACAAACCATAATCACTAGTGCCACGCAAATACCTGAAAACCCGCTTCACTGTTGTCCAGTGCTCCTTCCCAGGTTTTGACATAAACCTGCTCAATACTCCCACTGCATGTGCAATGTCTGGTCTAGTACAGACCATTGCATACATCAGGTTACCCACTGCACTTGCATATGGAACACAGGACATGTCCTCTTCCTCTTCTTGTGTCTTGGGACACTGTTCAGCAGATAACCTCACACCTACAGGAATAGGAATCTTCACCGGTTTACTATCCTGCATATTAAACCTCTGGAGTATTGTCTCGACATACTTCCTCTGGTTTAACCAGAGCTTCCTCTTTGACTGATCTCTTTTAATTTCCATGCCCAAAATATAGTTTGCGGCACCAATATCTTTCATGTCGAATTTGGAGGACAATTGGGTCTTCAAATCCTGGATAATTTCTTTGTCATTTCCAACCAGCAACATATCATCCACATACAAGACCAGATAAATAATACGGTCACCAATTAATTTAAAATACACACAATGATCTGCTTTGCTTCTGGTGAAGCCAAGTCCCCGTATAAATGTATCAAATTTCTGATACCACATCCTTGGTGGCTGTTTTAACCCATACAGAGACTTCTTTAACTTGCATACCAGTTCTTTCTTACCCTTCACCTCAAAGCCTTCAGGTTGCTTCATGTAGATTTCCTCTTCCAAATCCCCGTGAAGAAATGCTGTCTTCACATCCATCTGTTCTACCTCAAAATCAAAAGCAGCAGCAATAGATAAAGTAATCTAATATAAGTTACCTTGGCAACAGGAGAAAAAATATCACCAAAATCAATTCCTGGCACCTGGGAATAACCTTTTGCTACCAACCGAGCTTTGTAATTCTCCACCTTTCCTTCTGCATTTGTCTTTTTCTTGAACACCCATTTTCTGCCAATGGGTTTCCTTCTAGCCAGCAACTCCACCAGATCCCAAGCCTCATTTTTGTGCAAAGATGCCATTTCATCGACCATGGCCTCTTTCCAGAGTTTTCCATCCTTTGAATCCACTGCTTCCTTCACAGTTCTGGGATCATTATCAGTAACAGACAAAGCAAAATTTGAACTGAAAGCAGATGGACTATACCTTTCTGGCTGCCTTCTTTCTCGAACTGATCTTCTCACAGCCGGAGTTTGTGGCTCTTCATCTTCTGATTCCTCCTCTACTGCAGAGTCTGATTCTTCCTCCTTTGGCTCAAACTCTATCTTCTCAGGTTCCTTTGGTTGGACTTCATGTTGAATAACATCTTTTACCTCTCTGAACAACACATCTCGGCTGTACACAACCTTTCGTGTGACTGGGTTCCAAAGCTTATAACCCTTTAAACCATCCTTATATCCAATAAAGATGCACTTTTCAGATTTACTATCCAACTTGGTTCGTTTCTCCTTTGGAACATGTACATATGCATCACATCCAAATACCCTTAGATGTGAAAGAGAGGGTTTCTTACCAGTCCATACTTCTTGTGGAGTCTTATCCTCCAACGCTGATGAAGGTGATCTGTTGATTAGGTAACATGCAGTATCCACCGCCTCTGCCCAGAATTCCTGTCCTAACTCGACACCACTGAGCATGCTTCTTTCCATTTCCATCAACGTCTTGTTCATTCTTTCTGCAACTCCATTTTGCTGAGGTGTATATGGAGTAGTCTTCTGCCGTGCTATACCACACTTCTTAGAAAATTCTTCAAATTCCTTGCTGCAAAATTCTCCACCATTATCTGTCCTCAGCACCTTTATCTTCTTCTCTGTCTGATTTTCCACCAGAGCCTTAAATTCTTTAAACCTGTCAAAGACTTCATATTTCTTCTTAAGAAAATATATCCATGTATTCCTTGAGAAGTCATCTATGAATGATACATAGTACACAGACTTACCCAGTGATGGAACCTTCACAGGTCCAAACACGTCACTGTACACAAGCTCTAATATTTGTTTCGTCCTCTTACCACCAGAGGGGAAACTCACCCAATTCTGCTTCCCATATACACAATTTTCACAAAAATCAAAATCTAGAGAGATATTATTCATACCTTCTACCATACCTTTACCATGAAGTATTCGAAGGCCGTTCTCGCCAATATGTCCAAGCCTTTGATGCCACAACATGGTCTTCTCTCCAGAGACCACTAGATTCTCTACTCCATTTTCAGGAACCATAGAACTATTGCACCCATCAACAACAGTGCTACCTTGCAGCTTGTACAGAGTTCCAATTCGAAATCCCCGCATTAATATCAGTGCTCCTCGAACCATCTTGCAGGTATCTTTCTCGAACACCGTCTTTACACCTGCATCATCCAACTTGCTTACAGAAATCAGATTTCTGGCCAATGCAGGAATATGTAGAACACCCGGAAGTGTTCTAACCCTTCCACCTTGCAACTTCAACTTTACCTTTCCTCGAACAATGATTCTAGCCTTCCTATCATCTCCTAAGAAGACATCACCACCATCGTATTTCTCATACTCGCAGAACCACTCTCTATGGGGAGTGAAGTGAAAGGATGCACCTGAGTCAATCAACCATGCCTCATGATCTACATGTGTACTTGAAGAAGCCAAGTACACATCCCCACCTTCATCTGAGGTGGTTTTCACCTCTGCAGAAGGAGCATCATCAGATCCCTTTCCTTTATTAGGAGCTTTAGATTTACAATCCCTTCTGAAGTGCCCTTCCTTTCCGCATTTCCAGCACACCACCTTTGTAGGTTTTCTTGGAGATATAGATCTCCCTCTAGATTTAGATCTCCCACTCGATGACTTATTTTTGTTTCTGTTCTGGGACCGTCCTCATACAGACAAGGAATCACCATTCTGGTTGTCCATATTTTTCCGTCTCATCTCCTCCATCAGCAAGGCTGAGACTATTTCATCAAACTACAAAGCAGTTGCATTGCTACCTATTGCAATAACCAGACTATCCCACGAATCTGGTAGAGAACACAACAGACTGATGCACTTATCTTCATCTGAAATTTTAATATCAACAGATAATAACTGACTTACCACAGTATAAACGCATTCAGATGCTCTGTCACCGAGTCTCCATCTTTCATCCTCAGGTTATACAGCTTTTTCCGCAGGAACAGTTTATTCACCAGAGACTTAGATTGGTACAAAGTCCCTAACTTGACCCACAAAGCCTTTGCCATAGCTTCCCCTGATACATTCAGCAATACTGAATCCGAGACACACAATCGTATTGTGCTCTTTGCCTTTCGATCCAACTTCTTCCATTCTTCATCGGTCACTCCCGATGGTTTAGTACCCGGATCTACCGCGATCCACTGATCTTTATCCACCAACAGATCCTCCATCTTGAGGTTCCACAACTCAAAATTCTGACCATTGAACTTCTCAATCTCTATCTTTCCACTGCTCGCCATCTTCTTTCACCACCAGAATCGATCTCGCAGATCTCCCACTGAACAGGGTCTACCACAGGCTCGAGCGAAACCCCTCAGCAACAAAGGCGTCCCCTTGAAGCCAAAACAGCTCCGATACCAAATGTAGGTTTTAACCCTGTACAAAAATTACCTGCATACGAATTCTTAAACAAAGAAAATAAACAATGTGAGAGCATAACCCATAAAACACATATGCACAGAGATTTTTCCCTGGATCCCAAAACTGGGACTACCAGCTTGATTTTTCATTATGTTCCTTTCAATGTTATAATACATATTTGTACATGCCGAAGCATTCAATACCATGGACCGAAAACTGTCGCGTCCAATAGCATGGATCGAAAACCATCACATCCAAAAAACATGTGCAAAAATCATGCACAAAACCATAGGTGGGTCCGCCCAACCTAACATATGGTCCAAAACCAAAATTTTTCGGGGCGTTGCCCCGGACCCCATAAAGTGGGGTTACGGGTGCCCTTCAAACCCCCTATTGACTACATGGAAAGAATATAACACAACCCAAGAAATCTGGCCCAGCACTGAAACTCAACCCATAAATTGTAAAAATCAGTTGGGCAGACTGTTGAGCTCCAAAATTGTGTAGAGCAGTCAGACATGCTTCCTTGAAAAAACTACACAAGCTGGCCAGCATTGCAAATCAACCTATAAATTTCACAATTTTGGGCAGCAGTCACCTGCTCCTCGCAGAAATTGCACAATCCCTCTGGGACAGCCAACTCAACTCCTCCCAAAAATTTCATAATCCCTCTGGGCCAACCAACCCAGCTCCTCCCAGAAATTGCACAATTTTGGGCAGCAGTCCCTGCTACTCCCAAAAATTGCGCAATGCCTCTGAGATAGCTAGCCTAGTTCCTCTCAAAAATTGCGCAAATTCCTCTCTTAGTCAAGCAAGTTGTTACATGTTCCTTTAGGTTGACCGTTCCCTCTAAGACCGAGAAAAATTGATTTTGCATGCTTGGGATTCTCTTCCCGAAATAGCAAAAGGCAGCATGCAAAAGGAATCCCTAGATCTAGGGATGTATTCTTAGTAGTTGTAGGTTACATTTAAAGCTCATTTTAGAAACCTCTTGCCAAGTGTCGCTTTTTCCTAGATTTGTGGCATGTGCATCATAACCTCGATCTTATCAAAACTCATCAATCAGACAGTATAGATCTCATTCCTCACATCGACCTTCCAACTATGACATTCCACATTGCATCCAAGAGTCTTCAGCACTTTCAGCTTAACTGTTTAAGGGTAAGTCTGCTTTTCATGTCTTGTGATGCATTTTTATCGCTTTTTTTGTTTTGCTTTGTGTGAGTGTTGTCTACTTGATTTCAGTGAGCACTTGATGTCATTTTGATGTATGTTATCTTGTATAAGCATCGTTTTAGTTTTCGTTGACATCTCACTGTTGTCGCATGCATGACACTGTTTTTCACCGACGTCATTGTTGCGACGACTCGCTTCACACACATGCATGCTTTCCCGTTTCTAAATCATGCATTTACTGTTTGCATGCATGATCATTCACTCATGTTTACACTTAGTTTCACCATGCATTCAGACTTCTCATGCTTTCAGTCGCCCGTCGGTGGGTTTGGTATGCCTTGGCCCAGACCTTTCCTTTCCTGGCTAACATTGTGCATTTTTGGAAGTGAATGCTTTGCCTTCCCTCCAAAAATTGCACAAGCTTAGCCCAACACTGTCCTCTAGGCTTGCATTGCACAATTCTGGGAGGCAATGCCTTGCTAGCCCTAGAAATTACATAATGCAGTTTGCTGGTTTGCATGTCACTGCTGACTGAAATTGCACATTGCACAGTTTAAATCCTTAGTAGGCCAGGCTGGACTGTGCATTGCGTAGTTCTAGGAGACAGTTAGCCTCCCAACAGCCCGGACTATGTCTTGTGCATTTTTGGCAGTCAGTCTCCTAGCCTCCTAGTGAAAGTTGTGCAATCTTCGAAAATAGTCACACAACTATGTTGCATGTCAGTCCTCCAGTTTTTTTTGGTTTTCGGATGACATATTTCTTGTCATGAGTGTTGCTATGTCTCCAGGTATCACAGGTGTTCGTTTGCCTCTCAGCAGCATATGGCTTCCAAGAGAGCAGAGTCAAAGAAATTGTTTAGAGTGTTGTCGTTTTGTATTTTTGAGGTTGAGGGAGTAAACACACAGGACAACATCAAAACCACTTTGGAAGTAAAGATCTAGCCCTGCCAGATTTAGAGAGGGATCTCTTTGTGAAATTTAGCTATGCTTTATGTGAATTTTAGGCTAGTTATTACTGTACTAATTTTTTTGATTGGATTGTTTGGTTGATTTAATTGTTATAATTCCATTGGGCTATGGAGTCTAAAGATTAACTAGATTTTTAATAAAATTTGAAGGAGTTTCACATGGAAATCTAGGTTGCAATAGTTTTATCTTTCGGAATTTTAAATGGATTACGAGACAGAAGAAATGTAAGATTCAATAAAAACTAAGGAGAAATGAAGGCTTTCTTAATTTGACTTCAGCAGAAAACATATAAATTACTAACAGCCAGAATAGGGTGTTTTGTATAACATATCCTGTTCATCACAATTTCTGTTATGTAATTAAGCTTTTCAGAAATGACAGAGGAAAGAGACAATGATTAAACATGTGAATAGAAGAAAAAAATCACCAATTTGTACACCACATGAATCTTGTGAAGAATATCCCAGTATTATCGATGCTTCCAGCAACTAAAAAAGTACAATTCGCAGAGGAAAATATATTCAACAATCAACCCGTAATACTTCAAACTGTGAAGTATTTATAGAAATAATTACGAAATCACTATCTCAACTGACAGTGTATTATTAACATTATCCTAAACAATAAATAAACATTTTGCAGAATCATAAGCAAGGTGGACAGCTGCATGAAGAGGTGGCTTTGTTTTAGTGGATTAGGTTGTTGAATCAGCCTATAACTATGTTGTGCTGGCTAATGTGCTAGTTGATATTCTAATTGCACTCGAGTTGCTTTTTAATCCAATAAATCACATAGTTCCTCCCACCTTTTCTCATTTGGAATGGTTAACTTAATTAACCTTCGATAAATCTCATCAACCTCAGTATACTTTGAAAACGTTGGCTTTACTATGAAGATATGTTTTACCCTCATGTTGGATAAAGAAGTTGTTAGCACTTGAAATTTCACCTCAGGCTGAAAAAGGCAAACCTCAAAGCTACATCAAACCATTCAGCCTCGTAGCTAGCCCTACGGGGCAGGAGAAGGCTCTCTCCGGTCAATCTCGACAGATCTTCAATTGATGAGATGACCAAACGGGTAACACTGATATTAGGCTAGTAAACTGATTAGAAAGATTGATTTGGGGTTTTTAATTAAATAACGGGGTTTTTCTGGGCTGCATGGGCAAAATCACAGCTTGAAACAGAGAAATATAATGAACAACACAGGTTATCGACTGAGGCAAGGTAGGCAAGAAATTCAGCATACAATCTAGATTTTAAATGGGATGGCAAGACTGGTGAGGAGTGTTTTGTCAATTTAGTGTTCCTAAATTGATATCATTAATTGTCAACCCGGGGCTCGTAAGCTGATGAAGTGAAGGTGTACTATATGTACTTAAGCAACCTCTTAGAGCTTTTTGTCGTTTGGGGTGTTGTTTGTGGTTAATTTATCTTCCTAAGATGGAGTGGAGTTTTTATAAACAGATGAGTGAGTGTGTGTGTAAGGTGATTTCTAACTACTTGCTGAAAAGGAAAAGCTTGAAAGAAATAAATAACTTGAAATAAACTGAAAGCAAAGAACCACTTTCTAATGGCACTAGACACCATTCATGCTGCTGCAAATAAAAGGTAAGAAAATCACTTTAAAAACCAATGATAATGTTTATCTCTTCCTAACTCTCTGTTTCTAACACATAGTACTGTGTAAAACACGATTAGGAAGTAGCTAGAGATGAGTTTAAAAAGTGATAAAAATGAAAAAAATCTACTTTAAAGACTAGTTATAATGTTCAGCTCTTTCTAACTCTCTGCTTCTAACACATAGTACTGTGTAAAGCACGATTAGAAAGTAGTTAAAGATTAGTCTAAAAAGTACTCAAAGCCAGCTGTAATTTATCAGTATTCTGATCTCTAAAAGCTAAACAATTTGTGATAAAGAGACCATTCATATGTTAGCAGACAACTTTGAGAAATTAAACTAAAAATCAGCTATGAAAGTAAAGGCAACAACTTTGAATCTGTCAACTGAAAATACCATCAGTTATAAAGCAAATACATAAACACAAAAACAATCCCGGGTTAAAAACCTGCAAAAGAACAATACTGATCAGCTTAAAATAAAGGCTGGAAATGAAATAACATGAAAGTGAATCAAGCTGTACATGTTTCAAAGAAAAGAAATGCTGAATGGAAAATAAGGAAATGCTGAACATAAAATACTATACAAGGGCTAACATGAACAGGGGCCCTCCATTCATATAACCCAAAGAAGACTCAAGGATTTGAAAACTTCAGAACAGCACTGCTTCTATTACTCCATGTGCAAAAAATTACAGTCAAGAGTGCTAGAACAGCACTATTAAAACAGAGTCTTGAAATGCACTAAAATTATAACAAGTTCATAAAACACAACAACTAAAAAGTAACATTAAGCGTATGCAAACGCTAGTTTTTATAGGCATCTAAACGATTGCCTAATGCGGAAAGCTAGAAACTGAAAATTAACTAATCTGTCATGCGTAATAAAGGTTCAGCAACACATCATAAGCCTCGTGGATGAGCTGGAGGTTCTGGTCATTATGGGAATTGAATCCAGAGTTGGATTATGTCTTCCACAACCTGCGTAACACGGACAAGTCACCAGTTGCATTGACGTGACCCAACAGCTTACGTATCACCATTTAAGCTGCCTTTGTTGACCGTGGCTTGACCCTCGTTGACCAGAGGTGTAGATGATGTGGCTGACCGAACTAACATCACAGGAACCTCGAGCACCTTTATTCCTAAATGCCCATGTGGCTCGTTTTGCAAAATGACACGTGGAACCTTGAGATTAACAAAAAGGCTGCGGAATCATCAGATGGCTGCGGAATTGCTGAATGGCTGCGAGATTGCCAGACAGCTGCGGAATCTCTGCAAGTATGTCAAAATCTAAACAAAACAGTCACACATTAGCAAAGTTCACTTAATCATGCTTAAAGACATTAAATGTAATGATCTGGGTTGGTTTGCAAGGAAAATGAGGCAAAAGAGAGAGATGAGTGAGGGAAAACTGTAGGTAATGATGGATAATCAAGTGCAAAGTAGAGGCTCTACATACCCCCACTACGAGGGCATTGCATGTCCTCATGCAATCAAAAACATTGTTCAGTCCATCCGCTGAGATGCCTCTGCTAAGACATCCAGCCTTCTCTTCTTCCTCTGTGTGGCCACATTGACTCTTGGTCTTTTCATCAAACACCTGAATTTTAGATTGATTAAAGCTCTATTTAACTTCCTGCATCTCTTTTTGAGCCTTTTGTTTTCCTTTTGCCACAGGCCCATATGAAGCATGGTGTTATCTTGGACCATCTTGTCCACATTGCTCTGTACCTTCAGTTTTTCATTTTCTTGTTTGATGTGGCGATTTAGTACCTCCAGCTCAAATATTTCTTGCTTCAGTGATTGAACTTGCTGTTCCAAAGGTTGAACAGTACTTGGACCAGCAGCTGCTTGTTCTAACGTCTCCAGGTAATTATAAACTTTCTGCTGATCTGGATCAACCTCAGGTGACTTCTTTGGACTAGGCTCATACTGAAATTCGGATCCATGTTCATATTCAGGTTCATGCTCAAAAGGACTTTCCTCACGTGGAGGACTGGTCTCAACATACTCAGCGTGTGGAGAGCTTTTCTCAAAGTCAGGTCTTGTAGCAACCTTTTCAGGTGTGCTCAAGTCAATGATGAGTGACTTTTTATTCTCGGTGGCCCCCACTTTTCTTTGTAACCTGCTGCTTCTTCTCACGGTGGTGATGTTCTGTTTTTCTTTTTGTGCCTTTTGCTTTTGTTTTTCCACCTTCTTGGAAAGGGCAGTTTCATGGAGTTGGGCCAACCTTTGTGCTAAGGGCTGAGTGTCTTCTTCACTAGAATTCTCTGGAGTAAGGTAGGTTTCTTGAGCTATGGATTTTCCTTTATCTTTCTTTTGTTTCTTCCTACCCTCTTTTCTCTTTTGAGCAACTTCTTGGGCAAGTTCTGAAAGGGTTTCTGTGATGATTCCTTGAGCTATTTGATCAATGTCCACAGCAGGCTCAGAGTCAATTTCATGTTCAGAATGATGTACATCAGTTTCTTCTTCAATCTGTTCTTGGACAGTTTCCTCTTGGACAACAGTTTCAGGGGTAGCCTCTTTTCTTTTTCTTCTACTCTTTCTAGGCACAGAGGTTTCTCCTGCTTCTTCAAAATGGTTTCTCACAAGAAATCTCTCCCAGGTATCTCTTTTTGCTTTCAACTGTTCCTCAACTAGCATCTTAACAAGACCATGATGATACAGATGTGATTCAATGTTTCTTGGGTTCCTTTGGACAATTGAACACATTTTTCTAAGACTTGAGAGTAGAAAATATGGAAGGTTAATATCATCTCCTAAGAAATGCATCATGACTTTGGCATGGTAAACATATAAAACTCCAAACCTTCCCTCACAAGTAAAGAATTTTTGCACTAATAAAAGTAAAGTTGTCCATTCTTCCTTGACATAAGTAACAGGAATCCCTTTTGTAAAAATGCTGGTATCCATACCTGGATTCTTTAAGATTTGCTTCCACTGTTGGTCTTGTACTGATCTGTTTTTAAACCATCTTTCTCCAGTTTGTGGGAGTGAAGTGGCCTGTGCTATACTGCTCTCAGTGACTGTAAACTTTAGGTCCCCTATCTCCACTTGATTGTCTTTGTCTCTAAAGGAACGTGCAAAGGCCTTCGTAACCTCCTTGTGGTAACCTCTGAATTTCTGGATGCATTGGAGCCAGTTTGCTTTCTGCAAAGCCTCTTTAACTTGAGGATATCCCTCCAGAAATTTTGAACCCTCGGGTTCTACTCTTAAGAGTTTACCCATTGGCTCTACTTCTCTGTTTTAAGACTTTTGGAAAAAAAGGTTACACGGCTTCAACAGTGGCCTTAACACAGTAAATTTATGGCTCTAATGTAACAGCCGTAACATACGTTCACTGATAATCAGAATTAGCAGAGAGGAAGAAGTAAAACAGAGTATGGCTAAGGTAGCAGCGTAGTGAGCATAGCGGAATAAGGGAACTGTGGAAATGAAACAACGTGAATGGAATGATACGAGCGTAGGAGGGTTATGAAATGATGGGTAGAAACGGTTAGGTCCTTAGGTTTCGGTCATAGGTTTACACTTGGCTGCGGGATTATGACTTAGAGAGACGTAGTACAGTAGTCTACGTCACTCAGGTACGAAAATCTTAATGGAAGAGCAGCGGCAATTGAATTTCAAAATCGTGATGAACAAGACCGATAAGTGTGGGGGATACGTGGATTTTTGGTCGCATGATGGGAAAGACTGGTAATCATTACATTAAATGGCAGAAAACATAACCCCAGAAACTTTGCAAAATGAGATAACCGTAAGTTTAGGATTTAGATCATACCTCAGATCCGCGCTTGGATTGCCTTTGATCATTTTCCACTAACCCTTCATTGTTTTATTGCTGTTGCATGACTCTTTTCCACTTATTGTTGATGACTTCTGAACTGTAAATTTCTTTTCAAACAGACTGTGTTTTTTTTATGCAGGTGCAGAGAGCTGCGGAATGGCTGCAGAATTGCCAGACAGCTGCGGAAACTGCAGTGGTACCCTCCGGCTGCACAAAACAACTTCAGTTATCTAAAAAAAATGACTTTATTGATGGAATGAAATGTAATGAATGGATGGATGGATGGAAAGAAATGAGGTGAAGTGAGAATGATTAAATGAATGAGATGGTGAATGAAATGGATGAAATGGCGAAATGAGATGGAAGAGAGAGAGATTTTTTTTTTTTGGAAAACATGAGGTGTCAGGTGACCCTGATTTTCACCTCAGGTTTTCTGCATGAGACTGCCAATCAGAGATTGGTTTTCAGGCTCATACATTTATTCTTTTTTTTTTTTTTTTTTCTTTTCTTTTTATTTTTTTTCAAAAACCAAAGATTAGGCTGATGGAGGAGAAGAATCCTTCTCCACCAACCTGATTGCAGAATCTTCTTTAAACAACTTGACAAACTCTTCTTTTGAGAATGGCTTTTGGTAGATTTTCAAGCGATGGCCATTCACAATAAGAGGAGTATGAAATTCATCAATAGTTTTCACTCGAATTGCTCCATTGCTAAAGACTTCATCAATCTCATATGGCCCAAGCCAATGAGTTTGAAACTTTCCTTTGAAGTCTTTGAACTTTGAATCAAACAATAGAGCCCAATCTCCTTTCTGAAACTTTCTTTCTTTGATATGACGATCATGCCATTTAGATCTTTGGTGCTGAACTAGATCGGTCCTTAGAATTGCATCTTGCCTTATTTCATCTAGCTCATTTAGCTGGTCCATTCTGTGTCTTTGGGCTTCTGAGAGGCTCATTCCCAATTGGACTGCCATCTTGAAGGTCTTGATTTGGAACTCAATGGGGAGTAGGACTTCCTTCCCATAAACAAGTTCATAGGGAGAATGTCCTGTTGTGTTCTTCCATGTAGTTCTATAGGCCCATAAGGCTTCAGGGAGCCTTTCCGCCCAATCTCTTCTATGAAGATGAACAGTCTTGGTGATAATGCCTTCAAGAACTTTATTGGTAGATTCCACTTGGCCATTTGACTGTGGATGGTATGGAGTAGATGTTCTGTGCTTGATCTTGTATTCCTCCATCAGCTTCTCCATCAATTTAGATGTAAACTGGCTGCCCTGATCCGTCACAATTTCCCTTGGGACACCAAAACGAGTGAAAATATCCTCAAAAAGAAATTGAACAACTGAATTTTCAGTAGCAGAAGGCAATGCTTTCGCTTCTACCCACTTAGTAACATAATCAGTACAAACCAGTATATACTTCTTTTGCTTTGATGGTGGATTAATTGGTCCAACGAAATCTAGAGCCCATTTCTCAAAAGGTTCGATGCATACCTGAGGCTGTAGAGGCATTTCATTTGAAGGAGTTGGTTTCCCAACTCTTTGGCAGCTGTCACACCTTCTAACATACTGCTTTGCATCTTTAAAGAGAGAAGGCCAATAATATCCTAGAGAAAGGATTTTATAGGCTGTCCTCTTGTCAGCAAAGTGCCCGCCGCATGGTTCATCATGACATGCCTTAAGGATGTCAGGCATTTCATCTTCCCGAACACACCTTCTGATTATACAATCTGGCCCTGTTTTGAACAATTCATTAGAAATCCAAGAATAATGTGCACTCTCCTGAATGATTTTCCTTTTCTCATTAGGAAATAAGTGTAGAGGAAGCTTCCCTGTAACAAGATAATTAGCCATATCTGCATACCAAGGAGTCTTGGTAGTCACTGCAAACAAGTATTCATCTGGAAACTTATCTTCTACTGGAGAATCTTCATTAGTGTTTTGGATTCTAGACAAGAAATCAGCTACTGTGTTTTGTTTTCCAGGTATATCTAACACAGTAATGTTGAATTCTTGTAAAAGTAAAAGCCATCTTGTAACTCTACCATTAGTGACAGGTTTGTTCATTAAATATCTTATGGCAGAGTGATCAGTATGGACAAAGGTTTCATAGCCGGTTATGTAGTGTCTAAACTTATTGATCGCATGTACCACAGCTAAGAACTCTTTTTCTGTAACAGTATAATTTAACTCAGTGGGAGTCAAATTCTTACTTGTGTAATAAATGGCATAAGGGATCAAATCCTTTTGTCCCAAAACAGCTCCTAGAGCTGTATCTGAAGCATCAATAGAAATGTGGAAAGGGAGTTTCCAATTTGGCCCCCTTAAGATGGGTGCTTCAGATATTCTAGTCTTTAAAGCTTCAAAGGCAGATTGACACTCGGGATCCCATTTGAACTCACAGTCCTTGGTAAGAAATTTGAAAAGAGGGGTTGCTATCTTAGTGAAGTTTTCAATAAATCTTCTGTAATACCCAGTAAACCCAAGAAAACTTCTAACATCCTTCTGGCAATTTGGAACAGGTAACTTAGAGATAACTTCAACTTTGGATCTATCAACCTTAATCCCATCTCCTGAAATATGATGTCCTAAAACAATCCCTTCAGTAAACATCATAAAACACTTTTCATGACTTAAAGAAAGATTTGTTTCCTTACATCTTACCAGTACTTTTTCCAAATTTTCCAAAGCTTCTTCAAATGTATTACCATAGACTGTGAAATCGTCCATGTATACCTCTACACAATCATGAATCAGATCTGAAAAGATTCCTAGTACAGCCCTTTGAAATGTAGCGGGTGCATTGCATAATCCAAAAGGGAGTACTCGGTAGGCAAAAGTTCCCCAAGGACAAGTAAATGTGGTTTTGTCTTGATCTTCAGGTGCTACCTGAATTTGATTATATCCACTAAAACCATCCAAGAATGAGAAATACTTTTTACCTGCTAAAGTGTCCAGTACCTGATCAATAAAAGGTAGAGGGAAATGATCCTTTAAGGTTGCTTTGTTCAATTCTCGATAATCAATGCAAACTCTCCATTTACCATTCTTTTTGGGCACTATAACCAAGGGAGAAACCCATTGGCTATCTGAAATGGGGTAAATGAAGTTTACCTTGAGCAATTTCTGGAGTTCTTCTTTCACGATTTCCCTAAGGTTTGGATTCATCCTTCTTTGTGGTTGCCTAATAGGTCTGCTGTTTTCTTCAATATAGATGTGATGAATACAAGTCTTAGGATCGATTCCTTTCATGTCAGTGTATTCCCATGCAAAGGCAGTGGAATGTTTTTGCAACAGTTTAGTTAATTCTTCTTGTTGTGGTCTTCCCAAGTTTTTGTTAATGTTCAATGTTTTTCCTGGAAGGATTTCAACTGTAGAACTACCAAACTCTTCCATTGAGAAGAGAGACATCTGTCTAGAGGAGAGATATTCAATGTCTGCATCTAACTGAAACTGTGTAGAGTCATATTCTAAAGGTATTTCAAAATTTTCTAATGTATTTAGAATTTGACTATCCTCATTGATTTCAGAGATGGTTAGAACAGGTTGAATAGTATCCTCATCATCAACCCACTCATCTTCTCCTATTTCTATTATTGCCTTTGCTGGAGGATACAAGTTGAATTTCTTGGTGGAATTACCATCTGATATATACATGTCCCCAGACCTACAACTTATGAAAGCATCAGCTGTGGCCAGCCAAGGTCTTCCTAAAATAAGAGGATGTCCTCCTAGATTGTTCTTGGGAGTTAAAATCATAAAATCAACTGGATATTCCCAAGAATCTAGAGAGACTGGAATATTTTCCAATACACCATCAGGTTTAATGATTGATCTATCTGCAAGTTGCAGTAAAGTAGGTGTAAAGAGAAGGTTAGGAAGCTTTAACTGATCCATGGTCTGTCTACTCATGATGTTGATCGCGGCTCCTAAGTCAATCAAAGTATTTGGGATTTCAACCCCATTAATATGAGTCTTGACAATAGGGCTACCGAGGTCCACATATTTTTGCATGGTAATCTTACCCATCATTATGTCTGCAATTTTTCCAACTAGATGTATCTTTTTAGTATCTCTGGTTCTTTTTCCTGTTTTCTTCAAACTCAACTCCTTTATTGTCTTCGCTAGAATGGGAATTTCTTTAATGGCTTGTAACAAGGGTATCTTGATACAGACATTCTTTAATTCATCTAGAAAACTATAGTCAGGCACCCATATTTGCTTTTCCACCCCTTTGTCAATTTGCAATCTTTCAGGAAAAGGAGGTGTAGCTAAAGGTGTAGGTTGCTCAACTATGGGAGTTGTGGAGGTTGATTCTTTTTCTTTTCCTTTTTGGATATTTTGGTTTTGAAGTGATACTTCAGAACTTTTATTGACTTTGAGAGATTCTTCCTCAGAAATGCTTGGTTGTTGAACACTTGTGGAAGGTTGATCTAAGATTCTACCTGATCTGAGTTGTACTTCATTGAGAGGAACAACCATATAGGTAGGGAATGGTTGACCTTCCATCATGTAAGCATTTTGAGGGTTCCTATTATTTGGATTTGGTAATGGCTGAGAGGGAAGTTGATTTGATTTCTGCTGGGATTGAAGTGATAGTTGAGAATTTTGATTTTGTGGAGGAGGTTGTTGTTGTTGAGGGTATGGCAATGATAGTTGTTGACCTTGATTTGGAAGTTGTGGGGCTTGCTGATTCTGAAATGATGGAGGATATTGATAGAATTGAGCAAATCTCCCATAAGGATTTTGCATGCTTTGCATCCATGCTTGGAAAGCATTTTGAGGTTGAGGCCAAGGTTGTTGCCAAGGATTCCAATTTGGTTGGGATTGAGAATTCATAGAGTTGTTAAACCCTTGATTCTATTGTCCTTGCCAAGGTCTCCTTGCAATAAAACAGAGAGATTCAAGTGTATCTGGATCCTCTTGAAAGACTGCTTTGAGGCCAGGAATTGAAGGACAATCCTTGGTCTCATGAGTTTCTGAGCAAATTACACATGTTTCTACAACGTGTGCATCTAAGGGACATTCCCTTAAAGCATGTTTCTTTATACACTTCGGGCAAAAGATAGCCAAAGCCTCATCTTCTGCTTTTTGTTTATTGTGAATCTTAAGGGTATCAAGTTGTTCACTAAGACTCCCTAAGATGTCAGTTTTAAATTCATCAAGCATACTGCCGATTTCAGCCCTACTCACTGATCCTATTGCAGATTTATTTGCCCTAAGGAGAGAAGGATCTCTAGGCCCTTTTTGAGTTTTTGATTTGCCTCTTGAGAGATGGATACAAAGTTCTGCTATATCATTGAGTGAAAGTTGAGAAATATCCCCTTTCCCCATCATGTTTAAGATGTCTATCCATTCATCCCTAATGGCTTTTAATAAGAGGGCTTTTAAGGTCTCTTCATCCAAGGTACTCATTTTTGCTCTTTTCAAGTTATATTGAAATCTCTCAAGTAAATCTTCTAAGCTCTCATCTTCTCTTTGTATCATTTTAAAAACCTCGTCCTTGTGATTAGTAGGCATACAATAGTCCAAATACCTATCCAAAAATGTCTGTTTCATTTCATCCCAAGTCCTAATGGATTGAGTGAGTAACCCCATGAACCATTTCAAGGCTTGATCCTTCAGTGTTGAAGGGAATAATTTGAGTTTCTGAGAATCATCCAGGTAGTCATAAGTTCGACACACCACTTCAAACTCAAATAAGAATGTTTCAGGGTCCTCAGTCCTTAACCCATGGAAATTAGGAAGGACAGATGGTGATATGCTTTTCATGGTGGCTCGGGAATCCTCATTAACAATGGGAAACCCAAATGAATTATTCCCATCTCTATTTCCTCCTCCAAGGGGACCTCTACCTCCATTATTGTTATTATTGTTTCCTCCTCCTCCTCTACCTCTACCTCTACCCCTACCACCTCCTTCTTCTTCTGCCATGATGATTCTCCTAGGGATTTCAAAATCTTCTGGTTCCTCTACAAAAGGTGAATGAGAAGAGATTTCTCCTTCTTCTTCAGATGATTCCACTTCCTCAATTACAATTGGTCTTTCTGTAGGAGAAAGAGAAGAGTCTCTTCCTGGTTCAAACTCAATAGAAGGTGTAGGAGAGTCAACTCTTGGCTCTTGAATTCCAGGAATTCTAGGACTAGGAGTGTCGGTTGGAGATAAGGGAGGTGTCTCTTGTCTATCCCTTGAAGCAGATGGACTTGTAAAAATTGAACTTCGAGCTCTAGCTAAAAACCTTCCTCTAGAATCTCTAGCTCTATGCATGTCATTTTTTATTATTTTTCTTCAAGTCAAGTCAATAGTTCTTTTTCTGATCTTCCAGTTCACTCTAGGTGCAAGAAGAGAGCATACTCAAGAAACTACCAAATCAATAACTTTCTCTTTTCTGATCCTCCAGATCACCTTGAAGTGCAAGAGGAGAGCATACTTTGATAGGTTATCAACTTCTTTCCTTGAAATGTTTATGTTTTTTTTTTCTAAGAATATGGCTACTTAATTTCACTTCCCCGGCAACGGCGCCAAAATGTTTAGTCAATTTAGTGTTCCTAAATTGATATCATTAATTGTCAACCCGGGGCTCGTAAGCTGATGAAGTGAAGGTGTACTATATGTACTTAAGCAACCTCTTAGAGCTTTTTGTCGTTTGGGGTGTTGTTTGTGGTTAATTTATCTTCCTAAGATGGAGTGGAGTTTTTATAAACAGATGAGTGAGTGTGTGTGTAAGGTGATTTCTAACTACTTGCTGAAAAGGAAAAGCTTGAAAGAAATAAATAACTTGAAATAAACTGAAAGCAAAGAACCACTTTCTAATGGCACTGGACACCATTCATGCTGCTGCAAATAAAAGGTAAGAAAATCACTTTAAAAACCAATGATAATGTTTATCTCTTCCTAACTCTCTGTTTCTAACACATAGTACTGTGTAAAACACGATTAGGAAGTAGCTAGAGATGAGTTTAAAAAGTGATAAAAATGAGAAAAATCTACTTTAAAGACTAGTTATAATGTTCAGCTCTTTCTAACTCTCTGCTTCTAACACATAGTACTGTGTAAAGCACGATTAGAAAGTAGTTAAAGATTAGTCTAAAAAGTACTCAAAGCCAGCTGTAATTTATCAGTATTCTGATCTCTAAAAGCTAAACAATTTGTGATAAAGAGACCATTCATATGTTAGCAGACAACTTTGAGAAATTAAACTAAAAATCAGCTATGAAAGTAAAGGCAGCAACTTTGAATCTGTCAACTGAAAATACCATCAGTTATAAAGCAAATACATAAACACAAAAACAATCCCGGGTTAAAAACCTGCAAAAGAACAATACTGATCAGCTTAAAATAAAGGCTGGAAATGAAATAACATGAAAGTGAATCAAGCTGTACATGTTTCAAAGAAAAGAAATGTTGAATGGAAAATAAGGAAATGCTGAACATAAAATACTATACAAGTGCTAACATGAACAGGGGCCCTCCATTCATATAACCCAAAGAAGACTCAAGGATTTGAAAACTTCAGAACAGCAATGCTTCTATTACTCCATGTGCAGAAAATTACAGTCAAGAGTGCTAGAACAACACTATTAAAACAGAGTCTTGAAATGCACTAAAATTATAACAAGTTCATAAAACACAGCAACTAAAAAGTAACATTAAGCGTATGCAAACGCTAGTTTTTATAGGCATCTAAACGATTGCCTAATGCGGAAAGCTAGAAACTGAAAATTAACTAATCTGTCATGCGTAATAAAGGTTCAGCAACACGTCATAAGCCTCGTGGATGAGCTGGAGGTTCTGGTCGTTATGGGAATTGAATCCAGAGTTGGATTATGTCTTCCACAACCTGCGTAACACGGACAAGTCACCAGTTGCATTGACGTGACCCAACAGCTTACGTATCACCGTTTAAGCTACCTTTGTTGACCGTGGCTTGACCCTCGTTGACCGGAGGTGTAGATGATGTGGCTGATCGAACTAACAGCACAGGAACCTCGAGCACCTTTATTCCTAAATGCCCATGTGGCTCGTTTTGCAAAATGACACGTGGAACCTTGAGATTAACAAAAAGGCTACGGAATCATCAGATGGCTGCGGGATTGCCAGACAGCTGCGGAATCTTTGCAAGTATGTCAAAATCTAAACAAAACAGTCACACATTAGCAAAGTTCACTTAATCATGCTTAAAGACATTAAATGTAATGATCTGGGTTGGTTTGCAAGGAAAATGTGGCAAAAGAGAGAGATGAGTGAGGGAAAACTGTAGGTAATGATGGATAATCAAGTGCAAAGTAGAGGCTCTACAAGGAGCTAAGGAGGGCAAACAATAACTTTGAATCCTCCTTAAATAGTAGAAAACATTAAACATGAACAAACTTATAGGCAGAGCATGGCAGGCATGAATTCTTACCTAAACACTTCATTTGTTCAGTTAGAAATGATCATGTAGTGAAGTGGAACATAACAGATTACATATGAAACAAGAGAAAAACTTATGCTAAATCAACATGCCACAGGAATCTCAGAAGTCAGAGCTGTGGAATTTCATTAAAAATCTCTGTCATAGACTGTACAATGAAGCTCAGTTTCTCCTCCAGCTCTCTCAGCACTCAGAAACTCTCCCCCCTCTAACTCTCTCTTCTTTTTTACAAATAAATTTTTTATATAATAAATACATGCTGCTAATGGAAAACACAAATCGACCCCCAAGACTAGGGATTTGTTTTTTCATTATTAATAAATGAAACTAAAAAAAAAACAATCAGCGCTTCCTGAAGAGAGTATAGCGCTCCTTCCCCTCAAATCTGTTGAATCTTGTGAATAGGTGGCATTACAGGTGTCACTCCTTCAAATCGCAACAGAAAATAAAAATAGGCTTTAAGTCCTATTTTTCTGCTTATGATCGATGCCTTCTTTCAAATTTAGGCGTGGTTCCCTATTTTACATTTGTCATTTGAATGAAAATTTAATTTTTTAAATGCAAATGCTCTTATAATCCATCTTTGGTGTCATTGGATACTATGTAACCTGTTCAATAAACCATACTCCCGAATTCCTTGTAACTCAGCAACTGGCAATCTCCTTACTATGCGCATCTGCTTACACGTTACTCAAAGATATGCATGGGTCGCAGTCCTCTTCTGATTTGCACAGGGAGAGCGCTATCTGGCACGCAACGAAACATTGTCTCTGAAAAGGATATGTCTTCATCAGGGTCAGATTTGGCTCTCTCTGACATTACTTTAAAGAATAGTCTTGACAGCAAGTGCCCTGATCAGGAGCTACTTCACGGGAATATGAGCACTGGTGTGTTTCACTCTGATGATGGTTCAACTGTTACTAAATCTGGAGGATCTGTGGACGTATTGACAGAAGCCTTGCTTGCTTCGTTGCGGGTTTCTGATGCTGCAACTCTTTCTATCGGTTACATGGTTATTTTTCTTTTTGTTTTATGTTATCTTGGCTTAATATCCTTGATACGTTACAGCAGAGGTGAGCCTTTGACAGTGGGTAGGATATATGGTATAGTTTTGGTGACAGAGGCTGCAACCCAGAGGACCATCTGAGGCAAAGGGAGGATAACAAAAACATCGAACAAAAATCCTTTTCTAGAGCTCAAATAATGCAACGCAATTGACCGAGGATCGGTCACAAGATTTCCAGAACCGACCACTAGAGACTGTTTTGAAACCTATGCTAACTTCGCCTGCAACCATATATTCCATAAATGCATAGCATCCCCCATGGATCGCAGAACTACAACACTATCTCTGGAATATTCTAAGATCTTGCTTGCAAAAACCTCACGGGATACACTCTGTGTACCATATTTGTCATCCCAATACATAGTGCTTATCCGATAAAGCTGTTGAACAGTTAGCACAAGGCAAATATCCTGCATTATTTCATCCAGAGCCTTCTTTGCTTTCTGATGTATTACCATGAATCCAACAGCTTGCTTGATGTACCTTAATTCATCCCAGGATGTCCCTGCATATTGCTCTGAAGCCTCGCATATCCATTGTTCTAGTTCTGCAAGTCCGGATTTTATATATTCACCATTGCTAAAAGAACAGCACTCCCGTCGCAGCAACAGGTATGCCAATGACTGCTCAAAACTTGTTGGGTAGCTCCAATCATGTTTGGTGAACGCGATCCTTTACTCACACTTGCTCGTGACATTCTTGGTGCTTGAATGCAAAGGCTCAGTAGCGGGCCTATATCCTTCTTCACATTCTCTCGGAGTATACCATAGATTTTTTCTAGATAAGTCGTGACTTGTTGTTTGAAGAGTATGGCTGGATACTTTGCTTCCACTTGTTGTATTCCCTCATGTGCACCAAAGGTTCCACCAGTTCCTAATGAGCCATGATTTGAGGGTGATTTGAACCCTTGTGTCATCCTCCCAATAAGAGTGACTGATCTAGGGTAACGACGTTGAGGTGTTGTAGAAACCCCACTCGGTTTTAAGTTGCGTTGAAGTAAGAAAATCAATGTTGAAGTATTTGAAAGCCAATATGACAAGGCATCATTATCATCCTTTTCCTCAATAATTAAGCCAATAGTTTGAATAATGTGGTCAAATATTGGTGTTATCTCAGCCTCAAAAGCATGCCAGTGAAGAAGGCATTTATATATGATACAGGCTGCAACAGGCTTATCATTGCTGAAATCTACATCTTGTATTACACACTTAACAAGAGCTCATTGATTTTCCTGTTGCCTCTCAATGGAAAACCTTGATTGTAGCTTCGTATCTGACAGAGAATTACTCCTTACTTTAACGATTTGAGAATCAATAGGTGAATCAAACATAGATTGCTGACTCCCTTGAGAAACTTGCTGAGCTTTTGGAGTCTTCTGCAAAATCATAGGTGTTGCATGGTTTGTCAGGCCATTAGTTGGAGAGACAACTAAAGCTTGCTGTCGTAGAACTTGATTCTCAGACTCCAAGTTTGATAGTTTTTCTTCCAGCCTATGCACTGTCTCCTAAAGTTGAGCAATATTTGATTCAACTTCTTTTACTTTCCTCTGTCTTTCATCAGTTTCATTTTTGAGATATCACCAATTCTCTGTGTGTGTCTGCAACTTTTTTCTCAAGTGATTCCACTGAAATCTTAAGAGACTGATTTTCTCTTGTCAAATCCTGGATTTTCACATAGCTCTCTTCCAAGGCTGAGCTTTGATTGGTAGCAAGTTCAAGTTTATTTCGGAGTACCAGATTTGCCTCTTTCTCTTTCAATGCAAATGCTTTAGCTGCATCTGATTCAAGTTGCATTTTTTCCAAAGCATTCTGGAGCTTCCTAATTTCCAAACTCTTGGATTCTTCAGCATTAGCCTGAATTGAATTGTTAGAACCCACATAATACTGGTCAACTGTCTTGAGCCATCCCAGATCATCATGGGTGTGGGAAACGAGATGAACATTAGACTTCCCTGCACTGGCCCTTCTGTGTTGTAGTAATCAATTGGCAGAGATTTACATAGAGGGAGATTGAGCTCAAAGCATATAGTGCCAATGGCAAGCCAATTCCATTGCAAAACTGTGCATGGAGCCACGAATGTTGGTGTAAAATCAGATTCGATTGCCTTGAGGAATCCACCTCCTTATATACATTGCTGAAGGCTAGGCAACAAACCCACAGGCATGTGCTTGTCAAGAGATTAAAGTATGCCTTTCATTCCAGCGATTCCTTTGCTAAGTAACCAGATCTGAGCAACCAAATGTATGGAGAGCTGTATAACCAAATTCACCAACAGTAGAGTCTGATGTATACTTTGTTTTCTTTGTGCTTTTACAGAGGTAGGAGCTTGAAGTCGCTGCCAGTTGAAGAGCTGAAGAACAAATTACATAATCTAAAAAGCAACATTTAAATGATTTCTTCTTCAAAACCCTGTTTTGAAGAAGAATCAATCTCTGACATGAGACTGAGTCTAACAGAAGTTATTTCCCATTGTCTCTAAGATTTCTCTAGCTGTCATGATGCATTTTATGCCACTGAATTTAATACTGCTTCTGGCCACTTCATTCATCTTCATAAAATAATCTTCTTAAGTAATCGGTTTTTCATTAATCACATATATGCTAGGAAATCATTTCTAATTTAATGCTTTAATCTTGTTGAATAATATGTTCACTCCCAACTCCAGTGTTTCACATTTCTCCTCCAATTGATTAATGAGATTCCTTTTAGTCAAAACCTTCTTGACTTCCAAGATGGTGGTAGTGTTATCACTAATTCCTAACTCTTCAAGCTCATACTTATTCTTTGAATTCAAGAATTTGATGATGTTGGAAGCTTCTGTAGGCATGTCTTCCATATTTTCCCTTACTTCAACAATGGTTTTAGTGGCATTTTGTATCAGTTATTTCTGTTCAAAAATGATTTAGATGCATCGCCAAATCTCATTCATGGAGTCCAAAATACCCATCCAAATGGTTTCCTTGGCTTGGGCCAAGGTTTGACCAATTGTTGTATCCTTCTCCACCCTCTGTAACCTTTCTAGTAGCCTTTGTGACTTTTGTACTTCAACCAAATGAGAAGCTTCAGTTTTGGCTTTCTGTTCTTGTAGAGCTTTGAGCTGCCAATTCAACTTATTAATTTATTCTCACTGGACTGACATATTTTCTAGTGTCTTTGTCACATGTTCAACACTTATAGCTTGATTTGAAGAAGGTGCTGCAATTGTTGTTCCTGTAGCTGGGACTTGAGTGATCGATATAGCATCAAGGGGAACTATGGCTACCCTTTGACTATTTTATTTCTCTTTGATCATTTTCTCCATTTCTACATCCATCTGTTTGATCTAAACATTTTCCACAATGATTATCTTCATCATGTCATCCTTTTGTGTCACATTTTATTCAATATCTTTAGTTAAGGGATCCTCCGTGGCTAGCAATTTTAGTTTCTTTCTCTATGTTGCAATGTCAAGATTTTTCTTCTTGATGATCTCCTCTGTGACATTTATATCTTTACGATCATATCCTATCTTGACTACCAAATATTCCAAATATTTGATCCTATTTTCCTTTGCTAAAGAAGATACCTTTTCCATTTTTAACAAGGACTAAATGTTTGCAAATGAAACCTGTAGCTTTGACAATGACATGGCAGTATTAGTTAAGGTAGATGAAATCATCTCACCAGTCTATTTATGCATCTACATTTGATCAATGGGATGGATATCTTTGGTGTTGAATTCAAACATTTTGCTCTTGTAATTTTTTGGTGTCTTAAAATGTGGAATTTGGGCCTCACAAAAGGCCATCTTCATATTTCCTTGTTCTGTGTCAAAAACTGATAATAACATGCTCTGTAAATTGGAATTCTACTTCCAAAACTGAGTGTAGGTGTTGTTCTTAAGAATTTCATTCTTAAGTTTGATCTCTCGGTACCTGTCAATAATACTTTTTTCTTTTTCTCGTTGGAAATCCTATGAAGCTAGCTCTGTTTCTTTTTTACTGTGTAATATTCAAGGTCCAATAGGAGATGTAACAAACTTGCTGCTTGTAGATGGTGTTTCTCCAATTATGACGGCCGCTTGATCTTCTACCTCCTTTTCTGTATTTTTCTTGGGAGTCATCTTAGCTCTTTTCCTGTAACTGATTCTCAAATCCTTGGCCTCACTACCTATTGTTGAAGGTGATCCTTTCTCTCTTTGTCTTTTACTTGTTTTCTCTTTAGGAGTGGGGGTCTGTAACTTTGAAGTAGAAAACTATTGCTCCTCAGCTTCTTGTAATGTATTCTTTTCCCATTCTGACTGGTTCACATATTTCTCTATCTTAGGCCTTGGGGTATGGATATATGGAGTAGTTTTGTTTTCTACTCTCAGCTTATAAGTGATACCCTAAGTGCCATAAGACCATGTGAAAGTCAAGCTAAATTTAATTTATCTAAGGATTTTATCTACTTCTTCTCTTACTGACCTAGTGTTGCATATGAAAGGGCCCACCTGTGTCTTTATCCAAAACCAAGACTTCTTCTTTTCCACCACAAAGTGAATGTCATCTGAATTAAGCATTTGTCTAATATATTCAAGCGCAAAAATCCTCATAGGTAGGTATTTTGGGAGCTTGTATGGTGCTAACTCACATCCGTAAACTCTAATTTCAGTGTAATTCTGGTATAAATACCAGTCTCTAGTCCTGGCCCGATCCGTCAAATGTAGAATCCTCTTGATGTATTCACTGATTCTAGGTTCTACTGAGCTTCTTAGGATACTCATAGTTGGGTGAAAAACTCTTCAATGAACTATTTATAGGATAATTCTTGTTGCTCTTTCATCAATAAAGAAGTCCAAAATATTACAGGATGTTGGTTTCCCTCTTCATCTAGCTTCTGCATGGAAAAACTCAACCTCTCTGCTTGATAATATAAAAACATATAAACTAAAATTGAAGTGTACTTAAACACCTTTTTTACTGGAAATTTAAGAAACTTATCATGGATATTATTAGCTAGGAATTGACTGAAATTAAATAAAATAGATGGTTTGCTATTTGTGGAAAATATGGAAAGGAAGCCTAGAATGGGTACATCTACCCACTGATCAGAATAATAACCTAGAATGTATGAAATAATGGTTATGATTCATTTAGCTTGATCAGGGAAGATTGAGGAAGGGTACAGAGGATTATTCTTTAGTAATTGGGCATTTTCTGGTAAGAAGATATAAAAAGTCTTGGTTCTTCTGGCAAAATCAAGCTTCTAGTAGAGTTCGGTGAGGGATTCTATGGAAAATGGGGAATCTTTTGCCACAGGGGGAGATAGCATCACTTGGTTTATAGATTAGGCAGTGATTGAAAAAAGGATCTCACTAGATGGGGTCATAATGGCTCTTTCACTAGGATCATAGCATGCTTGGCATTTCCTGGTGAATTCAGGGGCATGGAAGGTCAAAGGGAGAATATAGTCAGGAAGATTGGACTCCCAGAGTCCAATTTCATCTGTTTTATCAGCATGTTATCCTCCATCCAACATTAAAGCTCCAACAATTCATAGTCGCATTGTGTCTCACTAATCCTATAATCCCTATCAACTAATGGAATATGGTCTAAGTCTATAGAGGGAAGGATTAATGGATTAACATGGTTTTCCTGGTTCTTTCTCTTTGGAGGAACAATTAGATTAGTGAAGGATTAATGGTGGTGGAAGGAAAAGCTTACCGGGAACAAATTTCAGTTGTGAGCTGTCAGGGAAGTGGAGACAGAACACTGACAATTTTATCACGCTTCAGTAAATCTTTGAAACTGGTGGATTTGCAGAGAAAACCTAAAAACTATAGAGAATAAGCAAGTGAAAATGACAATAAAGATGGTTCAGGGTTTTAAGGAAGGATTGGCAAGTTTTGTTGAAGGTTGGCGTGGTACCGTTGAAATCGAACGGTTACCTGGGAAGGAAAAATTGAATGTTCAACGGTAATTTTTCGAGAAGACATTTAATTTGCAACAGTAATGAGACGTGGTGCGACAAGAGTGGTGGAGGTGTCGGGTAGGGACACGGTAAATGGATGAGGGAGAAAATGGTTTTCAGAGGGGTAGGAGGCGGTAATTGGTGTAGGTTGGCGGGGTGCGAAACGTGGAGAGGAAGCCACGTAGTGATGGGGCCCTTGTGGAGAATAATACCTTTTCGGACCCCCCTTGGTGGTAAAGCTAGGATGGAGATGAGTGGCCGAAAGGAAATGGGTGTCGTCGATCCAAAAGAGAGGACAATCTCGATGTGTTTGACTGTGGCCCCTTTAACCATAAATGACAAACAAATTTTTGTCCATATGCACCTTTCATATTTGCATTTGAAACTTAGGATAATAGTTTGGCTATAAAACATGTCATGAATATACATTATCCTAGTGTGACTTTCTTTTATAATGTCACTGAGACTTAGGGTAAAAGGAACATAAATACATTTATAAAACCAAACTATTACTTCCTACCCTTTAATTAAGCTAACATTTTTATTTTTCTAAAGTGGTGCATTTAGACTGGAAAACCCATAATTATTTTCTTTTATGGAAAATAAAAAACTACTTAAATCCTATCACTTATTTTTCCTATTGATTTAGATTAAACAATTGAACCAATGTCATTTTCTACCTAACTATTAATTTACCAAGATTAAACGGTTTGCAAAATCTTTATTCTCTAATCTAATTTACAAAAATTCAAACATGTTTAACCATGATTATACTGTATGATTAAACAAATAACTAGTGATTGTGGCATTTTAAAGAAGTTGCACATAACATTTATTTATCAATCATGGAGAAAACTATCTATCAGTAGTGGCATTTAAATTTGTAACACTTTCAGTATTATTTTGTTTTTTTTTTTTTTTTCTTTCTTTGATGAAGTTCTATCTTCTATTCTTTTTCAATGTTCTTTTTTCTATTTTATGTTTTTGTTTATACCCTCTTTTCATTTTTATTCTATTTTCTTTTGGAAATCATTTGTAGATTGACAATTATTTACAATATATGGTTTTTGAGATAAAATAATCAATCACCTTGAGATCCTATAAATTATTGTTATAGGACAAATTGACCTCCTAATCAACTCAGAGGAGAAAGACAAGATGGCTAAAAGAATGACCATAGTTGCAGGCCCAGAATCCACACTAACTCTCTTTGTACACTGACAAGCTACTTTATAAAGCTTGTTTACAAGCATAAAGGAGCATTAGTCAACCTGCTAACTCTTGTTGTTAGACCAGGGGGAGCGTTAGTGAACTTAGTGATGCTCAAGTGGTTATGCCAATGAAACTGCCATAAAATATCTAGATATTATTTCCCTAAATTTGTGCAAGAAAAGTAGGGAATCTCCAAAAATCAAGATATTTGGAGAAATTCTATTCCGGAAACAGGGCAAATGGGAAAAAGTTGGTAAACGAGGCAAGTTCATGGTTTTTACCCAAATGAACTACAGGTGGAGTTGGGCAGCCCTAAATCGATTGCTATTAAGCAACGAGAGGACCATTACAAAAGGGTCAGAGCATTTAGAAGGATAGTACATGGTGTTGTTGTAATATTGCCATATTCTTGAAGGAGCTAGCTGAAAGAAGGAGAGAGAGAGAGAGGAAGAAGGGATAAGGAAGGCTGATACAATAGGGTTGTTGTAATCACTCTTCTATTCTAAATATAGGACTGTGGTTGTGTTCCACTACTCGAAGTGTCAGTGATATTGTGCATTTATTTTTTCATTCTGATGCTTGTTGTGTTGAGTAGATAAGTTACACATTTATACATGTTTGTTACTGATTCTTTTATTAATTTTCAAAAGTATATGCTGTGATTGGTTTGCCTCGTTCTTTTGTGTAGGAATCATCTTGGAGCCGGTCAAGGGGAGTTCTTCTTACTACACGGAGATCCCCAAGTGAATCTAGAAAGAACCAAAGGTGATCCTTTCTCCATATCCTGTCAATACATATGTCAGATAAATGAACATGTGTGTAGAAGGTACCTTTTGTAGATAACCTTACGGTCTGTGGGAAGTCCCGGGAAGACTTTCGAGGGTAGTTTTCATCCCGTGCATTTTACCCCATAGCAGAATTGGTGACTCTGTTGGGGACTATACATTTAGTTCCCGGTTATCTGGACTCCTCTCAGATCTCTTCTCTCTTCTATGAGCTTCCCGCTTCTTCATATCCTTCTCTGATCCACCATCTAACTTGTTGCATCCTGCAAAGTTTCTTTCTCTTTAGAAACTGATCCCAAAAGGCCACTTTTTGAGCTCTTTCCCTCACTAACGCAGGTTGCTGGTCTACACAGAGCTTTATAAAGCTCTTTGACTGTGCATAGGGTATGTTAGTGGCCAAACTAAAGCTCGGTTTACACACAAACAGAGCGTTAGTCTCCCATTTCCTGGTTTTTCAAGAGATCTTGTGGACCAAAAGGTGGGGAAACTTGTCCCAAGGGCTGAATCAAGATCTGCAACAGTATCATGCTAACAAATTTGGTGTCTTAAAATTTATTTTTTAAGAAAATGCTTTAGTTTTTCTCTCATAAAAGAAATTTTTAATTAAAGAATAGCTAATAAACTGTACATCTCCTTCTGTCAAATTAGTTGTAGGATGCTTTATTTTAGTTCAATAATTGTTGGGGAATATTGAGAAAAGGAACTTTCAGTTATGTAAAGTTTTGAATGATTTTTAGATGCACTGACGAATACATGAATATGTGAATAATACATGTGTAGAATAAAATTTGATTGCATAAGAAATTGAAAAAAAAATATTAAAGCATTGTTCTACATGGTTTATCGAGTCAAGAGTCTCATAATATTCATACGTCAACACCCCCTCCGAAGACAAATAAAAAAGTACACTAAAATTTACACTAAAATCAATCAGATGCTCTTTTTTAGAGCAAACCAACATTAGATAGATTAGGACCTTGGGATAAGAGAGTGAGTCAACTACCCAAGGTTGAAAATCAAACTAGTGTCGTTAAAGAGTGAAAAATCCTTCCGCACTCATATTACCGGGACCACTCCACTCACAACAGAGCTAAATATGAGACAAAATCGGATTGTAATCGAAGTTATCCCACCTTCTTTTATAACTCCTTTGGGCATTCTGTGTAATGGGGGTCCCTTTGGGGATTTCGGAATTGAGTCGGGGACTCAGGTATCCTACCCACACAGCGTGTTGTCTGCGACTATGTCCCCCCCGGTAATGTCTGTGATTTGAGGTATCTCTAGTGGCCAATACTTCTAGGTACTTACCTAAGGTGACTGGGACGGGCTGTCCTGGTACCTCAAACGGATGGACCTACTTTGTCTTCATTTTTTGGGAGGGTGCTCGTCTTCATGAGAGTACTTGGCCCCTTAATCTGAGGTTTAGGTGAAGCTCAAAAGTAACCTTAACCATACATTTGGCCATCCTTCTCTATTACTCATTGAGAGACTGGGTTTCATCTCTAGTAATTAGTGTTTATTAGACAAGGTAATTTCACTTTGTTTGTTGATTGTCATTTTTAGTGTATTTTTTCTTTTTAGGTACCTGCGTGCTATTGTTTTTGAGACTTAAAGAATATCACCTTAAAATTTACCTAATACAATTTACCAGTCATTGTGGCTACATCCGGCCCTCATTTTCAATCCAAATGGTTGTTAGGACTTCCTCCACTCACTGTGGAGGATCTGCCGAGATCTAGTGACTCAGATTCCTCATCTTCGAGGAATTAGTCTCCTAAATCGCACACGAGATCGTTCTGGACAACTGACGATTCTGATTTGCTGGAGGATTTCTTCATGGAAGGATTTCTTCCTCATTCTAACACTCCACTTACAAATCTGTCGGATCTTGTTATTGATCCCATCGTACTAGTACTTCAGTCTTCACTGGGAGGAACTCTCCCATCTATTCAGTCGGCACCTCAAGGGTTGTGGAATTATAGAGACACTGTGAGTCCTCTACCACTTCCCCAGTCGGCAGTCATCACAACACTGGCAATGTGGAACCTCGCAATCCCATTTGTCCCAGGTACTACAACTCACACAACACCTTCTATCAGCAAAACCTAGCAAATTCCAGCTTCCACTCCTATGGTGCGCCAAAGCATACCTTAGACTAGTGCGACATATAGTGCTCCATATAACACTCAATGTGGCACTATGGGCATGGTTCCAATTTACCAAAACCAAGGTCAGCTGCCAATTTATGGTTCTAACCCCCACATTCAGATATCTGGGGCGGTTCCCAATATGCACATGCTGGTGGGGAATCTCACAGTCCCCCCACCGTTTTCAGGCATGCATGGACAGTCGTTGATTGACATGATTTTTCCCTCTGTCAATCAAATCCATATGGTTAGTTCAGTGTCGGTTGGGAATCCACAAGGGATCCCCACCCAATCCATGGGGATATCATACTCACAAACTCAGATGAGTCAAGGGGCACCGCTTATACTGGGGGAAACTTCATACCCCAGTATCAAAATCCTCATGGTAATTCACTTTACAACACTATACCGCAAAGCAACTACTACACCACGCAGCCCATATACACCATGGGGAACCAAATGATGGGAGGAGTTCAGAGCTCCTTAGGTCATCCGTCTTCACAATGATCCGAGTCGAGGCCACCCAACAATTTGCCTTTTTTGGCAACATTGGATATCCCCAACTTATACAAGTTGACTAACGACCCCATCTACCATAACCTACAATGGTTGTTGATCCTGCATAAAATACCGACAGATATTCTTAAGTTCGACGGAAAACAAGGGAAGGATTCGGGCACTCACGTCACCACCTACCATCTATGGTGTGTTTCTAACTCCATGGTGGATGACAGGGTCCGGTTGCATCTATTTCCCCGCACCCTCACTAGCAATGCTGCAAAGTGGTATATTGAGTTACCACGTGCGTCAGTGAATACCTTTGATGCTTTAGTGATGGAGTTCCTAAAGCACTTTTAGTTACCTATCTATTATGAGACAGGGACGAAGCTCCTTACTTAGTTTCATTGGGATACTGCCACCCACATCTCTGATCATATCCATGAATGGAGATGTAGGCGAAGGTTAGTTAAAGCTCCCATCCCTAACTTTCTCTTAATAGACTGGTTCTGTAAGTCGTCGCTCCCGCAAGTCGCTAGAGATGTCACTCTAGGTGGTGCGGTCACGGAGGACCAATCCATACGTCGTGCCTAGAACTTAGATTTAATTTATTCACAGTCTAGAAATCTCTACGATATTATCCCCTATGCTCCCGGTAACCCCAATCCCCCTACCACTCAGTGACCTAGAACGCATGCCGATGGGATCATTGGCACAACCTCCACGGGTGTTGTAAAACAACTCAGTGGCTCCGTTGCCAAATTGGTAGTGGACCCCTCTACCAAAACAACTTCTCTTCCTACCATTGAGATTAACTCTGTGCAGTCTACACAGAAATCCAGTGGCAAGAACAAGAAGAAACAGAACAAGACCGCTCCTTCTGAGGAGCAGTCATCTAAGCATTCCAACCCGAAACAGAAGGCTGCTACACCTTCTGATACGGAAAAGGATAAAGGCACCAACTATTCGTGCAAACTCTGTCTTGAAGATCATGTAACCTGGCATTGTCCGCGTCTTCAAGAATGCACGGATTACCTTACCTAGAAAGATTTTGGTAAGACACCAACGGTCCTTAGAAATCCTTTTCCTAATCAACAATAGCAACCTCTCATTGCCAACCAACCACTACCCATGTCAAGGGGTAGCGACGGTTCACAACAATCTTCAACTAGTGAAGGAAGTTCTACCATTTACACGTTTGAAATGATAGAACTAACCACAAGAGCCAAATCGTATGAAGCTCCTATCTCTCTAGCAGCAAAGTCATCCGCAGGTCAAAACCCATCGCCACCCAATGATTTACGAATCGAAAGGCCGGTTGAGGACTTTGTAATTCGACCCCCTAAGGGGGAACTTCGATGCACAACGCACAACACATCTGCACATGCCGCCCAACACTACAATATTGTAGAGGATTTGGCACAAGCGTCGTCGGCAATGTTAGCGCTTGAAGTATTACAAACTTGTCCCAACCAAAGGAAAGCTTTGATTTCGGCTATTGGGGGTATTGACCCTGCAGATTCCATGCTTGCCATTTTCAACATGGAAAAGTGTAAACCTCCCCTTTCCCACCAACTTGCATTTTAGGTGCATATCACTTCAAAAGGTAAAGGTATACATCGAACTGTCATCGATGAAGGTGCTTCAACCTGCGTCATGTCGGCTTCATGTTGGCTCACCTTGGGTTCTCCAACCCTCTCCCCACCATCGAACTCCCTTAAAGCTTTCAACGGCCACAACTTTGTCCCAAAAGGATACTTAGCCAGTTTTCCCATCACTTTGGCTAGGAAGATAGTAACAGTGGATGTAGAAGTCGTAGATAGGAATCTCGACTATAATCTATTGCTAGGTCATAGTTGGACATATGCCATGACAACCGTCATATCCACTGTCTTTCGTATCATCCTATTTCCATTGGATGGAAAGGTCATAACAGTGGATCAATTGTCTTTCTACACCTCTGATTATTCACCATTACGAAACAACTCTGTACCCCTAGTAGAAGGTGTAACTCACAGTTTTGTCAGTATTGGTACCAGTCCGTTGAAGGCTTCCTCCCTGATGGGTTGTTTTCCTCTACAGCCACCACAGGTTCCACAATCAATCAACATGCTTTCATCAATTCCTCATGAACTGACTGATCCCTGGATCCCAATGGTACCTTCAGACCTTGACACATTCGAAGACCAGATGCCGTCATCATCAACTGAATCAGCCTACCAAGGCATTCAATTAGCATCCACATCTCCGGTCAAGTTGGCTATCACTGAGGGTACCACCCCCCTTCCCATAACTACTCTTCCTTTAGGTCTATGCAATCAACTCCCCTCAACGGATGAAGCTGTTAGAGAAATCATGAGTTTTGGAGAGCAACATTGGGAGGAATGATATATTCGGGGTCCAACAACTGATTCGGACAAGATGCCTCTTCAAGTCATGTCCTCTAACACAAATGAAATCATTTCCCCACCCTATACAAGCATCCAAACTTATGGGTTGGAAGAAAATATGGACGACACTTCCAGGTCAATGCCCATAGATATTTCAGTCACGACAAGCACCATGGAAGATACCCAACTAAGTGCAGATTGTAGTCCTGAGGAAATTGAAAAATCCACCTGCCTACATGAGGAATTCCATGAACAATTTGTTTGGTCTTGGGAGGAAATGCCCGACTTTAACTCGTTGTTTATCGCACATGAGATCCAACTTTACGAAGAAGCAAAACGGAATGGGGGGCCACTTCCTTCCCTCGATATAGCTTTTGAACCCACGCCTAGCCCTATAGCCAAAGAAGAACACCTACTATACCTTAAACAACTGGATAAAACCCGTAAAGCTGCCGATTTAGCACTCGAAGCTCACAAGGAGTGGGTACAAGCCAGATTTGCACAAGCGGTTAGGTTTTCTTCTTTCCAAGAGGGTGACTTCGTATCACTCTATCATCCAAAAGATAATCTCTTGGAGGCATGCACGCTTTGACCCATTTGGCTAGGTCCCTATGTAATAACTAAAGTCCTCCCCTCAGGGGCATATGAACTATAGGATTGGGATGGAAACCCACTCAAGGAGCCCACATACAGGCTCTATCTAAAAAGTATACTACCTGGTGTCATGCTAGGTAGGTGCTTTGTAATTTTATGTTTTCATAAGTTTTGCATCCCTTTTTTTGATGTGATTGGATTGTTTTGTTATTTAGTGGAGTACTTGTCTCATGCATTCTGTTCACAATGCAGATGTCGTCATTGCCCCTAGCATACATAGGATACACGGATGGTGCCAGTCGTCACACATGGCACATTTCATCAGCTACTTGGGTCATCTATAGACCCAAGTCAGAACTATTTTTCTCCGGGGGGGTCTTTCTTCGTACCACCACCAACAACATTGCTGAGTACATGTCCATCGTTTCACTTCTTATGGAAGCGTCATCAAGGGGAATCTCCAATCTGGTGGCCAGGTTAGACTCCCAACTAGTCGTTATGCAATTGACCAATCATTATCACATCTGTAATCCAACCTTGTTGCGTAACTATCTAAGGGTACACCTCTTGGAACGCCGATTTGACACAATCACATATGAGCATGTTCCTCGAGAATTAAATATTGTCGCTGATTTGTTAGCTAACTATTTATTAGATTGGCATTTGTCACGTTTACACCACCAAAAATACCAATATATATATATATATATATCTATATAGATAGATAGAAATCCAGTTTTTTACATCAAAAATATTCCAAAACTTGGATGAGTTAAGTATAAATTAGCTCAAAGCCTAGCTATAAACGCTCATATGGCTATGCCAAAACACCTACTAAAATGAGCCTATTTCTCTAGAAAAGCTAAAACAGCTCTAGCTACCCTCCGAAGAGGAACTAGAAACTGCTCGGGTACACCAACAGTGCGTCGCTGCATATGAGAATGAATCTCCCTCATAGGAAGGTGGGGGACACCCATAGTCAAACCTTCTAGGTTCCTCAGAACCTCGCAGAGACTGTCGGCATCACCCCCTCCAGCATGTAGTTGGCCACCTCATCGCACATAGTGAGGTTTGATTGCAGGTCATACTGGTGCCACATCTATGTTAAGCATAAAATTTTCATGTCAATTCCTATCTCATCGTTAAAAAACACTACATATACATTCAAAAGCACAAAAATACTTAAGTAGTATCATAAATTATTCTCACCTTGAGGACCCCAGTTGGTCTTGGGCAGTAGCATCAAGTCTGGGTCGCTAGTAAAATCCATGCCTTCATAGGCATAGTCATCAACAATCACAATCTGGCTGCAAAGCCACTGGAAGAAGTCTTCGTCAAAGAAATGTCAAAGTGGTCCTCCTCCTGTGCGAGGATCAAGTGATGACCAACGACCCCTGCCTCAGCTCCCTCGGATCAAAGGGATCTAAGCTCAATCGTGGGCGCATGACAGGCACCCTCTCAAGGATAAATGAGACTATGATAGTACCGTATCCAAAACTATTTTGGGTACAGGTCTTGCATGCTGTCAATTTTGCCTTCAACTGGTGAAGCACTGCTTCACACCAATTGAACATCTGGGGCTGGACACAGTCAATGGAAAGCAACAGTTGGGCCTTTGTTGCTACGTGGGGACTTTCTGACCTGCCAAACACACAATCAACCATAAAAATACCCTCATAGACTGAGATCGAATCCTCTCTATCGAGACTCTATTGATGACTAGTCCACTCCCAGGGATGCAGTAGATATCTACCAGCTCTAAAGTAGACTGTGGATCTGACCTGCCACAGGTAAGGTTTACATTTGCCCCACGACACGAAAAACCAGTCAAAAAAGTAAATTTCATCCTAGTCAATGGTTAGGTCTTGATCTCCAATCCTGAACACTTGCTCGTGTTCATCCCAGTGCTGAATGATCCATCTCAGTAGCTCCTACTATCCTTTCTTCAGCTCTAACATTGCATGTTTCAACAAACCGCAGTGGTGTAATGCAAGTATGCAAGCTGGATCATTTCGCGTAAGCAATTCCTCATTGTCATGGGCCCATTCTCTCCATAGGTGAGTCATTTCAACTCAAAACCTACACAAAATAACCCTCAAATCAGTTAAAATGGGGCAAAATCACTTAAGAAATCACTGCATGAGGGTTTCAAATATGCCCTACTTCCTTAACGCCCCTCCCAGTGCTGCATAGGGAGGATTAACACCCTCCCATGGCTTTTACAGAGCATTTAACACTCCCTACTGGCCTGTTGAAGGGCGTTAGTGTGAAAACATGGCTCTAGGGCACCTCAAATCTGCAAATTTCTACCCACAAAACTGATAAAAAAGGATTAATAAAGCATAGAGCAAGGTTTTAGCTCCCACCTGGGACTGACGACATGTCGAATGGTTGCGCAGATCTCCTGCAATGGTCCGTGGAAGATCTGCTCCTCTTTAGCTCCAACTAGCTCTCACAAACTTCAAAATAGTGAAAATGATGCATGTGAAAGCTCCAAGCATTTCTTTATATAACTTTGAGAGACATGAGTTTTTAATTCATTAAAGAGGAAACAATCCATTCTACATTATTTTGGGTCATGCATGAACCCAGATAATAGGGATTGCTGCTTTTTTACTACTTTTGATGAAAGCACTTCAGGAATGAAAAGTAGTAAAAGCTGCATGCAAGAATTTTGAAGAGCACTGTTAGGGATATTTTATTGCTCTTTAAAAAATATAAACATCTCCGAGCTTTTTTCCTTGCGCTCATTAAATCTATGCAACGATAAATAGAGCAATAAACACCTCCAAGCTTTTGTAGTAGAGCTCGTTAAACATATATACCACAACCTGTAAAGCACTTTTAGGGATATTTTATCGCTCTTTAAACAATATAAAATTCCCTGAGTTTTTCATCATTTGCACTCGTTAAATATATGCAAATAATGCTCTGAGCACCTCTTTTTTGATCTTGTTCCGGCTCATAAACTGAAAAAGACCAATGGAGCATCCTTTTTAGGCACTTTTTTATCGCTCTTTAAACTGAAAAAATCCCAAGCTGTGTCTTGCTGCTTGTTAAACATGCTAAAGATGACCCGAGCATTCTTTCAAGTACTTTTTTCAAGCTTGTTAAGAAATGAAAAATCCCAAGTTTTTGTTACTGAGCTCATTAAAGTGTCACGACAAAACACGAGTTTAGTCCACCGCCTCATACTCGTAACAAAATGAGGTCGACATCTATTGGAAAAAGGTTTCTCTTTATCGGAGTCCAGTAGATTAAATACGGAAAAGTAACCGATACAGATATACTATTAACCTTTTGTCGCACCCGTTTAACAACTATGACAAAGGGACCACCATGGAGTCTTTCTTTATGATATTTTCAGACTCTCTAAAGTTGAAAAGATCACCGAGTTCTCTAGTATGGACTCTTTAAATACAAAGACAAGATATAGAGTCGTTCTTTTTACGATACTTTTCAAACTCTTAGAAGATGAAAAAATTGACGAGTTTCTCTATCTGAACTCATTAAACTAATTAGACAGGGAAAAGAGTCACTCTTTTTTCGATCCTTTTCGAACTCTCTAAACATGAAAATATCGATGAGTTTACCCATCTGGACTCATTAAAAATCAGACGGGGAAAGTGAACATACAACCGTATCCTGAAGCGTGGTTTGGTAGTAAAAGTTCCCTTGAACATGGCACTCCCTCAGATAAACCGTCATTTTTATAGTCTCTCAATATGAACCCTACCAACCTATGAGCTTTTAACCTATATACCGTGATGCCATTGCATCTCCGTATCTTAAACACTTTGTAGTGTTCACGAGTCTAATGTTGTCTGGTTAAAACCGTTGTTGTGCCTTCTATTGTTCAAGGGTCCCTACTTGTTCCTCGATCGACTGACCCTACATATACTTTCATCATGCCCTCCGTCATTTAGACCCAAAAGCTCAAAAGATTCTTCAGAAACAAAATCATCCTTGTCCGGTTTCATGTCGACTGATGTAGGACATGTCATTGCCTACCTTTCGACAGGTTCCTTCCTATCAACTTCAACACTCTATCGAGGAAGGTAACATAGAAACGAATTTAGTGCCTTGGTGCTTGCAGACATTAGTGGCAGGTTACCTTGTGCTTGATCACGGGTTTTCATCATTGGCTCCTGGTTAAGCGATTCTACAAGTGTTCAACGACAAAAAATCTTTCACGCTCGCTAGTTTGCCTTGTGCATCTTGGAGACCATCACCATTATCAATGGCATTCCTCGCATCTGTTAACAATCTCCATTATTGGCTGGTAATCATATGATTTCATGCATGTTAGACGTCAACTCATTTTATCACATGTACCGATCTATGCTGTTTGGTGAAGCAGAAATCAAGACCTTGGGTAGAGGCTTGCATCACTTGTTTCCTCTCCCAAGCTGTGATATTGTTCTTTGAAGACAACCATTTCAGGATAATCTATTATGACACTGGATCTTCCCTGTGCCATATTGGCGGCCAACATTGTTCTATCTCTGAGGAGAAAGTTACTCTGACATAGCTATTGAGAATGGGAATGCCCAACTCAGGACATGATTTTAGTAGTTCATATATATGTACTTTTGTTGTATCAGGTTTTCCTTATCGCTCGAAACTTCTCTCTCTCTCTACAAAGATTTTGACAGGAAACTACAACATTTTCATAAAGTATTTCAGCCATCGTCTCTGCCTCTAATCCAATACTTTAGGGGGCATCTGTTATAGGAAAAATTGGCCTCCTAATCAACTTAGAGGAGAAAGACAAGATGGCTGAAAGAATGATCATAGTTGCAGGCCCAGACTCCACATTAACGCTCTCTGTACACTGACAACCTACTTCATAAAGCTTGTTTACAAGCATAAAGGAGCGTTAGTCAACCTGCTAACTCTTGTTGTTAGACCAGGGGGAGTGTTAGTGAACTTTAGTGATGCTCAAGTGGTTATGCCAATGAATCTGCCATAAAATATCTAGATATTATTTCCCTAAATTTGTGCAAGAAAAGCAAAGGATCTCCAAAAATCATGATATTGGGAGAGATTCTATTCCAGAAACAGAGGCAAATGGGAAAAATTTGAAAAAGGATGCAATTTCACGGCTTTTACCCAAATGAACTACAGGTGGAGTTGGGCAGCCCTAAATCAATTTTTATTTAAGCAACGAGAGGACCATTGCAAAAGGGTTAGAGGATTTAGAAGGATAGTACATGGTGCTCTTGTGATATTGTCATATTCTTGAAGGAGCTAGCTGAAAGAAGGAGGGAGAGAGAGGAAGAAGGGATAAGGAAGGGTGATACAACAGAGTTGTTGTAATCACTCTTCTATTCTGAGTATAGGACTGCGGCTGTGTTCCAATACTCAAAGTGTCGGTGATATTGTGCATTTATTTGTTCATTCTGATGCTTGTTGTGTTGAGTAGATAAGTTACACATTTATACATGTTTGTTACGGATTCTTTCATTAATTTTCAGAAGTATATGTTGTGATTGGTTTGCTTTGTTCTTTTGTGTAGGAATCGTCTTGGAGCTGGTCAGGAGGAGTTCTTCTTACTGCATGGAGATCCCCAAGCGAATCTAGAAAGAGCCAAAGGTGATCCTTTCTCCATATCATTTCAATATATATGTCAGATAGATGAACATGTGTGTAACAGGTACCTTTTGCAGATAACCTTACGGTCTGTTGGAAGCCTGGGAAGACTTTCGAGGGTAGTTTTCATCCCATGCATTTTACCCCATAGCAATTATAGGATCCTAACAGTGGCTCCAGCTGGGAATGGCACTATCCATGTGAGGTGCCAAGAACATTTGATCAGTAGCCTTGAGTGTTCCATTTTAGCAATATCTACACTTGATTTCTTTTGTTGTTTAAGTAATTATGGTAAAATATCAATCTAATCTTAGGGCCTTCACTGTGAGCTTCAACTTCTGTAAATAGGTTACCCAATCAAAATAATAAAGAAAATGATCTTTACAATGGTTTAATGTAAGAAAAACCTTTGTTTCTAAGAAAATAATGCTTCAACATTCGACCATTCACAGGTCCGCCAGACATTTCTGTTCCATCTGGGTGTTTGAGAAAAAATGTATTGTGTCCTCTGAAAGCATCGATGATATAAGGTCCTGTCAATAGATTGTCAAGTTTTTCATTCTTTCCTTTTTCCTCTCTTTTGGAATCCCATTTTAAAACTCTGCCACCCAATTTGAAATCATTTGCTTTAGTTCTTCTATCAAAAATAGTTTTGATATTCTCTTGGATGACCTGAGCTTTATTGTAGACTTCTTCCCTGGATTGCTGCAATTGAATAGTCTGATTATTCCTCCTCTGGATGTCATTAGGCTCATCCTACAATTCCTAAATTATTTTCATAACTATAACTCCTAAAGAAGATGGAAAAACAACATCCATACCATAAACCAACTGGTATGGTGACATGCCAATTGATTTCTTTGTTGTGAGTCTATCAGCCCAACGTGTATTATTAACTTGTTGTTCCATGACTTTTTTTTATATTCTAATAGTTTTTTAATAATTGTTACCAGACTCTTATTTGAGGATTCAACCAACCCATTACCCTGTGGGTAATAAGTGATTGAATGTCCCAAAGTAATATGATACTTGTTGCAGATGTCTATAATTTTCTTAGATTTAAAAGTTATAACATTATCTATAATGAGCTTGTTGGGATAGCCAAATCTAGACAAGCTATTGGTTTCCATATATTTGATAATGATAGCATGAGTAGCCAATCTCAAAGTTGTGGCCTCAATCCATTTAGTGAAGTAATCGGTAGCTGTGAGGATCCATTTGGGTTGGGAGAGGATGGTGGATGGATTTCTCCAATGAAATCCGATCCCCATTGTTGGAAAGGAATTTCAACAGATATGGGTTTGAAAGGAAGAGGCAATAGTTTTCTTTTCCCCTCAAATATTTAGCATTTGTGGCAAGAGGTTACCTTCTTATCAACATCAGGGAAAAGAGTAGGCCAATAGAAACTAGCTCTAATGATCTTGTTAGAAGTGGTTTTCCAGTATATATGCCCACCGAAATCACCTTTGGGGATTTCCTATATTGTTGTTTCTACATCATCCTTCAATAAACACTTTAGTAAAATACCACTAGCATCTTTCCAATATAAAACATTATCTATGATGCAAAATTTCATTGCTTTCAATTTCATGAATCTAGCCTTTGTCTTAGTTAAACCAGGAGGAGCATTTAAATTGAATAAAACAAAATGAGGTATGCATAACAGGGTGAGGTTATAAAAGCCTCATCTAATTATGGAGTCGCCTGCTCCTCTTGATCATCTAATGCAGCTACAAAGTTGATATCCAATGCATTAAAGTTAGACTCAACCATCAATTTGGCTAATCCTTGTCCTTTGATAAGCTTGGGGGGTTTGATTTCTATGTCATACTCAACAATGATGGCAATCCATTTGCCTCTTTTACCATCTGGTCCATTTTGGGTTAAAATATCCTTGACCATGACATTTGGTACATAAGCAATTATGCAAGAATGGAGGATATACACCCTCAAATCGTTGATTGCTTTTATTAATGCAAAGGCTTGTTTTTCCATTATGTTATATTTTAATGCAGCATCCCTTAAAGCCTTGCTAAAGAAAGAAATGGGCTATTCAAATCCATCATTATTTTTCTATAAAAGAACAGCTGCAACAATATGTTCATAAGAAAATGAAAAGATTATAAAATCCTTGGTGAAATCTGGACTGATTAGGACTGACGCTTTTGTTAATGCTTGTTTAACTTGACCAAATGATTTCCTAGCCTCAATTTTCCATCTTATTTCTAAATCTCTTTTCAACATATTTGTTACGTTTCTGAGGAGTTTTGCAAGGTTGGGGATGAATCTCCTTAGGAAGTTCATACTGGCAATAAATGATTGAAGTTCCTTAATGTTTCTAGGATGGTTGATTTTCAAAATTGCTTCAATCCTTTTGGGATCAATTCTAATACCTTCCTTAGAGATGATATGACCTAAAAGTTTTCCTTCTTTATGGCCAAAAAGTTTTTTCTTAGGGTTTATCGAAATTCCAAACCTTCTTCATTTCTCAAATACTCTTCTCAGATGCAACAAATGTTCTTCATCAGTATTGGAATAAATGGTAATGTCATCTCGCTAGATCACAATGAACTTGCCAATTTCATAAGCAAAGGAAATATGCATTGCTCTTTGAAATGTGGCTTCAACATTCATTAACCCAAAAGGCATCTTCACATACATGAAGGTACCCCATGGAGTAGTAAAATTTGTTTCTATCTTGATCATCAGGGTGAACTGAAACCTGATTGTAGCATGAGAAACCATCTAATAAAGAAATCCTAGAAGATCGAACTACCTTTTATAAGATGTGATCCATTTTTGGTAAAGGGTAGTTGTCCTTTAGGGAAACTTTATTAAGGTTTCTAAAATCTATGCATAATCTGATTTCACATGTTTTCTTCCTAGTTGGTACTATACTGGAAACCCATTTAGAGTGCCTAAGAGGGACTACGATTTTAGAACCATACATTCTTTTAATTTATTTCTCAATTAGAGGCATCAATAGTGGATTTATTCTTCGAATTTTTTGTTTAAATGGTTTCTGATCCTCTTTAATTGGAATTTTATATTGTATTAATCTCAGTATAATGAGTTTTCAGATCTTCATAGCTCAAGGAAAAAACATCGATGAATTATTTGAAGAAAGCAATGTATTTTTGTTTTTTAGCAGTTGGAAGTGATTCGGATAGTTTTATCATTTTAGGATATTTTTCACAACCAATGTTGCACTCTTCTATTGCTGCCCATGTGGGCTCAATCATAGGCCTCTTAGCTACATCATTGAAATCAAATAATTCTTTGAGTGGAACTAAACCTCTAGGTAAAACATTATCCTTTAACTGAAGTGTTTCAAACTCTTCTTTCTCTGGATCTATCTCAAGCAATTCTAATTCATTTACAACTTTATTTATATGTATATTTACATCTGAGTTTTCTAACTTCCTTTCTACATAAGAATGCACAACCATTTGATTTTCTAATTCACATTCTATGTCTATAATATCGTCTTCATATCATTCTTAGACTGTAGAAAGATTTCAATTTGTTTATAATTTCCAAACACTTGCCAATACTTCATATTATCTGGTACAGCTAGTTGATGTTTCACTTCCATTGTATATTGTTGATTAGGGTAAGGCATTTTAGAGGAGCTGGCTGAAAAAACCATGCTATTTGCAAGGATATTTTGATTTCTAGGAATGGCAGAAAGGTCATATTCCACAAAACTCTCTATAAAATCAATCACAACATTTATTTATGCTCTCAATCTAGGGTGTTTGGCCGAATACTCTCCTTCAATTTGTTTTATGATTAACTCAAAATCCCCCTGAATGGAGATTTTCTTGGCACCCATTTTTTTCAACATTGAAATCCTAATATAAGAGCTTCATACTTGGTTATGTTGTTTGTACATTAAAAATTGAGCTTGTATGAATGACCTTCAGCATGATGGTTTCCTATGTTTGCAACCCACACTTGTGCTCCAGAACCCTCTTGACTATAAGAGCCATCAAAGATCATTTTCCAAAGAGGTTCATGAAGAGTGTTTTGTTCTACAACTTGTGTTTGGTTTGTGTGTATTTTAGAAACATCAGTTTCCACTGTGGTAACCTGAGTGTTGATGTCTCCATCATTATAAAGAATGAAAGAGTCTAAATTTGAGTGGATAGAGTAAAGAGGATAGTTGTGAGGCTTATCCTGACTCCTGACCATGAATTTCATCAAAGTTTCCCTATATAATATTCTTTGCTGTCCAAACACTGGTATGGTGGCAAAGGTCATATCCATTTGTAGGGTCCCTTGTAACTTTTCTCCCCATGAGCGTGACAACAACATGCCATACTTAGGGGGTATATTTGCAACCACTATGTCCATTACCAGAATTTTGGCCAGGATTTGAGCTAAAGTAACACACATGTCTTTGATGAGACCTAGGCATCTCACTTTGCTGGAATCAAAGGAATATAAATCTTTATAAGGTCTGGTAATGTCAAGTCCTAGTTTTTCCATAACAACTTTAGGCATTAAATTGTGGGAAGCACTTGAATCTAACATAGCATTATGGAGGATCTTATCATGAATATTTAGGCTAACATAGAATGGAGGAACACCCCCTTCCCATGGTTTTCCCTCAAATTCTGGCCCAAATAAGAGTTTAGGTTGGTCATCATTCAAATTAACAGAGTCTGTATTTTCCCCTATGTTTAGAGCTTTCATCACTTGAGGTCTGTACATATTCTTGTTCATTAACTCTATTAGAGGAATGGGAATTTTTAGTTTTTCTAATTTATTCTCAATGTTGAATGATGTTTGAATCTTAATCAGGTTGGGAAAATTAGATTGATCAGTAATTTATTTTGATATAGGTTCTTTTCACTGACTTGTGGTTGATATATCAATTTGAGAAGTTGTGGAAGCACTATCAACTATCTTTTTGGCAGGAGTCTCTACTTTCTTTTTTCTAGAATTATCATAAATTTTCTTAGAAGAATTGTCTATGGTTTTCCTAGCATCAATGTCAGAGGATTTCTTAGCAGGATTCTCAGAGTTCTTACTGTTGAGAGTGTTTGAAGTCTTTTTTCTCCTAAGGTTATACTGCCTATGGAATTCCATAATGGCATTCTCAAAACCTTGTTTATATTCATCTGATTCCTCAGAGTCAAGTTCGATTTGAGTTAGGAGGAAAAGTTCTTGCTCCTCTTGAGTGAGAAAAACAGTTTCATCATCATTTATTCCCATCAGATTTATTTTACTATCATCTAAATCTTCAATTATATTACCCTCATCACCAGTGTAGTTTTGGTGAAAAGGAGGTTGTACTTGCTGGTCTGGACCCTTTTGTTCTCATTGTTTGATCTGGGGGATATTCCTTCTGAAGTTTGGGTTCCTATTTTGAGGAGTAGTTTGATTTTCTCTCATTTGAGCTTGATCATTTATGCTTACTCTTTGCATCATCTTTTCCACTACCCTCACTAGGTTATCAATTTTGTGATCAGAGGTAGAAGTGGAAGGTTATTCTTTAATGGTAACCCCGCATTCAGACTTTAGTTTGGCCTTCTTGGCTAAAATGTTAGCTTCAACTTTTATAGCATTGGCTTGCATTTATTCTAAAGTGGCAGGGTCTATATCTCTAAGTTGATACTCCATGTCTACATCAAAAACATCAGGAAAATCAATTAAAGATAGGCCAGGGGAGGGTTTGATGTATGTAAGAATTGCATCGTAAATAGTGTTAAACCATTCACAGTTTTCCTCCATAGTTTCACTAGGTTTCCTTTTAAATCTTTTGTATTCATTTAGGAGTTGAAGAGAAGTTTTCTTGATTTCCCATATAGCTAAAAGTGTTTGATGGAATGCATCAAGGTTGGCTATACTTCCTACACGTAAACCCCTAAACCATTTTTTGACATCACCTCCTAAACTTTGAGAAAACAAGCTCATCTTCACATCAGCCTCACCTACTTCTTGAAGATCAAAAACATCATTCATTCTATCAATGTGTTGTTGAGTAGTATGAGAACCAGTGTTATCAAACGTTATAATTTTCAATGGATAGTCTATAGGCATAGCATTTAGTTGCCCTGGTAACACCAAAGGTGCATACCTAGCTACCATAGCTGGTCTGAGAATTTGACTAGAAGATGGACCTATGGAAGAAGTGGTTGTAGTAACTACAGGGATAGTATGAACAATAGTTTGAGTTGTTATAGGTGAAAAAGTGGAGACTATAGAATGAGTAGGACTAGGGGGTTGTAGATTAACAAACGAGGAAGGACTATGTGGGAAATGAAGCTGTTGTAATTGTTAAAGTTGAAAATTCAACAGATTGTTGAATATAAGCTTCTTTAATGGCTTGGTCCAAAACTGAGACTAGAACCTGTAATTTATCAAATTGTAGTAGCTGTTTTTTATCAAGATCTAGTTTAGGAGGTTGATTTTGGGGTATAAATGGTTGCAGTATAGCTTCATCAATGACAGTATGATCTACAAAGCTCTCAGATTTTGTTCTAAATAGATTATGCTCGAATGGAAAATCGAACTCTATGTCTTGAATAGTTTCAATCTTACGAGGACGAGAGTTAGACCTAGACAAAGGACTATTCTCAGGAAGAGAGTTGAACATAGAGAAAGGACTATTACTACCCTGGCTCTCTGCAAGACTTCTCTTTCTCACTAATTTCTCTAGATTATCTAAAAATTCAGCAGGGCTGGGATCTGGGTGTGCTCTAGTGAAAATTCTTTTAGGAGCTAGATCTATTGAAAATTTATCACACAACTAATAAAATTAAAATTAATAACACACTGAAATATATACAATATTAGAACCTCACATCATGTATTTCATTGTGATATAACACTTTTGATTTATTGAAATAATAATTGACTACCGGGGAATAATTATTTTTCAATTTAAAAAGTATTTGTCCCCATTATGGTCACCACTATGTTGTCATTCTGTATATTTGAGGTTGAGGGAGTAAAACATAGGACAACATCAAAACCACTTTGGAAGCTAGGATCTAGCCTTGCCAGCTTCAAAGAGGGATCTCTCTGTGAAATTTAGCTATGTTTTATGTGAATTTTAGACTAGTTATTACTATACTGATTGTTTTATGATTGGATTGTTTGGTTGATTTAATTGTTATTCCATTGGGCTATGGAATCTAAAGATTAACTTGATTTGCATCAAACTTTGAAGGAGTTTCACAGGGCAAGCTAGGTTGCACTAGTTGGATCTTTAAGAATTTTAAATGGATTATGAGACAGAAGAAATGTAAGATTCAGTAGAAACTAAGGAGAAATGAAGGATTCCTTAATTTGAATTTAGCAGAAAAGATATAAATTACTAATAGCCAGAATAGGGTGTTCTATATAACATATCATATTCATCACAATTTCTGTTGTGTAATTAATCTTTTCATAAATGACAGAGAAAAGAGACAATGATTAAACACATGAACAAAAGAAAAACATCACCAATTCGTACACCATGTGAATCATGTGAAGAATGTCCCCATATTATTGATGCTTCAAGCAACTAGAAAATTACAATTCACAGAGGAAATTATATTCAACAACCAATCCATAATGCTTCAAACAGTGAAGTATTTATAAAAATAATTACAAAATAATTATAAAATCACTGTCTCAACTGATAGTGTATTATTAGCATTATCCTAAACAATAAAATCAATATTTTTCATAATCATATGAGGCAAGGTGGACAACTGCATGAAGAGATGACTCTATTTTTTTGGATTTGGTTGCTGAATTAGCCTATGACTGTGTTGCATTGGTTGATGTGTTAGTTGATATTCTTACTGCATTCGAGTTGCTTTTTCATCCAATAAATCACATAGTTCCTCCCACCTTTTTTCATATGGAATGGTTAACTTAGTTACTCTTCAGTAAATCTCATCAAGCTCAGTATACTTTGCAAATGTTGGATTTATTGTGAAGATATGTTTGACCTCATGCTGGATAAAGAAGTCATTCCACATTGTCTCTAAGAATTCTCTAATTGTCATGCTACCTTTTATACCACTGAATTTAATATTTCTTCTTGCCACTTCCTTCATCTTCATAACATAATCTTCTTGGCTAATCATTTTGTCATTAATCACATATATGCTGGGCAATCCTTTCTGATTTAATGTTTCAATATTGTTGAAGAATTTGTTCACTCCCAACTCAGTGTTTTGCGTTTCTCGTCCAATTGATTAATGAGATTCCTTTTAGTCAAAACCTTCTTCACTTCCAAGATGGTGGAAGTCCTGTCAGTAATTCCTAACTCTTCAAGCTCATACTTATTCGTTGTATTCAAGAATTTGATGATGTTGGAAGCTTTTGTAGGCATGTCTCCCATCTTTTCCCTTACTTCAACAATGGTTTGAATGGCCTTTTATATCAATTATTTCTGTTCAAAAATGATTTGGATGCATGACCAAATCTCATTCATGGAGTCCAAAATACCCATCCGAATGGTTTCCTTGGCTTGGGCCAAGGTTTGAACAATTGTTGTATCCTTCTCCACCCTCTGTGACCTCTCTAGCAACCTTTGTGACTTCTGTACTTCAATCAAATGAGAAGCTTTAGTTCTAGCTTTCTGTTCTTGCAGAGCTTTGAGCTGCCCATGAAACTTATTAATTTCTTCTGACTCGATTGACATATTTTCCAGTGTCTTTGTCACCTATTCAGCACTTGCATCTTAAGTTGAAGAAGTTGTTACAGTTGTTGTTCCTTTAGTTGGGACTTGAGTTGTGGGTATAACATCCAGGGGGACTATGGCTACCCTTTGACTCTATTCTTTCTCTTTGATCATTTTCTCCATTTCTACCTCCATCTGTCTAATCTGAACATTTTTCTCAATGATTAGCTTCATCATTTCAACCTTCTATGTCTCATTTTCTTCAATATATTTAGTCAAGGGAGCCTCTATGGCTGACAATTTCAGCTTCTTTCTCAATGCTACAATGTCAATATTTTTCTTCCTAATGATCTCCTTTGCAACATTTATATCTTTAGGATCATATCCTATCTTGACTACCAAATATTCCAAAGATTTGATCCTGTTGTCCTTTGCTAAAGAAGGTACCCTTTCCATTTTTAACTGGGGCTGAATGTTTGCATATGAAACTTGCAACTTTGACAATGACAAGACAATATTAGTTAAGGTAGAGGAAATCATCTTACAAGTCTGTTTATGCATATCCATTTGATTCATGGGATGAATATCTTTCATGCCGTATTCCAACACTGTGCTCTTGTAATCTGTTGGTGTCTTAGGATGTGGAATTTGGCCCTCAAAGAAGGCCATTTGCATCTTTCCTTGTTCTGTGTCAAAAACTGATGATAATATACTCTGTGAATTGGAAGTCTGCTTCCCAAAACTAAGTGTAGGTGTTGTTCTTGAGAATTTCATTCTTAAGTTTGATCTCTCGGTACCTATCAAAAACACTTTTTTCCTTTTCTCCTTGGACATCCTGCGAAGCTAGCTCTGTTTCTTTTTTACTGTGTAATATTGAAGGTCCAATAGGAGACATAACAAACTTGCTGCTTGTAGAGGGTGCTTCTCCAATTATGATGACAACTTGATCTTTTACCTCCTTTTCTGCATCTGTCCTGGGAGTCATCTTAGCTCCTTTCTTATAACTGATTCTGAAATCCTTGGCCTCACTATCTGTTGTTATTGATGATCCCTCCTCTCTTTGTATTTTACTTATTTTCTCTTGAGGAGTGGGGATCTATAAATTTAAGGTAGAAAACAATTCCTCCTAAGCTTCTTTTAATGTATTCTCTGCCCATTCTGACTAGTTCACATATTTCTCTATCTCAGGCCTTACGGTATGGATACATGGAGTAGTTTTGTTTTCTAATATCATCTTAGAAATGATACTCCAAGGGTCATAAGACCATCTGAAACTCAGGCTGAATTTCATTTCTTTAAGGATTTTATCTTCTTCTTCTCTTGCTGACCTGGTGTTGCATATGAAAGGGCCCACCTAGGTCTTTATCTGAAACTAGGACTTCTTCTTTTCCACCACAAAGTGAATTTCATCTGAATTAAGAATTTGTCTAATATATTCAAGGGAAAAAATCCTCATAGGGAAGTATTTTGGGAGCTTGTATGGTGCTAACTTGCATCCATAAACTCTAATTTCAGTGTAGTTATGGTATAAATACTAGTATCTAGTCCTGGCTTGATCTGTCAAATGTAGAATCCTCTTGATGTCTTCACTGATTCTAGGTTCTACTGAGCTACTTAGGATACTCATAGCTAGGTGAAAAAACTCTTTAATGAACTATTGATACGAGAATTCTTGTTTCTCTTTCATCACCAAAGAAGTCCAAAATATTACAGGTTGTTGGTTTCCCTCTTCATCTAGCTTCTGCATGGAAACCCTGAACCTATCTGCTTGATAATATGGAAACTTATAAAATAAAATTAAAGTGTACTTCAACACCTATTCTACTGGAAATTTAAGAAATTGCTCATGGATGTTATCAGCCAGGAATTGACTGAAATTAAACAAAATAGATGGTTTGTTATCTATGGAAAATATGGAAAGGAAGCCTAGAATGGGTTCATCTACCCATTGATTAGAATAATAACCTAGGATGTATAGCTCGATTAGGGAAGATTGAGGAAGGTTATGGAGGATTCTTCTTTAGGAATTGGACATTTTCTTGTAAGAAGACATAAAGAATCTTGGCTCTTTTGGCAAAATCAAGCTTTTGGTAGAGTTCGGTGAGGGCTTCTAAGGAAAATGGGGCACTGTTTTCCATAGGGGATATAGCATCATCTGGTTTATAGATTGGGCGATGATTGAAAAAAGGATATCACCAGATGGGGTCATAATGTCTCTTTGGTTTGGAACATAGCAGTCTTGGTATTTCTTGGTGAATTCAAGAGCATGGAAGGTTAGAGGGAAAATATAGCAAGGAAGATTGGACTCATAGAGTCCAATTTCATCTGTTTTATCAACATGTTTATCCTCTAACCAATAGTAAAGCTCTAATAATTCACAATCACACTATGCCTCACTGAGCCTATAATCCCTATCAGCTAATGGAATATGGTCTGAGTATATAGATGGAGGGATTAATGGATTAATAGTTTTTTCCTAGTTCTTTCTCTTTAGAGGCATAATTAGATCAGTTAACGATTAATGGTGATGGAAGGAAAATCTTACCAGGAACAAATTTCAGGTTGTGAGCCATCAGGGAAGGGGAGATAGAACGCTGACAATTTGATTAGGCTTCAAAAAATATTTGAAACTAGTGTCTTGCAGAGAAAACCTGAAAATTATAGAGAATAAGCAAGTGAAAAGGACAATAAAGTGGGCTTAGGGTTTTAAGGAAGGATTGGCAAGTTTTGTTGGAGGTTAGCGCAAGATCGTTGAAGCCGAACGGTTACCTGGGAAGGAAAAATTGAATTTTCAATGGTAATTAGCCGGGAAGACATTTAATTGGATAATGGTAATGAGATGTGGTGCAACATGAGTGGCAGAGGTGTTGAGTAGGGACACGGTAAAGGGATGAGGGAGAAAACAGTTGTTAGAGGGGGTAGGAGGCGGTAAGTGGTATAGGTTGGGGGTACAAAACGCAAAGAGGAAGCCATGAAGTGATGGAGTTCAGCAGAGATACCACCTTTTCAGACCCCCCACCCCCCCGGCATAAAGCTAGGATGGAGAGTGGGGGCTGAAAAGAAATTGGTGTCATCGATCCGAAAGAGAGGAGAATCCGATGTGTTTGACTGCAACCCCTTTAACCATAAACGACAATTTTTTTTTTGTCCATATGTGCCTTTGATATTTTCTTTTGAAACTTAGGATAATAGTTGGGCTATAAAACATGTCATGAATATACATTATCCCAGCATGCCTTTCTTTAATAATGTCACGGAGACTTAGGGTAAAAGGCACATAAATACATTTATAAAACCAAACTATTCCTGCCTACCCTTTAACTAAGCTAAAATTTTATTTTTCTAAAGGGGTGCATTTAGACTGACAAACCCATCATTATGTTCTTTTATGGAAAATCAAAAACTACTTAAATCCTATCACTTATTTCTCATATTGTTTCAAATTAAACAGTTGAACCAATGTCATTTTCTACCTAACTACTGATTTACAATATTAAAGTTTTTGGCAAATCTTTATTCTCTAATCTAATTTACAGAAATTCAAACACGTTTAACCATGATTATACTGTATGATTAAAAAAAAACTAGTCATTGTGGCATTTTAACCAAGCTACACAAAACCTTTATTTATCAATCATGGAGAAAACTATCTATCAGTAGTGGCATTTAAATTTGCAACATTTTCATTATTATTTTCTTTTTGTTTTTCTTTCTTTGATGGGGTTCTATATTCTATTCTTTTTACAAAAAAAAATTGGTTTATACCCTCTTTTCATTTTTATTCTATTTTCTTTTGGAAATCATTTGTAGATTGACAATATTTACAATATAAGATTTCTGAGATAAAATACTCAATCACCTTGAGATCCTATAAACTATAGGACCCTAACACAAAGCACAACTGGGGATGCAGTTGATCAAGTGTCTATGAACTTGCCTATCTATGAAGGCATCAAGTTGTTACATGGACAAGGATATCGAGATGAAATGGAAGCAACGTCACATCGAGCAACACCATCAATAACAGCAGAAGGTAGCACAACTTCATGCGACAAATGTAGAGGAAGGTTGTTGACAACACAGGGGCAACACAAAGTTGCAAGCTCAAGTAGATCGACTTGTGATGAAAGTAGCTTTGGAGATTGAGGCTATGAGGCGAAAACATGACTAGAGGATCACACAAAGGTAGAGAGAGAAACAAAGAAGGAGTTATAGGTGTTGAAGTGACAACTCAAGGAAGAACAAGAGATACATAGACAACAGAAGGAGTTGCAGCGGGAACAGGCACAGCAGGAGGCACAACATGCATAGACTGATGAAACTGCACCCATACAGGCTATGGATCCATCCAACAGCTGGCATGGAGTAGATAAGGTGAGCAGTGCTATCGATCGCATGCAAGGGTATTCAGGAGCATGGATGTCATTGTGCGCGTGCATGCGATCCCACCCATTTGGCACACTCACCGAAGCAAAGACAAGAAGCAAGTATGACTGGAGCTGAATATGTATTTCGACAAGTTGATGCTCATGGTGACCAACACACACTTGGAGATCAACACAGACACTATGCATTAGTATGTTGCTGGTCTAGTTGCACTCAAGATGATGATGCACATGTTATCAAATGGGTTGTACAAAGGAGCCATATCAGTGTACTCGGATGCAACAGAGGCAAGAGTTCGATTTCAGCAAGTTCTCACCTTTAGGCACATGGACACCATCATGGATGACCATGCTTGGCATCAGTCCACCACCTTTGATCATTGTAAGGATGTCGAAGAGTTGGTATTCCCACAACTGTCTGAGTCTTAGTGATGTCTTGTATGGCTTGCTCAAGCCTTTTCCATCTCACATGGGTACATGTGTAGATTGGATGTAAAATCTGGTAAAGTGGAAGTCCAAGTGTCGATAGTTGAATGTCACAGTCATAAAGTAGTTGAAGAGTGATGAGGGTAGGTGAAGAGTCACAAAGGGGAATGTCAAGTGTCACCCCACCCTTTGCAATTTATAGTACCTCACAACTCATTGTAGAGGATTTTTGTCGGCCAAGCTTCCGATAGGAGTATCTTAGAGAAATCTTGGAGAGTATTGTAATGGGCCTTGGCTTCTCCACAATGTAGAGCTAGTACATCTCTTTGGAGGAGTAGGTGGTAGTGACTATGACATTCCGCTATCGAGACTAGTGGCCAGTCATGGTTGTATTGTATGATTGGAACTTTCACTTCTTAATACACCAGAGCCAACACATTTCATGGATATGTTGTTATTTTATTTCAACTATCTTGTTTAATCTGATGATATATGTATCTGCTTGCTTATGCAGGCATGTATGGACTCTTTCTGTATAAGTATGTGTGAATCTTATTGAGATATGTTGTTGGTTTAACCATCAATTTGGATTGTTAGCTTACTTTCTTTCCAGTTTGTGATGCATCCTCGCTCTTGTGTTCCCTTCTAAGCCGCATGCTTCCACGGGTTCCCAAGGGGCGCACTCACCTCACTTTCTATGTGTTTGTTGGGTAGCGAAAGCCCCGTGCAATGGTTAGAGGGCACGAAGCTAGACATTTTGGATAAAGTTAGGGAAAAGACTATGCTAAAAGCGCGGAACACGAATTATAATAGGTTGAGTCAAAGGGTAGTCCGCCTGAAAATAATGTAAAGAAAGATAAATATAGTCAGCCCGCATAGGGATTGCAGGCTAGGAAAGGGTATAAATAGAGCAAGGCTCTATGGGTAGAAGGAAGTAGAATTTTTGATAGAAAATCTGAAATATGGAAGGTAATGGGTTCTTGAGGAAGATAGTCTAAAAGTGTCTGTAAGTTTGAGTCAAGGGAGTGTGGTAGTAGGTAGAGGCTCTGCAACTACGTGCGCAGAGGCCTGGACAGTCCGCAGCTCTGTGCCCGGACCCCTATAGCTGAGTGCGCAGGGCGATTTTGGATGTATTAAGAACAAAAGTGGAAATAAAAATAAGTTTACTTCTGTAAATTCTGTGTTATCACTCATCTGTCTTTATGGTTTATCTTTCTATATATGGTTCATGCAATTGTGATAAGTGTATGCAAACCTAGGTTCATTTTGTGCGTGAATCGATTATGTTGGTTAAATGTTTTCTTAAAGACCCTATTGAGTAGTTCTGAATCATAATTGCTTCCTTCAAGTAAATAGCACATTAATAAGACATATATAATCACACTGGATCTGTGCGAGTACCGAGCAGTGCGAAGCTGTAAACCAGTGTGTGAAACCTCTAGACCACACCAAGACATCCCTAGGGTGTGGAAACTTGGTTCTAGCACCCTCCCCTACTACCTCGGGTGAGACCTCAGTCCGCACTCCACAGGTTGTTGCCGAAAGGGCCAGTAGCTGTCGGATTTGTTTGGCTAAATAACTCTTCCAAACCTGGGTCAGGCCCATATAAGCCAACAAATGGTTCCGTTGCTGGGACCGGGATCTGCCTAAGGGGTTCCTAATGTGGGAACACTGGAATCCTACGAAGAAAGAGCTTGAAGATTGGTGGGCTTTGAAGCTTCACAAGTTCGTGGTTTAGGAAAACAGAAACTTGTGAGTATCAGAGAAATAGTGGTTGGATCGTTATATATTCACGGATATACATGAGATCTTCTTCGTAACATTTCCATTAGAACTATATGAGTGGTTCACGAAGTTAGATGATAGAATGGGGAGGCGCAGATTAGACCAGTTGATAGTGTGGACTCCAGAACTGGTGCACAGGCTGGAAGCCACCGAAGATAGACCTATGCGCACGGTGGATCATTGGTTAGATTAGATCATAGGGGGATTTATCACTGAATTCACGATAGATACAACTATAAGTTATAGCAAAGTAGAACGACAATTTCTCAAAGGACCGCGGGGAAGGTGCATTAAATCATTGAATACTTGGATTAAAATGTTGTTGTGCGAAAAATAGATCCTGCACGTATAGTGATGTCTGGAGTAAGGTGGAGTGGAAAGGGTTATCGAAGAGTAGGAGAAGTAGACAACAACCCTTTGATTTGTATCTCACAAGAAGACGAGGAGGATCCCACCAGGAAGTGCGGTCCGGTTGATTAAAGAATGCTTCCCACTAATTCCATCGCTGACTACACCACCACCTGCTTCACCCACATCAAGTCCATCCACACCAACACCCTCTCCACCACCAAAAGCTAGGATGGTGACCGTAGTCAAGTTACCAACATTTCGGAGTGTAGGGAATGAAGAGCCAAGTCGGTTATGGTTTGTGATAAAATTTGTATGGGACGCGCAAGGCATAATAGATGAAAACATTAAAAAGGCCATGCTGGTTAGTGCACTATAGGACCGCACGTTGACATGGTACATAGAATACTCAACTGACCATCTGAATGAGGGAATAGAGGCAATCCAAGATGTGCTTAATAAAGATTTTGGCTGACCAAAGTCTGAAGCCTAGTTAGTTATTGTATTCAAGTAGATAGCAATGCTACCTCGTGAAACTCCATGGGATCTGGACCAAATATTAAAGAGTACTATTCGTGAAGCTAATATGACTTTGATAGACGGGCAGCATTGCACATGGTTTGTGGTGTCATTAACACCCCACGTGAGGATGACTTTTTCACAACATAAGATCTCAACCCAAGCGGAGGCGCTGGAAACATAAATGAGGTTACACGCGACCCCAATAGTAGACCTAGGGTTGGGAGTTCAGAAAATCTACATGCAACTTCAAAACTTGAGTTTGGAAGTGCAAAACCTGAAGCAAGGAAGACTGTCCTGACCAGAGGTAGGTTGTATTAAGAGCCAAGCACACGACAAAGACCACTATCCAGTTTTCTTGAACGATCTAGTGAAAGGAGGCTTGATGCTGTTAAAAGTGGAGGTACAAGTAGGGTCAAGTGCTCCGCCTGTGCTTTGGTGCATAATTTTCCAGGTAGGAGGAAAGCATGCCATGGATAGCTGCCACCTATTGCCGAGCTTACAACAATATCCTCAACACTTATTTTGCAACTTCTGCAGAACAATGGGTCACGAGGAAAGTGATTGCCACATGTTGATGGATCGACCACCTACATATAGGATGCAAATAGAGATGCATGGGTAGGACCCAGCTGCACCATTCGTGCACGAGGGATTCCTAATGTGCGGACGGGGGCGCGGAGGATGGGGGCCTGGACAGGGCCATGGATAGTTGATCTGTTATAATTGTGGTGGTTAAGGACGTTACGCTCATGATTGTACGAATCCAAATAAAGCCTGTTGTCCGTCAGGCTACCAGTTTGATCATGATGCAGCCGATTTCCCTACATTGATCGCTCAATTGCAAGGAAAGGGAGTGCTCCCAGCTAGCCCCACCCAAAATGCCCAAATAATGAAGGCTAAACCATGCACTAAAAACACCAAGATAAACATGATGCTTAGAAGTGGCATAGCTACACGGAGAGATAAGGGGAAGAAGCCAGAAGAGGATACATCAGTTTGTAAGGCTCCTGCAAAACAACTAGAATTTGATTTGGTGCAAGCAAAGGAAACCTTTTTGGAGGCTAAGAAAAATTTTGTGGAAGCATCAACTTCGGGTAGTGAAGGGCAACTAGAACTAGAACAAGATAGGTCTTTGATAACGACCTTCTTAAAAACCTATATGAAGCTTCTAAGGGATGCTAATGCGGTGAGAGGATTACAAGAATTAATAAATAAATGTGTTGGGGCAGACGAACTGCACCTGATCCGCAAATTGGGCAAACATGTTTTGCATATCGATCGGGAGATGCGACTGACCATCCAGATTGGCGGCTATGAGATGGACCAGGTCATGTTAGATCTGGGGTTCGACACAAATGTCCTACCAAAACAAACATGGGAAAACATGGGTAGGCATACGCTGCAATGGTCCCCGATCCAATTACGAATGGCCAACCAGAAAAAGATTCTACCTATGGGAAGATTGCAAGGGGTTATCGTGGACATCAACGACGCCTGCACGTAAACAGATTTTGAAGTCATTGAAATCATGGATGATAGTAACCCATATCCAGCGTTACTGGGGATAGATTGGGCAACAGAAATGAATGGAATCGTCAACCTTAAGAAACGAAAAATGATATTTGAAAAGAACTCTCTTCGCGTAGTAATTCCATTGGATCCATCTAAAGGAAAATGTTACATTGAACTTGTGCGTAATGATGACAGTGATGGGGAACTAGATTGTATCTATCAGATCACAACGTGAGATCGGGATAGGGTGAATCCAACAGTGGATGATCGGCTGTCATGGGACTGCGATAGCTCTTGCATGTCGGATTCGGATGAAGAAGTTGAATGATGGAAAAATCACCTACATGAAGTAACCACATTAAATTGGAACAGGATGGTCGTGAAAGGAGTCGTAGAGCCATTCATGGCGAAAGCCAAAGAATCGGTTGCCTCAGTGAAATCAAAATCAGGTGCACTGGTAATATCTATGGTAGCATCCCGAACGACCTTGGTTTTGACAAAAAGGGTAGTCGTAACCAAGCAAAGGAAAAAGCGTGGGGGTTTAGGACAGGTGCCGACATAAATGGTCAGACAAACTAAGGGAAGTAGTCTGAAGTGACTCTGGTCGCTATTAGCCGACGACAACATCCGCAGGGACTCAAGGGGAAGCACACATCGTGATCGTCCAATGTCACAAACTTCTTGGAAGTTTCGAATACCTCTGACTCGATGGGTCTGGAGCAAGCAATGGAAAAGAGCTCAGCTGAAGCTGGGTAGCTGCAGGCCCCGTGTTGACAACACACTTTGGGAGCGGTCGAGAGACCAAAGAACAATATGTGGAAACAGATTCAGCAGAATGCCACACTGCGACACTCACAACAGTGTAGCCCCTCTGCACATAAGGCGAGTTGGATCGTTTAGGCATATTGCTAAGAACGACCAAGCTGTGACCCTGCTATCAGGGCTGCACACACATCCTCGGTAGAAAAAAATGGCTGCCCGTGCGACCGAATGGTGCTCGCAGCCAGGGTTGGCAGGGACTTTATGATGACGCACCCGTGATGCAAAAACTTGACTAGTGGTCGACGTTATAGTCTGAGTGCCCTAAGTAGTTGAAAGAAGGTGTGGGACTATAAACAAGTCAGCAGGAAGCCAGTATGGTGAAACACTTCCCTCCTGATCGCAGCCACATCCTCGGAACTGCGCTACAGTGTGGACCAGTTAAGAGATGACTGTTAGCACCACTATTCATGACAAGGACATTATGGTATGGTAGAAAGGAGTGGCTGACAGACCTTTAAGGTGAAGGTTCTGAATCGGATCCACTAAGATCTGCTGATGAGACGGTAGCCGTATGATAGAAAAGGAGGGAAGAAAGTCGTTCAAAATCTTAGCTTTATTTTATGATCAGGGTACGGTATGGATGTATTGGCACTATACATCAGAGTAGAGCAGCAAGCAGTCGGCTCCTAGACGACCCATGAATACCATGGCCAGAACACGAGCACGATTCGTGGAAGAAATGCAGCTGAATCCGGAGGAGCCAGAGGGTGGGAGTTAGGCGCCACGGGTTCCGAAGTCCCCACAAACACTGCAAAAGAAAAATACTAAGCAAAAGACGGGGACAGTTCGAACCTCACCATGGTTCACCAAGCAATCCACAGTCGATAAGGGCAAAGCCGTTTCCACCAAAATTGACGAGGATGATGATGCTCTCCAAGAGTTGCTTGACCAGGTAGATGCACAGGCCGAGGAAGAGGTAGATGCATTCCAACTCCCATCATTACCTCCATATCTTTCTCCATGCCAAGGGTCACTAAGGTACCCAAGGACTTGGATATCGCAAAGGCTAAGCTTCAGGCCCTGCTTCTTCCTGATGATATAAGGCTCGAAGGCTTGTCGTTGGGGCGCGTCCCGAGCCTTAAGTTTGAAGATAGGGATCTGGCTGACCGTGATAAGTTCCCTTAACTGGCTGAAGACATGTTATTACCACGGGTATGGCTACTAGGTGTGGAGAAGGTGGGCATCCTCAACCTCAAATGGTTACCATGTTACCAGTGCGTGACGATTACCACATTTGTAATTCGGAAACTACTCTATTTGGTACATGATGGATTCGTGTGGTTGGAAGAGCTAATCCCAATCACAGCTGAACTAATTCATCGAATAAAACACCTGCTGCTAAAAGGAAATGATCCCGCTGAAACCATAGGAACCAGCAGTGAGGTAGGACTCGCTGAAACAGAAAAAACACGATATTAGCTGGATAAAGGTAAGCACAGATATTTCATAGCCAGCATCAACAACCGAGCCATCTGAGTGGCCACCCAGCTCCTCGCTTGTAAACTCATGAGGAAATGCAGCGCAGACAAAGTACCCGCTTCTGTCATCATGCTGGATGGATAGTGTGCCAAAGGGGTTCAGTTCAATTGGGCACAGTTCTTGGGCAATGAGTTCTTGACCAACTGTCAAGAAGCACAAGACAAAGGTAAGACATTTCACTATGCATGATTGCTTTTGTCAATTCTCTTGGTTACAGGTGAACTACTGCAGGACAACCAATTCCCCATCATCACAGATGACCTTCCTGATGCAGAAGGTATTAACCGAACTCTGTGAGAAGATCGTCACCCTAGCCAAGTGACTTGGGATGGGTCACGATGATTATGTTGGGGGAATTTTAGGTAGCGAAAGCCCCATGTAATGGTTAGAGGGTGCGAAGCTAGACATTTAGGGTAAAGTTGGGGAAAATACTTCGCTGAAAGCGTGGAGCGTGAATTATAATAGGTCGAGTCAAAGGGTAGTCCGCCCGAAAATAATGTAAAGAAAGATAAATAGAGTTGGCCCGCGCAGGGATCGCAGTCCAGGATAGAGCGAGGCTCTATGGGTAGAAGGAGTAGAATTTTTGATAGAAAATCTGAAATATGGAAGGTAATGGGTTCTTGAGGAAGATAGTCTGAAAGTGTCTGTAAGTCCAATTCGAGGGAGTGGGGTAGTAGGTAGAGGCTCTGTAGCTGTGTGCGTAGAGGCCTAAATAGTTCGAAGCTATGTGCACGAGCCCTTGTAGCTGAGTGCATAGGGCGAATTTGGATGTATTAAGAACAAAAGTGGAAATAAAGATAAGTTCACTTCTGTAAATTATGTGTTATTGCTCATCTGTCTTTATGGTTTATCTTTCTATATCTGGTTAATGTAATTGCGATAAGTGTATGTGAATATGGATTCATTTTGTGCGTGAATCGATTATGTTGGTTAAATGTTTTCTTAAAGACCCTGTTGAGTAGTTCTGAATCATAACTGCTTCCTTCAAGTAGAATAGCACATTAATAAGAAAGATATAATCACTCTGGATCTGTGCGAGTACCGAGTAGTGCAGAGCTGTAAACCAATGCGAAAAACCTCCAGAACACACCAAGACATCCCTAGGGTGCGTAAAGCTAGTTCCAGCACCCTCCCCCGCTATCTTGGGTGAGACCTCAGTTCGTGCTCTGCGAGCTATTAGTGAAAGGGTTGGTAGCTGCAGGATTTTGTTTGGCTAAATAACTCTTCCAAACCTGGGTCAGGCCCATATAAGCCAACAGTGTTATAACCGTTCATGCACCTTCCTTGTCTTGTTGTGCATGTCACACCCTTGCTATCAACAAGGACATCTTACTTGCCTCTGTGCCCAACCATGGTCAAGGTGACACCGTATGACCCACTGTTGGGACTCCTACACCAAACAGTCTGAGGTCTAGTTGGGACTTCTTATCGGGGAGATCCCATGACATGTTGGTGGGTCCAGAGCCATCAACAATTCCTCAGTCTTCTCATGAAATAGCACATCCAGACTCGTAAAACATTTATGAGTCAAAGGATTAAACAAATTATAAGCTTTAAACTTAGTGCAGTATCCTACAAAGATGCATTTCGTAGCCTTGGGATCTAACTTCTTCCTATCATCCTTAAGAATATGGGCAAAGGATTTTCACCAAAAAACCCTTAAATGATTCAATGCAGGCTTATATCCATAAAATTCTCAAAAGGAGTTTTAAAATTGAGACATTTAGTTGGACTCCTATTTTTCAAGTATATAACAGTGTTGATGGCTTCAGCCCAAAAATGATTAGATAGACCCTTACCTTGAAGCATACTTCATGTGTACTCCACAAGGGGTCTGTTCTTGCATTTTGCAACTCCATTTTGCTGTGGAGTGTGAGGTACTGTGAACTGTTGAATAATCCCATGATTCCTGCAAAATTTCATGAACTCTCCCATTCTCTCCCTTCATCAGAGTGGAGAATCTTAATGAATTTCTCTATCTTCTTCTCCAACATATTCTTGAATTCTTTAAAGCATTGAAATGTTTGACTCTTATTTCTAATAAAATATACCCAAGAGAATCTAGTGCAATCATCAGTAAAGAGCATAAAATAATATGCACCAACTAGCAACCTAGTCTGCATACATCGGCATATATTTGTATGCACAAGATCCAAAATATCTCTTTTCCTCATATCAACATTCAAAGGAAACTCTTCCCTATGCATTTCCCAAATTGCAAATCCATCATAATCTAAATGAACATTTTGAAAAGCAGGTAGTCCATCAACCATACCTTTTCTTTGTAGCAGCATGAGATCTTGTAGGTTAAGACAACTGAATCTCTGATGCCAAAGATTCTCAGTTGTCTGTCCTGTTGAAGCTAGAGCTTGGTGTGGCATGCTCTTGATGTACAAGCCTCCCGCATGCACTCCTGATGCAACTGGTTCCTTCTTGTTGTCCTTTATGATAGAGTATGATCTGAAGATTTCGACTTGTAGGTCTTGATCTGCCATCGTTGAAACAGAGATCAAGTTATTCTTGATCCCAGGTACATACATCACATTTTTAATATATTTGATATTACCATCATGCAACATCACTGGAATATCATCGTACCCCTTGATATGATAACCTCTGTCATCACCTAGATATATGTTAGCTCCATAAGTAGTTTCTTCAAAATTTTCGAACCAATGCATATTACCTGTTATATGTGATGATGCGCCTAAATCTATGAACAATATTTCAGCCTAATCCTCCTCAAGAGCTGAAAGAGCATAATCAATTACAAATAATCGAATATCATGACTATGACCTTCATCATAAAAGTGCCTTGTGTGCTTTCTTTGTTTATTTATAGCCTCATCTTCCTGTTTCTTAAAGAAAATCTTAGCTAAATGACTGATTTTCCCACAGTAAAAACATTTAATTTCATATTTGTTACCACTGTTACTTGGAGACATACCTCTAAATGGTCTCTTATAAATACTGCCATCACCTTTCTGTTCCTGTGGTTGTTTCCCTTTGTATGGCTTCTTCTTCACCATCAGAGCAAGATCGACACTTTGTGGTCTCAAATTCTACCACCGCTCTTCTTCCTGTATCAGGATTCTTGTTAGTTCTTCAAATGCAGGGGTTTCATCCCTTGCAGACAAGCCTGTGATGAACATCTGGTATTCATCCGTCATCCTATTCAATATAATTGTGACAAGATCGGAATTAGACATCTTCTACCCGATGTCACCCAATGTTTCCTTCAAGTCCTTGACTCGTGCAATGAATCCAATAACAGATTCATTCTCCTCCATCCTCATGGAAAACAACTTGCCTTTGAGTGACAAGACACGATTGGTGTTCTGTGTCTGGTAAAGGTTCTTGAGTGTAGTCCATATCTCACTAGACGATTTACAGTCTTTGATATGTGGGGTAATATTGTCTTTAACAGACATCTTCAATAAGACTTTCACCTTATTCTCCCTTTTATCCCAATCATGTACTAGTGCTGCCATACCACATGATGAAATGGTCGGCTTCTGTTCATCACCGCTGACGATCGACCAAGCGCTCAATCCCTCAAGAAATGCATGTAGCTTGAATTTCCAATTGGTATAGTTGGTCCCGTCAAGTTTGTTAGTCTCATTGAGATAATCTTTTGTGAAATTGTTCATTTTCGACTGATCAGATTCCAAATCCCTCTATCTTCAATCAATTCTAACCAAGTGAACAATTACAAGCTACAATAAAAAACCAATCTCACAACATACCGAAACTTTTGAAACAATCATAGATCTATTTGATCTGCCATGAATCCACCCAATGTGCCTCCGATCTAGTCCATCTTCCACCAATCTACCATGATCTCTATGTCCACAATTCAGATCTGCCACCAAACTAGCTAAATATCAAGCTCAGAACCATAAAAAACATACCATCACCCTTTCTGCTTGAAAAATCACAATTTTTGGGGGTGATGAAGAAATTTTCTCTAAGTAAAGATCACATCATCACGGGTTTTACCTTCATATCCACAATGATCATCACTCCTATCAAGCTGAAAACTGCGATGACCACTTTGTGCTAAACTGGAGGTATGCTGAGACCTATGAGAAAATTAATTTCTCCTATGAGTACAATATGTTACTCCCGACCACCTAGACACCGAAAATGTGAGAACTGAGGCTCCTATGTTGACACTGGGGCACTGTAGCCACGATGGTTCCGTATCCACTAGGTCCTTAATGTAGCCAGTAAGGCTCCGTAGGTAAATCAAGCTCACCAGATCTGAGCTATGATACATGTTAAAGAAACTGGAAAGAAAAGAAATGAATTAAATTAACCAGCAGCCCACATGTGAGAAAACTACACCTAGAGGCTACACAAACTGGAGCATAAACTCTCATTCAATTAATCAAAGATGAATCAATAAATACATCACAAAGGAATAAGGAGGTGAGAAAAAACTCCTACAACCTATGAACTAATCCTAACTTAAGGACTTACATTACAACCATGTAACCATTTCTCCATGAATACAAAATAATATTAATTATTTTCAACTATTATTTCAGAAGAGTAGAATAATTATTTTTGTAGAGAAGGGCAGAAGAAGCATGGTATAGAAGAGTAGAGGAAGAGGAGCACATGAAGTGGTGTAGAGATGAGTAGAAGAAGCAATGTCGAGTGTAGAAAAGAGTAAAAGAAGTAGTGTCGAGAGTAGAGGAAGGCATTTGGAAATGCCAAAGCTGTTGATTAGACTTGATTAATTAATTGTGAGTAAGGCTATTAATTACTCCGTCAAACATTGTTTTAATTCATACTTAGTTACTTTTCAAAACTTGTTTTCATCCAAATTTTTCATGGAATATATGCATGAAAGATATAATATTTTGACAATATCAGTTTTTCAAGGTTTTCCAAACCTTCTCTTATGAAAAACTATACCATATTAGTTTGTCACAGTTAACTTTCTCTTATGAAAAGTTCTACCATATCAGTTTGCCGGGTTGGCCAAAGTTTTTCTTACTCAAAGTTTTGGTTTTACAATATCAGTTTTCCCAAGATTTGTAAAACTTTCTCTTATCCAAACTTTAGAAACAAAATTTGCATTGAAAAACTCCAAGCCAACAATAAGACCTCCAATATCATTGTCCAATCAAATTTTTGATAATACATGTTTTTTAATTATATAAATATGAAATAATATTTTGTTAGGTTAAACATTTGGCAAAACTAAAACATGTGTGGTCAAACCCTGAATTAACATGCGTTCAAATGTCTATTGATCACTATAGTCCCATACTCCGAATTAATATGCGGTCAAATGTCCATGGATCACTATAGTCCCGCAACAAGGACTAATAAAGGAAGTTATAGCCAATTTGATTTATGAGAAAAACAAATATCATTAAAGAAAATGGGAATTCCTACATATGGTAAACCTTAAAAAGGTAGGGTATCTTATCTACTAACATGATAAGGTGATACGTTAACAATTAACAAAAAAATTTGACCATTCAAGTATATTTCTGAAAGGTCTAACGTAAATTTTATATATATTTAAAATAGGTAAATATAAATGGTTAAGAGTATGTGTTTCTTCCTAAGAGGTCACATGTTCAAAATCTGAGAGGTAGAGTATGTCTACCTTTGTAGACTCAATGGTCAAATATCTGCATGGAGGTGGGTCTCTTGTCCCACAAACAAGAAGGTATTATACACCAATTTGTGTTAAATTTCCATAAGGAAATCTATATTCACATTAATCAAATAATGTTACAAATAAATATATGAAGTGTTGTCTCAAGATAGGGAAACTATCTTGGACACATGTTCACTTGTTTGAGAGAATATCTAAACCACATATCAATCTAGGAAACAACTCGTAACTAATAGGAATAAACTCCTTTACATAGCAAGAATCAAAACTGAGACAAGTAGGAATTACATTTTCCAACACACCCCCTTAATGACTACTTGTCTCGATATCAATCTACAAAGTATAGTTGTCATCAAACATAAAAAATAGAATATGTCGACATCCATATAAAGGAACAACCATCGACCAGAATGCATGGGTGCCCAACACACCAATTTGTGTTAAATTTCCATAAGGAAATCTATATTCACATTAATCAAATAATGTTACAAATAAATATATGAAGTGTTGTCTCAAGATAGGGAAACTATCTTGGACACACAATCACTTGGTTGAGATAATATCTAAACCACATATCAATCTAGGAGAAAACTCCTAACTAATAGGAACGAACTCCTTTACATAACAAGAATCACAACTGAGACAACTAGTAATTACATTTTCCAACACACCCCCTTAATGACTACTTGTCTCAATATCAATCTGCAAAGTATAGTTGTCGTCAAGCATAAAAATAGAATATGTCAACATCCATATAAAGGAACAACCATCCACCAGAATGCATGGGTGCCCAACAGCTACAACCTTCAGTTTAGTAGGATGTCATTCGCATACATGGTTCTGTCAATCATTGTAATTGTACACATGTACCTGTACCTGCAAATCCCCCTACATCATCATCATTGGTTTTATCAGATTACCCATAACCATGATTTGGGTTTTATTAGATTACCCTCAACCATGCCAACAAGGTCTCTCATTCACCGAGGCTCAACTATGTAACCAAGGCACTCAATTTGGCCATGAAGGCTCAACACAACCACAAAGGGTCAAATCTGCCACCAAGGCACTCAATTCAGCCATGAAGGCTCACCATGGACCCAACTTAACCAAGCCCAAGGTTTTCTCAGCTCACCCTAAACCATGCCAAGGGTTTTTTCGGCTGGCCCTAAACCATGCCTACATGAATCCCTATCCATTTCACTCTCGCATGTGGTTTCTAGCTTACCACAAGCCAATAATGCACAATGATTTCCAGCTGACTAGAAACCTGTAATTAAAAAATCGTTTTAATATTACCGTGAACTTTATGGGGGTACACACGCCTTATAAAACTTACATTACACACTCCAGCTTTGGAGTTGCCAGGAACATACTTTACAAAGACCACTATAAAACATCCTATACTTGCTTACTAATAAATTTATGTTACACATAATACATCATGAGTCTATTCCAAAAAATCACACTAATTCACACAAACTGGATTGTCCATCATCCTCCAATCTCTGATGCTTCCATTTTCAGTGTCATGTCTTCATTATATCTGGTAGTCAATCATTCCTACAAATAAATTTGTCTATTGTTAGAATGGCCAATTCCAACAGAGAGACTCAAACTCATGACAATAGTTGGCCAAACTAATTGTCAACTTCTAATTTTTAACCAGATTTACATTAATTACATGAGAATTTTAATGACTTGAATCAATGTGCTGAAAAACAACAATGGAACACCTTATATAACAAGTCACTTTTCAATGACAACTTTATCACTCCAATTCCAGAATAAGAAATAGAGGGACAATTTCTGCAATTGGAGGAGGCATTTCAGTCACTGGAGTTGCAAGAGTGCTTTTGGATTTCTCAACTAGACTTTTGTCTTTTTGAAGCATCTTTGAATTTCATTTCTATTTAGGTGATTGTCTTCTTTTCTTCTTCATATTTGAGAACCTCCTTTACGCCCTTGGTCTTATCACCTTTAGTTCTTTTGCAACACTCTTTAGACTTAGGCCGAGTAGGAGGAGGTTCAATGAATTCATTATTTTTGAGATATTTCTCGACTCAAACCCTCAACTCTTACACAACATTTTTCTCTCATTCCTTCAAATTAGACACACAATTTCTCTCCTCCTTGAATGACGAATGAAAATGTTGACTTCTTTCCTCAACAATAGATGCCCCTCATCAACACGAAGCCACTGAATTGCCAAGTCGGATGCCCTTTGAATGGAATTATAACATATGCAAAAAATTACACTAATCTAACCTGTTAAGTGCATTATATCAACCATGTTCGAAGAGAACAAGCAGCATCAAAACCAACCTCAAATTCCATATTATTCTTGATTTCCGTTCAAATACTTCTACTTCCAAAGAAACATTGCCATATGGATGAGAAATCATAAACTAACATTCCTTGTTATGATTTGTTCTTCAATCTTACATCTTATCCCACAAATAGGATGCAAACACATTTCCAACATATGTCTTATGTGATCAGAAAAAACAGTACAAATACCACAGTTTCCACTCATCTCCAAATGCATTTCACTAATTATTTTGATAGGGCAGTCATTTTTGGAATCTGAAGAAATACACATGAATCTTTGGACAAACTTATGCATTAGGAATTGAATAACAATTCCTTCATTGTGACTGGACTGTACTAGCTCTTCAATGGGTTCTGGAAAATCTATCACCATCTCTAACGAAACTCTACCTCCCTGCCAGCACTTAGCCTAGAAGAAATCATAAATGGAAGCTCCAAAAACTCTTCCAAGAGAGTTTCCACTTGATCTTACATCGCTTCCAAACATCTCTTAAACCAAAATTGTGCTCCAAACAAAATCTCCAAGCAACCTCGAACACAACTTCCAAGTAGCCTCAACTTGCTTTCAAATCTGTGGGTGGGATAGTAATTATCTCTTTGAATGTAGTGGGATCTCCTTGTGTGTTGTAGGGAAAAGTATCCGACTCGGATGACCCTATCCCACTCTAAGGGTGATAGTACCTCAGCAAAAACTGTAAAGAAAACTACTTAAGGTTTACTTCTTTATGAAAGCAAGAAAGAATGAAGAAATGCACTAACCGTTGCCTTGCGCTTAATGTCGAATCCAAACTCTTCTCTTTGCTGCTTGCTCCCAGCTCCTTGCTCTTTTGCTGGCCCAGCTACAATGAGATCCTGCAAAATAACAAAGAAGGAAACTACAAAAAGCATGCAATCATAACTGATTCAAGGATTAACATAAATCAAATATACAATTATCACAATACATCATTGAAACAAGTGCATATAGAAGAACCTCAATAGCTTTTATTAATGGAAGAAATAAAGTTCTGAGAGTGTTACAACCATTGAAGGCCCCAATCCAGCAACACCTCCCAGCAGAAAGAATTTCTCCTCTTCACCTCCTTCAAGCAATCACCCAATAGTTCTATAGTGAAACCAACAGCATATTATTACTTTGCACAAAATTCCAGCCTCCTGAGCTCATAGGAGAGAGCTCAATATATAGATGAATTGAGAAAGGATGAGTCAGCTTGCAACTGATGTGTAGCTGCCTAGTGTCCTCTCTCTCTTCAGTTGATCTTCAGTTCTTGAGTCCACTTGGAGAACCTTGCTTCCACTTGGAGAAACAGAGCCTCTGACTCATCACAAGGCGAAATCCCTGATCCAAGTGTCATTTTTGGAAGATTCCAGAGCAATGACTTAGTGTGCCACTTGTCTCATCTCGCTCAGCGCAGGTGGCCTTTGTTCCACTTGCTTTGCAACGCAGGTACACCATGGAGGAGTTGAGTTTCAGCGCAGAAGCCTAGTGGAGTACCTGCTTTGATTTCAGGATTGCTTGTTTTTGAGTGTTTTCAGGTGGAGAACTGATCTGAGAGCTGTTGGTTTGCTGACCTTGTTCCTCTAGGGGTAGGAACATCATGTTTAGGGACTTTGGATCCCTTGGATTATTGACGATTCATGCCTAATGCTGTAAGGCACAAAATTGTCTATAACAGATGCCCCCTAAAGTATGAGGTCCTTTATCGGGTGAAATGCTTTATTAGGAGGATCCGAAGTTCGTTCAATCTGCTGAGAAGTGTCCTGTAATAAGATACAATACAATACATTATTTTTCATTATTTTCCATGATCTAGCTGAGGCGGGCATCCCCATGCTCAGCTTTATAAATACATTTTGGTACATAGAACAGATGATCGTCTGATGATAGACTGATAATTCTCTGCTGAAATTATCATCAAATGTCTTTATATCCTGAATATATATCGCAGCCCGGATGGATGAAACTAGATCCGGGGTCTTCAATCTCTTCCGATCTTCACTCGATGTACAAGTCAATCCATGTGAGAATTTCTTGAAGTCGAACATGGAAAGACATCGCTTGATTACCGGTCAATGATGTAAACCGTTAACAAGCGTGAGAGGAATCACCGATAAGGATGATGACCCTCAAGGTACGGCAGTACAATTCACATGGTGGGAATAAAGGACTTGGCGTCGACCACCATGCAAAATCTTCTGGTCGAAGGTCATTGATGTATACCCGTCGCCGGAAGTGAGAAACTTGCCATTGAGGCATGCAAGCTTCAAAGTACTGAAGGGGGTGTTCCTAGATCAACTCCTTGGATAATGAGCTGATGTCGACAAGGAGCGATCCATCAAAGGAGGGCCTTAATGAATCCCACATCAGTGACATGGAACGGAGCTAGTGATTGTGATGAGGTGAAAACAAACTGTGATGTATGATTCAGGGTGGCAGTCATGAAATGGATGAAGGACAATGTATGGCAGTGGATGGGACTCGGTTGACTCTTTGCAGAACAACATCTCTTGAACATATAACGACACTGATGTGATGGATTGGTAGCATTACCCCAAATGTGGATGGTGTGGCGAGGACCATGGTGATGAGACCGGTGAATGAAACAACCCAACTCGATGTGATACGGAGGACAAAGTGTCATGTTCAAGAGTGACTTGCTACCATTAAAGCTGTGAGGTTCTCCCAATTTTTCCCCAGTCATTGCTGACCAGTACCTATTTATTTTTATCAAGCTTGAGGAGGATAACATGTGCTTGTTCTATAACCTGCCCTTCGGGCAAGCCCATCGCTATGTTTTAACGAGCCTAGCGATAGGGAAACTCGTTCTCGTCTAAAGACAAGTTTGTCGCTATTTAATGAATTTAACGAGTCTAACGACAAGGATAACTCGGTCCTTTTCATTTTTAGAGAGTCTGAAAAGGTACATAAAGTCAACTCCAAAATTCCTTTTTCGTCATCTAATCCCTTAAGTCTGAAAAAGTATAAAACAATACAGAAGGGATGAATTTTCGATTGCTTTAACGAGCCGAACAAAACAAGCGCTCGATCTTTTTGTGCAATAATCCCTCAGGTCCAAAAAGATTAAAATCTAGAGGAGGGATAGCTCTTCCGGTCGTTTAACGAGCTGGAAGGCCAAAACTCAGCAAACTTTTCATATTTTACGAGTCAAGAGAAAAGAGCTCAAAGAAGACTCGTCTTTTGAGGAACGAGTGATAAACAGGGATAGCAGCAGATTCCAGGTACAGGTTGGAATTTTCCAATCACGGTAGTGTCACAAGGATGGCTAAGTGAAATCACTCTTCGCAGCTGTTCCTCAAAATGGGTAAACAAACATATGGAGATGAACGATTGGCCAAATGAACGGATGGAGGTGAGACTGCAAGAACACGACCAAGGGCTTTAATATGGCTGTCAAAGGTTACATTCACCAAGGTTATTTACCGGTTCATTTTTTCTGAGTGAGCTTGAACTCTAGGGGAAGATTGCTCACAACTTATGTTTATTTTTTAACGAGCATGAACTATGTGCTAAAACTGCTCGGATCTTGCGTTTATTTTTTAAACGAGCATGAACATTGCTAAAACTGCTCGAATATATGGTTTACTTTTGATTTTTTTACCATAACTAACTTCTCTTTTTCACTGATAGCACTGCGTTTTCAAATTGCTGCAACAAACTAGTTAGAAATGAGTAATATTTACTTGAAAATGAGATTAACACATTAATATTTACCTTGAATTACGTAAGAAAGCAAATAAAAAGGGTTTTTACCTCTCACTTTACCATTTCATTTGCATTTTGCTTGTTGGAGCTTTGGAGGAGCCTCTTTCCCCTCGATTTTCATCAGCTGATTCCGGGAGATTCTGCGGACGATTTTCGGCGCCGTTTGGACCAGGTAGGAGCTAAACCTTAGCTCTTCATTTTCATGGTTTCATTTTCCTGTTTTATGCCTATTTTTCTGTTCTATTGAGCCTCTGGGGTTTTGCCAGGGCGCCCTCTGATCAACGCAGGTTCCCCATTCGAAAACTGCGTTGGGATCCAAGCTGCTTGAAGGCAGCTTGTCCCCCAACGCAGGTAGTACACTGGGCACCTGCTTTGGGGCATAGAAGCAACAATTTTTCACAGATTTTGATGAAATTTTCGCCAATTTTTCATCAATTTCAGGAGCTGACTCATTCTCTTGTTTGTTTTGCAAGGATTCTTGATCAAGATGGCCCTTACATGGCGAGAACGAGAACATGAAGAAGAAGATATGATTGCCCTTCATGATCCTGTCACGGTGGGTGCTCTACGAGACTGTGGTATGCTGAAGTTTTTCCGTATCTCAAGCATGAGAGCACAGATTTCACTACTGTAGTACTTGCTTGATGCTTGGGATCCTGTTAACCAAGTATTCCAGATCAGGAACAAACCTATTCCATTGACTGTGACAGATATTTACTTCTTGACTGGCTTGTCAAGGCGGGGTGCCCCCATTTCTTTATCAGGTACAGTTCGGGGAAATGATTCCGTGAGAGATTATGTCCGCCAGTATTGCAGGGAGGGGTCCCAGTCGAGCAGAGACGGCAAGGTAGTCATCCGTGATGTTACTAGCAGGCCTCTCAGGTCTATTCTGTATACTCTTGGTAGGATGGCCGGTAGCGCATCTTTACATGTTGCCAACAGGTCTCATATGCAGCACGCCTTGGAGTGTCTCCAACCGAAGATCTTCAACTGAAGTGATGCAGTGCTTACTCAAATTAAAAGTCAACTGAACAAGGTGAAGGACGGGAAGCTGAAGAACTTTGGTTTTGGTTCGATTCTGACTGCCTTCGCCTTGGAGAAGATCCCTTTGATGCAGCCTCAGTACATTGATCTCGGAGTGCCTTCTCCTACCGAGCCACGTATGCAGCGATGGGTCGATCACATGTCCAGACATGCAGGTCAATCCCAGATTTCTTTCAATGCCGCTTTCTTCAGGTGGTTCGATCGCCAGGAGATGGCTTTTTCCGAGTACCCATATGTTGGTATGGATTTCCGGGGTGATCCGGATATGGTACTGCCAGACGGTGCTCAGTGGGATGCTACTGGTAAGAGCTTCAACCATATTACTGTTCATTGTTTCCATTCATAATGTTCTTGTGCTTTATTCTATCAAGACTTTAATTGAACTCATGTGTGCTTGCAGATGTCGGTCCTGTTCGTCCGGCAGTTCGTCTGAGACCACCTGTTGCTGCTCCGGCAGAGGAGCCTGCTCGGAGAGTTATTATCCGTGATCTTAGCGACACAGAGACCCTTACAGCTGTGCAGGGGCAGGTTGAGAACCTTACCCGTGGTCTTCTGGATGTACAGATTGACGAGTTACCTTTACCGATGCAGCAACATACTATCGGTGTACCTAGACGATGGACCCGTCTTCTGCGCATGATAGCACAGACTGTGGCCTACTATCAGGAGCATCACTAGGCTAGGGTGCCCCCTAGCATTTTTGAGTTTTTAGGTCATATGACCAATTTTTGTCTCGGTTACAGGACATTATGTATGAACTTTATGAACAGCTTATATATATTTTGATTTTCGAGTTTCATTCTGGTTGATTTGGATGATTCATATGTACACTTTTTATGATGTGTCCTTTTTATAAATGTTGCAAATGTCTATCTAACACATAGTTTGCCAATGAGTCAGTTAATGTGTTTAGACTTCTCGAAATATGTTGATATTGAATTGAATCAAATCGTCTTTCCAAGATCTTTACTCTTAGGAACATGCGATAAATAGCTGGATTACGAACAGAATATATACCATTGAGTTGTAGTACTACGAGCTGTGAGTCTAGCCTGACAATTAGTCGGCGTATGCCTCGCGTGATGGCATCAGAGAGTAGTTATATCAACGCGCTATACTCAGCGATGTTATTCGTTGATTGCCCAATACATACACCTCTGAAACTTACTAACTCGCCGCTTGGATCAAAAATGGCCCAGGCTGCGGAGGATAGGTTCCGCGAACTACGACTCGCTCCGTCGGCATATCCAACACATGTCTCCATAAGGTTTGACATCTGCAACGAATGAAAAAGGGGAATCACTCAACCAAAACAAGAACTTTGGCGAAAACAAAATACAACAAAAGCATGCAAGTTACTATTTAAGCATAGTAACGCTTGAGGTACAGCCCGTTCCAGGGCTGCGCCAATGGAATTCCGTCGTAATCTATTAACTCGTAGGCTCCTTTTGCTAACACTCTTTTAACAATATAGGGGCCCATCCATAAGGAATTGAATTTACCTGCTCCTAATTTATCGGATTCTTGGTCATAAAGCAAGACCAAATCACCTTCTGAGAAGACACGGGGTTTGACATTTTTGTCGAACTGAGCCTTGACTCGTTTCTTATGGGCTTCGTTAGCCAAAGCGGCATCACGACAGGTTTCATCCAATTGGATTAATTCCAAGAAACGAGCCTCTTCTTCCGAAGTTCTGGGGAGGAGATCAATTGCGAGTTTAAGTGACGAAATTTCACACTCGATCGGTAAGACTGCTTCTAGACCGTACACCAATTGGAAAGGTGTGAATCCGGTTGCGTTTCTTACCGAGGTTCGGTAGGCCCACAAGGCTGCATACAGGATTAGGTGCCATCTTCTTTTATGAACTCCGATCATCCTCTGCAACATACGCTTCAGGACCTTGTTGATTGCTTCAACTTGTCCGTTGGCTTGTGGATAATACGGAGTAGAGCTGTCGTGAGATAGCCCTAGTTTGGCAGCTAATTCGACCATCATGTGATTGCAGAAATGCGATCCATGATCTGTAACTATAGCCTGGGGTATGCCGAACCTGGCGACTACATGATTGAAAAAGAAAAGGGCAGCTGTTTCACCAGTATTGTCCAATGTAGGCATCGCCTCGGCCCACTTGGTAAAATAGTCTACTGCGACTATAATATACCCATGCCCCCCGGTCGAGGTGGGGTTACATTGCATGAAATCGATGCCCCATTTGGCGAAAGGCCCAACTGCAACTATTGGTTGCAGGGGTGCGGGCGGTCTTCTGGTTTTGCTATCAAAGATTTGGCAGGAATGGCAACTTCGGACTGCGATTATGCAATCTTTGAACATTGTTGGCCAAAAATATCCTGCTCTTAATATCTTTTGGGCTGTAGCGAAACCTGATTGATGCCCCCCACACGCGCCTGAATGACACTCATTCAGGGCTTTTTCGGCTTCTTCATGGGTGAGACACCTCCTCAGAACGGTATCGATACCACGACGGTAAAGAGTATCACCGACGATCATGTAGTCTTTTGCTTGGTATCGTATACGTTTCTGTTCGGAGTGTGAGGTGTCTGGCCGAAACTTTTGGGTTTGGAGATAGATAATTATATCTCCATACCATTCATCGCTTGCAGATATCAGAAACAAATTCTCGTCCACGATTGATTCCTTGGAGGTTTCATCGTTGGACGACGAAGGGAGGTCGCATAATAATTCTGCGAATACCAGAGCTTTCTTTGACTTGGATTTTACAAATTCCAGATCAAACTCTTGAAGAATCGCTATCCATTTGGAATACTTGCCCCCCAGCAACTGTCGCGACAGTATATAAGTCATGGGGTTGCAATCTGACAGAATGGTAGTTTTCCTAAAGAGGATATAATGTCGAAATCTCTGTACCGCTTGAACAGCAGCAAGCGCTAGCTTTTCAACGTAAGAATATTTACTTTCTGTATCATTTAAGTTTTTACTTAAATAATATACAGGATGTTCAACTCCATCGACTTCTTGAACTAAAACCATCGCAATGGTCGTATCTGCTACAGCTAGATACAGGTTAAAGTCCCTAAGATAATCTGGGGCGTACATTAATGATGCTTTTACTAGAGATTCTTTCAAAGCGTCAAAGGAAGCTTGCGCAACCTGGTCCCAATGGAAGGGTACATCTCTTTTCAAAAGACGTGTATAACCTTTAGCAAGTTCTGCGTAATTTGGAATGAACCTCCTCAGAAAGTTTGCTTTCCCTTGGAGTTTCTGAATCTGAAGCAAATTTGAAGGTGGAGGCAAATTGATGATTGCCTGAAACTTACAAGGGTCGAGACGAATCCCATCTTTAGAGACTACAAAGCCAAGTAAACGACCAGAACCGACGCAAAACACACACTTGTGTGGGTTGAGTCTTATCTTGTAGTGTTGGCAACGTAGAAATATCGCTCTTAGATGCTGCGGATGATCAGTCCGCTTTCGCGAATGAGCCGGAAGATCGTCGAGATATGGTTGAACAATGCTCTTGATGTCATGGAAGGCATAATTCATAGCCCTCTGAAATGTCACCCCTGCGTTCTTTAAACCAAAGGGTAATTTTCGATAAGCGAATGTGCCCCACGGACATATAAATGCAGTCTTCGACTGGTCCTGCGGGCGGATATTAATTTGATTATACCCGGAGAATCCGTCCATAAAGGAAAAAATTTCACATCCGGCGCATTCATCAATTATCTGGTTGATGAAGGGTGTAGGGTAGTTGTCCTTCGGACAAGCTTGATTTACGTCCCTATAATCGACGCACACTCGTATTGTTCCTTGTTTTTTCATAACAGGTACAATATTCGATACCCAATCAGTTAGCGGAACCGGGTAGATGAATCCAGCATGGAGAAGTTTCTCAACTTCTGCCTTAATGGCAGCGGCTTTCTTAGGGTGAACTTGTCGAAGCCGTTGCCTTACTGGTTTGACATCAGGATACATTTTAATTTCATGTTCAACGATACTCGAGTCGATGCCTGGCATTTCATCATATGACCAAGCAAAGACATCTCTAAATTCGTGAAAAAGAGCGTTATATATTTCCAGTTCTGAAGGGGAACAACCTTTGCCAAGATGAATATTCTCTACAACACCTGTTTTGGTCGAGATATTTATGGCTATAGTCTCTTCAATATTGGATAAGTTTCGCTCGGAATCCACCGTGTTTACAGTATTTGTTAGGAATTCAAAGACTGAAGGGTGGTAAAGATCTTTTTGAGTATCTTCTTCGTATTCCGGAAGAAGGGAACGATGGTGGTGGTCATTCCATGGTGCCCCCTCAATCATCATTGATCGTAAGATTCCTTCGTCAGTCCCATGTGCTTTTGACCAAGGATCTAATGGGGTACCATATTCTCTAGATCTATCTACCCAAACGCTCGATGAGCGCTGATTGGGGTTCGCCTCCCAGGCCTGAAACATTGATTGCTACAATATTTCAATGGGGCTTGGTGGCAAAACCATCGAATGATCCATAGTGACTCTGCCTTCTGTGACTTTCAAGGTGGATACCATATTGCATGTTGCTACAAATGGTACATTTCCTATGCAAATAGGAGGTGGTAGCGCAAAAGTTCCCATCATAGTGGGATCTTTCAACAGACCTACTCCAATATCTTGAATCGACCGGTCGCTGCCATGGATCATGGGAACGCTTCCTGTAACTTGTGAACCATTAGGGAGGAAGTTTTGTTGATCGACGACCGTAATCCCTCCTTCAAAGGGGAATGCGATCTTCCTAAAATAAGTCGACACAACAGCTTGCATGGCATAAATCCATGGTCTTCCCAGTAGGATGTTATAGTCAAGATTGCCATCAATGACTTCAACATCTATTTCTACTGTTTTGCCCCCTAGTTCAACTTTCAGGTTACTAAGGATACCGTAAGGGGTATATATCCTTCCGTCGAATGCTTTTAATGTTGTCGATGATCGCGACAAGGTTGGAGATCCTAAAGTTTTCCAGCAACTCATCGACATAATACATGTTGATGCCCCCTCATCAATAATCGTTCTATGAACTGTTTTGTTGAGGGCTTTCACTTGGACGAGGAAAGCTAGTTGAGCTGGTAACTGAGGATCATACCCTTTGTGATCAAAGGACACTAGATTGGAATCTTTAGGATCCACCCCACCAATTGCTGATAACAATGCCTGCCTTTGGGATGGGCAATGTTGTAGTACCTCAAGAGTCGACATAGCAGATGGCGATTGCGCCAAATCTTCCACTATGTTATAATGCTGTGCCGCTCTGGCACGAGGATTAAAGGTCGACTTGTGCACTACTCCCTTTGGCGGTTTTATCGTTAATTCATGCATGATGGGGGGTACAACTTCTGCCGAAGTTGTTGTCGAACTGCTAGGTTGATCTTTACCTTTATCGTTCGACACCTGTGGATTCCCGTAATCTTTGTTCCTTGTCGAAATCAAAGCATCATTTTGCTGTTTTGAAACCGACAACATAAGCACTTGAGATGGGGAAGCGTTTCCACTATCAACCAGATTTTGACCTGGGTTAGGAAATGGATCACTTGACACAGTTGAGGTATGAGGACTCTTAAAGAACCTCTTTAGCTCAGCTTTGAATGGGCAATTCTTAGTGTTGTGATCTTTGTCATCGCATATTTGGCATGGACTCGGTTTCCTATTTCCAGGAGGGTTCGAAGAATTTTTCTTAGGGGATGACTCACCTTGTTTATTCTTCTTCCCTTGTTTTGTTTCTTCTTGCTTCCTGGTTGATTGGTTTCTTTGCCCTTATCTGTCGATACGGCATTTACTTCCGAAGCAAGAACTTCTTCATGCGCATTTTGATTCGAATCCTTACGGGCCTTCTTTTGATTGGTCCTTTTCGGATTCGTGTTTGCTGTGCCAATCACGCCATCGCCGGCATGAGAGTCACTATTTGATTTAGGAGGAGGAGGGATTGAAAACTCTGGTCTAGGGGCGTCTGGTATTTTGTCATAGAGCGTGCCGGACTGAGTATATACTAAGTCCAAATATTGTGCACGAGCGATAACCTGCTCTTCTGTTACGACTCCCCCCTTTGCCACATCTTCCGTTATGGCCGGAAGTAACAACTTTATAAACCACTCAGCTAAAAGCTGATCAGGAACGTATGTTTTAACCATTCTTCGTCGACGTCGCCACTCATGTATATGATCTGATATATGAGTTGCGGTTGTCTGTTTGAAGTTAGTTAATATCTCTGTTCCCGTTTCATACCTTATTGGTAATTGAAAGTGGGTTAAGAATGTCGTGGCAAGGGAGCTAAAATTGTCGAACGAAGCTCTTGGCAATTCTATATACCATTTTGCCGCTGGACCTGTCAATGTCCTCTGAAAGAGGCGAAGCCTTATTGAATCGTCATTTAAAGTGTTCGACGAACACCATAGATGAAATGTCATCACGTGATTCGACGGGTCTTCACCTGGATTTCCATTGAATTTAGGAATGTCGGATGGAAGTTTGTGCGGGATCACTGGCCACCATGGGGCGTAAGCAATTGGATCATTGGTTAACCGATGTAAATCAGGCAACTCTAAAGTCGCCACGAATGGTAACTGTTGATTCAAGTTAGGTGAAGCGTAACCAGGGTACGATGGAATCGCCTGAACAGTTGGTCTTTGCATACCAGCATAATGGAGTTGATGTTGGTATGACTGATATGGTTGATGGACTTGACCACTATAAAGTGGTTGATTTTGACCATTTTGGATATATGGTTGTCCAGTATTCGCAAAGATTTGTTGTTCAGAACCTTGGTACACTTGCTGGAATTGTGGCTGTTGGTATTGCACTATCCACGGTTGCGATACCATGGGTTGTTGTGTTACACTAACCATTGGACCAAGATGTGGGGTACTTGTACCCGATTGTACTTGTGTCGCCCCACCAGTAGGCGATTGTGGTTGGGTCGCAGGGTCAAGGGGCTGTTGCATGAGAACCTGAGAAATCTGAGGTTGACATACAACAGGCATCGTTTGAACTTGCGACACAGTTACGATAGCCGGTGTAGTTGGGATGTTCGTCACAGGTACACACTGTTGCATAGAATATACAACTCTTGGTGGCTGGGATAGCATAGGTACCCAACTACTCATTGCAATTCCACCATAACTTGAGTAAGGTTGAGAACTCCCGTATGGGTACCCTCCCGGAGGGGGTAATGAAAAGGCATACTGCCCCCCATACGGTGGTAATCCAGAACTCAAGGCAATTGATTGTCCTGGAGGACTGGATGGCCTAAATTGATTCCCAAAAGGGTCAATTTGATGAGTCTCACCATAAGAGTTACCAGACATTACTCCGGAACAGACAGGAACAGACCATACTGTCGAGATAGTCCCTTGGTGGACTCCTTCTAGCGATTGAGAGCTAGTTGGGACAGATGGTATGTCGGCGAACATTGTTGGATTCGCAGCAGGTAATTCTGCTGTCGCCGTGTCATTTGACACAGTCCTAGATGTCGACGGTTGTTCAGACATTTTGAGTCTATCCAATTGATTGCCTAGTGATTCTACAGGAACTTCCACTGGTGATGGACAAACTTCTGTTGTAGCAGGAAATAGAGTGACTCCTACTCCAAAATGAGTTGGAGTGGATACTTGCGGTTCCTCTATAATTTCCTCTATCGTAATCAGACCAGGTGGAAGAGGAAGACCGTCAGGTCCGTAAAAGATTTCCGGTGCCGAAGAAGGGGTTGTATCAACAGCGACAGATGTTTGAGGAACAAAACTCTCTGGACCAGTTACAGATGGAACTGGTTCAGTTATACAAGTATTTGCCCCCAGACTAGGATCAGTATTACTGTCCTTCTGTGGCGGTTGAACTCCTTCTATAGAGGCAGGGTTTCCGGAAATGTTTGGAGTAACCAGAATCTCAGATGTTGTTGGAACACTTGTTCTAACTTTTAAAGGAGATTTTGAACTGGTTCGACGAGCTCGCTTTGTCCGGATTGTTTTCGATTCCGGAGACAAAGACGGTTGACTCGCAAGCCTCCGAGAACGACGGATATTCAATTGACTTTCTTCCACGATTGCGGATTACTCGATCAACTAAAATATAAAGGGGAAAATTTGTGTTTCCGATTTGAATGAATTTTATTAGACGTTTTTAAACATAACTTTGCTTTTTCATGTTTTAAGAGTCGAGAAAAAGCTAAAGATGACTCTAGTCTCCTTCGATGTATTAACGAGCCCGAAGTGACAAATGCTCGGTTGGACCTTTTCAGTTATAGAGTTTGAAAAGGACCAAAAGAAACTGCTCTGGAGATCTAGGCAGAGGGTGTGCCAAACCTTTCGCGAAACCACAGAATACGTTTTACGGTACGGGTGGTCGATCTTCGTGAATGCTGTGTTCACTGCATCGCGATCAGTAGGGCGGCCGACATGGCTTCCTAAGGATAAAGGATAAATGCCTATAGGGGTCTCCCAATATATACGCGACGGTACGTGGGAGCACAAGTCCGTATTAGTGCCACCGACTCTCAGGAGGAATCACCCACCTTCGTAGAGAGCGACAGTCACTATGTTTAACGACGCCGGAACACGTCTCTACCTAGACCTCTATGTGTTTGCGTTATGTTTCAAATGCGTTGTTAGGTTCATTCAGTATATTTTAAGTTGATCTTTTTAAAGTTTGCCTTTCAAGGTTCACCACGAGATGTATATGAAAAAATCCTAAATGTAGCCTAAGATGAGAAGCAAGCTTTTTCAAATCTTTTTGACTGATGAAAATCTTAACTACTGAGGGAGAAGAAAGGCAAATCTTTTCACACAGTTCATACAGCACAAACTAATGCACTTTCTCCTAAATCATCATGCAAACTTTTTCAAATGCAAAATGCACAATGCATGTATTTTCTTTTCCCTTTCTTAATGTTGATGTATTACAAAAAGAAAGTTGTTATATAACTTTGATTTCGATTTAAAGCGAAAACAAACAAGTTTGTCCAAAATCAAAAGACACCTTAAGATTTACTTGTTTAATCACTGGAAATACATGAAATCAAACCATAATGACGAAAGTAAAAAGACTAATCAGCTATGGACAGCAAACAATCTAACTCTTTAGACCAGCAAAATGCCTAACACAGGTTCAGATCTAAGAGGCCAAAGCAAGACTAGTTCACTTTCGTTATGGGGAATTGTAAATGATGTAAGAAATACAAAAGAACAAGTACAACTTTGTTATATAACAGAGGTGGAATGATGGCAAGTAAGGTTGGTTTCAGAATAGGCACAAGACTGGTAACTGGCAGCCAAATCTATAGTGAAAACAGGCAAGAAAAAGGGAGGAAACCCCAAATGCACAAGGCAAAATTGGGCCAACGCAGGTGCTGCACAGCCAATCTGGCTCTCAGCGCAGGTAGCCCCTTCGGGACCTACGTTGCAAAGCAGGTAGCCTGTGTACTACCTGCTTTGGAAAACGAAAGTTGCGTTTTCTCAGTTTCCGGGTCACAATTTTCTCAAAAATGCACAGTTTTTGCTCAAATCAGAAGCAATCAGTCAAGTACACACAAAGGGATGATTAGGAGGATGAAAAGCTATCACTAAGAGCTTACAAGGATCCTTGTAGATCAGCTCTTCAAATCATGAACATGCTCAGAAATGAGCTAGAGTAGCTGCCCTCTACTTCGCTTTTGATATAGTCAAAAGCTTTTCGATTTGGTACTCTTTTGTTCAGGAAATGAATAGCAAAATACTACAAACAATCAAACAGATACGATCCCCAGTGGAGTCGCCAGTTTGTTGTAGGGAAAAGTATCCGACTCGGATGACCCTATCCCACTCTAAGGGTGATAGTACCTCAGCAACAACTGTAAAGAAAACTACTTAAGGTTTACTTCTTTATGAAAGCAAGAAAGAATGAAGAAATGCACTAACCGTTGCCTTGCGCTTAATGTCGAATCCAAACTCTTCTCTTTGCTGCTTGCTCCCAGCTCCTTGCTCTTTTGCTGGCCCAGCTACAATGAGATCCTGCAAAATAACAAAGAAGGAAACTACAAAAAGCATGCAATCATAACTGATTCAAGGATTAGCATAAATCAAATATACAATTATCACAATACATCATTGAAACAAGTGCATATAGAAGAACCTCAATAGCTTTTATTAATGGAAGAAATAAAGTTCTGAGAGTGTTACAACCATTGAAGGCCCAATCCAGCAACACCTCCCAGCAGAAAGAATTTCTCCTCTTCACCTCCTTCAAGCAATCACCCAATAGTTCTATAGTGAAACCAACAACATATTATTACTTTGCACAAAATTCCAGCCTCCTGAGCTCATAGGAGAGAGCTCAATATATAGATGAATTGAGAAAGGATGAGTCAGCTTGCAACTGATGTGTAGCTGCCTAGTGTCCTCTCTCTCTTCAGTTGATCTTCAGTTCTTGAGTCCACTTGGAGAAACAGAGCCTCTGACTCATCACAAGGTGAAATCCCTGATCCAAGTGTCATTTTTGGAAGATTCCAGAGCAATGACTCAGTGTGCCACTTGTCTCATCTCGCTCAGCGCAGGTGGCCTTTGTTCCACTTGCTTTGCAACGCAGGTACACCATGGAGGAGTTGAGTTTCAGCGCAGAAGCCTAGTGGAGTACTTGCTTTGATTTCAGGATTGCTTGTTTTTGAGTGTTTTCAGGTGGAGAACTGATCTGAGAGCTATTGGTTTGCTGACCTTGTTCCTCTAGGGGTAGGAACATCATGTTTAGGGACTTTGGATCCCTTGGATTATTGACGATTCATGCCTAATGCTGTAAGGCACAAAATTGTCTATAACATTGTGGTCATGGTTTCATACCCGTCAATGACCAACACATTCTTCTCCACACAAAGCAACACCTTGAACTGACATAGGGTTGAGATCAACACCATGCTCCTTAGCTCATAAAGCTCAGAATTCCAGCATATCATTGACCACCATCACAACTCTCAGCACATATATATATGGACAAACAAAAAATAAAAACAATACAAATATACTATACTATGTTATTTCCTCAGCCCACGAGGGGAAAGGTCCAGGCCCTCACGGGCTCTGATACCATGTTAAATTTCCATAAGGAAATCTATATTCACATTAATCAAATAATGTTACAAATAAATATATGAAGTGTTGTCTCAAGATGGGGAAACTATCTTGGATACACAAGCACTTGGTTGAGATAATATCTCAACCACACACCAATCTAGGAAACAGCTCTTAACTAATAGGAACATACTCCTTTACATAGAAAGAATCACAACTAAGACAAGTGGGAATTACATTTTCCAACAATTTGGTGTTTGACTTGGCCGTGACCTTAAAATTGGATATCTATATGTGTGTGTGTGTGTGTGTGTGCGTGTAAAATAGCAAATAATGAATATTAAAATAATATATACTTTTTAAAAAAGATTTAAACATATTTAAATCATTATAAAAGTATTTATAGAGAAATGTTAAGGATAATAGATATCATAAACCATATAAATGTTTAAAAACGTAATATAACATCAATAGTTACAATACAAAAGTTAAACTATTTCTTGCTTTTATTTTAAGTGAATAAAATAGATAATATTTAAAATAGAAACTATCCAAATGATTGCACAATTCCATTGGAAGAAAATAGTCATGAAAATGGAAGAGAAATATCAAATTAGAGAACCATTGATATTTTCCTTTGAATTTTGGTATTTGGAAAATAAATGGTTCATATTATTTTAGGGAGTGTCATAGCATTTTAGGGAGTGTCCAATTTTTAATTGGAATTTTTTTTTGAAATTAAAAAAATTTATTGCATCATAATGTCTTCAAAACCAGAGTGTAATGTTTTTTCTTCTTATCACGTAGGGGATTCCCGCTATCTCTAGGAATTCAAGAGAATCTTCCAACTATCCTCCTTAAAGAGACAAAAAAACAGGACATTCTGGTTAGATAGTACAAAACATAAGAAGAGGCCAGATATATTGGTAGACTTACATACCATTAAGAGTTAGAGGAAGAAATAGGATTTGGGTCCTTTTCACTCGAACTAGGAGGACCTTGAGTATCAAAGTTCCATTAAAGATGCCTTTCTACATGGGCCATCCTCGCATCGAGCCTATCCATGAAAAAACAATCATTCCTCAACATTAATTTAATATCCTCCAATGAAGCAAACACATTGTATCTCTCCACTTATTTATTCTTCAGCACCATATGAGGCAGGGTCTTCATCTACTAGTGTAGTGCAATTGAGTTAAGCTATTGTTTTCTCTATGTCCTAATCAAGGTTGAGAACCCAGTAAGAAACCTCCTCCAATATCCCATAGTCGAAGAAGATTGCCTCTCAGTGTATAAATTCCTTGTAGATTCAAATTGCTTATGTAATTTTCTAAAACAAAAGAGTTGAATATACTCTACTCATCAACAGAAACAATTAATCGATCAAGAAATCATGAAGCATACAAGAGAAAGAATTCAATCAACACATTACACAATTATTTCCTAGGGAAAGCCACAACTAAAAACCCCTACTATCTATATATTGCATTAGTCAGAAAATATGAGAATATTAAAATGCTTTGCTCAAGCCCAAGCAACCTCTACATTATCTCTATCTGTCTCACAGCTTCCTAGACAAGCCTAGGCCAATACTTAACCAATTTTCTGCTTTCCCAAGTCCCTATTTCCTTGTGTTGTTTCCTTGGGAATTATCCCCTATTAATTAGGGAAATTCCTCAATTGGAATTGCACAATCCATCATAGGCCTTCCTCTGACTGCATGCACCACCTGTACAATTTGGATGATTATACAACTGATAGTACATTGCCCTTGAACTCCAATCTCAACTAGGTAACTCTCATATCTGACATGCATGAGTTATTTATGGTTGAATTATTAGTTAACTGGTTGAACACATGAAGCAACACCCCACTGTTAGACCTCCTACTAGTTCCTCCATCTGTTGGAACTAGTTTAACTGACTTTAACTCAGTTAGACTGGATTAATTAATTAGAACTCCAAATAAACTCAACTAGGGCTCCTATAAATTAGGATACACTCTACATGACTCAAGTTAGACCCTCAACTCGAATTAACTGAACCAACTAAGTCAAATTATCTTAGTTAACTCGTACAATTTGTCTTGTGATGTGGAAGTACAATTTTTTCTCCTAATTTAATGAAGGGAAAATTAAATCAGGATGTTTCTTATTGCATTTTCAACACTCCCTCTCAATAACAAAGGGATTATCAGATACCCCAATCTTGCCTCTATGGAACTCGAATTTTCCTCTTGATAGTGCCTTAGTCAATATGCCTACATCATATTCCTCTTTAGGAATGTACTCCAGCAACATGACTCTCTTATGCACACAATATTGGAGATGGTGATACTGAATGTCGATATGCTTGGACTGATCATGAGAAATTGGATTCTGAGAGAGTTTGATTCAACTCTGATTGTCACAGTAAATAACTGTAGGATCTATCTGTTGACCAAAAAACCCAACAAGGATCTTCTTCATCGAGATAGCCTCACAAGCTCCTTGACTAGAAGCCATGTACTCTGCTTCTGCTGAATTGAATGCAATTGATCTCTTCTTCCTGTTGTACCAAGAATTGTTGTTGACCCAATACTGAAGATTCCCCCTATTGTGTTCTTTCTGTCTAATGAAATCCCTTCAAAATATGCATCTATGAATCCTTGTAGCTTCAATCCCTCTGTTCATTTTTACCAAACACCAAATTGAGTGGTGCCTCTGAGGTATCTCAACACATGTTTAATTTCCTTCCAATACAGTTTGGTTGGATTAACCATTTCTTGAATAAGTTGGTTAACCGCAAAAAACATGTTTGGCTATGTGTTCACCAAATACATAAGTGAACCCACAATAACAGCTTATAAATAGTAGCCTCCACTACTTCACTTGAAGTAGCATCTTCCTTCCTCCAATTCTCTACTAGAGGAGTCTCCATGGGTTTGTTTCTCTCCATGTGGAGTTTATTCAGTATCACATCGGCATACTTTACCCGACAAACAATTCCCCATCTCCTTGCCATACTTCCATACCGAGGAAATAATGCTTGAGCCCTAGGTCCTTCATCTCAAATTCTCTTGCAATATCCTCTTTGAAAGATTTGACTAGATTCTCATCACCTATTAGAATTAAATCATTGACATATAATACTATAATCAATAATTTACCTTCAACCACAATATTTTAAAGGTTTACATATACTTCACTTTTGGTGAAGCCCAACTTGGTGAAATAGTTGTCGATCTTGGTGTACCAAGCATGGGGTGGTTGTTTCAATCCATACGGCACTTGAGTCTGAACACATGTGAATCTATGTTGATGGTCTCAAATTCTTCCAGCTGCTCAATGTACACCTCTTCCTCAATCGCTCCATTGAGGAATGATGTCCTCACATCCATTTGATGTATCTTCCATCCCATTTTCACTGAAAGTGCTAGAATAGATTTGATTGAAGGGTAGCTTGCTACTGGAGAAAAGGTCTCCTCATAATCAATTCCTTCCACCTGAGAGAACCCCTTGGCCACAAATACGGCCTTGTGTTTCTCGAAACTCCCATCTACTACTTGCTTCACCTTGTAGATCCACCTATAACCTACTACTGACTTGTCCTCTAACCTTGGGACAACTTCCCAAGCACTATTCCTGGTAATGGAGTCATACTCCTCTACCATGGCATAAACCATATTGTTTGTTGCATTTCTTCCTCGAATTAGGATGGCTCAGTCTCTACACTCTCACTCATTAGATCCATGTAGCTACTGTTCTGATCTAGTGACCCCTTCTACTTCCATAGTGATGTGGGCGCTCCCACATTCTCTCTGACATCATGCATCAATCAACTTCTTTGGTGTGCGTCATTCCATATCTAGATGTATATGTATGAGTGGGTGCTTCCATTCTTTATTCCTCTGCATGTGGCTACTCCACATCATCCTAGTGTTCTTCCTTTGGAGCTAAAAGCTCCTCATCTGAATGTAACTGAATCTCCCTCTCAAGGGAACATGTCATGGCCTTCTCTTCATCAAACTTCACATCTCTACAGACAACTATCATCATGTGAGGTGGAACGTATACCGAATAGTTGTGAGGTGTATCAGTGACCCCAAAAATATGCCCAACTCTGTTGTTGGTTCAATATTTTTCCTTGCATCCTTGGTAACATGACAATAAACTAATGAACTAAAGATCCTAAAGTGTGCCATATCTAGTTTCTTACTTGAAAACACTTCTTTTGGTGTACTCATCCGGAGAATCCGATGAGGACTCATGTTTTGAACATATACAAATGTGTTGCATGCTTTAGTCCACAAGTGAAATGGTAGGCCCTAATCATGTAACATCGCTCGTACAACTCCCATAATACTTATTTTATTCCTTTAAACAACCCCATTCTACTGTGGGTTATCAGGTGTTATTAATTCCCGTCGAGTGCCTTCTGATGCACATAAGTTCTTGAATTCATTTGACACATATTCTCCACTGTTATTGCTCCTAAGAGCCTTCACTTTCCTGCCAGTGTCTTTCTCAACAAGTGCTTTAAATTCATAAAATTTAGAGAGCGTCTGATCTTTCTTCTGCATGAAAACAATACAACACTTACATGAGAAATCATATACAAATATCACATAATACCTGTGCCTAGTTGTGGAGTCTATCGAGAACAGTCCACACACATCTGAGAGAACACTTTCAGGGATCGCTTGCACTCAATTGTCCTTATCATGAAAGGTGGATTTGGTGTACTTCCCTAGTGTACACCCTTTGCATGTATCTCATTACTGTAGTGCACCCTTGGGAAGTCGTATAGAAATATGTTGTGTGATATTCAAGGCTCCATGGTGCAAATGACACAATATTCTATGCCATAATTCACTGATGTCTTGGCTTTACAGCTTCTCTACTTTTGTGCTCAAGGAAGCAAGATCTTCTACATCCAATTTGTAAAGGTTCTTCACCCAAACCCTGATTTGCTTCACTTTTCTTATGGCTATGTGACAAAGGAAAGCCTTTCCTTTGCTAAATATCACATCGTAGCCATTGTCTTCCAACATAGCTATTGAAACTAAATTCTTCTTTAGACCTGGAACATACGCGACATCTTTTAATGTGAGAGGAGAACCAGACTCCCTCTGAAAAGTAACATTACTGATGTTGGACGTGCTATACCTTCTTTCAGCTCCCATCTTGATGTGCATCTAGTGGTCTTTCTCCTCCAAGTCACTGAAAAATTCTTTGTTTCCTGTCATATGGAATGAGGCTCCACTATCCAAATACCAGACACTACCCATCACTGATGTAACCATGCATGTAATGAGGGTGAAATCCAACTCGAATTGTGAAGCTAGAGCTTCACCTTCCACTCCTCCTAAGGGCTTCTTGATGACCTTCTTATGTAGACACTTCGTGGCATAGTGTCCCATCTCATGACAGTGAAAACATTTAATCTTCGATACATTAGGGGATTTTTTAGGTTTAAAATGGGCCTCCTCTAAGAAAATTATAAAATAATAGTGGAAATAATAAAATAAGTTTAGATTATATCATGAAGGTTTAGAGGGAAAAAGGAAAAACCTATTTTTTGAACTTGTATTTTCACCTTATATCCCTATGGGTTTACTGAAATTTTGAGTGACAACACTCGTTGGATGTAGAATTTGATTCCTCATCCAAGGTTTACCCATGTTACATATTTTCGATGGCTCCTAATACACAAAAAATGAGAAGTACATGAAAAACGTGATTGCAATCATGTTGTTTCTTATATTTAGCATATTTTCTGTGGAGGGGTCCATAAAAAGTATGAAACGTGGGTACTCCTTGTATGAGGAATTAAATTTTTCATCCAAAGTGGGTACTCGTGCTTGAAATTTGAGGAAAAAATTAGGGAGATAAGTTGAAAATATGAGTTGAAAAAGTAGTTTTATTATTTTATTATTTTTTAATATTTTTACCTTTTTACTCCAAAAATGGTGAATCATCCCCCATGGTTGACATAATCATCTTGATTCCTATTGGTTATTATAAAGTTGATTTTGGTTGCACATTTTTCATAGGAGGCCCATTTTAGACCTCAAAATTCCCTTAAGGGGTCCTTCTTCTTGTCGCCTTGACTGGAATCCACTTTGGATTGGGCTTTCTTCCCTTTCAATTTCATTGTGTTTCCAACCAAGGCACAATTCTCCTCATCATAATAATTGGATTAGGTTCCATATCTGGTGCTCCACCTTATCTCTTCTTGCACAAAGTATGACCATAAACACTCCCACTTTGGTAGATGCTCCCTCCCATTTACTGATTCCTGGTAGTTGTGTTGTCTCTTGGGAAGGCCTAGAAGTGCTAGGTTAACTAGATCACATTTAGGAACTGTAATACCAATGCTCTTAAGCTCATCCTAACATTGGGTGACCCTGCCCAAGTACTATGGTATTGTGTCGCTCTTCTCCATCTTAATCTTCCGAAACTTTTCCTTTAGTGTGAGCTTCCTATGGTCACTGCTATTGTGAAACAAGTCTATCAAGGCTTGCCACATTTCATATGGTGTGTCCCCCTGTGGAGGATCGAGATAGTATGATCTCAAACTCCTTCTAGTATGATCCTCGTCACCTTTTCCACACATTTCTTCTACTCTGCTAGATCTTGAGCATCAATTGTTGGAGGCTTAGGAATATCATTGTTTATGAATTCCTTCAGCTTTTTTTCTTCCAACACTGCCTCCATCTTGTCCTTCCAAGAAATATAATTCAAACTACCCTCAAAGTCATATTCAAGTCTCAATCCGTAGAATAACATCCTACTAGCTTTGAAGAATGATCCTACAAGTTCGATTTCACCTACAAAGGAAAACTCACATTCTTCTCTTCTAGTGTGATTTCTTCTCTGATACCATGTATAAATTCCTTAGAGATTCAAATTACATATGTAATTTTCTAAAACAAAATACTTGAATCTACTCTACTCATCAGTAAAAACAATTAATTGGTCAAGAAATCACAAAGCATACAAGAGAAAGAATTCAATCAACACATTACATAATGATTTCCTGGGGAAAGACACAACTAAAAACCCCTTCTATTTGTATATTCATTATTCATAAAATATGAGAAGATTACAATGATTTTCTCAATCCCGAGCAACCTCTACACTATCTCTATCTATCTCAAAACTTCCTAGACAAGCCTAGGCCAATACTTAACCAATTTTTTGTTTTCCCAAGTCCCTCTTTCCTTGCATTTTTTCCTTGGGAATTATCCCTTATTAATTAGGGAAATTCCTCAATTAGAATGGTGCATCCCATCATAGGCATTCATCTCACTGCATGCACCACCTATACAATTTGGATGATTATACAACTAATAATACATTTCCCTTTAACTCCTATCTCAACTAGGTAACTCTGTGATTTGACATGCATGAGTTATTTATGGCTAAATCCTTAGTTAACTAGTTGAACACACTTAGCAGCACCCCACTGTTAGACCTCTTACTAGTTCCTCCATCAGTTGGAACTAGTTTAACTGACTTTAACATAGTTAGACTAAATTAATTAATTACAACTCAAAATAAACTCAACCAAGGCTCCTATAAAGTAGGAGACATTCTACATGACTGAAGTTAGACCCTCAACTCGAATTAACTGAGCCAACTAAGTAAAATTAACTTAGTTAACTCATACAAGTTGTTTTGTGATGTCGAATTACAATTTTTTCTCCTAATTTAATTCATGGGAAAATTAAATGAGGATTTTTCTTATTGCATTTTCAAAACTTGGCACCCACCATGGCTTCCAAATTCCTAATTCTTCACCAAATCTCAAGAGGAAGAACATTGAAATAAGTCTCAGTCAAGTCTTTGGAAAATATATAGGTCCTACATTGGCCCTATGAGCTATTGTCATCGCCACCCCTCCTATTGTGCATACATGGCATGGGAGGCATGACACACAGCACAGGTTGAGTCCTCAATTTTACACACAAACGCCCATGTCTTGTAGTCTGATTAGTGTGCCAACCTGGAACATGAACACTTATAGTACTTTGACTGACAATAAAACCAAAATCAACTCTATATGACTAACACCAGTTTGGGTCAATGGATAGACCACACCTACTAGACACACAGGGGCAATAGTTACGTACATCCTTAAAACCCATCGTTCTCTTAGTGTTGAAACAAATCCACAAAAAGACCCAAAAAAAGACATACCATAGTTATACTTTTCTTTTTAAAACCAAGTAGGCCCAACTTCGAGTACCAAGCATAACTTTCAATGATTGTTGACTGGGAAATAACACTAAATCCTCAAACTAGGAATAACCAAAATAGGGACCAATTCCTATTGAATCAACCCCAGACCCCGAAACACTATATTTAACTACCAAACTCACTAGACTAGGGCTAACATTACCGAGTAGAGTGAAAAAAAAATGGAGAAGAGCTGAAAGGGACAAAACTTGAGAAACCTTAACCAAATTGATAGGGAGGGATGACAATCGAATTTCATTACTAGTTTTCATCTTCTCTTACAAATTCCCACCTCCTCAATAGAATTTCACCACTCTCCACTACTTATCAAAGCCTAAACAAAGCACAAGGTACTTAGCACATGAGTTGATCTTAGGCAATTATAGTAGGGAGTTGGATTTCTCAACCTTTCTCCAAACTAATGCTCCCTTTCTCACCTTCAAGTTTAAGTCTCTCCCCACCACACTCCGCAAGAATTTAATGAGCATTTATTTCAATGCATACTAGGCGTAAGTCATGCCTCTTTCCCTTTAATACACACCACATCAGCAGTGTGGCACGCTGGCCCCACAAGGCACCCCTTTGTCCTTTGTGCCCATCCCCATTGGGGAATCACAAATTTTTTTCATTACTTCTAAATTTTTAATGCTTTTTTTATCCATCCTCTTTTAATATTTTTAATTATGATAGATTGCTAGTTTTTAAAAGGAAACCTATGATGATACCATGTTTTCTCCATGGAATTTCATAAAACAATCTTTATAGCTTCATTGAAACACCACTAAACAACTTATGATGCTATCATATCTTCTACATGAAATTTTACGATTGGAAACATAATCATTTGAGCTTATATGAACTTGGCTTGTTCACATAAGAGGAAGGGGAAAAGCCTCGAGTGAAGCAACAATGATGAGAATTCTAAGACACATCTTGGAAGATGAAAACCAAGGGTCAATGAAATTGTTTTAATGTGTATCATATGAATGAGAATTCATCTCATGTTCATTTAATATATTGTCTATTTTTGTAAATGAGTTAAAGAAAGGTATTAGGGAATCATTATGCAATAGACCATCAGGACATTAATAACATCACAACATGGGGAGGTGCAGCTAAATCACATAAAAAAATATGCAGTTGAATATATTCAAATAAAACTAGAAAAATAGCTTTCCTCGAGTTTTTCTTTCGTGTAAGTTCCAGGACCTCACATATCCAAGCCTCTAAGACTAAGAATTGAACATAGAACTCAATTTCTGTGTTTTCCTATGAACCTAAAACCTAAAACAAAATTTTCTCATGAATACATTTCATCATCAATGAACATAGAAAAATAATGGATTGTCATTTATTCATAAAAATTATTTTGAGACAGGTAAAATAAGCTTTGATGTTTTCCACTATGGTCAAGATAGAAACCACTATGGTCTATTGGAAATATTAATCTCAACTACCACAATTAATTAGACTAACTTGTTGTACACCTTAACTGTAGGAATTTTCTCCTGAATCCATTTTCATCATCAACGAACATAGAAAAATAATGGACTGTCATTTATTCATAAAAATTCTTTTGAGACAAGGAAAATAAGCTTTGATGTTTTCCACTATGGTCGAGATAGAAACCAGTACGGTCTGTTGGAAATATTAATCTCAACTACTGCAATTAATTAGACTAACTTGTTGTACACCTTAGTTGCAGGTTGCAATTTTGTTTGCAGGCTGAAGGACTGAAGTTCTGAGAAGAAGTACAAGCTGACCATTCCGCAACACATTAGATACTACAAGTTCAGAAAACCACTCATTTTGTATAATCGCCCATCCCGTGTCATAAATATTTTATTTTTCATGTGTTAATGAGACAAAGTTGTATGTTTTGATAAATATGAATGTAAAAGTCATTTGGATAGGTAAGTAGAGAGTCAAGGGTGTAAGTGTGATAGGTGAAGAGAAAATCGCAAAGCAATTTTTGGTGGGTGCGTGAAAACAACAGTTATTGTGTTTTACTGTGTGTTACTCTGCAACCCCTGGTGAAGTGTAAATCATTGTAAGAATTTTTATTTACATGGTGAATGAACCATGCCTAATATGAATTTATTTTCCCGTTAGAAATATAATCGAAAGTCTTATTGTGTTGCTCCAATATTTTACTCTGTTTTGTTGTGAGTAATTTTTTCTGTTATTTAAGCCTTTGTCCAATTGCAATTTGCTTGCCGCAACTGTTTTGTTGAGGCATAAAATTGTCTCCTCTGTCTTGAAAATTTTTAAACATGGTATCAGAGTAGGTTAAACTCTGTTAGTGTAAAAACAAGTGTTTTTACTAAAAGTTAAAAGAATTGTTTTGAGGGCATACTTTTTTTCGAGGGTATTTACCAAGAGGAAGAAAGTTTTTTTTTTTAGGTCAGAAATGGAAACATCAAGCACAAGCTTGACTAATCATCAGATATCTCAATTTAATGGAAAAAATTATGATTATTGGGCTATTACAATGAATGTGTTGTACTCTTCTCAAGACATTTGGGATTTGGTGGAGAATGGTTTCCAAGAACCAGCAGATGCAGTAGCATACAATGCATTGTCACAAGAAAAAAGGGATTTTTTTAAGGGACAACAGGCAGAAGGATGCAAAATCCCTCTTCTACATTTTTCATGCAGTTCATGCAAGTATTTTCCCAAGGGTTGTTGTAGAAACGAAGTCCAAGAAAGCATGGAAAACCCTCCATACATCCTACCAAGGAATGGAAAAAGTGAAGATAGCAAAGCTACAAATGCTAAGGAGAGATTTTGAGACAATCAGTATTAAAGAGTTTGAGAATGTGTTAGGCCCCTATACTACTAGTGTAACCCCTATTGTTATTAGTACAACCCCATTATTATATTTATGTACCCATGTAGTGCCCATATTGTTAGTATTGTGCCCCATAGAAGCCCACTATTATTATTATTGTGCCCTTACATTATTATTGTTGTGTCGGCTCTGATTATATTATGACCCCTTAGACTCCTATATATAGACTCCGAGCATCGGATTGAAATTTTGTAAGAAGGTATAGAAAGAGGACAGAATGTAGTTTCTTGTATACATTTTTCAAAGCCAAAGGTAAAAACAGTGACTCGTGGCACATTGTACAAGTTCGCTCTCCTCAACTAGTCTATAATCAGGTCACTGTGGGAGATTTCGCATAACTCTTCCTTAGAGAATCCAATTTGGATCAGACTGGTGGCATTGGAAAGAGGACACAGAGGGCTACTGCAGGTTGGAATTTTAGAACTTAAAGATCTGAAAGTACAGAGTTACAGTCGTTTCAAGATCGAGCTCCTAAAATCAAGAAAAAGCAAGATGCGGAAGTTTGATGGCAAGGATCCGGTAAATTGGATACTTCAAATGGAGCAATATTTTGATCTATATGGTGTACCACTATTACAAAAGGTATGTATTGCATCTTCATATTTATAACTGGATCAATTTTTATGGTATAAATGGATTTTTTCTCGTAAACAACTTATTACGTGGTCAATTCTCACGGAGGAAATGATAGCACATTATGAGGATACAAAGAGCAACACCTTCTTTAGAGCAACACCACAACAATTGGAAAGAGCAAAAGGGCTTTGTGACATAGTGGAAAGTAAAATTATGGCAACAAGGAAATCTACCCCTCACAACTATAAAGATGGAAGTGTTGTTTCTCCTAGCCTTCCATAACCTACAAGGGTTACACCACAACAATTGGAAGAAAAAAGAGAAAAAGGGCTTTGTTACAATTGTGATAGAAAATGCACTAAAGGTCATAAGTGTGCTGAGAAGAAATTATTTTACATAGAGTATAAAGAGGAGGAAGAAAAGGATCAAGAAACATCAAAATAAGAGGATATACACCAGGATTCAACCCCAGAGAAAGAAGAAATGAATATGACCATATCTTGTAAAGCATTGGCAAGAATTACCACTCCTCAAACTCTCAAGATAGAAGGACATATCAAGAAGAGAAAGGTGCAAGAAGTGAAAGATCACATTGAGAAAGAAGAAATGAATCAAACCATATGTTGTAATTCATTGGTCAGAATTACCACTCCTCAAACTATCAAGATAAAAGGACATATCAAGAAGAAAAATATTCAAGAAGTGAAAGATCACATCGAGCATCAAGAAATGAATCCGATCATATCTTGTAAAGGATTGGAAGAAATTACCACTCCTCAAACTCTAAATATAGAAGGACATACTAAGAAGAAAAACGTTCAAGCAGTGAAAGATCATATCAAGCATCAACAACAGGTTCTCCAACTTTTAAAGGATAATGCCACTTTGGTGCAAAATCGAATGAAACAACAAGTAGATCAACATCATAGTGAAAAATGTTTTGATGTAGGTGATTGGGTATTTTTACTGCTACATCTCAAGCAAGCTATTTATGAGAAGGAAATGTTGGAAATACTACATGCACTTAAAAAATGGCGACCTTACCGAATGGGAAGACAATTCAAGGTAAAAATGGATCATGATAGTCTTAAATACTTTTTAGAACAACTATTATCTTTAGAGGAACAAAAAAAAATTGTCACAAATATGTTGGAATATGACTTTGACATCATCTATAGAAAATGGAAGTAAAATTTTGTCGCAGATGCACTCTCAAGAAAGGATGAGGATGTGGAAGCATTGTTTTGTGCTATTTCTATTATCCAACTAGATTGGATAAATGAAGCAAGGGATGAATGGAAGAAGGACGAAGAAGTATGGCCACTTATTCAAAAGTTGCAAGAGATCCCAATTCAAACAATATTTCCAGAAATTGAAGAGGAAGGAAAAATCATATTGGAACCTGGAGCAGTCACAGAAACAAGAACCTAACACCTACGAAATCGATCAATTTCAGAGTATCTCATCAAGTGGAAGAACTTACTCACTGAAGATTCCACATGGGAGGACAAGTATTTTATACAGAAGCATTAAGAACTACTCAAGCGTTGAGGACAACACTTTTTGAAGGAGAGGGGCATGTTAGGCCCCTATACTACTATTGTAACCCCTTATTGTTATTAGTACAACCCCCTTATTATATTTATGTACCCATGTAGTGTCTATATTGTTAGTATTGTGCCCCATAGAAGCCCACTATTGTTATTATTGTACCCTTACATTATTATTGTTATGTCGGCTCTGATTATATTATGACCCCTTAGACTACTATATATAGAAATGAGGTCTTTTAATTTGTATCATCCAAGAATTGTTCATTTATGTAATGTAAATGAGGTTGCCCCCTCGAAGAGGCTGAATTCTAAGGCGTTGATCTATCTTTTCTATATTTTCTTGAGCTGGTTTCATAACAGAATGTAGACTCATTTTTTACACATGTAATTGGGTTGGTTACTCAAATTTGGTCTCATGGTGAGATACTTGAGGAAAGGAGAAGAGTTGAGAAAGTTTTGAGAAGTCTACCAGCAAGGTTTGATGCCATTATTGTGGCTATAGAAGAGACAAAGGATATCTCACAATTTTTAGTGGGTGAGCTTCATGCAACACTGATTTCTCATGAACATAGATTGAATAGAGCAACAAACTCCTCATTGGAGCATGCCTTCAAGTCACAAGTTTCATTTGGTCAAGGTAGAGGAAGAGGAATATCATATGCTAGAGGAAGAGGAAGAAGCCCACACAGCAGTGGAAGAAGCAGCCCTTCAAACTCAAGTGGAAGGGGCACACATCAAAATCCAAGTCAAGGCCCAAGCCAAACTCAAGAACAAGGTTAGAGGTATGATAAATCTCAAGTTCAATGTCATTACTATAATAAGTATGGTCATTGTGAAAATGAATGTAGAAAGAAGCAATATGACATAGGTAACAAACCAAGTGTAAATTTCACAAAGGAAAAATAGAACCATGATAACATGTTTTTAGCTTGTAATGTATCACAAGAGAAACAAAGTGATGTATGGTTTCTAGATTCAGGGTGCAGCAACCACATGATAGGAAACATTGAAATGTTTTCTAATTTAGATGAAAGTGTTAAATCTGAATTGACATTAGGGATTGATAAAAAAGTCTCTGTCATGGGAAAAGGAAGAGTTAATATGCTAACAAAGAAGGGGGAGAAGAAGTATATTTCAAATGTTTATTTTGTTCATGGTTTGAAGCATAACCTCATAAGCATTGGACAACTCATGCAAAAGGGATATAATGTCCTTTTCAAAAATGATGAGTGCAGAATTTTGGATAAGCCTCCAAGCAGGCAGTTGATTGCAAAAGTTCATATGATAAGGAATAAAATGTTTCCCCTCAATCTAAAATCATATTTTACAGAAGAAGCTCCACAAGCATAACTATCAATGAATTCACAAGAGGATGGAAGAAAAGATGCAATTGTCACACAAGTAAGCTTTCAAGCAGAAATCAGAGATGAACATCGGTTATGGCATTTGAGATTTGGTCATCTCAACTTTGGAGGTTTTAATTTGGTACATAAGAAAGGCATGTTGAAGGGATTACCACTCATTGAAAAACCAAACAACCTATGTGAAGGATGCATCTTGGGAAAACAACATAGAGAGACATTTCCAGTAGGAAAGTCAATAAGGGAAAAGGCACCTTTGGAGATTGTCCACTCAGATTTATGTGGACCAAACCAGACACCATCAATTGGTGGCAACTATTATTTTTTGACTTTCATAGATGACTACACAAGGAAGACATGGGTCTACTTCCTAAAACAAAAAAGTGAAGTGTTTGAGTGCTTTTGTCAATACAAAGCTCTTGTTGAGAAGCAATGTGACACTACATCAAAGTCTTGAGGAATTACAGAGGTGGAAAATACATCTCAAATGATTTCCTTTGATTTTTCAAGGAGCATTGAATTCACAAGCAATATACGACAAGGTATACACCTTAGCAAAATGGTGTCGTGGAAAGAAAAAATAGGACCATTATGGAAATGGCAAGGAGTATGTTGAAGGAAAACCATTTACCAAATGATTATTAGGATGAAGCTGTTGCTTGTGCAACATATATCATGAGTACTTGTCCAACCAAAAGTGTTAGGAAAGTAGTTCTAGAAGAGGCATGGAATGGAAGAAAGCATGGTGTCACTCACATGAGAGTGTCTGGATGTGTGGCGTATGCACATGTCCTGGATGATTTGAGGAAGATGTTAGACAACAAGGGGGAGAAATTCATATTTGTTGGATATAATCGGCAGAGATGTGCAATTCATATAAGAGGAAGCATGGGATGGAAGTTTAGAGAAGAGAATCAATGTGAAAAATTGTATACCACATGAGGACAAAGAGGAATTGACAACATCAAGAAATTATTCAACAATGACTCCCTCCACTCCCATTCAAGTGCAAAAAAGTAGGAAACAAGTAACACTGTCATCAAATAATAGGACATCGCCGTGCAGTCAAGCAAGTTCTTCTCCAAGCATGCTGAAAAGCACAACATTGAGTGACATGTCAAGACCATTTTCCACAAGCATAAGAAGACCACAATTCAGAAATTTAAATGAAATTTATGCGCAAGATGAAGCTAATAGTAGCACTAGTCTGAATTCCTTGTTTGCATTATTTTGTCATGTAGATGACCCAATCCATTTTGAAGATGCAGTCAAAGAAGAAAAATGGGTTGCGGCAATGGAGGAAGAAATAGAAGTAATAGAAAATAATGACACATGGGAGTTAGCGGACCTTCCACAAGGAAAAGAATTCATTGGAGTGAAGTGGGTATATAATACCAAGAGCAATGCTAACGAGAAGATTGAAAGACATAAAGCAAGGCTTGTTGTCAAAGGATACAAGCAGTAGCATGGAAGAGATGATGTAGAGATATTTGCACCAGTCGCAAGGATGGAGACAGTGCATATAGTCATGTTGATGGCGGTAAAACATAGATGGAAAGTGTATCAAATGGACGTAAAATCAACATTCTTGAATGGAGTGTTGAAAGAGGAAGTATATGTTGTACAACCACCTAGTTGTGAGGTAGAAGGCCAAGAAGACAAGGTGTATAGGTTGAGGAAAGCTCTTTATGGGATGAAGCAAGCACTCCATGCATGGTACAGTAGGATAGATGCTTACTTGTTGGACAATGGCTTAGAATAATGTGATGGAGAGCCTACTCTCTACATCGAAGAGAGTGATGGTAAGCTTCTTATTGTTGTCTTATATGTAGTTGACTTAATTTTAACAGGCACTAATGATTTCCTCATCGTTGATTTCAAAGAAGTCATGAAAAGTGAATTTTAAATCATTGAATTAGGGTTGTTAAGATATTTTTTGGGCATAGAAGTGAAGCAAAATGAAAATGAAATTTTTATTACTCGAGCAAAGTATGTAGCAAACATTTTGGAGAGGTTTAATATGCAAAACAACAAGCCCACACGAAATCAAACTGTCACGGGGTTAAAGTTGAGGAAAGAAGATTACAACAGTAATGTCAATCCAACATTATACAAAATTATGATAGGCAACTTGATGTATTTGACCGCCACTAGGTGATGCAGGATAAAAACTACCTAAAGGCAATTTCCTTGATTTTCATAATAACCTTACATGAACCTATAGGTTATGGCCCACCTATACAAATTGGAAGTGTTTACGTTGGTGGGTTTTAAACGAAAACCTGACCAATCACCAAACAACAATATAACACATGATCTACCAATGAACACTAATCCCACTCCGAATGCACAAGGCCGGACCCCAAATAAAATAAACCTGCATCCATAAACTTCTCGGATTTGCTTAGGCCCAAGTCCTATCAGCTTCAATCTCCACCATTGATCTTCTACCCAATCCGATGGTTGATGGTACACCAAATCAACAAAACTAACACGTTAGATTCTTTTCTCGGTCCAATTGCTCCATCTAATTGATTAGAAATATACATATATATATATGCTTGAAAAATGGATCAAAAACTAACATTTTACTTGAAGTACGTGAATAGTAACATAAAAAGTAGTTTTACCCCTCATTTTTACCATTTCATTTCAAATTTGGGATTTGGAGTTCTGGAGTCATTTTCTACCTCAAACTTCATCAACTAATTTTGGGAGATCGAGTGGACTATTCTCCATGCCATCAGGACCAAGTAGGAGCTAACCCTGAGCTCTTCATTTTCATTCCATCCTTTTCTGATTTTGAGCAAGTTTTCCCATTTTTCTGAGCCCTTGAGTTTTGAAGAAAACATTCTCCAATCATCACACCTACCCTATATCAAAAGGTGCGATGCATACTGAGTTGTGCATTGGCCAGTCAGTATGCATCTCATCTAGTTCAAAGGCAGGGTGTGATGGGCACAGAAGGGAAACTTTGCACAGTGATTTCTCATGAAATGTTTGCCTGCATTTGCTCAAATTTGGATCCTAATTCATCTTTTGTATGTGACTCAAATATTTGTGGATAAATATGGTCATCACGGGGCATGAACACGAACATGAAGAAGAAGACATGATTGCCTTGCATGATCAGGGTACTATTACTGCATTGCGAAACTGTGGTTTGCTCAAATTCTTCCGTATATCTAGCATGAGGCAAAAAATCAGCTTGTTGCAGTATTTTCTCGATGCATGGGATCCGGTCAACCAGGTGTTCTAGATTAGAGGTAAATCCATCCCACTGATAGTTGAGTACATCTACTTTTTGACGGGGTTATCGAGGCAAGGTGCCCCTCTTTCACTATCAGGATTCGCCCATGGGGGTGAATCGGTGAGAGATTATATTCGTCAGCTTTGTAGAGATGGATCTTAGCCTAGTAGATATCACAAGATCAATATTTGGACATCATTGATCGATCTCTGAGGACCATTTTATTCACCTTTGCTATATTGGCTGGTAGCGTAGCTCTTCATTTGGCGAACAAATCTTGTGTGTAGTATGCTTTAGAATGCCTGGAACCAAAGGTATTCAACTGGTGTGATGCAGTACTTCCGGTGATAAAAGAACAACTCTTCAAGGTAAAGAATGGAAGATCCAAGAACTTCGGATACGGTTCCATTTTGACTGCCTTTGCCTTAGAGAGGATCCCACTGATGCAGCCACATCATATTTCACTAGGATTGCCAGCACTGAGGGAGCCCAAGATACAGAGATGGGTCGATCTCATGGCCAGACATGCGGGTCAGCCACAGGTTACTTTCTCTGATGCCTTCTTTGAGTGGTTTGATCATCAGGAGATGGTCTTCTCAGATCATCCGTATGTCAGGATGGACTTCTGAGGTGACCTAGATTTTGCGTTGCCAGCAAGCAAGTAGTGGGGGGTGATAGGTAAAGATTTTGACCATATCTTTGTTTATCAGTTTTATAATGTTTATTGTGATTTATCGAGACTACTTGAACTCATGTACTTGCACAGATGTTGGGCTAGTGAGACCAGCGGCGTGCCCGAGGGCGGCAACTGGCGTTCCAGCAGGAGAAGCTGCAGGGAGGGTTGTCCTTCGTGATTTGGACATAGCAGAGACCCTGACAGTTTTGCAGGATCAGATCGAGGGTCTTACCCTTGGTATCCAAGATGTGAGGACCGATGAGTTACCTCTCAGGCTATAGTGCCATACTACTAGCGTTCCAAGTTAATTGACTAGGCTCCTGTGTATGAACGTGCAGGCAGTGAGATGTTATCACCAGCATCATTAGTATAGGATGCTTCTCTACATTTACTTTTGAGTTTCTTGGTCGCATGACCAATTTTTCCTTGTACACAAAATATTATGTGAAACTATAAATAATTATATATTTTTTATTTTCGGAGTTTATTTTGGTTAAGTTATATGATCCAGATGCAACTGTTGATATAAAATACTTTTCTTTACAAATGTTACAAATGTCTGTCTAACACATAATTCGCTAATGAATTAGTTAAAGTGTTTAAGTTTCTAGAAATGTGTTGATATTGAATGGAATCAAACTGCCTTTCCAAAATCTTGACTCTTAGGAACATATGATGGATAGTTGGGTTCCGAATTGAATAGATGCTAGTAAGCTGTAGAATGACGAGTTGCGAATCTAGCCTGACAATAAGTTGGTGTATGCCTTACGAAATGGTATCAGAGAGATGTTCTATCAACGCATTGTACTCAACGATGTTGTTCATTAATTTATCAATACATATCCCCCTGAAACTCACTAACTCGCCACTTGGATTAAAGATGGCCTAGGCTGCAGAAGATAGGTTCCATGTTCTATGACTAGCTCTGTCAGCGTACCCAAAAAATGTTTCCAAAAAGTACGACATTTGCAATAAATGCAAAGTGGATTACATAACCAAAATGACAACTCTTGACGAAAGAAAAAATAAAACAAAAGCATTTAAAGAGATAACTACACTTGATCAAGCATAGTATCATTTAAGATACAACCCGTTCAGAGGTTGTGATAGTGGAATTCCATCGTAATCTACCAGCTCGTAGGCTCCTTTTGCTAATATCCATTTAGCAATGTAGGGGCCCATCCATAATGATTGGAACTTACCTGCTCCTAATTTATCAGAGTCTTGATCATAGAGTAAGACCAAGTCACCTTCGAAGAAGACACAAGGCTTGAAATTTTTGTCAAATTGCGCTTTGACATGTTTCTTATGTGTTTCGTTAGCTAGCGTGGCGTCACGATGGGTTTCATCCAAGAAGATTAGTTCCAAGAAATGAGCCTCTTCTTCTGAAGTTTTAGGGAGTAGATCAATTGCGAGCTTTAGAGATGGAATCTCACATTGAATCGGTAAGATAGCTTCTAGTCTATACACCAACTGAAAGGGCGTAAACCCGGTCGCATTTCTCACCGAGGTTCTATATGCCCATAGAGCTGAGTACAGGATTAAATGCCAATCCCATTTATGGGCTCCAATCATTCTCTGCAACATGCACTTGAGGACTTTGTTGATCGCTTCAACTTGTCCGTTAGCCTACGAATAATATGGAGTAGAACTATCATGGGATAGTCCTAATTTGGAAGTCAATTCAACCATCATGTGATTGTGAAAATGTGATCCATGATCTGTGACTATAACCTGTGGAACAACGAACCTAGAGACTACATGATTGAAAAAGAAAAGAGCAGTCGTTTCGCCACTGTTGTTTAATGTAGGCATCACCTCGGCCCATTTTGTAAAATAGTTGACAATGAGTATGATATACCAATGCCCCTCGGCTGAGGTGGGGTAACATGAAATCTATGCCCCATTTAGCGAATGGCCCAACAATAACTACTGGATGCAGTGGTGCGGGTGGTAATCTGGTTTTGCGATCAAAAATTTGACAAGCATGGCAACTTCTTACTGCTATTATGCAATCTTTGAAGATAGTAGGCTAGAAGTAACTAAGTCACAAGATTTTCTATGTAGTAGCGTAGCCAGAAAGATGCTCCCCACATGCACCTAAATGATAGTCATTCAGAACTTTTTCGGCCTCCTCATGCATGAGGCACCTTCGCAGAACTATATCGACACCATGACGGTAAAGTGTATCATCGACGATCATGTAGTCTTTTGCTTGGTATCGAGTACATCGCTGTTCTGGGCAAGAGGTGTTGGGCCTAAAGGTTTGGGTTTGGAGATAGATTAGTATATCTCTGTACCACAGGTCGCTTGATGATATCTAAAACAATGTTTCATCCATGATCGATGCTTGAGATGTTAAATCGTTGGACGATGATGGGAGGTCGCAAAGTAACTCTGCGAAAACTAGAGATTTCTTTGATTTGGATTTGGTGAATTCCATATCAAACTCTTGAAAAATGGCTATCAAGTTTGAATACTTGCCCCCTATCAATTGATGCTACAGGATGTAGGTCATAGGGTTGCAATCTAACAAGATGGTAGTTTTGCGAAGGAGTATATAGTGTCGAAATCTTTGTACTGCTTGGACAGCTGCCAAAGCCTACTTTTCAACGTAGGAGTACTTACTTTCCGTATCATTTAAGTCGCAGCTTAAATAATAGATAGGATGTTCCATTCCATTGTCTTCTTGTACTAAAACCATTGCGATGGTTGTATCTATGGCAGCGAGATACAAGTTAAAGTCTTTTTGATAATCAAGAGCATACATTAATGATGCTTTTACTAGGGAAATTTTCAAAGCATCAAAGGAAGCTTGCACAACCTAATCCCGGTTGAAGGAAACTCCTTTTTTTAAAATATGTGTATAACCTTTAGCAAGTTCGGTGTAATTTGGAATGAACCTCCTTAGAAAGTTTGCTTTCCCTTGGAGTTTCTGAATGTGAAGCAAATTTGAAGGTGGAGGCATGTCAATGATTGCCTGAACCTTACATGGTTCGAGTCAAATTCCGTCCTTATAAACTACGAAACCAAGTAACCAACCAGAACCAACACAAAACACACACTTGTGTGGATTGGGTCGTATCTTGTAATGTCGATAACGTAGAAATATAGCTCTCAGATGTTGTGGATGATCAATCGGCTTTCACGAATGAACCGGTAAATTGTCGAGATATGGTTGAACGATGTGTTTGATGTCATGGAAGGCATAGTTCATTGCCCTTCGAAATGTTGCCCCTACGTTCTTCAAACTGAAAGGTAGTTTGCGGTACACGAATGTGCCCCATGGACATATAAATGCAGTCTTCGACTGGTCCTATGGGCGGATATTGATTTGATTGTATCCGAAAAATCCATCCATAAATGAAAAGACTTTGAATCCAGCACATTCATCAATTATCTGGTTGATGAAGGGTGTAGGACAATTATCCTTCGGACAAGATTGATTTACATCCCTGTAATTGATGCACACTCTAAACATTCCTTTCTTTTTCATCACAGGAACAATATTCGATACCTAATCAGTCAGAGGAACGGGGTAAATGAAACTAGCATGCAAATTTTTTTCAACTTCTTCTTTACGGTAGTAGCTTTCTTTGGGTGAAGCGGTTGAAGCCTTTGTCTTACTGGTTTGACATTAGGATACATCTTGATTTCATATTCAATGATGCTCGAGTCAATTCCTTGAATTTCTTCGTATGACCAAGCAAAGACATCTCTGAATTCGCGAAAGAGAGCATAGTATATTTCCAGTGTTGAAGGAGAACAAGATTTGCCAACATGTGTATTATCTACAACATCTTGTTTTGTCGAGATATTAATGGCAATAGTTTCTTCAATATTGGACAGATTTCACTCTGAATCCACTGTATTTATAATATTCGATAGAAAATCAAAAACTGAAGGATGATTAAGGTCATTAGAGTAATCCTTGTTGTTATCTTGAGGTCGAGAACGATGGTGGTGATCTTCCCATGGTGTCTCTCCTATCATCATTGACTGAATGATTCTTTCTTCTGTAGAATGTACATGTGCCCAAGGATCGAGGTACCATACTCTAGAGACCTGTCTATCCAAACACTTGCTGAGCATTGATTTGGGTTTGTTGCCCATGCCCAAAATATTGATTGCTACAACAATTCTATGGGGCTTGGGGACAACACCTGGCAATGATCCATGCTAACATATGTTCGGGATTCTTCTTAATCTTTGACGATGTAGAAGATATCATGTGATAGGTTTCCACTGTGGCCACTTCTGCTAGATTACTCAGAGGCGGAAGGGCAAAAGTTCCCATTAAAGAAGTGTCTTTTAGGAGACCTACTCTAGTATTTTGAAGCAATTGAGAGCTTCCATGGATCAATGGAATGCTTCCAGTAACTTGAGAACTATTGGGGAGGAAGGTGAGTTGGTCAATGATTGTGATTCCACCTTGAAAGAGGAATGCAATCTTTCTAAAATATATTGACACAACAACAACCATATCATAAACCCAGGGCTTGCCCAGTAGGATGTTGTAATCAAGGTTTCCATCAATGACCTCAACTTCAACTTCTATTGTCTTGCCCCCCAGTTCGATTTGCAAGTTACTTAATATCCCATATGCTGTGTATGTTCTTCCTTTGAATGCTTTCAATGTCGTTGATGATCATGACAAGGGTGGAGAGCCTAAAGTTTTCTAGCAACTCATTGACATAATACAGGTAGATGCTCCCTCATCAATTATTGTTCGATGAACAATTTTGTTGAGGGATTTTACTTGTATGAGGAAAGCGAGATGTGTGGTAACTGAGGTTCATATCCTTTATGATTAAAGGCCACTAGATTGGATTCCGCTGGATCAATCCCACCTATCGCTGATAACAAAGCCTGTTTTTGGGATGGACAATTTTCTAGTACTTCAAGTGTTGACATGGAAGATGGCGATTGGGCCAGATCCTCCACTATATTATAATTCTGAGCACGAGGATTAAATGTCAATTTATGTACTACTCCCTTAGGCAGTTTTATTGTTAATTCAGGAATGATTGGTGCGACAAATTTTAAAGAAGTTGTTGTCGAACTGCTTGGTTGATCTGTAGCCTTGCCATTCGACGATTGTGTATTTCCATAATCCTTATTCCTTGTAGATATCAAAGCATCATTTTCTTGTTTTGAGATGGATAGCATAAGCACTTGGGATGGGGAAGCACAATCACTAGCAACCAGGTTAGTTTCTGGATTTGGAAACGGATTAGTCAATACTACTGAGGTATTTGAAGTCTTTTTGAAAAACTTCTTGACTTCAGCTTGATGTGGACAATATTTTGTGTAATGGTCCTCATCGCATATGAAGCATGGCCGATTAGGTTTCTTATTTCTAGTAGGGTTTCTAGAAGGTTTCTCAAGAGTTGAATCCTCCTGTTTCTTCTTTTTGTTTGTCCCTTTCTTCTTGCCTCTTGGTTGCTTAACATTTTTGCCTTTGTCAGTTGACATGGCATTGACCTCCAAGGCGAGAGGTTCCTCATCTTCTTTTTGACTAGAAATTGTACGAGCTTTCTTAGATGTAGCCTTTACGGCTTTCGTGCTTCTCGTACCTATCATGCCATTGCTGGCATGAGAGTCTTTATTTGATTTAAGAGGAGGAGAAACGAAAAATTATCAAATCATCTCTATCTAAAACATCATAAACAATGCAAAATTAGAAACACATTGACCATACGATTGCATTCATAAACAATAAGATTCACAAATACAAGATTATATGGAGGAAAACTCAAAGAAATTTATTAATATTAATGTAAGAGAGGATTACAACCTAGCTATCTGATCAAGCATCATCCTCCCAGTTGTAGAAGACCTCTTCACCTCATGAACAAGAAAATCACCCAACAATGCAATGTCTCTTCTCAACAAACCAACAACACTTCCTTACAAAATACAAAATTCCAGCCTCCAGATCTCTCAGATGAGGGATCCATTTATAGATGTCTTGCAAGGGTGTGAGTCAGGTATGGGTTTTTAATTAGTGTCATTTCACTGATAGTTCTTAGTTCCACTTGGAGATTTCATGATCTCTTACTCATCCCTGGGCAAATTCAGAGAGGCAAGTGTCACAGGAGAAGTTTTTGGAAGATTTCGTGATCATACACCTTGCAAACTGTCTCTACCATTTGTCTATTCTCACTCATCACACCACACAGAAGGCCATTTAAGTATGCATCGCATCTGGCCAGTTAGGCAGTTAGTATGCATCACACCTTGCCCATGGCGCAGTCTTATGGTCTAGTTTTGGCCAGTTCTGAGTAGTTTTTCATGTGGAACTTCTGGAAATGATGTAATCAGTTGACCATGATCCTTTAGGGCATGAAACAACACTTTTAGGGACTTAAGGAGCCCTTATTTTATGTACATATGAGTTTGGGGTTGCAGTGCCCAAATATGTCTATAATAGTTGGGTATTGACTAACCCACGTGTACATGCTTTTATCACAAGGCAAAGTAGTGTACAGGGAGTAAAACATTGTTTTTTAAATATTTGGACCAATTCTGGAAGGAGGGGTTTCCCTAGGCAATAAACCAAGCATCACAAATACCAAGGATGATATTTGGAGCTATAATAGATGCCCCCTAATATATGAGGTTAGAAGAGGTGCATGATGGCCTAAATGTATTAAGTATATGGAAAGGAAACCTGTCAAAACTGAGAAGGACTTCACCAGATTTCAGCCTGCCAAGCCATCAAAAGAAGATCAGAAAGAAATAGTTGTCTGAGGTAGGCATACCCATGCTTAGAGAAAGTAAAGCATGTACACATATCAAGTACAAGCTGATCCACTATGTATACAAGTATAAAGAACTGAAAGTACATAATGGATCATCTGATCGTGATCAAACAAGTACATGTTTGAATATCACATATAAGAAGAAGATCAATGAAGCTGAAAGATAAAGCTGATCACTGATGTCAGAAACTGATCCCAATACTACGAAATGAACATGATGGAATAAGATGATACTACATCGCAACTCAGATGCCAACATATAAGATGTCGCTGTGAAGGACTGCAACATATACTGTGGATGGTGTCAACTAGCAGCAATAGGAGCAACTGACAAGTGAACTAAAGAATGCTGATGCAACCCAAGGTCTTCACCGACCGCCGTGGTACATTTCTACACAACGGGAATAAACGATCTGAAGTCAACCATGTGAGAAATCATTTGATTACCAGTCATTGATGTATACCATTAACAAACGCGAGACTACTCACCGATAATGATACAGGTAATAGTCTTTTTGATAGTTTGGGGCATACATTAATGATGCTCTAATGGAATCTTTAAGAGAATCACATGAAGCTTGCGCAACCTGATCCCAATGGAAGGGTACCCCTTTCTTCAATAGACGAGTAAAGCCTTTAGCCAACTCAGCATAGTTTGGAATGAAGCTCCTCAGAAAGTTTGCCTTCCCTTGAAGTCTCTGTAACTGTAATAAGTTTAAAGGTGGAGGAAAGTCAAGGATTGCCTGAACCTTAATTGTATCAGGTTGAATTCCATCTTTTGAGACCACAAATCCAAGAAATCAACCAGAGTCAACACAAAACACGCACTTGTGTGGACTGAGTCGTATCTTGTAGTGTCGGCACTGTAAAAATATTACCCTCAAATGTTGCGAGTGATCAGACCGCTTTTGTGAATGAGCAGGCAAATCATCAAGATAAGGTTGAACAATGTGCTTGATGTCATGGAAGGCATAATTCATTGCCCTCTGAAATGTAGCCCCTACATTCTTCAAACCAAAAGCTAACTTTCGATAGGCGAATGTGCCCCACGGAAAAATAAAAGTTGTTTTAGATTGGTCTTGTGGGCTGATATTGATTTGATTGTAGTCAGAAAATCCATCCATGAATGAGAAGATTTCACATCGGGCACATTCGTCAATAATCTAGTTGATAAAGGGTGTAGGATAATTGTCTTTTGGACATGCTTGATTTACATCCCTAAAATCGACGCACAGTCGAATTGTCCCTTGCTTTTTTGTAATTGGAACAATATTAGACACCCAGTCGGTAAGAGGTACAAGGAAAATGAAGCCAGCATGCAAAAATTTTTCAACCTCTACTTTAATAGCAGTGGCTTTCTTAGGTTGAACAGGTCGAAGCCATTGTCGTACTGGTTTGACATCAAGGTACATTTTAATCTCATGTTCAACAATGCTTGAGTCAATTCCTGGCATCTCCTCGTAAGAACATGAAAAGATATCTCTAAATTCATGAAAAATAGCATGGTAATTATCAATTTCCAATAGAGAACAAGATTTGCTGACATGAATGTTTTCTACAATGTTATGCTTGGTTGAAATGTTTATAGAAATCGTTTCTTCTATGTTTGACAAATTACACTCAGAACCTACAGTATCTACTCTAACAGAATTCGATAGGAAATCAACGATTGATGGGTGGTTTAGTTCATTTGAATAATCTTTGATTTCATCTCAAAGATCGAAACGATGATGATAATCTTCCCACAGTTCCTCTCCTATCATCATTGATTGGATGATTCCTTCATCCGTAGAATGTATATGCGAAAAAGGATCCAAAGAGGTACCATATTCTAACGACCTATCCACCCATTCAAATGTTGAGCGGGGATTTGGGTTTGCTGCACAAGCCCAAAAGATTGATTGCTATGATGATTCAATCAGGCTTAACAACATAACCTCCATATTACTATCATCTTCCACTTGGTTGGTAATCCTCCTTAAATCAGATGAGGTGGAGGAAATCATCTTGCAAGTCTCTACGTTTTCCACTTCCGCCAAATCAGATCGTGACGGGAGGGTAAAAGTACCCATTAGTGAAGGATCTTTAAAGAGACCTACTCCAACACTTTGAAGTGATAGAGGGGTCCGTGTAACAACGGAATGCTTCACGTAGCCTGTGAACTATGTTGTACCTCTGAGATAGTAGTAGGTCAGCTACCAAGGCCAGAGCATCTAAAATAATTGTCTTGGGGTTTTTGGTTTTAGTTTTGGAAGACCAATGAATGAAGATAGATTTAGAATTGAAATACTTAATCCTTTGGATAATATTAATATCTCAGCAAAGGGCTTCTATAAAACTTTACACAGTGATATAGATCAAATAGTGTTGAGAAGAAGACAAAATAATATGATTATCATAGTTTCCAGACTATAAAATAGAACAATCAAAAGTATGAAAACCTTCTAAACTACGTTCCAAAGATTCATGGAAATATACTTAAGCTTACAAAAGATGCTGATGATTTATTGATTAGAGGGGATTAGCTAAAAGGACAGTTCATTAATCCATTCTCTTAATAGATGATCACTTCAGGAGCTTATAGGAATAAATTGAGACACAATTATTCCTACCTAGATATATCTATAAGTCATAAGCATATGAAAAAAACATAATGATTAATAATTGGAAAAAATTACAGGATATCACAAACTGTGTAAAACCAAATTCATAATCCTCTGCTTTGTATTAAGGTTCCAGAAAGGCTGAGTACATCAAGTGTCTATAAAATCTTCCTTCAAAGGTGCAACCAGGTTCAAAGTAGAATGAATAGTCATAAACTAACAAGCAATGAACAATGAACCTTGAACCTTGAACCCTTAACAACTTGAGAAGAGAGTTATTTATACAATAATGAAACTAAGAAAATATCCTAAAACTGATTAAGATTTTCTCTAGGAAAGGAAAGATCTACATGTAAGAAGATAGGGGTAGCTATTGAACTACTTCTTGTTGCCCCTTTTATTCAAGTTGTGATGGCTTTGTTGTTTGATATTTTTCCCTTTAAGCTGCTTGATTGTTTGTATCCTTTACGCTGGTTGGTTGCTTCATTTATTCTTTCATCTGATACTCTTTAAACTCTGTGAATATCCTTTGACCATACTCAGTAACCTTTACTGTGTTCCTTTTTACCTTTACTGTGAATTTCAGGTTTTTATTGTGTTCTTCAACAGTAAGATCTTAGTATTTGTCTCAAACTGTATGTAGGCATTTTCTTTGTAAGCATGGAATAGGAGTTCTTACCTGCAAAACATAGAAATTGTTAAGAAAACATAGGTGACAGAGAAGGACATCAATGGCTTTATTGAGCTCGAAAGGATATTGGGAGTCCAGAGTGTATCGGAAGGTAAAAAAATAGTTTTATTGGTCACAGAGGCTTATGGAGGCTCCACTGTGTAAATGGGAGAAACAATGCCAAAATGGTGATTTTTGTGTTTAAACAGAAAAACAACTTTCTTTTTTAAATATGGCGCAAAGTGAATAGTGGTCATTTTGTCATTATGCAAGAGGTGGTTTTGGTTTTCATCACACTTCTTATGAGGCACGAGCAGTTTTGGGAAGGGTCACTCGATAAAATCTAAGCCTAACACATAGGAAGGGGAGGTTAGTGGGATACCACTTTTTAGGCAGGTAATCTCGGACAAAGAGCCAACCTGAAATTGCTGAGGGTCGTTGGATTTGAATGCATGTGATCGAACGATGGTGGAGCGAAAGAGCAGCGTGGGGGGCCCCAATGATTAATTATGGTGGTATGGGATTTATTATGGGTTAAAGACTGAGATTAGCAGGGTTTTATGGTTAAACAAAGGTTTAGGTTGGTTCTTTGTTTAAATCATAAAAACAGTTTAACAAAGAAATGCTTTGCAAAACAAGGTATGCAGACTTGAAAAGGTATGAATTTGGGCAGATAGATGACGTCAGGTCTGGGTTCATCGCATATCACAATCGTAGTTTAGCAAAGGAAGGCCCATCACAAAGGAATGCGATACGGTTCGGACGCGATGCGGAAAATAAATCATAGATAATAATGTGATCGGGTTCGAGTTCCTATCACATATCGCAAATCGCAACGACGAAGGGTTATTTTTTCAGTCAGGACTTGCGATGAGGGGCAAATGCAAAATGGAAATGAATTATGAAATAAGTTTCTTCAGGTCTAGGTCCATTGCGCATCGCATATCGCAATGTAGAGGGGAGTGCATTCATGTAGAAAGGCTTGTGATTTGTTGATATGCGATGTTTTATTGAATACATAGTTTTATAATAAAACTAATGGTTTCAGGTTATTTAATAAAGGAAGTTAATAATATACGGGAAAGGGAACTTTTAGGGGCTTAATATTATAAGTTAGTGTTAATATGAAACATGAGGAAAGGGGAAATATACTAAGTATAATGCTTTTTCATGAGTTATTTGATTTTTATAAATATGTCAATACTTAGCTAAACATCGTTTTGTGAGTTTTTTGAGTAAAAGGGGATTTAACATGGGGTTTTCACTTTTCTTAGGCAAAAGGGATTTTTACCTTAGGAAAAGGGGTTTTTTATGGAAAATGAATGAATATGAACTGTATGAAGGTGGGAAGGGGAAATAAGTAAATATAGGAATGAATGAGGATGAGGGAAGTTAATTAATCGATCTTGTAGACCTTCATTTGCTTTATATAATTACCTCATGGACATAGAAGCATATGGTAAAACATGATAAATGTACATTTTGTCCAATGAATTATAATACTTCTGCAATCTTTCTTCTACTTACCCTTTGCTTATCCTATCATTTTTTCTTCACTTAATGGGTGCATTTAAGCTAGCAAACCCTTTTCCTTTTTGTTTATTTAAAAAAATCAAGCTATCTAATTCTAACCTTATAGCATCCAAGGGCTCGGATTAAACTTATGAGCACCTTATTATTCTATACCTAACTACTGATTTTCCAAGATTAAACAGTTTGGCTAGATATTTATTCTCCAATTATAACATCAAATTTAAAGCATGAAGCAGTGAAGATTAAACTATTGACTATCATGGGTTGTGGAATTTATGACAAGCTGCACACAACCATTATTTTGAGAAAAAATAGTAGTGGCATTTAAACTTGCTCACTTTCAGAGTTTATTTGTTTTCTTTTCTTTCTAACCTAACATTTTCTTTTTGCTTTGATTTTTTAGGACATATAACCTAACATTTTCTTTGATATGGATATCATCATCAAGATATTTTCAAAAAAATTTCTTTTTTTAATATTGTTATGTCCATATCCTAACTTAAAATTTTTCCAAAGATTCTATTTTTATTTTTTGACTATTTTATTCTATCTTATCAAAACCAAAAAATGCTACAACATTGGCTCCATTTAGGGACTTATTTCTCCGCTAGAATGCAGAGAACCTGCAAATCCATGTGCCTTCTCCTCGAGCTATGGAGTCCTTGCTGTCAAGAAAATCACACTGACATCTTGAAAAGTAAAAGAAAACCGAATTATTTACAATGAAAACTATTTCAACTTCTTAGTACTGAATGTAATGTTTGAGAAGCCTTCCATTTACAGGATAACTGGAATATAGCCCCTCAAGATTTTACAACACAAAAGTGTTGTTACCCTTTACTTTAGCAATTACCAAAGGTCCAAACCATAGATTTTCAAATTTGCCATGCTTTCCTTTCTCTTCTCTCCTGGCGTCACATCTTAGTACTAGATCACCTTCCTTAAAGTCCCTTTCGCTGGCTCTTCTTTCAAATAGGGCCTTCATCTTATTTTGCTATTTCTTCAATTTGTGTTGAACTTTGTTGGACACCTAATCCTCAATGGGTTAGTGTGGAAGCCGAATGGACAAAAGGAGTCCAAGAGACCTTGGGATGTGAAACCGAACGGTCACATATTGTACTATAAATGTATATCTCTTGTTAATAAAAATTGTACTCACATGATTTATCATTCATATTGTTCTTGCTCCCATGTGTGTTTAACATGGTATCAGAGCGGGCGAATTCTGGCCCTGCTCATATTTGAGTCACTGTTTACTTGTGGCCTTTTGTTGTGTTTCTCTCACCAGACCTATGCAGTGACCATTAATGTTATGTGGGTCGTGAACTCTCTGTGCAGTGATATTGCTAGTTGATTAATTCATGCGCTGGTGTTGAAGGCCGTGCAAAAAACATTGAGAGTTAAGAGTCCTGGCGTGTTGGCTCTGCCATCCCTGACATTCCTGACCTTTGAAATCTCCAGGTCTCTATTTTTGGTCTCTGGCTATCCCGTCTGTCTATAAAACGTTTGTTGTTCATAAACGTTTGCTCTCTGAACATACATTGAATTAGAGCCTGGGCGCCCAAAGCCTGTCAGCGCTACTCATCCTCACCGGATTAAAATTTGTCAGACCTGTCACTCTATCATTGTTTTAAACTCTAACGCTCCACTGCTAGTGACTGAGACCCATTTCGCTATTCTGGACCTGCATTGTTATCACAACTGTCTGCAATAAATAAATGTGTTGAACGCTGCCCAAAATGGTAGCAGAGCTGTTTGATGAACGCCCAAAATGGTACTTTACGCTGCCTGTTAATGTTGTCCCATCGGTATATGTTGAATGCTAATGGTAGCAGAGGCAAAGTCAAAGATAACCTCCACTCAAAGGTCAGATTTCTGCTGTTTAATTATTTTATTCTAGCGCAAAACGCTGATAAATAAAGAGGTCGATACTCCAGAAGCTGTTCCCACTTCTTAATTTATTGTGTATGGTGCATATTAGTTTTCTGATGCAATTGCCAATCAATTATCAGAAGAATTGCCCGTTTTCATCTTTGAAATTCTCTAAAACGTCTATTTCATCAGTGCATGACATTCTATAAGTATCAAATATATTTGTAAAAGTTATCTCAGCTCACTTATTTAACTGTCAAACGACATCAAGGGTACATTTTAGTCTCTTTGACCTAAAGAGACATTATATCGATGCATTCTGAGTGCCCGAAATCCCAACGCTGTAGAGTTGAGATCTTTAATGCCGGAATTTCTTGATCTGAGCCCGATGCCCGTTTCGTTCCAATATCTGCTAATCATCAATGAATGAGGTTTAAATGATCAATGTAATGGTTATGTAACGTATAACTGAAGAAAACGTTCGTTGAAAGATACCAGTCCTGCAACGGTGGGTTGCACCATGCACCGTTGTCGTTTGGGAGAGCGTTGTTTGGTGGGCAGAAATTTTCGGTTGTGATTGTCACAGTCCCTGACAAACACCATTAGGGATCATCATTACATTTCATTTCGTAGAACGCCCACATCTGAACCTGTTGATGGATAGAGCAGCGCTGAGAGCAGCAGTATCAGTTCAGTAACCTTCGTTGTACAACCATTATGGTGATTCAAATGAAATGAAAGGCTTACTGAAGTAGTCGTACCAGGCCAACCGTTAACTTGTTCTCCAGTGGTCTGAGCTTCATATTTTGAGGTCTCTTAATCATAGTGAACAACCATTCTCATCTTTTTCTAGTTTGGTTTCCTCATGAGAAGGCGAAGGCGGCTTGGCATCCACATTGTCTTCTGACTGAATTTTAGAAGGATTTTCACATGAAATGTGTTTAGTATGTACCGTGTCGAGGATTTTCACTCCACGGAATTTTGGTTACGAACCAGAGAATATATTCAACATTGTTGTGTTTCCATGTCAACATGAGTGAGGTGTGATGTGCTTGAATAGTCGTGCCTACACCTTGCCTACTGTGGAGTTGGCCTCAACTTTAAGAAGGAAGTAACCTCAAAAGTGTTTATAAGAAGTATTCATATCCAATTTTTGGCTCTGTTGCTTTTTTAAGCCCTGCCAAGATACCTGCGGGAACAGTTGCAGCTCCGGCAATTGATAAATGTGCACACCAGATTTACTTGAGGAACCTTCGTTGAAGGTTGCCCATTCTTCCGATCGGTTGAAAACCTATCTCTGGTGGTGCTGCTAAGAGAATGTTTTCGGTTGTGTGTATGTAAAATTGTAGATAGCCCTTGAACAAGACATGTAAATTTATGGTTGATTATTTTTCATACATTGAGATTCTCTCTTCTTTTAATGTGTTTCCCATTTAAAGATTTCGGGTTAACTGGTCGAAAGGCGCCGGCGGTGTTGAGATAGAAGGGAAAAGATTCACACTGCGTCAAAGCCATTGGCACACCCTGGCCAAGCACACTATTGATAAAAAAAAAATGGCATCCCTTAGAAATCCATATCGTGCACCAAGCGCAGGACGGTGAAAATATTTGTTATTTATACGGGAACAGAAGTAACAATTTGCAGAGTCCACCTATATTAACAATGAAGTTTGAATCTACCATAGCGCATTGAATTTTATGTGGGGCATTGGATATCAAAGTCTTTTTAATGATTTTTGGTGGCATTTCTCATCTTATACTGAAGACAAAGCGACCGAGAGCCTTTAATATCATTGCCACAAGAGGAATTTGTTTTCTGGTAGTCAGCTGTTGGTGATTAATTGGTAGTCATATCAGCGGTTGGTGAATTTATGCTGTGAAACCCTTGTAAATTGCAATATTGAGTTGGTTTATATATGCGCATTGGTCATTTTAGTGTGGCTCCATATACTGTGCGTTGGTTGTTTTGGGCTATATCTGGTATTTGTATTTTGAAGACAGAGTATCATATGATGCATGAATTAATTACTGGGCATATGCGTGTGTCTGAATAGTTCTGGGAGACCATCATTTTCACACCACAACAAGCAATTTGTAGTTTATGAGATTATGTACAACTCTTTCTCTAGCGATCTGTAATCCCACAATTGCAGCTGCTCCACATGCTATCATCAATAGTTACAAGAATGTATTAGCAGTCGCTATTGAATTTGACTATTATTTTCCACTGGCCAAGAAAGTGAAGGAGTATTTGAAAGATCCAATTCAATTTAAAGTTGTTGCTTGTTCAATTTACTTGTTCCTATTGTGCAGTTTGGGCATAAATTTATGTGCAACAAACAAATTTTTTTTTCTCAACAGATTCTAATGAGAAGATTGCTTTAATTTTTGGGGTGATATCAACATTATATGCACCAGATTGTCTGGTATTTGTTGCAAGCATTGTGATTATTTAGGGTACATTTTCACTCCAAAACAAGTTTCTAGTGGTGCATTTCTATTGAGAAAAAATGGCTACAATTACTGAAGTATTAGAATTCATGAAAACTCTTATACAATCCACTGTTGATGACACATTACAAATCAGCAAAGGCTCTCTCTCAAAAATTCAGACATGTCTACAATATGCACAGGAAAAGATTGATTTTTTGCAGATTGAATCACAACTACAGCAAGAAGAGCTACATCAAAATAGACACCATTTTGAACCTGTTTTTGTTCAGAACATTGAGACTGCAACCCATCAACAGCAAGTCAATAATGTTACCGTTCATTCAAATAAAGCAGCAGTTGTACATGTAGATGCAAAAACTCAGTCAACACTTCCCAAGCCCATCATTAGACCTTGGGAACAACTTGTCCACAACAAGCACATAAATGGTCTTGGATATGACAAGGACTTGTCCTTTCGTATTCCAGACTATGCCAAGCCCATACAGTTTCAGAGTGCTGGATTCATTCATGATAGTTCACCTGCTCCTCATTACAGTTCACCTCCAGCTGTTCCAGATTCTGTCCCTCTTCCACATCAACAACAACAACAACAGATCGTGAAATGCCAACACTGTGACCGAGTTGGCCATTTGAAAGATCACTGTTTTGATCTTCATCCATGTAAGCACTGTCATAAAACCAGTCATTCTTCACACAGATGCTTCAGAAACAAACGTCCTGCAAGAACAAAGATTCATCTTGGATGGATCGCTTCTTGGCAATGGGCATCAACAGCCAAGAAGATATTCCAAACACATGTCAGAACTTGTTCCAGAATATTGAACAGTCTTGTAGTTGAGTTTTCTCCATCCTCTCACCTTGTATCTGACAGGGGGGGAAATGATGGTCATCTACAAGCTTCAAAGTCACATCAAGCGAACCTGAGCCACAACATGCCACACCAGTTTTAGAGTTGTAGCCAGAGACAAATATGCCCCTGAGCATGTCTTCAGTTAGCAATCTGGGACACTTCCTCTAGCAGAAGACTTCAGCTTCTTGCCAGTTTTGGAAGAATTCCAGAAACAAAATTGAGAACACTTCCTCTAGCAGAAGACTCCAACTTCTTGCCAGTTTTGGAAGAGTTCTAGGAATTGCATTAAGCATTCCAGAGTTGTTGGTTATCCTTAAACCATCACAGGTTGAGACTTCCCTTTTCAAGTTGAAGTTCTCCCTCTTATGCGGGGTGAGACCTCCCTTTCATGGTTGAAGGTTTCCCTCTTTAAAACAATAGGATCACTTCCTCTAGCAGAAGACTTCAGCTTCTTGCCAATTTTGGAAGAGTTCCGGGAACTGCACTAAGCGTTTTAGTGTTGGTGGTCATCCTTAAACCACTGCCCTTTATACCAACATTTCATAGAGAAAATTCAGCCTAGTGCTGCCATGCATTTTTTGCACATTTTGTATTACAGCTCTCTTCTTGGACTCATACATAACCCTTTAGATTAAGGGGGGGAATGTTGGACACCTAATCCTCAATGGGTTAGTGTGGAATCCGAATGGAAAAAAGGAGTCCAAGAGACCTTGGGATGTGAAACCCAACGGTCACATATTGTACTATAAATGTATATCTCTTGTTAATAAAAATTGTGCTCACATGATTTATCATTCATATTGTTCTTGCTCCCATGTGTGTTTAACAAACTTCATCTCTGTTTTCATTAAGTTCAATAGTCTGATTTATTCTTCTTGAAAAATCATTAGGTTCATCTGTTGAATCTGCAAGAATTTTAAAACAGGAAAATCCTAGGGAAGATTGCATCTTTCCCACAGACTAATTGAAATGGATATTTTCCAGTTGATCTCTTTGGATTAATTTTGTTTGCCCATACTACATAAATCAAATGTGAATCCCAGCTCTTCTTATGATCAGCTAGAGTCTTTTTGATTACCTTTACTAGACTTTTGTTTGATGACTCTGCAAGGCCATTACCTTGAGGGTAGTATGGAGTTGAATGATGTAACAAAATCTAATATTTCTGGCAAAAGTCAATCATTTTAACACTAGAAAAAACTGCTGCATTATCAGTGACAATTTGAGTTGGGCAACCAAATCTAGATAAGATATTCTCCTCAATAAACATAATTACTATTGAATTAATAGAATTTCTGATTGGAATTGCTTCCACCCATTTAGTAAAGTAGTCTATTGCAATGAGGATCCATCTATGCTGATTACTTCAACTGGGGTGAATCTCTCCAACAAAATCTAATCCCCATTGAGAAAAAGGTGTTGAAACTATTGATGGAACAAGTGGAAGAGCTGCTAATTTTTGTTTACCAGCAAACATTTGACAAGGAACACAACCTCTGACCTTTGCCCCTACTTGTAAGAACAATGTGGGCCAATAAAATCCTCCCCTCAGAATATTGTATGCTATTTCTCTCCAAGCATAATGTCCCCCACAAAATCCTGTATGAAACTGATCAATGATTCCTTCAGTTTCTGATTCTGTTAAACATAATGAAAAATATTCAATGGATCTTTCTAGTATAAATTTTCATTTATAATGAAGTACTTTACTGATTTTAATTCAAGGGTTTTACATTGGGTTTTGGAGAATGATGTTGGACACTCAAAATGGATCAAGAAATTTACAATATCTTGATACGAGTTTGACAACAAGAATTTTTCATCAATGTGTATAGGACTGATCTACTCAGTAGGTAGAGGTTCTTGTGGATTATCCCCTTTAGGATGAAGGGAATGTTCTTGTGGATTCTCCCTTTCTACAAGGAAAGAAGGTTCTTGTGTATTCTTCCCTTGTATTTCTAAAATAGAATTGATTCCAAGTACTTTGCAGTTGGATTCAGCTAGAAGCTTGGCTAATCCTTGACCTTTTACTAGCTTGGTAATCTTGATAGTTAGATCAAACTCTAGAATTTGAGTGATCCATCTACCTCTTTTCCCATCAGTGTCTGGTTGGGTTAGGACAATTTTCACAACACTATTAGGGACATAAGCAATAATAGGTGAATGTAAGACATACATTCTGAATTATTTTAGGGATTCAATGAGGGCATAGGCTTGCTTCTTAATGATGTCATACTTAAGCTCAGCATCTCTCATAACCTTGTTGAAAAAGGATATGGCTTGGTCATGGGAATCTTCATTTTTCTGTAATGGAGTGGTAGTAAGGGTTGTTTTAGAGGCAAAAGAGAAAATACTAAATGGCTTAGTATAATCAGGGATGGCTAAGGTGGGAGCTTCAAAGATAGCCCTTTTTATTTGTTCAAATGCATGCCTAGAAGAGGTAGTCCATTTGACTTCATGGTCCTTTCAGAGCATGTCAGTTATATATTTTACAATCTCTGCATAATTTGGAATACACCTCCTTAGAAAATTAATCTTGCATAGAAAAGCTTGAATCTCCTTCTTGTTTCTAGGTAAGAACAATGTTTCAATGGAAGATACTCATTTGGGGTCAATTACTGCTCCCTCCTTTGAAATTATATGGCCCAACAATTTTCCTTCTTTGACAGCAAACAAGGACTTCTTAGGGTTCAATGATATTTCAAATTTTCTACACCTGTCAAAAACCTTCATCAAGTGCTTTAGATGATTTTGATCTAATTTAGAAAAAATAGTTATGTCATCAAGATAAATAACCATAAATTTATTCAGCTAACCCATAAAAGCTATGTCCATAGCTCTCTGAAATGTTGCTCCAACATTGGTTAAGCCAAATGGTATCCTAGCATACATGAAAGTACCCCAGGGTGTAGTAAAGGTTGTCTTCTCTCTGTCTGTTGTATCAACATTCACCTGATTGTAACCTGAAAAGCCATCAAGCATAGAAAGTCTTTATGCTCCTAAAACCATTTGAAGTAACTAATCCATTTTGGGCAAAGGATAATTATCTTTTAATGATTCCTTGCTCAAATTTCTAAAATCCACACAGAGTCTTATTTCTCCTTTTTTCTTTCTAACGAGAACTAGATTTGCAACCCAATTAGAATATCTAAGAGGGAGGATGATCTGAGCATCTAGTATTTTCTTAATCTCCCTTTCTATAGGTAGTAGAAGGGCTAGATTTATCCTTCTATGTATCTGTTGATAAGGTTTTGCTTCTGGCTTCAAAGGAATTTTATGTTGTATTAATGAAGTATCATAGGTCTTTAGATTAGCATAAGTCCAAGTAAAAACATCCCTATAATTTTGCAGTAACTCAAGATATTGAGATTTGATCTCAGGGTCTAGAGATGCACATATTTTTATGATTTTGATATCTTCATCAGTTCCAATGTTAATCTCTTCTATGTCATCTTCTGAAGAAATGGACTGAGGTTTTCAGAAAATATCATTTTGATCAAACAATTTTTCCAAAGGAAAAAGTCCTTTTGGAATAAAATTATTAGATAATTGAATAATGTCATGATTAGCAATTTGGGTTTTAAAATCTGAAGTATCATTTCCGTCTGCATTTTCATTTATTTCAGTTCTATCTTCATCAATTTGTAGAAATGAAAAATCATCTATTACCTACAAAAATGATTTCAAATGTTCATCATCTTTGAATATTTGCCAATGTTTCAGATTATCTGGGATAGATGGCCTATATTTGACTTGTATCTGATAGAGTACATCAGTATGATCAGGAATTTTAAAAGAGCTAGTAGAGATAGCTAAGGCATCTGCATGAATATTCTAATCTCTGGGAATATGAGTCAAATTAAAAGCATCAAAGAAGTTTTCAACTGAATCCCATACTTCATTTCGGTAGGACCTAAGTCTTGGGTGCTTGGTCTAGAAAACATTTCTTACTTGCTTAACAATAAGTTTTGAATTAGTAAAAACACTTAAGTATTGAACTTTTAAGATTTTGGCTAGTTGCAATACTAAAAGGAAAGCTTCATATTAAACCACATTATTTGTAACTTCGAAGTCTAATTTACATGATTGGGTTATATTCTATTTTTCAAGTGAAATTAAAACTACTCCAGCTCCTGCCCCATATTTCGTGCAAGAGCCATCAAAGAACAGTTTCCAAATATCAGTTTGGTTTGGTTCAGGACTTTCAACTACCTCTTCAATTTTGACTTGAGTTTTATGTTGGTTTGAAGTGAATTGAAAACAACCAAGTCTTGATCTATTGCATAAATTGTATGGTTCCTTGGCTGACCAGTCTTACAAACAGTATGTACAAATCTTACCTCTCTATACAATCTTAATTTCTCTCCTCCATAAATAGGAATAGTAGCATATGACATATACATCTGTAGAGTTCCCCCTAATTTGGCACAACAAGACCAAGAATGGAGCATTCCAAACTTGGGAGGGATATCTGTGACAATAATATCAAGTACTACAATTTTCACTGGAATTTGGGCAATGGTAACCACTATATCCTTGATCAATCCCAAACAGGGCACCCTTTTAGAATCAAAGGTGTACAGGTCATGGTAGCATCTAGTTATGTCGAGTTTCAAATGGTCCATGATAGATTTTGGCATAAGGTTGTGTGATTCTCTTGAATCAAGCATACAATTATACAACATGGAATCATTTGTTTTAAGAGTTACATAGAAAGGAGGCACTATCTCATCTATCATCTCTGAACTAGGGCCAAAAACTACTGTTGGTTTTTCATCTTGCAGACTTATTACATCACCTTCAGCATCAACCGAGGTATTTTGTATCCATTTTGTGACTTGGTTTTTGTAACCATGGTTTTTAGAAAGTTATGATAGTGGAATTGGGATCTTAACCTTCTCTAATTCCTTTTCAATATTAAATGTAGTCAAAAAAAATTTACCAGTTTGGGTAGTATTAATTAACTGATCTAAGGGTTGAATAAGAGTTCTTTGAGCTTCAGTAGTTTTGGTACGTGGTTCAATTATTGGAGTTTCTTTTGGAGGTTTCCCAGGACCAGATCTAGGCCTAAGATCATACCTCTTATTTAATTCTACAATTAAAAATTCAGAGAAAGCGTGATATTTAGAGAATTGTGAAGCTTCCTGATCTTCTTGAACCTGATTTTGTTGTGAGAGAGGAATGATGACTGTTTGATTGGAAGAAGAATCCATACTATTAATATATTTAGTAATTGTCATAGTATTATCATCAAGTTGTTGGTCATCTATCAATAGAGGAGTAGGAACATGTTGATCATTGCTAGGTCTCTGAAGAATTTGTAGTGGTGGATTTCTTTTATACTAACCTTGATTTTGGTTTTGGGGTCTAGTAAATTTTTGTTGTATTGTCCTAGGTTGGGTCTCAATCTTTGAAATCCTATTTGATAGGTTTCTAAGAAGAGATGTTATTTCATCTATTTTTAAGTCTTCTCATTTAGTCTTAGAGGAACTAGAGGCTTCTTGAATAGATTTGAGTTTTCTTTGGGCCTTTTCTTCCTTAAGTTTTAAAGAAGTTGAGGCTATCCTATTTGCTTCTACTTCTATAGCATTTGTTTGCATATCTTCAAGAGTTCTTGAAGTTATCTCTCGTAACATAACATCAAAGTCATTATCAAGAGCTTTAGAAAATTTAGACTTAGCTGCTGCTATAAGGGGTTTACAATCAACAGGCATTTTGTGATAGAGTTTATTGAATCTTTAAATAAAATCTGATACTGGTTCACTGAAGTTCCTTTTAAGCTCTTCAAATTCTGTGAGGAAGTAAAGAGGATCCTTTTTCACACCCAATTTATTTTTAAATATGGTTGTAAGCTCTTCCCAATTTCTAATGGAAGCTGTTGGTCACTGCCTAAACCAAATGCTCACGTTTCCTTCAAGTGATTGTATAAACAATATCATATAAATGTTTTCTTGATCAATATTCATGTTGTCTACAAAGTCTAGGAAATCTTGAATATGGTCCTTAGCTGAGGGACTAGTTTCTCCATTGTACTTGGGAAGGTATTTTAAGTATCCAGCTAGGAATGCATCAAGGTTATTAGGTTAGACTAAAGCAACATATCTAGCCTATACAATAGGTCGGCAATCCATGACAATAGGTGTGTATGAGGTGCTTGAAGTTTATGAGGTTGTCTAGGTGGAGTATGTGGTGTTTCTGTGGATGTAAATGATGTAGAGGATGAAGAAGAAGTAGAGGAAGAAGATGGTGATTCAGGGGTTGATGAACTAGTTGGAAGTGAAGGAGGAGGAGATCTCCTGAAAGACTTCAAAGGAGTCTTAAGAACTAACTTTTGGACCTGTAAAGGAATACCTTCTTTTGTTTCAAATAGAGGATTGGAATATATAGAGAAGGTCTCCTCAGGTTTTTCAGAAGAAGATGCTTCAGGTCAATCAAAAATGGAAGGAAAATGATACGTGGCAGGGGATATGAAATCTGTGGATTTATATTCTGGTAGATTAACACCCAAATCATATTCAGTTTTAGGTGATCCTAGTGGTAGTGTGGGTATTGGATGAGATTCTAATGAGTGAATAAGGTAGGCTAACTTAAAATCAACTCCTTTATCTAGAAGTTCAACAACCCTAGGTGATAAATGGGAGTAATCAGGATCAGATGGGATATTACTATAGGGGTCAAATGATTCTAATTCTTTAGACTATAGGACTGAAAAGGAAGAAGAAGATGGTCGGTGTCCCCTTTTAGAACTGGTTTTTCTCATAAGCCTTTCAGGATCTGATAGAGGGCTAACTATGTTAGCTTCTGAACGAGATCTGGTATGTTTAAAAGGTGCCAGCGTGGGAGTGTGGAGTCACCTAGGTGAATGATTTTAAACTTTCTAAACCTTTAATCACCTTAAAGGAAAAGAATGAATGAACATCATTGTCCCAAGGGAAACTTAAAAGAAATTCAAATTCCCGGCAGTGGCGCCAGTCTAATGTTGTACCTTTGAGATAGTAGTAGCTCAGCTACCAATGCTAGAGCATCTAAAATAATTGTTTTGGGGTTTTTGGTTTTAGTTTGGGAAGACCAATGAATGAAGATAGATTTAGAATTGAAATAATTAATCCTTTGGATAATATTAATATCTCAACAAAGGGCTGCTATAAAAATTTACACAGTGATATAGATCAAATAGTGGTGAGAGGAAGACAGAAAATAATATGATTATCACAGTTTCTAGAATGTAAAACAGAACAATCATAAGTATGAAAACCTTCTAAACTATGTTCCAAAGATTCAAGGTAATATACTTAAGCTTACAAAAGAGGTTGATGATTTATTGATTAGAGGGGATTAGCTAAATATACAGTTCATTAATCCATTCTCTTAATAGATGATCATTTTAGGAGCTTATAGGAATAAATTGAGACACAATTATTCCTACCTAGATATCTCTATAAGTCATAAGCATATGAAGGAAAACATAATGATTGATAACTAGAAAAACTTACAGGATAACACAAACTGTGTAAAACTAAATTCAGAATCCTCTGCTTTGTATTAAGGTTCCAGAAAGACTGAGTACATCAAGTGTCTAGAAAAACTTCCTTCAAAGCTGCAACCAGGTTCAAAGTAGAATGCATAGTCATAACTTAACAAGTAATGAAAAATGAACCTTGAACCTTAAACCCTTAAAAATTCGAGAATGGAATTATTTATACAATAATGAAACTAAGAAAATATCCTAAAACTGATTAAGATTTATTCTAGGAAAGGAAAGATCTTCATGCAAGAAGATAGGGGAAACTATTGAACTGTTTATTGGTGTCCCTTTTAATCAGGTTGTGCTAGCTTTGTTGTTTCATATTTTTCCCCTTAAGATACTTGATTGTTTGTATCCTTTACGCTGGTTGATTCATTCATTTGATCTTTCATCTGATACTCTTTAAACTCTGTGAATATCCTTCGACCTTGCTCAGTAACCTTTACTGTGCATTTCAAGTTTTTACTTTCTTTTTCAACAGTAAGATCTTAGTATTTGTCTCAAACTGTACGTAGGCTTTTTCTTTGTAAGCGTGGAACAAGAGTTTTTACCTACAAAACACAACATTTGTTTAGAAAACATAGGTGACAGAGAAGGACATCAATGGATTTATTGAGCTTGAAAGGATATTGGAAGGAGTCCAGAGTGTATCGATAGGTAAAACAATGGTTTTATTGGTCGCAAAGGCTTATGGAGGCTTCACTGTGTAAATGGGTGAAACAAAGCCAAAATGGTGATTTTTGCGTTTAAACAGAAAAACATCTTTCTTTTTGAAATATGGTGCAAAGTGAACAGTGGTCATTTTGTGGTTATGCGGGACGTGGTTTTGGTTTTCATCGCACTGCTTATGAGGCATGGGCGGTTTTGGGAGGGGTCAGTCGATACAATCTGAGCCTCACACGTAGCAAGGGGAGGTTAGTGGAATACCGCTTTTTGGGAGGGTAATGCTCAGATAGAGAGCCAACCCAAAATTTTTGAGGGTCGTTGGATTTGAATGCACGTGATCGAATGGTGGTGGAGCGAAAGAGCAGTGCGGAGGGGACCAACAATTAATTATGGAGGTATGGGCTTTATTATGGGTTAAAGACTAAGATTAGTGGGCTTTATGGTTAAAAAAATGTTTAGGTTGGTTATTCGTTTAAATCATAAAAACAATTTAACAAAGAAATCCTTTGCAAAACAAGGTATGGCGGACTTGAAAATTCGGGCAGATAGATGATGTTGGGTTCGAGTTCATCACATATCGCAATCGCAGTTTAGTGAAGGAAGGCCCATCACAAAAGAATGCGATAGGGGTCAGACGTGATGCGGAAAATAAATCATAGATAATAATGCGATTGGATCCGGGTTCCTATCACATATCGGAGATCGCAACGACGGAGGGTTATTGTTTCAGTCGAGACTTGCGATGAGGGGTGGATGCGAAATGTCAATGAATTATGAAATAATTTGCGTTGGGTCTGGGTCCATCACGCATCGCATATCGCAATGCGGAGGAGAGTGCATTAATGTTGAAAGGCTTGCGATCCACCAATATGCAATGTTTTATCGAATACATAGTTTTATAATAAAACTAATGGTTTCGGGTTATTTAATAAAGGAAGTTAATAATATACGGGAAAGGGAAATTTTAGGGGTTTAATACTATAAGTTAGTGTTAATATGAAACATGAGTGGAAAGGGGAAATATACTAAGTATAATTCTTTTTCATGAGTTATTTACTTTTTATAAATACACCAATACTTAGCTAAACATCTTTTTGTGGGTTTTTTGGGTAAAAGGGGATTTAACATGGGGTTTTCACTTTTCCTAGGCAAAAAGGATTTTTACCTTAGGAAAAGGGGTTTTTTTATGGAAAATGAATGAATATGAACTGTATGAAGGTGGGAAGGGGAAATAAGTAAATATAGGAATGAATGAGGATGAGGGAAGTTAATTAATTGATCTTGTAGACCTTCATTTTCTTTGTTTAATTTCCTCATGGACATAGAAACATATGGTAAAACATGATAAATGTACATTTTGTCCAATGAATTATCATACTTCTGCAACCTTTCTTATTCTTACCCTTTGCTTATCCTATCATTTTTTCTTCATTTAATGGGTGTATTTAAGCTAGCAAACCCTTTTCCTTTCTGTCTAGTAAAAAAAAAAAAACCATCTAATTCTAACATTATAACATCCAAGGGCTCAAATTAAACTGATGAGCACCTTATTATTCTCTACCTAACTACTGATCTGCCAAGATTAAACAGTTTGGCCATATCTTTATTCTCCAATTATAACATCAAATTTAAAGCATGAAGCAGTGAAGATTAAACTATTTGACTGTCATGGGTTGTGGCATTTATGACAAGCTGCACACAACCATTATTTTGAGAAAAAATAGTAGAGCATTTAAACTCACTTACTTTCAGAGTTTATTTGTTTTCTTTTCTTTCTAACCTAACATTTTCTTTTTGTCTTGATTTTTTAGGACATCTAACCTAACATTTTCTTTGATGTGGACATCATCATCAAGATATTTTCAGAAACAGTTTTTCTTAATATTGTTATGTCCATATCCTAAATTAACATTTTTTCAAATATTCTATTTTTATTTTTTGACGATTTTATTCTATCTTATCAAAACCAAAAAATACTACAATAAACTATTGGCAAAGTAGGCTAGCTAATCAATGACTATGATTCCACCCTTAAAGGGGAATGAAATAGTACGAGAGTACATGGAAACCACAGCAACCATAGCATATACCCAAGGCCTTCCCAGTAAAATGTTGTAATCGAGGGGTCCATCAACTACCTCAACTTCAACAGTAACTATTTTTCCCCCAAGTTCGATTTGCAGGTTACTCAAAATCCCACATGGAGTATATGTTCTTCCATCAAAAGCTTTCAACGTGATTGGTGATCATGACAACGATGGTGAACCAAGTGTTTTCCAGTAGCTCATGGACATAATGCAAGTAGATTAACCCTCATCAATAATAGTTCAGTGAACACTCTTATTGAGAGCTTTTACTTGGATTAGGAAAGCTAATTGTGTCGGTAACTGTGGTGAATATCCCGCATGGTTAAAAACCACAAGATCTGAATCTATAGGATCTATTCTGCCTATTGCGAAGAGTAAAGCCTATTTTTGGGAGGGATAATTTTGCAACACCTCGAGCATCGACATAGTAGAAGGCGATTGAGCAAGATCTTCCACTATGTTATAATTTTGAGCTACTTGAGCCCAAGGGTTGAATTTCGATTTGTGCACAACTCCCTTTGGTGGTTTTATTGTCAATTCAGGTGCAATGGGTGGAACAACTTCATATGAAGTCAAAGTTGAAGGATGAGGTTGATCAGTGGCTTGATTATTTTACAATGACGGATTTCCATAATCTTTGTTCCTCTTTGACTCCAAAACTTCATTTTGTGGCTTTGTGATGGATAACATGAGTACTTGGGATGTGGAAGCATGGTCTCTTGCAACCAAATGTGTCTCTAGGGTTGGAAACGGATTAGTCAACACTGCCAATGTGTTTGAAGTCTTTAAAAGTTTAGAGACCTCAGAGTGATGTGGACAATCTCTTGTAAAATTCTTGTCATTACATATCGACATGGATATTGAGGTTTCCTTGCCAAAGTAGAGGAATCAGATGATTTCTCTAGAGGGGAATTTTATTTTTTATTTTTGTTTTTCCCCTTTTTCTTACTTCCTGGTTGCTTTGGATTTTTTACTTTGTCAGATGACACGACATTAATCTCATAGGCAAGAATTATTTTCTGATGCATTGATGGTTTGATTGGAAACAACAAGAGTTTGACCAAATGGTCTTCCTGCTGACTATGTGCTTGAAGAAACAATCACACCATCGCCAGAATGAGAGTCCTTACTTGATTGTGGAGGAGGGGGAACACTGAAAGATGGTCGAGGTGCATTGGGAATTTTATCATAAAGTGTGCTAGATTGTATGTAAATCAAATCCAAGTATTGGGCACGAGCAATAACTTGCTCTTCTGTGACAACTCCACCTTTTGCCACATCCTTGGTGATTCATGGCAACAAGGATTTTATGAACCTCTTAGGTAAAAGCTGATTGGTAACATATGTCTTAACAATTCGACGAAGACACTGCTACTCATGAATATGATCTGATATATGGGTAGTAGTAGTCTGTTTAAAGTCAGTTAGGAGTTCCATTAAAGTCAGTTTGATGGAGTCATAACCAGGATTATTAAACTTCGGAATTTGAGATGCTTGTTACCAAGCCTAGGTTAGTGCAGACTAGCTGACAACAGTTTGACTTGATTCAGTTTGTACCGGTTGAGATACAATAGTTTGGACTTGTGATTATGGTACAGTAGTAACAACAAGTGTAGTAGGAATAGCTGACACAGTTTGCATTGGTTGTGTTGGATACACAAGTCTTGGTTGAACTGGCATTGTTGGTTGCCATTAAAAAACTATAATTCCAAATTGGCCTAAATACTATGGGATATTACCATACGGTAGTCCCCCAGAATAAGGAGGATATGGTGAATAAGCATATTGCTCTCCATATTGTGGAAATCCAATATTTAATGGACACATAGGTCTTTTTTGACTAGATTGCCCAGCTTGATACTGATACGCATGATCAAATTGTTGAGTTCCCATTAGAGAAGAACCAGGTAAAATTCTGGTTAAGGACATGGGTGATGACCATGTTGTAAAAGCAACCCCTGAGTGGGTTCCAGACAATGATTGGTAACCATCTGGGACGGACGATTCACCATACAGGTGCGAATCAAGTGTGGTAGAAAACATCGAAGAGGTTACAACAGAAGATTTTGCTGCAGCTGCATCAGATGATACAGTCTGAGATGTTGATGGTTGTTCAACCATAGTTAACTGACCCAAAAGTTGTTCTAAAGAATCAATGGGTACTTGAAAAGAAGAAGGATCAAATGAAGTGAAGAAATCAGGAGTATGAGGGTAAAGATAAAGCCCAGTTCCAAAATGAAACAGGGTTCCACGTGTGGAATCTTCTTCTAATTCCTCCTGTATAGCAATTAAACTTGGTGGAAGAACTTCATTATCAGGTCCGTAAAAGATTTCTGGTGTTGATGGAGTTGAAGTTTCAATAGTTACTAATGTTCGAGGGGTAACCAGTTGATCATCTTCTAGTAAAGTAACAACTTCTGAATGTTCAAATTCAAAGTTTAGATGTTCGGGTAAATGAACAACAGTTTCAGAAAGAGGTTCCTGAACAACTTCAGGTTCAGATGTAACTTCTGTTTGAGCTGGAATAGATCCTAGATTAACTTCTAGTTGAATTGATTCAAATTCAGAAGTACTTTCTTGTTGAGAAATTTCAAGTTGAGGATCAACTTGTAGTTGAACAACTTCAGTTACTGTTTCACTAGGATCAGTGCTAATTTCCTCATGTAATTATGAAACTTCTTCTTTAGGAACAGATGTATCAGAAATAGTTGGAGTAACTGGAGTCTCTATACTTACCGAAATAGATGATTCAGGTAACTTAGTTGAAGAACTAGGAGCTCTTGATGTACTAGACTCAGTTAAGCGAGACCGCTTTACTCGAATTGGTGTCGCTTTGGGAAGCAAAGGTGCTTTGCTTGCTGTTCTCCATGAACAACAGGGTATGGGTTGATGTTCCTCCATAATTGCTGATTAATTTTATTGTCAAAAAAGAAATAAACAAAAAGGGGCATACTAGGCAAAAGGTTTACCAAGCAACTATGAACTGCAGAATACCTCTTGGTGAACCAAGAAGTACAAGCAGGCAATCTCCCCGAATGCTGTGTTCAGCGTATCACAATTTACAAGGTAGCCGACTCAGTTACTTAAGGATGGATAGCAACCTAGAGTTGTCCTCCCATATATACTCGAAGGTATGTGGAGGCCCAGTCTGTATAAGTGTTGTCTAATGCAAAAATGCACAGTGAGAGCATTCCCATATACTTTACATATTATAACACCGCCCTATATACCTGAAGGTATGTGGACGAGCTACGATATACTCACATACGTGGAATGAGGTATCACACTCGGGATGTATTGCAGACAAGTTAGCGGTAGCTCCTTTTTTTTACGATGTCCGAACACGTCTCTAGCCTGGAACCACTAAATGTTGTTGTTAATGACAATGCTCCATTAGGTAAATTGATGTTTATTTTAAGTTGATCTTGCTTAGGAATTTGACTTTCAAGTTCACCACGTGATGTGTTCTGAAATTCCTAGGAATGCAACTACCATGATAAGCATTATTTCCATTCAATTTAATGATGAAAATCCTAGCTATTTAGGGATAGAGCAATCAGATTTCTTTTGATCAAAGAGCAAAGAGCAGAATCTAAATGTAAATTCCCTACACTATTCCTATCAGCACACACAAGATTTTTCAATGCAACATGCATGTATTTCTTTTCAATTTCCCTTAATGTGAATGAACGAAAAGGAAAACTAATTCAAATCGATCAATAAACTCTTTTCATAAAAAAAATGATTTTTCAACAATTTCTTTTCAAGGAAAGGAAGACTTTACGACACTTTCGTTTTCAAAGAAATGAAGAATTACGACACTTTCAACAAAAATACTAATCATATGCACACATCAATGAATCGATCTTTCATGAATGAGGACTTTATGAAAATTCAACTTTTGAAGGAAAAGATGATTTTACGACACTTTCCTTCGACAAAGATCAGTCGACCAAAAACTAACTTTCGACTATAGATTGAAAATGAACAAGAAAATACATAAGAAACATTTATCAATTCTAGTCTAAGTACGGCCAGGTAAGGAGATGAAAAACTATTTTTAGAGACAAGACATCATTAACATTCAAGAAATCATTCAACAGGAGAAAATTGGCAAAAACTTCAGTTCCTAGATGGGAAACTAACCGTCAAGGGATCAACGTAGGGTATAGTGAGAGACAATGTGCTTCAGTGCACTGGTTCTATACGGGAAGCACATTGCAGTGCACTGTGTCCTTCATTGGGTTGCACCTGTGACAGTATGCCATTTTTTAAGGCAATTTGACACAATTTTGACTCAATTTTCAATGAAAGAAGACTGAAATTCAATCAACGACCACAAGTACAATATGTAGAAATGTCTTAAGAGGCTGATAAGATATTAAGATGGATGACCGCACCCCTGTTATAGCTCCAAATCTCACTCTTGATGTTTGTGATGCTGCACTCATGGCCTAGGGCAACCCCTCCTTCCAGACCTGGTCCAAATGCTTAAAAAACAGTGTTTTACTCCCTATACGCGACATTGCCCTGAGCTAAACACGTGTGTATGCGGGTCTATGTATACCCAACCCATGTATATGTCTTAAAACACTTAAAAAAAATAAATTTCCTTAATTTCAGGTGAAGATCACGAGTTTTACCTATTGATTACCTATTAGTGCTCGTGGCCCAAATATTCCCAACAAATTCCCAACTAAAAAACTACTTTGGGAGAAGTATAAAAAGGCTTCAATGGGAAGGCCTAAGTTTGATGTAGGAAAGTGTTCCCTCTGCGGACGGAGGCAACCCCTCTAGCCCTAGAGTGGGTCTGGTAAAAAACAAGGACAAATCAACAACAATTTTCCTTAAATAGTTCAAGTTGGAGACCTACCTCAACCGGTGGTTGATGGAGTTCCGTTGCACTGCTCTAGCTTCCGCTTCCTTCTCCTAATGAGTGATTAACCTAAAACAAAGCAAAGGAAATACACCAAAGCATGCAACCGGATACAACAATGATCTATTTACCCATAAAGTCAAGAAATCATGAGCTATCTAGTACATCACATACAAGACATAGGAAAACATCATTGATTGCATTAATTATGAAATAGAGTAAACTTACAACCAGAGTCTTGACATCACAAGCCTTCTCAGGAGGGTTCAGCCAGCATGTTCCTCGAGCATTCACTCTTAGAGATGGATCTCCCAAATTACAAATATCTCTCACTCACAAGTTTCACACAAGATCAAAATCACTTCACAACCTTCCCCAAGCTATCAACAATCCCACACTTGTCACACTCACACCAACTATCTAACAAGCTCACAATACTATCAGCAACACTCCAAAGACTAAGAATTCCAAACTAGCAGCACATAGCAATGGTGAGAGATTAAATAGGAGAAGGAGTCTCCATGAATGGTGGGAGGATGAGCTTATCTCCAAGGAAGGTAGCACAAATGACAGAACAGCCACGCCAGAGAAAGGAGGGCGACATAAACAAGGCCAACAACCAAGTCTAAAGTCATCTGGAAGGCCAACTGTTAGAACAAATTCGCCCAATCTGGATCATCACGGGCACATAACTAGTCTGTCGTGCTGACATCACTACTGCATAACGGAGCTAGTCATGTCATCGTGGGAAACTACAAGAGACAGTTGCGCTGGCACATGAAATTCGACCATCATGGGAATCACGTGTACTTCCGTGATGGCAGCACTTCTGGTTTGTTTTGGAGCGCCCATCAGCACGTTTATTTGGAAAACAGACACGATGATGCAGAAACCTTTGGAAAAGTGGGTCATTTGGCAACATTAAAGAGCACTTTGTCTAACGTGAGCATGTATGACTTGGACACATGACACAGTAGGAATACTGGAGTGAAGATAGTGAAAAATTACTGTGTAACAGATTCCCCCTAAAGTATGAAGCCTGAGAGAGTGGGATGGGTGAAATGCTTTATGAAACTGACTGAACTAGAACACCACCCAAAAGAAGCTGCACGCAAGTACAACTGATATCTCCGATAATGAATTACATGTAGTCTGGGCATGGGCACAACCATACAAAAGACATATGAAATAGGTCTGTGGTATGGACGCAGCCATCCAGCTAATGAGACCATGATGATGATAAAGATATGGTCGTAGCCATCCATGAAGACTCAGGTATGGTTGCAACCATCCATCAATGAGTCATGTAATCATAAAATCAATCCACGCAGCCCGAACATGTGTAAGCTCAGTTCGGGGTCTTGAACCCATCCGATCATAGTACAAATCCTAACATGCGAATAGATGTGCTGAGGTCAAGCATGATAAAGCATCGCTTGATTACTGGTCAATGATGAAAACCGTTAAAAAGCGCGAGAGAGACCACCAATAATGCCAATGGATCTCAAAGTACTGTCCAGCACAATCCACGAAGTGCGAAAAAGGAGTTGGAGTCGAACACTCGTGGAATCACCCAATCAACGACCAATGATGAAAGTCGATCGTCAGGCGTGAAGAACTTGCCATTGAGGCATGCAAGCTCTAAGGTACCAAAAGGGGATCTCTAGATCAATCTCCTGGATAATGAGCTGAAGTCGATAGGAGATGGCCCGTCGCAGGAGGGCCATAATGTTTCCCCCATCAATGACACGAGATAAGGAACAAGTGGTAGATGGTGAAACAGAGTATCAGAGGAGAAGGCGAGGGTGTAAACTGCAGAAGGCTTATACTCTTGAACATATCAGCGACACGACTCCGGAGGGGGGGTGGCAGCATTCAGGCACCAAGGGATCAGAGGCTCAAAGGAGATGGCATGAATCAGATGGAATGAGGCTAGAATTATAACCAAAACCTATGGAAGGCCAAATGGCGATGTATGGATGTCCCAACCCGACAAGGAGCAAAAGTGTTGATGTTCAAGAGTGACTAGCTGCCATGGAAAATCAATGATAAACCCATTGTTGAGTCCAACCTAGTAAAAGTTTAACGAGCACTAGGAAGGAGAAGCTCGAGTCTCGTCATGGTGATGAGTCCAATGTCGCCAGGGTTTAATGAGTCTGACATGGGTAAAACTCTAAGTCTTTTTCATGTTTAGGGAGTTTGAAAAAGACACAGAAAAGAAAACTTCAGGGGGTCCTTTTTCATAGAGTTGTGTCTCTCGAGCCCGAAAAAGTATAAAAAGATACTCGAAAGAACCGCCTGACCATTACGATCGAGGAGTAATTTTCGTAACTAGTGACTTCGACCCGAAAAAGTAGAAAGCGGTCGGAAGCACGTCGTTTTGCAACCAATAACGAGCCTGAAACAACAAAAACCCGACAATCTTTTTGTGTTTAAACGGTCGAATAAAGAGCTTAAAGGCGACCGCCTCTTGTTTCTTTTAACGAGTCAAGAGGGAAACTCGGACATCTTTTCATCTTTAAACGGTCAGAAAAGAGCTGAAAGCAGACCTCCATTTTTATTCTCTTTAACGAGTCAAAAAGGGAAAAATACTCGGCAATCTTTTCATCTTTTACGAGTCAGAAAAGAGCTCAAAGGAGACTCATCCTAGAGGAACAAGTGGTATAAAGGGTAGCAACTGGTTTTGACAATGGTGGAACTACTCAAAACATGTAATGGTCAAGAGGCTGGCTAATAAAACCACTCATCGCTACAGTTCCTCAGGAAAGGATAAACAACCAAGTGAAAGCATATGATTGGCCAAAGATATGGTGGCGATGGAATGAAACAACCAAGGCTTATCTAGCAGAATTTAGCGGATAAACAGCAATCACGAGATGTAAATAGGGTATGGGTTCATTTTTACACAAGCTTGAACCATGGAGAACTCTGCTTGGATTTGGTTTCATGTTTACACAAGCTTAGAACGAAAAAATATGCTTGTTGCATGCCCCTAGCATAATGACGCAAATCGAGGTACATGCCCCCCAAGCTTCATTGCATTCAATGAGGTGGATGGAATGAAGGTTCATTTTTGAGATCTTGGAAAGACTCGACTTTGGATTTTACGAGATCTTAATCAAAGACTCGATTTGGAAAGGGAGTTGTTTCATTTGTTAATGAGGTTGACACATTAAAAGAAATATCCTCATAACCCTTGTTTCATTTTTGAACGAGCTTGACACAAGATCAGGAACTATGCTTGACACTCCTTGTTTCATTTTTTAACGAGTTTGACACAAGATAAGAAGCATCCTCAGGACTCCTTGTTTCATTTTTTAATGAGGTCGACACAGGAACAAACTATCCTTGTACACCTTGTTTCATTTGGTAACGAGCTTGACACAAGATCAGGAACTATGTTCGGGCACCTTATTTCGTTTTTTAACGAGGTTGGCACAAGATCAAAACTATCCTCGTGATTCCTTGCTTCATTTTTTAAGGAGCTTGACACAAGATTGGGAACTATGCTCGTAACCCTTGTTTCATTTTTTAACGAGCTTGACACAAGATCAGGAACTATGCTCGTGACTCCTTGTTTCATTTTTTAACGAGGTTGACACAAGAACAAACTATCCTCGTGCACTTGTTTCATTTTTTAACGAGGTTGAGACAGGAACAAACTATCCTCTTACACCTTGTTTCGTTTTTTAACGAGGTCGACACAAGATCAAAACTATCCTCGAGGCCCTTGTTTCATTTTTTAAGCGAGCTTGACATAAGATCGGGAACTCTGATCCAGGATCCTTGTTTCATTTTTTAATGAGGTTGACACAAGAAAAAACTATCCTCGGACTCCTGTTCATGGGCCACATGAGAACATGGCTCCCAAGAGGTCTTCGTGGGATGGAAGAGACACACTCTGGGAGGAATACATGTCATGATGTACCCATGACAAATTGGGTTCCAATGCCCCCAGTACATGATGTATGAGATCAACTGAATGGTCATCAGTAGAGGTGGAAATGGAACGGGTAGCCACATAATTGACCTATGGCAAGGAAGGTACTGCTTGAGAGCAAGAACCGAGAGGGGATGACTACTGCGCATGAGGCACCGGGGGACTAAAGAACGATAATTGATCAATAGTCACCATTCTTCCATCGTGTGGAAAAAAACCACATGGAAAAGGGAAGAAACGAGGGCCCCCATGGCATAAATATAGTCATGGTCAAGGACAAGACTGAAATTTTCACCTTGGACAACCATGATGTCTATATAGACGGTTTTGCCCCGCAAAGTAACGTGAAACTTTGGGAGGATTCCCAGAGGTTGACAGGGTTCTCCATTGAAGGCCAATAGATTCTGTGTGACTGGCACAAGCTGTGGAGAACCGAAAGCTTTCCAAGTAGTGGAAGGCATAAGACTGACATACGCACCCTTGTCCAGAACAGTGCCATGTATGGCTTTATCGTAGGCGTATACTGTAATTTCGAAAGGCACATAGGATGGAAGGTGGAAAATAGTCAAATGACTCCAATCGAAGGTGGCGACCAAACTACTTGGTTGGGGAATCGTATGATTGCCCCCTTGCCCACTAGGAACCGGAAAAGGACTCTCGGGATCAGCTGGGATAGGAGAGTCATTTTCGGATGCTAGAGAATCTGAGGAGACGAGAAGGACATGAGCATGATTCTCTCCTGAGACAAAGTGATCAACAGGTGGTGAACCTAAGTCGAGACTCTTTCCGACCAATGGTTGGTCTGGAGCAGGCAGAGCACAGTCAGGCTCAGAAGAAGAAGGACGTACAAGAGAAGAATCTATTTCGATATCCTTGTCAATGGAGTCTGGAGAAAGCGGCTGATAACCAATGGAAAGTTGGGGTGAAGAAGCTGTAAGACTTTCCAAAACGGCAGATGCTTTATCCATGAGCGGACAAAGGTGAAGGGAATGGATTCCTCCACATAGCTTACAGGGGAATCAAATCTTCCTGTCCTTCTTACCATTGGCAGTTGCTAGAATAGCATCACCTTGAGATTCAGAGGACGATGAGGGACGAACCGGATCGTGAGACCATACTTCTAGGATCCTTGGAATTCCAGGACAATCACGAAGAAGATGGTCACCCTTGCATAATTTACAAGGAAACTTAACCTTCTGCAGAGGAGCACAAGGTGATTCGACCTGGGATGGACTCGGAGCGGTAACTGCACAGGTGGCCTTGGATTTATCGGACTTCTTCTTCTTCTTCGTCTTCTTCTTCTTCTTCTTAGGCTCCTGGTTACTTAATGTGAAACTTTCACCAGGTGAAGGAGGAGAGGAGGAGGAGGAAATAGGGGAAGAAGGCTTAGGCTCGACCTTGGAATCAACATGTCTTGGTTCAGATGAAGGAGACGATGGAACAGGATTCATGACACTCGGGACCACCAAGATTGAAAACAACCATACGGGAAAACCGATGGTTAACCTAGGCAAAGACAAAGTTGCCATATACAGAGCACCGGCATTTCCAAAATAAGGAAATGGACTAGGATTTCCATCTGGGGGAAAACCTTGGCCTGTAAACTCAGGGAATGTTGCCATCGAGAATGAGAAAGAAACCTACTCAAGCTAACGCCAACAAGATCTAACCGGGTAAATGTGAATCGTGGCTGAATAAATTTTTAAGACACAGGAACAAAACTTGACCTTTTCATTTTTAGAGAGTCGAGAAAAGGACAAAATATGACTCTAGTCGCCTTCGAATATTTAATGAGCCTGAAGTGACAAGTGCTCAGATGGACCTTTTCTTTTAGGGAGTCTGAAAAGGAACGAAAGTGACTACTCTAGAGAACAAGGCAAAAGGTTTACCAGACAAATCCGTAAAACTACATATACACCTTGGCAGTCATATGAAAACCAAGGATTTTCTGTACGGAAGTCAATCTTCCCGAATGTTGTGTTCGGTGCGTTACGGCTTATAAGGCGGCAGACAAGGCTTCCTATGGATAAAGGATGATAACCTAGTGGGGTCTCCCCATATACTCAATGGTACGTGGGAACACAATTTCGTACTAGACCACTATTGAGTCACCGAAGGAGGAATCACCTAACCTTGAGTGGAAACAAAAGTGACTAGGTTTAACGACACCGGAGCATGTCTCTAGCCTAGACCTCTAAATGTGTGCATTATGTTCCAATGCATTGTTAGATTTATTCATGTTCATTTTAAAGTTGATCTTGGATTATGTTTCAATTTTTAGGCCTTACCGTATGTATATATCAAAGCCTAGGATGTAGCTAGAATGAATGAAATATTATTTTCTTCAATGAAAACCTACCTATGGGAGGGTAGAGAGATCATTCCCAAACCAAGAAAACCAAGGAAACAAAACAGTCACTCAATGTAAGCAGAAATCAATTCCTAAAGTGCGCGGATACTACTAATGAGAGTTTTTAATCATTCGCTTTTCAATATGCAACTTGAAATGCAAATTCACTTTCACTTTTGCATGTTAAATGAAATGAAATCTTTTTGATTTTGATGCCTTTAATTTAAAAGAAACCAATAAGCAACAAACAAATGTGGAAAAATGGTTGATCCAAACAATCATAATCTATGTCTGGGTAGTGAAGAGAAATCGAATCAATACCGAGATTGGTCCAATAACAATCACTAAACAATCAACCAAAAGGAAGCCAAGCGGAAGGCTCAATCAAACCAACAGCAAGCACAAACGAAATCTTGCAAACAAGAAACCAAGAAAAATTGACCCAAAGGACATGAAACAATAAAACTAGGTCACAAAGCGAAAAGGCAAGATTCGCTCAACAAAGCTCACAAGAGAGTGCCTCAACCTTTAAACAGCGAAAAACAAGTCATCAAACAAGTGAGAATAGCCAGGGGCTAGCAAGACTGATGGATTCAGGAGGAGTCATGGAAGGAGTTTGTTGAAGGCTTGAGATTGGATGGACCTGGAGGATGGTTCTGCTTGGAGCCAATGAGAGGAAGACTCAGGTGAAATCATTCCTTACTGTATTTTACTTATTTGCAATAAAGAAAGACTTGTCCCGTTCCTGAAATTAATCTTCTTCATGCTTATGATGTTAATGTTATGATTTGCATATGAATAGTTGTTTCAATTGTATAACTAACTACCTTTCAATATGCTATGAAGTTAATTTCTTTATGATGCTTGGTCCATATACTGCTATGCTTCTTTGAATTGGTTGTTTTGTAGGTTAAAGGATCGAAAGGAACTCCAAGAGGGTTTGGACCCTAGCTGGATCTACTCGAATGAAGGACCCCTAGGTGCACCTCTCTTTGCATAGTTTGCTTATATTAGTATCATGGTTGTGTGGAATTCTTGTTTTTCATTGTAGATAACCCCCACTCTGATAGGGTATTGACCCAAGACCCTAGGGGACTTTGTCCCTCAACAGAATTGGCGACTCCACTGGGGACAACACTATTGTTGTTCCTAGTTTGGGTTAATTTAAGTTAATCAGGGCTCAGCCTTTGATTTTTTTGCTATAACTGAGTTGTCTATTCCTATAGGAACTCAAACTTTAAGTCTGAATAGCTTTTTCAAACCCCTTTTTTTCTTTTTCTTTTGAACTGTTATATACATAGTTTTGCCAGGTTATAGAAGTGTATGTACGCAAGTTTCCCCATATGAACTCGCATATATGCAGGTTTATTTGGGTTGAATCGCGTATACACACAACTGTGAATTAACACAGTCACGTATACCCTGATTTTCCAAGATTTTTGCAAATATTTCTTGTTCAGTAAATTTTTTTGCTGGTCTAAGGATTTCTTGAGCAGTCAAGTTTGGTTGTCAGTCTTTGTTTTTATAGCAAGTTTTCGGTTTCGAATTCTCTCCGTTTGTGGAAAGTTTTGGTCTTGTTTTGTTTTGTTGCAAGTGTCATCATTTGTGTTCAAGCACACAGGATTTCTCTCTGAGAATCTTGGCTGTTCTCATCTTCCAAAGTAGAAAGATTGGTTTCAATCTTTGTGGCGAACTTTATCTTTGTGACCTTCCTGCTTTGTGTCAAAATTGTGTCTTGTGACCATTTGCTTTTCTTTCTCTTTGAAAGTTGTTGAGTGACTATTTTCAAAGTTGTCTTTCTTGATCTTTTGATCATTGTCACCAAGCTCTTTTTGCTGCTTTTTGGTTGTTGAGAGCATCTTGAAACACCTATTTTGTTGAGTTTGTGCCCATTTTGAGTTGATAACTTGCAAAGTGTTTTGGTTGCTTATTCTTCAGTCTCAAAGTTTTCAATAGTATTTGGAGCACTTTTGAAAAGACATTTTTGTTTTTGCTTTTGAAGAAAACTTCTTGAAAACTTGGTTTTTGCTTTCTTTGGCCTTGTTTTGATGGAGTTTATTTTTTGCGAGTGAAAGTGCATTTTTTTTTGTCTTGTGATTTTCTTTTAGTGTTTGGACAAAAATGAGCATTAGCAACTTATATTATATCTAAACATCTTAAGTGGCTAATTAGAATTGATAAGCAAGTTACTTTCATTCTTTGATTTAGAGTAGTCTTAAGTTTTGCATCAGCATATACTCATTGCATTAGGATATATTTGTGCATCTTTTAGGGCATCCATAGTTTCGTTATTTTTTGTGAGTGCGAAGCTTGACTAAAAGAAAAGAAAAGAGAAATTTATTGCTTTCTTAGAAGTTCCTTAGAACCTAGTAGAAATTTCTTTCATCGAAGAACAAAACGAGTGCATTTGCATATAGTTTAGTTTTTATTAATTTCTTTTGTGTCGAAAACACCACAAGTTTCATTTCCACTTATCCCTTCACTTAAGAATATCCCATTTAAAAACAAGCGCTAATTAAAATATACTAGAACTTTTTTATATATTGTCAATTTAGACACACCAAAAAGTTTTAGCATATTTTAGGGCCTTGGATTAGATGTGTGGAGAGAAAACTCTCCAAGGCCATTTTAAAATATTAAACATAGATGTCTGAATAGCGAGTGCAAATACAATAGCGTTAGGGAGACTAGGAAAGATCCAGATCTACGAGTTAAGCATGAGGGTTTTTGAAGGTAAGGAAGAGAGATACCCCCTCTCCTACTTGTCGGATCTTACCTCAAGATTGTTCTGCCTGGCTTCTGACACGAGTTGGTAACCTTAGTTGCTTCTCCTAGGGATCGACATAGGTGGCTGCGGAGGGGAATCCCGTGGCACCTGAAGTTGACATTGTATCACTCTCAATGGTACTTTTGGAGGGCACCCTTGCGAAGCTTGGGGGCTTGCACTGGCATAGGCTGTTCTTAGGAGGTCAGCGTAACTTCCTCTATTACCTTCGCTGGTAGGACTGGGCTGTCATTATCCCAGACTATCTTCGGAAGGCCCCTTACTTCAGTTTGTTGTATTTTGGTGTCCGGTCCTCATCACCCAGAGCAGAAATACTTGAAAGTTGTTTGACTGGCTAAAATATTTTAGGGACTTTTTAGTGTGTGCTCTATGCTCTTATTTGGCCTAGCTTTCATTTTTCTTTAGTCTTTAATTAGATCTTAATAAAAAAAATTCAAAGTGGTTGACTGATCACCTAGATGGTCTTGAAGACTTTGTGGTCTTTCACCACCAAGTTTACAGCCTTCTCCTAGAAGGCACGGAGGTAATACTTCTGGTGGGTTTCATCTTGTGGCAGCTGATGCATTGGGGATTGATCCTCCCCCTGGAGGCATTAGTGTTCAAGATAGGCTTGGTACTTCTGCAAAACTAGAAAGGAACACCCCAGTTCTTTCTTGAGTTCTATTTCAATCAAAAGATAACATTGAGGTAGAAGAACTCCCAGAATCGTTAGTGGCTCTGAATTTTCCTCTACCTTCTGGTAATCAAGACATGTTACAATACGTTGGGACTCTGATGCATAGACCGTCAAGTCCAGCTCATATTACGTGCTTACCTTCGATGACCACCACTGGAAACATGGCTTCTACCACAAGTGCTACAACCATGTAAACTCCAACATCAGTAGAAGGGAGAGGAACTATTTCCATCCCCTCTGCATATTTATCTGGGTCTTATGCTAGCACATCCTTAGTTGGGTCTACCTCCATTCCTTCTACGAGTGGAAATTCCCAATCCAATGCATCTGGTTCTAAATTTTTCCCGTTTGGCACCCATTCACAGGGTATTCCGTCAGTTCCATTTAGTGCCTCCACATCCATGATGGGTGGGTCGGCTTCATTTCAAGGTTTTCCTTTTGGAAGTGGTCATATACCACATTCCAACTCGATGATAAGATCTATACCTTTTTCTTCTACATGACAAGGTAGCAATCCCTTTCAAGATTGGACTAACCCTGTGGTTAGTGGCATAGGAACTGGGAATCCATTGTTCGGCCAACAAGGGAATAGGCCGTACTCCAAAATTAGTTCATTTCGAAGTATTCCTCCCTTAATCCTTATCAGGGGTTATCAACTCCTTATAATCCTTTGGGAGGGAGCTTCGTTGGTTATGGAGGATTTTCGGCCGGAGTTGGTCAAACTCCAAGTTTTGCTCGATCACAAGGTTCACCTTTTGGCTCAGCTAGTTCTGCTGGTTACTTCAGGCAGCCTGGTGCCTTCCAAAATCTAGGCCAATCTTTTCAGAACTTTGGGAACCCCGCCGAGTCTAGGTGGAATCCCTAAGGTCCTCCTAGGCTTCCTTTTCTGGCAACATTGAATTTTCCAGATCTCATGAAATTAACAAATGATCTAATCAAATACAATCTGACCTGGCCTCCGGTCCCAACCAAACTCCCTTTAGAAATTCCAAAGTTTGAGAGGAAGGGCGGTGAAGACCCGGGTGACCATGTAACTGCATTCCATTTGTTGTGCTCATCAGACTCCCTCATCGATGACTTGGTTAGGTTGAGACTTTTTCAATGCACCTTAATTGGCAATGTGGCCAAGTGGTATATAGAGTTGCCAGGGGGCAGCTTTACATCCTTCGCTGATTTGGCTAATATTTTCCTAAATCATTTCCGGTTGCCCGTCTATTATGATGCCAAAACTGAACTTCTGGCCAATTTTCGTCAGGATATAGCAACTCACATTTCTGATCATGTTCAGGAATGGAGACAGAGGAAGAGGGTCATTAAAGCCGAGATTCCTCCTGAATACCGTCTCAAATGGTTTTTGAAATCTTTACAACTAGAGATCTCTAAGGATGTCTCTCTGTCTGGAGTCTATTATGAAGAGAAAGCTATTTTTAGGGCCCAACAACTATAATTGTTTTACTCTCAGTCTGGGATTCTACAAAAAATATTGCCTAATGCTCCACGGACTAAGGTTGATATAGCCAAGTCAAAGATAGGTCCCCATGCCAGTGGTATCATTGGATCCATAGAAACCAATGCGGTGAACCTGATGAGCCATTTGCAGCAGTTGTCTTTACAAACTGTTTCTACCAACCAGGTCACATCGTCTAACCCTTCGTCTTCTCAACCCTCTTCTGTTAATGTCATCCAATCATCCAACCCCAAAGGAAATCAAAATTCCAATGGGAAAAAGAAAGGACGAGGTAAGAAAAAGAGTCAAGATGGGAAGACTGACGCAAATAAACCTCGCAGTAATGCTGCCGGTGGTGGAAATGAGTCTAGAAAGAAAGTCAAGTTTTCATGCAAGCTATTCAGTGGAGACCATTTAACTCATCTCTGCCAAAAAATTCAAGACACTCAACGCTCGTTAGGGCAGAAAGGGACTTCTAGTTTTCAAGTTGTGTTAACCAACCCTTTTCCCCAAGGGTAGCAGATGCTTGCTGGTGTGAGTTCAAATCCTGGTATCTCTACAAGGGGCAACCACGAAGGGGAGAAATCATCAAATGTTTTCATGATGGGTTCTATTGTTCATGTGACCACTCGGTCACGTGATTACGGTGAAACTGAAACATCCAAGGACAAAACTACTCCCAGAACTACCGACCTTCATATTGAGCGACCCTCTGTTGAGAATATACCAAGGATACCGAAAGGTTCCGCTAAACGCGCGACTATCAATCCTAATGCTAGGGCTGCCCAGAATTGCTCCATTGTTGAGGTTTTGGCTCAAAGTCCATGTGCTATGTCCGCTTTAGAGGTCCTCTAGTCGTGTCTAGCTCAACGAAGTGCTTTTCTTTCGGCAATAGGGGTAGTTGATACAAATAACTCTTTAGTGCTCACTTTTGACATGCTTAATGTCAAAAAGCGACTCCCTTATCACATGGATTTTCAAGTAAAGTCTACAGACCAAAAAATTAACATTTTTTGAACCATTATTGATGAAGGAGCTTCCACGTGCATCATGTCGATGTCATGATGGAAGGGCATTGGATTGCCTTTGGCTGTTCCTTCACCTATCCTCCTAACAGCATTTGATAGACATTCTCATAAGTCGCATGGGATTATCCTGGCCTTTCCCATATCTGTTGGGGGAAAGGTTGTCAATATAGAATTAGAAGTCATCGATGCTAACCTAGATTACAATCTCCTCTTAGGAAGGAACTAGGTATATGAAATGGATGCCATTGTTTCGACTCTATTTCATGTCATTTGCTTTCCTCATGAGGGGAAAATTTTTAAGGTTGATCAATTGGATTATTCTCCAGTTGATCCTTGAGCAACTTCAGACTCTACTGTTCCCTTAGTGGATAACCCTCATTCGCCTATTGAGAATCTGGGAGTTGGGATGTATTCTTCATTGATGGGTACATTTGATTTTCCCTCTCCTATTGCTAGAATCAATGTCGTTTCATCATCCAAGGAGTCTTCACGGAAAGAGTTCTTCCGAACTCATTATTTTCCAGATCCTTGGACCTTGCCTTCACCTATGACCACATTAGATGAAGGAAAAGTTGGTGGAATGGCATTTCCTATGTCTACAGCGGAGCTTAGATATTAGTCTATCGTCAACTCTGCAGACAACCATTCTACTCCTTTCTCTGAGGAGGATTTAGATGGTGATGTGGCCCTAGCTTGGACCCTTGATTCTACCTCTGCTATGGACTACATAGATGTGGTTTTACCATCCGAGGAACCGATCCTAGAGGTAATGATGGGTGTCGATCGACCTTGGGAAGACTTGCACCATCGTTCATATTTTCTTCCTCCGTTGCAGGAAGTAGAATCTAGGTTCTCTGAGCTGTTTACTAGTGATGTTTGTATGGTATCAAATCCTTTGGCTCCAGCACACTTTCATGTCGAAGGTAATATGTTGGTGATTTCAAAAAAAATATTTATAAACATCTCTAGAAACCCTAACGTGATCGAGAATCTCTTCATCAGAGCCGAATGTTCCCCTGAAGAAATTCAAATTTACACCGACCTTTTTAAGGAGTTTCGAGATGTATTCACTTGGTCTTATGAAGAAATGCCTGGCATTGATCCATCCATAATTCAACATGAGATCAATACGTATGAAAACACTAAGGCGATTCGTCAAAAGCTTCGACTGGTTAATCCTAGGAAAGCAGCAACTATTAAAGCTGAAGTTGAAAAGCTGCTCAAGACGGGTTTTATATACCCTGTTCCTCTTACAGATTGGGTTTCTAATCTAGTACCAGTAGATAAAAAGCAAGGAACAATTTGAGTATGCATTGAATTTAGAGACCTAAACAAAGCTTGTCCCAACGATAATTACCCCATGCCATTTATTGATCAGATTATTGATGAGTGTGCGTGTAATGAGATTTTCTCCTTCATGGACAATTTTTCCGGTTATAATAAGATCTCTATCCGTCCTAAAGATCAGCTTAAGACAAATTTTATATGTCCCTGGGGTACTTTTGCACTACCTTCTAGTGGGCCATGTCATATGCTTTCCATGACATTAAACATATTATCAAAGCACACTTGGACGATTTAGCTGCTCGTTCTCGAAAGAGAACTAATCATCTTATTCACCTTCGATTGGTTTTGAGCGATGTCAATTTTACAAATCCGGTTGAATCCAATAAGTTCATTTTTGCAGTTACATCTGGTCGGTTATTAGGGTTCATAGTGTCAATTGAAGAGATTCAAGTTGATCCCTTCAAGGTAGAGGCAATAATTTAGTTGCCTCCCCCGTCCTCAATTTGACAACTTCAAAGTCTTCAAGGGAAGGCTAATTTCTTAAGAAGGTTTATATCAAATTATGTCGAGATCACTAAAGGGTTTATGCGTTTGCTACAAAAAGGGGTTCCATATGTATGGGATGACTTTGCACAACAGTCGTTCGATGCCTTGAAAAAGGCATTAGTCTCTGCCTCGCTTTTGAGTCCACCGGATTATGGTAGGGATTTCCTTTTATATCTCGCTGCTACATAATCAACCATAGGTATGGTTCTCGTTCAGGAATACAATGCTCTCATGGAACATGTGATTTATTACTTGAGCTGTGGCTTGGTAGGTCCTGAACTTCACTATTCTCCTGTTGAGAAGTCGGCTTTGGCCGTTATCCATGATGTCCAGTTGCTCCGCCATTATATCTTGCTACGAAAATTTTTTGTCTTGGCGGCGGTCAATCCATTCCAATTTGTCTTTAGTAGGTGAGTGATTGGGGGGAATATAATCGATGGATAGTCATTTTACAAGAAGTCGATCTCGAGTTCTTGTTCGCTAAGTCTAAGAAATCTATGGTTTTTGCAGAGTTAATTTCCGAGCTACCTTGTGGAGATGATATTGTTTATGAGGAAAGTTTTCCTGACGAACATCTATTCCTCATCTCCTCAATCGACCCTTGGTATGGAGATATCATTGTCTATCTCTAGACTTCGAAATTTACCTCTACTTTCTCTAAGGATGAATGCCGAAAATTACGTCACCTGGCTAAGAACTATGTCATCATTGGTGATATATTATATCATCGAGGGGTTGATTTAATCCTTCGGCATTGTTTAACCTTAGAGGAAGCATAGTCAATGCTTAATGATTGTCACAATGGAGCTTGTGGTGGTCATATTTTAGGGCTTGCTATAGCCCAACATATCTTGCGTGCCAACTAGTTTTGGCCTTCGCTCTTCAAATATTGTGTTGAAGCGGTCAAATGCTGTCACCCTTGTCAAGTTTATACTCGGAAGATGCGTGCAAATCTATCTCCCCTTTTCCCCATTGTCACTATCTGTCCTTTCACTAAGTGGGGTATTTATTTTACAACTTGTAATATGCCTTCAGCAGTGAATCACAAGTACATTATCGTGGCTGTAGACTACTTCACGAAGTGGGCCGAGGCCATGCCCACTTATAAAAATGATAGTGAAATGGCGGCATTGTTCCTTTTTAATTAGATTATCTCAAGGTTCGGTATCCCGAGGGATATTGTCACTAACCATGGGGGTCATTTCCAGAACCAACTAATGTCTGAATTGGCTCTTAAATTGGGTTTCTGGCAGGAGCATTCATCTCCATATTATCCTCAGGCCAATGGATAGGTTGAGGTAGTGAACAAAACCCTTAAGATGATCCTGCAAAGGATGATCGACAAAATTGGTCCAATTGGCATCTTATGTTGTGTCGTTGCTTTGGGCATATTGAACCTCCGTAAAGACTGCTACAGGTTTTATACATTTTCAGTTAGTTTATGCGATGGAATCTATCTTCCCTGTTGAATGTGAAATTCCATCTCTTAAGTTAGCTATTGAGCTTCTTCCATAGACTTCTAGTCTCAAATAGCACCTCCTTCATTTGGAACATCTCGATGAGTAGTGTCAGCATAGTGCCATAATCAATGAGGCTCACAAGAAAAGGGTTAAAACTCAGTACGATAAAGTTGTCCGTCCTCGAGTCTTTTCTGAAGGCAACCTTATCTTGGTCTATGACCAAGATAAGGACACCTTGGGGGCAGGATAGTTCAAAACTATGTGGTACAGTCAATTTATAATTAAATGAGTTTTAGAAAAAGGGGCATATCAGTTAGTCGATTTTGAAGGAAACAAGTTGGTAGAGCCCCGAAATGGGCTCTACCTCAAGAAGTACTTTTCTTAAGTAGCAGCTAGGAAATGGCTTCTTTGTACATTTTGTAGTTTTTGTACATATCTCATCGGGAGTTTTTGATATCGACACTTTTTGGTTTGTTGTGGAAGGTGTTGATGGATGACTTGGTTTATTTTGGATTCGTCGATGGTGCTAGTCGGAACACTTAGAACCTCGCTTCCTCAGCTTGGGTAATCTACTATCCAATTGGTTGGTTGATGGTGTCAAGGGGAGTCTGCATTGGTCCCACTTCAAATAATATGGCTGAGTATACTGCCGTCATTAATTTACTATCTGAAGCTATTTCTTATGGAATCGATTCGTTGGTAGTATATCTTGATTCACAACTGATAATGTCACAATTGAATAACATTTATCGATTAATGGATCCATGTTTATATCGCCAGTATTGAAGGGTGATTTTGTTGCAAAGATCATTTAATTCCATTAATTATTTTCACATTCCAAGATCTCATAATTGTTTAGATGATTCTATCACTAATCAAGCATTAGAATGGCACATCATTCATTCATCACAATAAAATCAAGCATCAAAAAGTAGAAACTATATATATATATATATATATATATATATATATATATATATATATATATATATATATATATATATATATATATATATATATATCATAAAATATCTCGAGTGTACATAATTGTGTCCAAAATAATATACAAAAATTGGGACTAAAATGCCCATAATCATGTCCAGTAAATTTAATGCACCGGCTCAGGATGAGCAGTTAAGTATGCGACTACTACTTTGGCCACACGCCTAAGAGTGCGAACCTAGTCTCATGGCATGCCAACCACATGATGCTGCATGTCTATAGGGAGATCCTATACAACCTCCATCGGTACTCGGTGAGTTAGCCTCACCAAGTGCCGCTGAGCTGTGTGTATAAGTCACTCTGTGTCTACAACCACCTCTTCGGCACCTCGGCTGCGACGTCCATGCCATGGGAACCCATTTGGTCGTACTGGCCCATTATCTGGAACATGATCATCATATTAGTCATTTGAATCCTATCAAAAATATTTTTCAAAGTTAATTTTTATATTTGAAAAATCATAAAAAATCATAAAATCAAAAACATTTGTTACCTATATTGTCCCATGCCACGTCTAGTGGTAAAGCTAGATCATGATCTCGTTGGAAGTCCAAACCGGCATAAGGGTAATCATCCACGGTGATGATCTACTGCTCCCACCAAGAGAATAAGTCATCGTCAGAAGCAGTCCATGGAACGTCCCCACCTTCTAGTCATTTCATTAAGTCAACCCACCTGCCCATCCATGGATCTCATGGGGTGTTGATCGAAACTAATACTCTAGGATGGAGTGCTGGGACCCTCTTAAATTAGAAGGAGCATAAAATAGATCCATATCTGAAGTTTTTGGTCTGGCACTTCTTGATAGAAGTAAGTTGGATTTTCAAGTTGGTGAGAATAGGAGTACACCAATCAAATACTATGGTGAGACAGTTTACTACCAAGCTCATGGCCAGCCATGAAGCCTGGTGTAAGGAAGTTGATCCGTTCACTCTGGCTATAGTGAACAAGATGATCCTCAATGATAAACTCTCCACGTGCTTGATTGGAATTTGACTTCCAATATTTTTTGGATGAATCGGGCAATAGATATGCATATAGTCCTCGATAGAGAGGCTACCTCGTGATCTGCCTGTGGAATGTACTACCTCTCCTCTCCAGGAAAGGCTAGTGATGAAATAAACATCCTCAATCTCTATCTTGAGTGGCATTTGATCGATCATGAATGAGTCATCCTCGATGCTCCAGTAGTGAATAAGCATTTCGAGTAAGCATGCGTTTGCTTTCATGTTTGGCATTTTGAAGAAATTTAGCAAACTACATCCTCTTAAGGTTTCTAGGGCATTAGGGTCATTCATAACCTCATCATCCACTAAGGCATGCTCTCTTTCCCTCCAAGTGACTCGAATCTTGAAGAAAAAACAAGTTTGGACCGTTAGATTTTTTGTTTTAAAGTTTTCGCGGCGTATACGCGGATCCTTTTCATACATAGTCACATCTAGCGCCTACGTATACATGGGTTGCACATAGCCAACTGGCGTATACACCACGACAAATTTTTTGACATAAACTCAATGGTGAAACTTGAATTAAATTTTTTAAAACCAATCACAAATGAATGCAAGATGAGTTTAAGGGTTACTTAGTGATTTTGGGAAGATTTGAATGGTCGAATTTGTTGAATAGCAAAGCTTACTCCTTTTTCTTCACTCCTTGTGCTCTCAACTCAAATGGTGATAGTGGTGAGTCAAAAAACTATTTTATAAGCTTTGAAATGTAAATTTTTTTCAAAACTTGATTTTGTTTTGTCTCATGTAACTTTTAACTTGGGAGCTTGGAATGTCAAGAATGGCTTGATTTTCAGGACATTTTGGATGCTTTTTTGACAGTTTTGAGATGGTTCCATGACTGTTGATCCGTCATGACAGGTATCGTTTTCTCACTAGCATATACGTTAGGGAAGCCATTTTTCTGTTGCATTATGCATACTAGCCTCCATTTATCAATACACTTGCCATAGGTTTGATCACATCGTGTTGTGGTTCATAAACCATCATCATTCACTGATTTTTAATCATGACATGATGGTAGAGACATCATTTTCATGGGCATCGTAGTTAGCACCTCACTGACATTTGTTGCCCATGCTACTTCGATTTGAGTACGCTCAGGAGTCCTCTGTAGTCTCTCCATGACTTATGCGATGAACACTCATTCCTCTTTGCTTCTTCGCTTTGTTCTGGCCTTATACCCTAAAGGCTCCTTCATGTTGAGTTGTACTAGTGCATTGCATTTTGACCATTTGCACCTTTTGGCCTTAGTCAGCTTCACTTGGACTCGTGTTTAAGCCAACTTGTGACCATGACATTTGCAAAATCAAACTTGCATCCCCTTGACTTCTACAACTTGACACACTCTGAACCGTGAAAGGAACACACCTTTGAGTGTCTTTGACCAGTTTTCGCCTCCTTTCATTGAGCATAGGATTGTTCCCATCCCAGGAACTAGATCATCTGTTTCACCGACACTCATTCTTTCCACTATACCATAGCATTCTTTTATTCTTTTTCCAGCTTAAAGAAAAAGACAAAAAAAATTATATATTCAGAAAAGAGCGGGAACGGGACAACATTTCCATTTATTGTTGGTGGCTAGAGTTAGTTGTGTCGCCCTTGAACAAAGCACTAAAAACAAAGTCTCCTCCATTTGGGTGGGATTTAGTTTGACTTAGGTACACCTTAAGCTTGTTATTGAGTCAGTTCTACCCCGATTGGTTATCTCTTCCAATCATATGGAGGGTTCGTTCATGCCTCTTGCATGACAAACTTATACATAGTCATCATATGCTGCCACATAGTCACATTGATTCGTGCTTTTGTTCAAGGGAAATTAGCCTAAGTCAGCCTCTCTACAGTGTCTCTTGAGTCATTTTTCAGTCGGCCATCCCTGGTTGTTAGTGTCTTGTCTATCATCACGTCAACTACATTGGTACTTTACTTGTGTCAGTTTGAGAAGGTCCCCACTTGACTTCTCGCTGGCGGGTCTTGTCCTTATTAGGATATGTTTTTCATTTAGGTTCTTGTGCCATTTCATGGGCCTCCAAGAAGCAGCTAATAGTGTCATTGTCAATAACAGAAGATGAATACATCACTTCAATAGCAACAACGTGTCAGGAAATTTGGATTAGAAGGATGTTTAGGGATCTATGCCACCACCAAGAGAGAACAACAACTATTTTCTGCGACAACACTTCCGTAATTGCACTATCAAAGAATTGTGTTTTTCACAAGAGGATCAAGCACATTGATGCTAAATATCATTTTATTAGAGAGTTAATTAATAATGGTGAAATTGTGTTGTAGCACTATATGTCACATGAACAGTTTGCTGATATTTTCACAAAGCCATTGACACATGAAATTTTGTTTATCTTAGAGACTCTTTGGGAATTGTCAATGGCGACAGTTGTGATTAAGGGCGAGTGTTGAAAATATTAATCTCAAGTCAATTGTGATTAAGAGGGAGTATTAAAATATTAATCTCAAGTACCGGAGTTAATTAGAGTGACAACAACCATATGTGTGGTACACCTTAAGTGCAGGTTGCGATTTTGTTTGCAGGCTGAAGGACTGAAGTTTTAAGCAGAAGTACAAGCTGAGCTGACCATTCCCCAAGACATAAGATAGTTAAAACACTTAATGAAGAGTTGGTAAATATGTATGGGCAAACATTTACTGCTTAACTCTTACTTGCAGTCCACAAGTTCAGAAAATCACTCATTTTGTATAATCGCCCATCCTATGTCTTAAATATTTTCTCTGTCATGTATTAATGAGTCAAGGTTGTATGTTTTGATAAATATTAATGTAAAATTCATTTGCATATGTAAGTAGAAAGTGGAGGGCGTAGGTTTGAAAGGTGAAGAGAAAATAGTGGAGAAAATTTTGGTGGGTGCGTGAAAACAATAGTTAATGTGTTTTACCCTGTGTTCCTCCGCAACCCATCGTGAAGTGTAAATCAATGTACGAATTTTTATTTACATGGTGAATGAGATATGAATTTATTTTCATGCATTAAAAATCTAATCTAAAGTCTTATTATGTTGCTCCAAGCTTTTACTATATTTTGCCTTGAGTAAATTGAGTAAATTTTTGTGTTATTTAAGTCTCCGTCTAGTTGCAATTTCAAGATAGCTACATTGTTTCGATATATTTCGCATTGTTCACATCTAGGGCATGTCTTCTACATTCTTTTGAAGAGGAAGTTTTGAGGGAAATGATCGAGGTTAGCTAAGAAAACAAGTTATGATGAGTACATAAAGACGAAATGATAGAGAGACAAACAAGGTTCAGCCAGCCATAAATTTTTTGGTGTAGGTTGGAAACCTGACAGATAGAGAAGGCAGAGTGACTCGGTGTAGATCTCATATTGATATCAATGTCAACACCATGCTACTAAGTTAGGAAATGGACGCTAAGTAAAGATAGACAACTTACATTGGCAGCCTAGATTGCCAAAGGCTAATTAGTGTCTGCAACCCAGATTACCAATGGCTACTCCACATGCGTGAAAAAAGAAAACTATGGGCTTTCCGAGGGTAATTGATAGCGATGGAAGAAATTTGATTTGGTCCATAAGTCCATGATTGATTTGGTCCAATACATTGAGGAAATGATATGTAATTAAGGTATTTGATTTGGTTTGTGTTATTGATTTGGTCCAAGATGACAAGGTATGGTTGGGTGGTTATTAGTGCTTGACCTAATCATACACAAGTGGTATCATATGGAAAAACCCTAAATATTGTACTAGCCTAGCCGATGTTCAATGATGGATTAAGTCACTTGTGAGTGATATGCTCTATGGTACAATGTAATTCAAGGAAAGTGGCAGTCTACATATTGGTCATACAAAAGTGGTAATCATATGGAAAAACCCTAAGTATTGTACTAGCCTAGGAGTGATATGCTCTTTGGTACAGTGTAATTCAAGGAAAGTGGTAGTCTACATATTGGTCATACACAAGTGGTAATCATATGGAAAAACCCTAAAGTATTGTACTAGCCTAGCCGATGTTCAATGATGGATTAAGTCACCTGTGAGTGATATGCTCTCTGATACAATGTAATTCAAGGAAAGTTGCAGTGTACATATGGAGAAGTGATGGATATTGTTAATGTGAAGTGTGTCAAGTGATTTGGAATGAAAGTGTACTTTGTTTGATCAAAATGTTGAGCGTAATCAAATAGTATTGGTGTGCAATCTGGTAGATCATTGGAATTAGAGTAAGACAATAGAGGTCAAGAAATTTAATTTTTCTATAGTTAAATTAAATTAGTGATTAAAATAAATTTATACAGATATAAATCCAATATTTACTAATATTTTTCTGTTATAAATTCATTTTTACACTCAAAAACATATTTTAAATAACTTAAATTCATATTACATAATTATAACACCGCGTTCCAACAGAAAAGTAAGAGCATCTAATAATTCTACTGCTCCTAGAAAACTCACTACATCCGTCCATAAATATCCTTATACGCGTACCGTGAATGTCAGATCCAAAGAAACAACATCCATCAATAAATATCCTTATACGCGTACCGTGAATGTCAGATCCAAACAAACAGGGGAGAGCAAAACTCGCTGCCTCGATCAATCAATCCTTTCAGACAGTACATGCAAGACAGAGATGTGGGTTTCAACTGCAAAGAAAGATCCAGACTCAGACAACCTGTGAAGCTCGTGGCCAGATATGGTCTTGGTTTTATTATAGTTTTACGAAAAGCTAGGCATCCGGTTGTTTGTATATACATTAAGTCGCGTATATTGTCTGTCTGAGTGAAACAAATAATGAAAAAAAAACTCGTTGCCTCCACGTATAGTCCAGCCATTGATCAATCCCTCCGTTGGTTTTCACTGCGAAGTCAGATCAAGAACCAAAGTTCCAGTGAAGCTCATGACAAATATGAATCCATTTTTCTGAGGTCAGGAAAAGACTGAAAGGTCTTTATTTTGTTTTATCGTATTTCGACGAAAAACTCGTGACCCCGTTGGTTATATATATACACATTTAAGTACTTTATATTTTTATGTGTATACTCTCAGGAGTTGAAGAGATGCCAAAAGCTTCCTTAATTTGTCACGCTGTGATTCCTTACATTTTTGTTTTGATACTATTCAGTGATGCCAAGCGGTTTCCTTAGTTTGTCACGCTGCACTTCATTAAATTTTTGTTTTGATACTTCTTCAGTGATGCCAAAAGCTTTCTTAGTTTGTCCAGCGTTACAACGGATCCGAAGAGAGGGACTCCACTTTTAATGTATTGAAGTGATTTTGCTATCAATAGCTGGTCATGATTGCGTGTTTGAAATCTTCAGAGGTATTAAAACTTTCATATTCATTATTTTTTTAATGGTTTAAATGTTTTTTTAATGGTTTAACTTTCATATTCATTATTTTTTAATGGTTTAAATGTTTTTTTTAATAGTTTAAATGTTTGAATAATGATTGAATTTAAGCTTTGTGATATATATTAAATTTATAGAGAAAAATTTATAGTGAAAATCACATCATAATTCATTTTGGAACCAACAAATATGATTATTTTGAAACCAATAAACCACACCTATTAACTTGAAAACTAAAACAAATAAATTATAATATTTAAATAATTCTCTATATTTCTACAACTAAAACAAATAAATTATAATATTTAAATAATTCTCTATATTTCTACAACTATATTGCAATGAGGTGGAGTATTTTCCTCTCCATATTTTAGTGGTATGGATCAAAGCTTTATAAAACATATAAAACTTCGATACCATTGTTTGTTTAAATGTCTTTGGTTATGGAACTTAACCTAAGCATCTATTGGAGGTTTATGAACTTTCCACTCTAGGTGACAAGTTAGGTATTGGACCATACGAGGTAGTGCTCAATTTCCTGTGAGCTAGTTACCAAATGTTACTTTAACATTGACAAGGTTTAAATCCTTATTAAAAATTAAGTAATAAAACAAATGTAAAATGAATCGAGGTAACTATATTCAAATTCCTACACAAAACATTTTTGATTAGGTATTTTTATTTCACATTGAAAAAACATAAATGAAGTTATAACCAATTTGATTCCTGAAAAACAAAGATCGTTAAAGAAAATGAGAATTCCTAGATATTGTATGATATGTTAACCATTAACGAACCAATTTAACCATTCAAGTATATTTATGAAAGTTTAATATCAACTTTATATTCATTCAGAATATAATAAAATAAGTTATTAAATAAAATAAAATAATAGTGAATATTAAAAAATTATATATATATTTTAATATAAACTTTATAAAAATATCTATATAAAAATGTTAAGTGATAATAAATATTATAAACCACATTTTTAAAAGCTTAATATAACATCAATCATTACAATACAAAAGTTCATCTTATTTTTAATTTAAATGAATATAATAGAGATTATTTAATATAGAGACTACCCAAATGGTTGCACAATTGTATTGGAACAAAAGAGTCATGAAAATGAAAGAGAGATATTACAATACAAAAGTTCATCTTATTTTTAATTTAAATGAATATAATAGAGATTATTTAATATAGAGACTACCCAAATGGTTGCACAATTGTATTGGAACAAAAGAGTCATGAAAATGAAAGAGAGATATTAGATTAGAGAATCATCAATATTTTTATCTAATTTTTGGTATTTGGAAAATAAAGTACTTATAACATTTTAGGGAGTGTCCAACTTTCAATTGCAAAAAAAATTCATTTTTTTTGTTAGTTAAAAAAATTGTATTGCATCATAATGTCTTCAAAACCAAAGTACAATGTTGTTTCTTTTTATCCTGTAGAGGGATTTCCACTGCCTCCAAGGAAATCAAGACAATCCTCCATCTATCCTCCTCAAAGAAACCCAAAAAAACAAAACCAAACATTTTTGTTAGACAGTAAAATACATAAGAAGAGACTAGATATACTAGCAAACTTACAAACCATTTAGAGTCAAAGGAAGAAATAGGATTTGGGTCCCTTACACTTGAACAGGGAGGACCAGGAGTATCAAAATCACATTGAAAGTTCCCTTCTACATGGACCATCCTTGCATCGAGCCTATCCATGAAAAAAAATTGATTGCTCAGCATTCTTTTAGTATCCTCCAACGAAGCAAACATATTGTATCTATCCACCTATTTATTCTTCAGCACCATGCCAAGTAGTGCCTTCATCTACCATTGTAGTGCAATTGAGTTGAGGTATTACTTTCTCTATCCCCTGGTATGACTAGGGTCAAAAATCTAGCAAGAAACCTCCTCCAATATCTCAGAGTTGAATAAGATTGCCTCTCAACACCCACCATGGTTTCTAAATTCCTAATTCCTCACCGAGTCTCAGGAGGAACAAAATTAAAATAAGTCTTGGTCGAATTGTGGGAAAATATCTAGGCCCTTTGTTGGCCTTGTAAGCTACTGTCACTGCCATCCCTCATACTGCACCTATGTTGCATGGGAGGTATGACATGCAGGAGGGGATCATTCCTCAATTTTCCACATGAATGCCCACAACTTACAATCTGATGAGTGTACCAACACAGAACATGAACACTTATAGTACACTAACTGAAAATAAAAACAAAATCAACTCTAGATGATTGACAGTAGTTCAAGCCAAGGGACATACCACACCTACCAGGAACACATGGGCAATAGCTGCATCCACCCTTAAAACCCATCATTCTCTGAGTGTTGAAGCAAAGCCATAGAAAGACACAAAGAAAAGACGTACCACATTTATACCTCTATTTTTTAAACCAAGCAATCATAACTTCAACTACTGACACGAACAAACTAAGAATAAATTTCAACACCCATCGACTAGGCAATAACACTAAATCCTCAATCTAGGAATAACCAGAACAAGGACCAATTCCCACTGAATCAACCACAGACTCCAACACACTACATTTAACTACCAGACTAACTAAACCAAGACTAACATTACTGAGTAGAGTGACAAAAAAATGGAGAATAGTAAAAACGAACAAAGCTTGAGCAACCAAAAAGAATTGATAAGGAGGGGTGGCAACCGTCTTTCGTTACCAGATGCCAAATTCTTTTGCAAATTCCCACCTCCTCAACAGACTTTCACCATTATCCACTGCTTATAAAACCTTGAACAAAGCACAACATTCTCAGCACCAGAGTCGAACTTGAGCAACAGTAGTACAGGGAAGTCATCTCCTCGACCTTGTTCTAGATCCATGCTCCCTTTCTCACCTCTGGGTTTAAGTCTCTCGCCACCACCCTTTGCGTCAATTTAATGGCCATGTATTTCATTGCGTACAAATGCATGTCAAGGGTGAGTCATTCCCCCTTCCCTTTAATTCCCACCACATCAGTAGGGTGGTGGGCTAGCCCCACAAGACCCCTCTTTGTTATTTGTGCCCACCCTCATCGGTGAATTGCAAAGTTTTTTCATTATTTCTAAATTTTTAATGATTTTTTAATCCATCCTTTGTTAATTTCTTTAATTATGATAGAATTCTAGTTGTTAAAAGGAAACCTATGATGATACCATCTTTTCTCCATGGAATTTCACAAAACAATCTTTATAGCTCCATTGAAAAACCACTAAAAAACTTATGATGTTATGATTCCTTTTGCATGAAATTTTTCCATTCGAAAAATAATCCTTTGGGGATATGTGAACTTGTCTTATTCACTTGAGAGGAAGGGGAAAATCCTCGAGTGAAGGCCAACAGTCATGACAATTCCAAGAGACCTCTTGGAAGATGAAAACCAAGGGTCAGTGAAATTGTATTTATGTGTACCATGTGAATGGGAATGTATGTCATGTTCATCTAACATGTTGTTTATTTTCGTGAGTGATTTCAATAGAGGTATCAGAGTATAATTATGTGATAGACCCTCAAGACATTGATAACGTCATAAAATGGGACGTCAACTACTAGAGCTAAATAACATTAGAAAACATGCAACCAAATCTATTCAAATAAAACCAGAAAGATAGCTTTCATCGAAAAAAAGCTAAGTGTTTCTTTGGTGTAAGTTTCGCGAGCTTATATATCCAAGCCTATAAAAATCAGAATTGAACCTAAAACTTAATTGTTATGTTTCCCTAGTTTTTTTTACCATAATTTATACCTTCAACAATGTCAGAAAACATAGTTTTCTCCTATATCCATTTTCATTATCACTGAAAATAGAAAAATAAATGGATTATCATCTATTTATATAATTTCCTTTTAGGCTGGGCAAAGTAGATTTGGCATTTTCCACTGTGATTGAGATAGAAACCACTATGGTAAAAACCACACTATGATGGAAAATAAAATAATGGTTGAAAATCGAAGCATCTGAATTGTCTGGTTAATGTTTCGAGAAATCTACCCCACTATGATATATTTTACATTTTGCACATCTAGGGCATGTCTTTTACATTCTTTTGAAGAGGAAGTTGTGAGGGAAGTGGTCATTGGTAGCAAAGAAAACAAGTTATGACAAGTAGATGTGGAAGAACTAACAAACAAAGAGACGAGGTTGAGCAAGCCATAAATATTTTGGTGTAGGTTAAAAACCTAATAAATAGGGAAGGAAAAGTTCCTAGGTGCAGACCTGACTGTGGACATCAATGCCAACACCATGCTTTCAAGTTAGGAAATGAACATAGATTAAAGATGGACAACCTGCATTTGTAACATTGGTAGCCCAGATCGCCAAAGGGAAATCAACATCTACAACCCATATTACCAATGGGTAATCTACGTCCATGTTCTGTAGCATGAAAAAGAAAAACATGCGCTTTCCTAGTGTAATTTCCTGGGGTAACAACAATGGAAGCAATTTGATTTGGTCCATAAGTCCATGATTTATTTGGTCCAAAACATTGAGGAAATTATATGTAATTAAGGTATTTTCTTTGGTATGTGTTGTTGATCTGGTCCAAGATGGCAAGATATGATTGAGTGGTGATTAGTGCTTGACCTCATCGTGCACAAGTGGTAATCATATGGAAAAACATTGAGTATTAAACCTTCATATCCGATGTTCAATGATGGATTGAGTCACCTATCAATGATGTGCACTTTGGTATAATTTAATTCAAGGAAAGTGAAAGTCTACATACGGATAAGTGATGAGTATTTTTAATGTGAGGTGTGGCATGTGATTTGGAATGAAAGTGCTTTGTTGGATCAAAAATATGAGTGTGCAATTGTGTAGTATTAGCTTGCAATCTGGTAGACCATTGGGGCCAGAGTGGAGAAATAGATTGGGATTTGATCTGAGGATAGTTTTTCTGTGTTTTGGTGGGTAAATGTGTGTTAGATGTGTGCTCCTGTGTAACACCATGTGAAAAAAATGAGATGTGTATGGAGTTGAACATGCTTGGTTTTTTGAGGATTCCCCTGTATATTGATTGTTGTGCATAGACATGATGATCCATGTGCATTGGTGCAATTTGGTGCATTTGGGTCAGAGATTTGTGCAAGTTTGTATGCAAATTTGATTGGTGCAATGACATCTTGTGAGTAATGTGTGCACTCCTATGTAAAAAAATGCCCCAGGTATGGTGAGAATGTTTTAGAACGATGGAAGGTTGAATGGTCTAGTGTGATGACTTTATGTATGCGTTGAAGAACAATTTGCTAAGGTCATAACTTGTTTGTGGAGGTTTGTTGTGCCTAGTAGGATGTTGCTTCGATAGAAGTGATACACAGTTTCTTATTAGAGTGTTGTTGATATATGGTCATATTTCCACTACCACATAATTTGTATTATTATTGATCTATTTTTATATTGCTACCACTAATGTGTTTACGTGTAGAGAAGGTTTATGTTGCTATTGTGGTTGAGATTATGGTTGAGTTCCTTATTCTTAATGTATTTTCCTGAGGACCATTTTTGGTTATGTTTTTGATAGTGCACATTTATGTCAAGCTTGTGTATTGATGGTTGAGTGAGTATGAGTGCATAGTTACTGTCGATGTGTCTTGAGAATATGATGTTGGTGAATTGATGCAGAAGGTGTTGTGAAATGTATGGTTGAGTAAGATTGTATGTAGGATGTTGGTCAAAGTATGGGAGAGTATGTTGATGTTTGTGTGTTGTGGCTAGGGTTTAATAGTGAGAGTGTGATTGTGAGCATGGAGGTTTTGTGTTTTAATGTTGTTTTTATTGAGCAGATGTACTTTGTGGATCTAGTGTAAAATTTTATGAAAGCAATGTCCATAGTGAATTGAAGGTTGATGCCCTCAAGGAAAGTGGTGGATTATTGATCAGGGAGTAGTGGCTTCCTTCAGGTGGGTGCCTGAGAAACTAACTAGAGGTGGGTACCTCCAACACATGGGTGTCTGCATATTTTTGTGAAAGTGGGTGCTTCCATTAAGTCATGGTCTGGAGTGAGTGGGTGCTCACATATATTGCAATGCAGTGCTTACATATTGGTTGGTGCCAATACATTGTAAAAGAAGATTTTATCTAAGAAGAAGAAGAAGAAAAACATTTAGGGCTTTTTCACCCATAAGGGTTTCCACCTAATATCTAGTGTCCATGTGTTTCGAGGTTATTAGTTTATGATTCTTTTTGTTTCTCTTATGTTTTTATTATGCATATGTTATCTATTATTATATATTGTGTTGGTGATTAACTGGTGTTTAAGATAATCAAGTAAACAACTTGTAAAAATTGTTATAGATGATTCATATGGTAAAATACTAATTCACCCCCCTCTCAGTATTATCAAGCTCCCAACATTGATAAGCTCTGATGGGTACCTATATGTTTCCTTGATTCTTACTTTGTTGTTTGATGAGCTAGTGTGCCAATCATGAGATTGTCTTTGACTTAAGTTTGTGGGTTTGAGATACCACTTTCTTGACATGATATAGTCTTTCTAGTGTCGAACTAGGCTTAAAATCGTATACCAATAATATTCACCACAATAGAATTAGGTCATTTGTTGTGTATTGTTATAGCTTAAAAAGTCACCCCCTTCGGTTTAATAGAAGGGAACAAGATGTTGGAAAAGAGGATGCGAAAAATTGGTATGTGGAAAGCTTCAATAAGCCATAATTATTTCCTTGAATGCTCCCTTTGCACAATAACCTAGCACTACTAGGTTCAATAATGTTTTGTGTTTGGAAAGGAGTAATAGAGGACTAACAATGCACCAGTTACATTGTGATGGAGAAATGGAGTGAAATCTTGCATGGATAAGCTCAAATAGGGTTAAATTTGACCAGTCTAAGTGAATAAGAATCAAAGGGCTAGAAATAATATTGTAGTCGCTACAAAAACACCCAAAATTTTGTTATAACACCAAATTTTGGGCCCCCCTTCTACTTGTCCAAGGTCCTAAGTGTTATGCTTATGCTTTGGACTTAGTTAATTCCCTAGTGACCCATTGTCATGAAACCCTATTAATAGTCATGCTTTAATGATGCATCTTACCCATTCTTACCCTTTTAACATGACCCTCACCCTATCACATTAGGTTTTATTAGGTCATTGTCACTAGTTTGTACTTCAAGCATTACCTTTCCACCGATATGCAATTCAGGTGACAAGCATGTGTTTGTTTTAACAATGATACTTTGGCCATCATTCTTTGGAACATATGAGTTTTTGGGAAACACTTCTTTTTTATCCACCCTTGAGACCTTATAATTTCAAGATGAAATTCCCCTTCATGTTTTAACCTAACCCATATAAATCTAGAGGCACGTCCTCATAAACATTACATCACACTTGCATTTCATCATTATAGGAATCACTTGGCATGTCAACACCACCTTGATCATTAAATTAATTCAATATTTTTTGAGAACTAAAAAGGCTAGTATAAATGTTTGTTCGTGAAAACAAGGCTAGTGCATGATGCATCACCATTTTAAAATGGAATTAGGAGCATTCCCACCATATATTATAGACCTATTATTGGGGGTACTTCTTGAATACTATGCTCACATTTTGATTGTTATAAAGGTTTTTACTTTTAAATTATAGGAAATTATCATGGAAAGCACCCTTGGGTTAATCTAGAATATGGCATGTAGATTGAGTCATGGAGAATAGATCGAGAAATGTCATGATATGGGATTATACAAGGTAATGAGGAAAGTATATATTAATGACATGCACCAGTAGTGTTTGAAGACTAGGTTGAGCCACCGACTCTAAATATCACAATCTTATGATTGAGGATGAAACACTTAATGTGGTGGACCATTAGTCTCGAAAGAATATATATGTGAGATTCACGATCCAACTGCTTTAAGCATTCAAGGATATACATTACACTTGGGAGATGTTTTTACAAAGCCCACAATATAAGGCCTTCACATACATTAAAAAATCACCATAAAATGATGAACATACAAAGAACATTATGGGGGTGAAAATATATAAATGGGAAGTGAATGAGAACTATTGCCACATGGAGAAAAGGAGGAATGGGAAAATATCCCATGCCACTAATGATATCGCATTACATAGTTCGACAATTACCATTTTTTAAATCCACTCATTGATAGTGCATATGTGGGCATTGTAAGGCAGCACACATGTTGCAGGATATGTTGGGGAACACATGGAAAGATAATATGATGAGTACCGACTAGAGAGTGAATGGATCGGTCCTTTACAATGGATGATAAGTAACACACAATAAGGAACATGTTAAAAGGGCAGTGAATAAGATTCATCGAAACATACATTGAAGGAGGCATTAAAAAATAGTTTGAAATAGTGCAATGCAGATGCCATGGGAAGATCAAGGGCCACATAGCGATATTGGTTCTAAAGATCTTGTGTGCAGAAGGAATCATCAAAGAAACTTTAGGTAAAAGCTCAAACTATGGCCATATGCCCATATTGTTTCCAGGAGGAAAATCAATGAGATAAAGACAGATGGATACCCTTTGGCACTACTAGTTAACACGGGGGAGGTAACAATCTAGCATTTTTTTTTACAATTATTCATTTCTGGCATTATTATATATGTTGGTAGTCTAAATTTATAGTTTCTCCTCTTGCTTACCCTTAGAGACTTTGCTTATATGGATGTAAGGCAGTCAGAAATAGAGTGTGTTCCTAAATTTTCTTAAAAACTGGCGACAAATAATATATTCAATAAATTGAGCCACTGTCAGGTGAGGGATTCACCTCGAGATTGTCTTTGGCATAACTCTTTACACACTTCTCATTAAAAATCAAGAATATATAGTTTACAAGCAAATAGGGAGGTTAGAACAACCACCTAGAAAATAAGAACAAATTCGTAATCTAAGTCTCACACATAACTAATGAACTGACTCTCTCCTAGAATACATTTCTCCATTAACTTTAACACTCCCCCTTAATGGAGAAAGGGTTCATTAGCACTCCTAACATCTCCCTAAATAACTCAAATTTAATTCTTCCAAGAGGCTTAGTAAAAATATCTGCAACATTGTCACAAGCACTACAATATTCAGTATGGATTTCCTTTGAATGAACCTTCTCCCTAACAAAGTGAAGTTGTGTATCAATATGCTTTGTAATTTTACGAAACAATGGATTATTTGCAAGTTTGATTGAGCTGAATGTAAGAATAAAAATAGAAGAATATAAATTCTTCTAAAAAATCGAGACCCCATTTTTAAGTATTTTCACATCAAATGCTTAATGACATGGAAGCTTTCATGCTCTCGCATCACACTCCCAAGTTCGAAAGAATTCATGAACTCATGGCCATGTGTAATTAATTGTTGAATCCTCCTGGATCTGAAACTTTGTACTATAACCGATCACCCCCTTCTTTATGTTGTTGCTTTGTTTTTTTTATTAATTGAGATGGAGAGCTTTTATACTGGTGAGGAGTTGAAGAGGGCATGAAAGTCTCAGGTATCCTCTTCAAATAGCTAAAAACATAAATAACTAAATAAACCCTAGGTAGAGCACTGCAACTTCAATGAATTCTACCTTTATCCTTGTTTCATTTAGTTAAGATGAAAAGAGAGAGATGATGGCATACATAAAACACATGTAAACTTGCAATTACAGAAGGAAACACAATACCAAATCAAGTTGCCACAAGAATCCCATAAAGTGCTGCAAACCCTGGTATATTCCTTTGCCAAACTGCTAAAATGAGTGTACAATAATGCTTAAAGCATTCACAAGAGTCCAACCTTTACAAATGATTGAAAAACTACTAGATATAGGCAACAAAAAACTCATGCTAGGCTTTAGGGGTCTAATTCATGAGTTTAGGAGTTGTTTCAACAAGATCTAAACTAAGAACTAAAAAGTAGGCAGTCGAACAGCTTGCCTCTAAAACCTAGGAAACTGATTCATTCAGTTGCAAACTACTTTTTCATGATGAATCTACCTCTATAAGTGAAAATTTAGCATATTTACATCGAAATCCATCAAGTCACATTAAATTACATCATGATTTTCACTATTATAAAGAGAAAAGTCAAACTGTGAAGAAAGTAGGCGAAAAACATAGTTTTTTGGCCAAAATGAGAAAATTTCATCATGTGAACCGCGTTCCTGTCCCTGTGCACCGCGCTACTTTGGAGCTGGTTTTGGAGGCTTCCCGTGCACTAAATTTGCTACAAGTGGTCTTGTTGGAAAGGTCTACCTGTCTAATTTCTAGAAAAAGTGGAATTTCTGAATTTTTTCTTCATTTTCCCCTCCAAAAATGAGTTCTCCCAACACTGCTTCCTATGTGACCAAAATGGGGCAGGAATGTCATTTTTGAGGTGTTTTTGACCTTTTTGGAAGCTCAAAACTTGTCAAAATTTCTTGGCCATGTGAGGGCATTCATATTTTTCCATGAGGAATCCAAAAATGATGAGTTTCCCTCAAAATGAGGTCCCTAGCAAAAGCGTGCGCTAGCTGGCGCGATGCACCAGGCATAAAAACTTGTTTTCTAGGCCAAAAATTCAAAATTTGCAAAAAGTTTCCCAAATTTCTTGAAATTTTGGCTAAGTGTTCTTCATCAAGTGTTGTTTTGAGCTAAGGAAGCCTCAACCAAGATCTGGAGTCTATCTTGCTCTTTTCTCTTCATCATGACTTTCTTCAACTTGGCCTTCAAAATCCTGATTCTAGCTTGGCACACCTTGTTTCTCGCCAAGTAGTGGTATGCCATGTGCCTCAACATATTTTTATCTCTGTTGGCCTTCTCTAGCATCCTCTCCAAGTGCAAATATGACCTCTCAAGCCAAGATTCATGATCAGCTTGAATTTCTTATTCAAGTGTTGTCAACTTGATTTTCCTCCTCTTGGTAGCCTGCCGGTTTGCCCTTATGTTTTGGAGTTCCATAATGGTTTTTTTATCCTCTAACTGTTCGTTCCTCTACTCCAAATAGTTAATTATCCACTTGGATCTTTCCAGGTTGAGGGACAAGTGATGAATGTCATCTTGCTGCTCCCGAATGATCTCTTTGAGCTTTGAGCTCAAATCAGTGTCATCCTCCTGAATAAGAATGAAATCTACCTCTTGACCTCCTGAAGGTCCCTCGTAATTCAAGGGCTTCTTACCCTTGTCCTGTACCTGCTCTGCTAATGGAGGAAACGAGACCCCTTCCACCCTGGGTGGAGATAGTACTTGTTTCGCTGCTGCAAACAATCTCCTAGTGCCCTTTTGGTATGTGACAAACACTGGCACACTAGTGGTTTGTGTCTCATGAACATCCTGCTGATGTGAAGGCTCTCCCACATCATGAAAAATTGATGGGGGCACTTGAGGACCAATGAAGACCTCATGTGAGATGAAATCCTCCCATGAAACATTCAATAGAATAAGCTGATGCAAAACCACAATTTTGATTAGTGCAAAGTGATAGATGTTGTTATACTGCTGATGAGGAGGCTTCCTTTGCACTAATGTGGTCATCTTCTCAATATTCTGGCAAATGAAATAGGGGAGGTTCATCATCCTCACCCTAGTAAAGTGCATCAACAATCTGATATGATAGGTGTACAGATGAGAAAATCTGCCCTCACAGCTGAAATATTTAATTATGAGTTTCATCAAGGGATTATATGTGTCCTGTAGGTACTTGAATGGGAAAACTCTATTGACGTGTCTCTGAAAACCAGCTTTGATATAAGGCTCATAATGATCTCTGTCTACCAGCTACCCCTTATTCCATTGTTCACCTACATTGGAATACTGGTTGCTTGAGAAATTGTCTCAGGTGTCAAGGTGAATGTCACACCTGCCAAATTGACTTGGCCATTGTGAAGATGGAGCACAAACAGTCTGGCCAGCTCATGGTGGTATTTGACTCTTTCCACCATCTCACAAAATTGATAACAGGATTGATGTTGGAAGCATGTGACAGCAAGAGGACAGGCCAACAACTCGGCAAGTGAAGTAGGCTCCTCCTGGTTATGTTTTCCACTCTTATGAGGCTTCCTTGGTGCATGAATTTCTCTGGAAGAGTCACTAACTGTTTCCTCATTTCTATCACAGGAAGAATCTGACTCCATGTTTGCCAATTCTTGGGTTTTCTTAGATGAGTATGAAGAGATTTTATGGTGTCAATACGTTTTTGCTGCCAAAGATATGAATTTATGAGGGACTATGGAGGGAATGTGGAGGGATTGTGTATGAGAGGTTGGGTATGTTGTTTGTAGGGTTTTTGGGGAATGAAAGGGTTTAAGGAATAATATTTAGGGTTTGGGATTGTTTAATTATGGTTTGATATAAGTAAAGTAGGGATTAGGGTTAGTAATTTAGGGATATGGAGAATATGGAATGGGTAAATAGGAATGTAAAGGGAGGGAGAAAATGAAGTGAGGGAGTGAGGGAGTGAGAATGAGAGGGGTGGGATTTAGCAGCAAAATAGCAATATATAAACCCTAGGTAGTGGTTTTTCAACAAACTGTACAAGTAATTAGGGTTTCAATTTTTCCTTTTGAATCACCATGAACACTAAGCAAACATCATTCATTGGCCGTGAGGGAGTGTCAACTTACTTGGACAATGAGGAATGAGCGATTTTGAGAGTTTGGAGGAAGTTGTGAGCGATTTCAGGCCTTGTAGACCTGTGCACCGTGCCACCTCATAGGTGCATCGCGCCCCTTATAAAATTTCACTGTAAACTACTACCCAGTGTGATGCACTGGCTCGGTGCGCCGTGCTCTAACCCAGGTGCACCGTGCCAAGGAGAATGTCAATTTTGCTGCGATTTTACCTCCTTTGCCTCAAAATGATTTTTTGATTTCTCACTCTTTCTCCCTTGAGCACAAATGAACTTTTTAAACATGGAAAATTCTTTAGATACATATGGTTTTGATTTTTCATTTACAAAAACCCATTCTTCTATGTTTTCTCATTTCACTTTCTTTTAAAACTCTGTTTTGGGCAGTTTGCTTTACTTTTGCCTTTGATGGACTAAATGCTTTGACTTTTTGTTTCTTTTCCAGGTGGTGGAGTTGTAGAGGCTTGGAAAGGTGACCAGGGCTGCCTCTGAAATTATTACATATGGAAAAAATGAAATTACATCAAATTTTTACATGGAACATAAAAAACTCTGTTTTTCCTCAAAACAGGGTTTTGAGGAAAAATCAATCACTAAGCATGTGATTATTGAAATTATTGTTGCTAAGACTTTATTTGACCTCATCATGCACCTGCTGATTATTATTGAGTGTTATCAATACCTTATTGATGAAACCCTAGACCTAATGAGACCTAAAACCCTAAAAAATACTTTTGCAGATTTAAAGACAAAAAATCACTGCAGATGATCTAGATGTATGAAAATGGGCCAGCAGGTAAAGAACATGAGGGAGAATGTATAATATGCCACTAGCATAAGATGATCGATGACCCTAATGGAATGCAGCTAATCGAGTGAGACACCTAACATGCAATGCAACAAGAGAATTTGATCACTGATGGAGGGATGAAAATACCGACACTAACATTGGCTCCAATGGGGATGGTAGCTCCTTGGAGGTGCCAAGAACTACAGACCTCTGGAAAGCAGACTGTGCCTTCTTCCATTGGGCTATGGAGTCAATAACTTCGACAAACCAAAACCAATATTTGACTCAATTTTAGTACTAAAATCCGACTCAAAACTGACTCAATTTCAAGACTGAAATCAACTGAAAACTTGACAAACAATCCAAACCAAAACTGAAATAAAAGCTTCAGTTTTATAGCCTTCACTTCGGGCCCCAAACTGAATGAATGATTACAGTACACACTTGAAATGAAGGAAATAAAATAGTATATACAATGATACATATGACAACAGAAAATATTTCATAGATGGTACCGTTTCAGCAGCCGTATCGGGGTCAGAATGCTTTCTTGATGAGAGAAATGGATGGAGAAGATTGTCCAAATGGGCCGGTCAATGGTCGGCTGCTGAAATGGCACCATCTCTGAAATATTTTCTGCTATCATATGTATCATTGTATATACCATTTTATTTCCTTCATTGCAAGTGTGTACTGTAATCATTCATTTAGTTTGGGGCCCAAAGTGAAGGCTATAAAACTGAAGGTTTGATTTCAGTTTTGGTTTGGATTGTTTGTCAAGTTTTCAGTTGATTTTAGTCTTGAAATTGAGTCAGTTTTAAGTCAGATTTCAGTCCTGAAATTGAGTCAAATATTGGTTTTGGTTTGTCGAAGTTATTGACTCCATAGCCCAATGGAAGAAGGCACTGTCTGTTTTCCAGAGGTTTGTAGTTCTTGGTACCTCCAAGGAGCTACCATCCCCATTGGAGCCAATGTTAGTGTTGGTATCTTTAACCCTCCATCAGTGATCAAATTCGCTTGTTGCATTGCATGTTAGGTGTCTCACTCGATCAGTTGCATTCCATTAGGGTCATGGATCATCTGATGGTAGTGGCATATTATACATTCTCCCTCATGTTCTTTACCTACTGGCCCATTTTCATACATCTAGATCCTTTGTAGTCATTTTTTGTCTTTAAATCTGCAAAAGTCTTTTTTAGGGTTTTAGGTCTCATTAGGTCTAGGGTTTCTTCAATAAGCTATTGTCAATGCTCAATAACGGTTAGCAGGTGCATGAGGAGGTCAAATAAAGTCTCAGAAACAATAATTTCAATAATCACATGCTTAGTGATTGTTTTTTCTTCAAAACCATGTTTTGAGGAGAAACAGAGTTTTTTATGTTCCATGTACAAATTTGATGTAATTTCATTTTTTCCATATGTAATAATTTCAGAGGCAACCCTGGTCACCTTGCCAAGCCTCTACAACTCCACCACCTGCAAAAGAAACAAAAAGTCAAAGCATTCAGTCCATCAAAGGCAAAAGTAAAGCAAACTGCCCAAAACATAGTTTTAAAATAAAGTGAAATCAGCAAACATTAGAAGAATGGGTTTTTGTAAATGAAAAATCAAAACCATATGTATATAAAGAATTTTTCATTTTTAAAAAGTTCATTTGTGCTCAAGGGAGAAAGAGTGAGCAATCAAAAAATCGTTTTGAGGCAAAGGAGGAAAAATCGCAGCAAAATTGACATTCTCCCTAGTGCGACGCACCTGGGTTAGAGGGTGGTACACTGAGCCAGCGCGGCGCATTGGGTAGTAGTTTACAGTGCAATTTTATAAGGGGTACGATGCACCGAGGCAGTGCAGTGCACCTGTGAGGTGGCGCAGCGTACAACTCTACAAGGCCTTAAATCGCTCATAGCTTCCTCCAAACTCTCAAAATCGCTCATTCCTCATTGTCCAAGTAAGTTGGAACTCCCTCACAGCCAATGAATGATGTTTGCTTAGTGTTCATGGTGATTCAAAAGGAAAAAATGAAACCTTAATTACTTGTACAGTTTGTTGAAAAACCACTGCCTACGGTTTATATATTGCTATGTTGCTGCTAAATCCCACCCCTCTCATTCTCACTCTCTCACTCCCTCACTTCATTTTCTCCCTCCTTTTACATTCCTATTTACACATTCCATTTTCCCCATATCCCTAACTTACTAACCCTAATCCCTACTTTACTTATCCCAAACCCTAATTAAACAATCCCAAACCCTAAATATTATTCCCTAAACCCTTTCATTCCCCAAAAACCCTACAAACAACATACCCAACCTCTCATACACAGTCCCTCCACATTCCCTCCACAGTCCCTCATAAATTCATATCTTTGGCAGCAAAAACCTATTGACACCATAAAATCTCTTCATACTCATCTAAGAAAACCCAAGCATTGGCAAACATGGAGTCAGATTCTTCCTATGACAGAAATGAGGAAATAGTCAGTGACTCTTCCAGAGAAATTCATGCACCAAGGAGGCCTCATAAGAGTGGAAAACATAACTGGGAGGAGCCTACTTCACTTGCCGAGCTGTTGGCCTGTCCTCTTGTTGTCACGTGATGCCAACATCAATCCTGTTATCAATTTTGTGAGATGGTGGAAAGAGTCAAATACCACCATGAGCTGGCCAGACTGTTTGTGCTCCATCTTCACAATGGCCAAGTCAATTTGGTAGGTGTGACATTCACCTTGACACCTGAGACAATTGCTCAAGCAACTGGTATTCTGAATGTAGGTGAGTAGTGGAATAAGGGGCAGCTGGTAGACAAAGATCATTATGAGCCTTATATCAAGGCTGGTTTTTAGAGACATGTCAGTAGAGTTTTCCCATTCAAGTACCTACAGGACACATATGCTCCCTTGATGAAACTCATAATTAAATATTTCAGCTGTGAGGGTATATTTTCTCATCTGTACACCTATCATATCAGATTGTTGATGCACTTTACTAGGGTGAGGATGATGAACCTCCCCTATTTCATTTGCCAGAATATTGAGAAGATGACCACATTAGTGCAAAGGAAGCCTCCTCATCAACAGTATAACAACATCTATCACTTTGCACTAATCAAAATTGTGGTTTTGCATCAGCTTAGTCTACTGAATGTTTCATGGGAGGATTTCATCTCACATGAGGTCTTCAGTGGTCCTCAAGCGCCCCCATCAGTTTTTCATGAGGTGGGAGAGCCTTCACATTAGCAGGATGTTCATGAGACACAAACCACTAGTGTGCCAGTGTTTGTCACATACCAAAAGGGCACTAGAAGATTGTTTGCAGCAGCAAAACAAGTACTATCTCCACCCGTGGTGCAAGGGGTCTCGTTTCGTCCATTAGCAGAGCAGGTATAGGACAAGGGTAAGAAGCCCTTGAATGATGAGGGACATTCAGGAGGTCAAGAGGTAGATTTCATTCTTATTCAGGATGATGACATTGATTTGAGCTCAAAGCTCAAAGAGATCATTTGGGAGCAGCAAGATGACATTCATCACTTGTCCCTCAACCTGGAAAGGTCCAAGTGGATAATTAAGTATTTGGAGTAGAGGAACCAACAGTTAGAGGATCAGCAAACCATTATGGAACTCCAAAACATAAGGGCAAACTGGCAGGCTGCCAAGAGGAGGAAAATCAAGTTGACAACACTTGAACAAGAAATTCAAGCTGATCGTGAATCTTGGTTTGAGAGGTCAAATTTGCACTTGGAGAGGATTTTGGAGAAGGCCAACAGAGATAAAAAGATGTTGAGGCACATGGCATACCACCACTTGGCGAGAAACAAGGTGTGCAAAGCAAGAATTAGGATTTTGAAGGCCAAGTTGAAGAAAGCCATGAGGAAGAGAAAAGAGCAAGATAGACTCCAGATCTTGGCTGAGGCTTCCTTAGCTCAACACAGCACCTGATGAATAACACTCAACCCAAATTTCAAGAAATTTGGGAAACGTTTTGCAGATTTTGAATTTTTGGCCTAAAAAACAGGTTTTTCTGCCTGGTGCGCCGCGCGATCTGGTGCGCGCTTTTGCTAGGGACCTCCTTTTGAGGAAAAATCAAAATTTTTGGATTCCTCATGGAAAAATATGAATGAACTCACATGTCCAAGAGACTTTGACAAGTTTTGAGCTTCCAAAAAGGCCAAAAACACCTCAGAAATGACCTTTCTGCCCCATTTTGGCCACATAGGAAGCAGCGTTGGGAGAACTCATTTTGGGAGAGGAAAATGAAGACCAAATTTAGAAATTCGACTTGTTCTAGAAAGTAGATAGGCATACCTTTCCAACAAGCCCACTTGGAGTAAATGTGGTGCACAGGAAGGCCTCCAAAACCAGCTCCGAAGTAGCGCGATGCATAGGGACAGGAGCGTGGCGCACAAGATGAAATTTTTTCATTTGGGCCAAAAAACTCTGTTTTTTGCCTAGTTTCTTCATAGTTTGACTTTTCTCTTTCTAATAGTGAAAATCATGATGTAATTTAATGTGAATTGATGGATTTTCATGTAAATACGCTAAATTTTGACTCATAGAGGTAGATTCATCATGAAAAAGTAGTTTGCAGCTGAATGAATCAGTTTCCTAGGTTTTAGAGGCAAGTTGTTCCACTACCTACTTTCAGTTCTTAGTTTAGATCTTGTTGAAACAGCTCCTAAACTCATGAATTTGACCCCTAAAGCCTAGCATGAGTTGTTTTTTTCCTATATCTAGTAGTTTTTTAGTCATTTGTAAAGATTGGACTCTTGTGAATGCTTTGAGTATTATTGTGTTAGAGTCGGTATTTTCATCCCTCCGTCAGAGATCAAATCCTCTTGTTGCATTTCATATTAGGTGTCCTGCCCAGTAATTTGCATTCCATTAGGCGCATAGATCATCTAATGGTAGTGGCATTCCTACAGTTTCCCTCATGTTATCTACCTGCTGGCTCATGTTTGTTCATTTAAAAAAACATATACAGTATTCCTTTTATTTCGAAAAATGCAAAAGTTGTCTTTAGGGTTTCATGGTCAATTAGGTCTAGGGTTTCAATAGGGTTTTGTCAAAAAATGTGTCAAAATGTCCAATAATTACCAGCAGGCCATGAGGAGGTTGAAACATCAATAAATTTCATTACCAAGTGTTCGAAAATGTGTTTTTCCTCAAAACTCTATTTTGAGGAAAAACAGAGTATTTAGCTTTTATTGTACAAAAATCATGAAAATTTTGTTTTCCTCATTGTAAATTCCTTCATCTGCACCTTGGTTTCTTTCCTTAGCCCAAAATCTCAGGTCATTTAGTTCATCACAAAGCCAAAAAAAGGTGAAAAAGTCCAAAAAACAGAGTTTGAAATAAAGTCATTTGCAAAACATTATGAAAGTGGGTTTGGAAAAATTAAATTTGAAAAGCTCATGCATAAATCATTTCTCTAGGTGTTTGAAGTTCATTTGTACTCCAAGAGCAAAGAGAACCAAAGCAAAATGATTTGGGTGAGTGAGTGTGAAGTTTTGGTAAAAAATTGTTGTAAGTTGTCGACGCAGCGCACGAGGAAGGAGGCGCGGCGCACTGACTAGGCGCGACGCACTCACTGGGTACAGCGCATTGGGCCTCAGGATCCTGTGTAATTTTGCAAGGGTGCGGCGCATATGGAGGGTGCGCCGCATTGGGTTGTATGCATGGCGCATACAGCCAGAGGGCCCGAAAATCGCCAGAACAACCACCAATCGCCAAAAATCGCATGGTTTTGCCTTTCAACAAGTAGGTTAACCCTCTGTCACCAATTTGCATCCAAGTTTGATGATTGTGTGATGATTTTTATTGCATGATGAATGTGTAAAGGAAAACAAACCCTATCTCTTCAAACTGTCAAAGGAGATTGCTGCTAGGGTTTTAAGTGACTGTTTTGCTACTAAGTGTATCATTCCTCCATCACTCCCTTATCCCATTTGTCCCTTGATTTCATTATTCCCTAAGTTCCCCTACCCCCTAAATTCATTAATCCCCTATCCCAAGTTCCCTTTCCCAAATTTCCAAATGTAAAACCCCAAACCCTAATCCTATATAAAAACTCCCAAAACATCCCATATTTCCCCTAACTAAATCTATCCCAACAACCCCTAATCCCCCACTATTTTTCCCTCCCCTTATAGTCCCTCATTTCACTATTTTCCCTTGGTGGCAGAGGTCAAGCACATCACCAAAAATAGTCCACCACAGTTTGACACATCAGCACCTATTTCTCCAAGGCAATTTGTCTATCAGCAGCTATGGCATCTGACCCTTCATATGATTATGAAGAGGAGACCCAAAGTGACTCACCCACAGAGGGACATGCACCTAGGAGGCCTCATAGAGGTGGTAGACATATCAGAGAGGAACCAACCACTCTTACTAAATTACAGGCCTACCCTCTTGCCATTTTTTGTTTCCAGCATCAGTCATGTTATGAATTTTGTGAGAAGGTTGCTAATATTCAGTTTCATCATGAGTTGGCCCGCTTATTTGTGTTACATTTACATGGTGATCAAGCCACTCTTGCTGGTGTCACTTTCACATTAACACCAGAAACCATTTCATTAGCAACCGACATACCAAACATTGGAGAACCATGGAACAAGAGGCAGAAAATTGACTGGCAGCACTATGAACCGTACATCAAGCCCAACTTTTTGAGACAGCTCAAGAGAGTGTTTCCTTTTCGGTACCTCAGGGATGAATATGCTCCTTTAATGAAACTCATCATGAAGTATTTCACCTGTGAGGGCCAGTTCTCCTGCTTGTATGCTTATCACATCAGGCTGCTGATGCATTTTACTCGGGTACGGATGATGAACATTCCTTATTTCATATGCCAAAACATAGTGAATATGACCACTCTTGTGCAGCACAAGACCCCTCAGCAGCAATTCAACAATATTTATCATTTTGCTCAAAATTGTGGTCGTTCATCAGCTTGGTTTACAGGGAATCACTTGGGATGACTTCATCTCTCGTGAGTTTTTCAAAGCTTCACAGGGACCTTCAGAGGCTGGGCATGAGATAGGTGGACCTTCTTATCAGCATGAGGGCCATGAGATTGGTAGTGTGCTGGTGTTCATCTCCTATTAGAGGGGTACTAGACGGTTGTTTGCAGCAGCAAAGCGAGTGTTATCTCGACTTGGGGTGGAAGGGGCCTCGCTTCGTTCATCAGCACAGCAGGTTCAAGACCGAGGCAAGAGGCCTGTTACACTAAAAAATGTCACCATGGCTATTTACAGTTGGTATGGCTCTATCAACAGTCATACTACCCTCTTAAGCAAGTCTTATGCCTCTGCTATCCATGTCAAACTCCAAGAAAGAGAGAAAGTCTTTATAAATGTGTTTATCTCTGGGTACGCAGGTTCTCTCAAACCTTGCCTGCGGGTACGCACCTATTGTTCATGAGGTCTGCGTCCAAGGATGCTCTGTATCTAAAGGGGCAGGTGCGTCCCTCTGAAAAGGTTAAAATGCGCAAGTTTTATCTTCAAAAACTTACTTGTGGTCATTTCTAGAGCTTTCTAGAAGGTTGTTCGACGTGTATTGAGCGCCTCCAGATGGTTCATGCACCCCTACCAAAGAGGAACTTATCCCATCAATAAGGGAGTGATCCCATCCAAAGAGGGGACTATCCCATTGATGGTGGACCTGATTAACTTCCTCTTGAGCACTATAAATACAGGCATTGGGCCAGAAGGAGGGAGGTTGAAAGCTATACATTTCTAAGGGTAAATGCTGCAGGAATTAGGACTCCCATTTAGAAGCTTGTGAGGAGAGATTGCCATCTTTGCTTGTTCTATTTGGAAGTGGGTGAGCTTTGTCAAAGTAAAGGAAGACTCTTGTGGACCCTGGAAGGAGCTTGCACAACACCAAGGCTCAGGTTGTAATGGTTCCTTTTGATTACCTTTAATGCAAATTGGTCCATTCTTCTCAATAACTTGTTGTTTATGAGTTATTTCATGTACTCCTTGGTCTATATGTTGAATATGCTTTGTTTTATGTTATAATCAGGTGCTATTTAATTGTTTGACTGTTGGTGATTGCAGGTTTTGGAGAAAAGGAGGAACTCATCCAGATCAACAAAGCTTGGACTTCTACAACAGCGTTTGGACAAAGGTAAGAACGAAACACTTGATTTCTCATATCACAATGCATGTTTAGAGAAGGATAGTTCTAGTTTGTCTTGTTTGTCATTAGAATGTCTTAGACTTCTAGGAAGGTCGTTTGTGTCCGCACTTTTGACTGATTCCGTGTGACAAATTGGCGACCATACTGGGGATTCCATTGATGAGAAAAGTCTTTTCCTTTGTGTGAACTTTGCTTTGAGAAAATTGGTTTATTTTTCTGGTTTTGGCTCTGTGATTCTGTCTCTGGGTGGGTTAGCTTAGGATTAGTTTTATTTTGGTTTTTCTTGAGTTTTTCAGAAGGACGCACCCTCTGAGTGCTGCACAGTGCGTCCCTGGACGCACTTTTGCTGTGTGCACAGAGCGGGCCCGCACCTGTGCTAACGGGTTGCCTGCGTCCCCTGCCAAAATTTGAGAAAATTCCATTTTTTACACTTTTTGCTCTTAGTTTTTGTTTTTTCTTAGTTTTTTTTCCCAGATTCATTAGTCCCTTGCCAAGAATCTTCACCTGAACTTGTTTCGATAGCATTGAGTGTTTTAGTGGATTTCATCAAAGTGTAAGCCCTAGGGTTTGATTTTGAGTAGGTCTTGTAGTGACTTTGGCGGTAGGAGTTGTCAAACCTTAGATCTCTCTGGTTTTGTCAACATTCTAAGAAGTCAGACCTGTCATAAAGTCTACCTGTGAGAGCAACTTACCATTGAGTTGTCTCTTGGGCCAATTTCGAAGTGCTTGTTGTTTAAGTCTTGAATTCCATTTTACAAAAAGAACAAAAAGATTTGAGTTTTGTTTTGACTAGCCTTTTGATTCTGCATTAGCTGGTCCTTGATTTGATTTTGATCAAGTAAAACAACCTAGAATCATCTTTGTGAGCTTTTGCCTTGTTAGGTTTGTTTAGAGTAATTTCTCTTTTGATTTTCTTGTGAGTCAAGTTTTCATAGTTTTTGTAGCTTTTGAGATTATTTTGTGTTAAGATAGGTTTATATGCTTTATTAAAAAGAGAAAATACAAAAACATCTCCTTTGAAAAGTTTTGTTTCAAGTAGCTTTGAAAGTTTTGAAAGAAAAAGAGTTTTTCGTGCAAGTAAAGAGTGGTCATGTTTGTGTGCTTGAAAAGAAAAAGAGAATTGTTTCTTTGATTGTCTTTTCTAAGGAAGTTGTTTTCTCTAAAATTTGCATTCTCTCAACTCTCTTAGTTAAGAATTTCATTGAAAAAGGAAAGTAGCGTAAATCATCTTAGGTGCATCTTTGTAGTGGTTGGAGTCGAGTCTACACGCCATTGGTTTCACTTCCACTACCTTTTGACTTTAAAGAAAAACCATAAAAGTAACGCTTAAAGTAAAATTGAAATAATAACTTTTATTTACTAGGGCTCTGAAACACCAATTTAGATCAGGCTAGTGTCTTGGAGTAGGTGAGTAATTAACTCTCCAAGACAACAAAACCAAACAAGTAGCTTATCTTGTGATAGAATAAATCCAATTGTCTCACTTGTACTTTGGGAAAGCTCCTCTTAAAGGAGAAGCACGAGCTCGTGTCCGAACCAGTGAGGGGATCATTCCCCCCTCGTTGGGAACGACGCCAGACACGCACGTATTACAAACGGTAAACCTCGGATTAACCATTGTCGAGGAGCCAGGGGTCACTTGTCGGTAAACCTTGGATTATTGTCAAGGAGCCGGCAAGGGGATTGAGCTTGCTACTCTGCCCTTGCGTGCTGTCGGAGTTTAGACTGTTCCCCCAGGTGCATTTGTTGCGGTTGGTAACCTTAGTGGCCATTATCTTTAGGATTCTACCGAGGTGACGGTGGAGGGAAGGTCCCACTGTACCTGGAGCAGACGTCGGCTATACTCACTTGGATTTTCTGGGGGGTTCACTTCACTCGAGACGGTTAAAGTGGAGGAACTTGGTCCAGTCTATTCATTAAGCAGGTTGTCGGGGTAACTGTTCCACCCGCCATTTCTGTACTGAATCCAGCGAGGTTGGGCTTCATCACCAACTAGCGCTTTTGGTCCGGAAGACTACTGTTTGTGTTTGGTTTGACGCCCTAGATTCTTTAGGCGTGTGATTTAAATTTGTTTGGTTCTTTAGAGACTTTAGGTGGTTTGATTTGAAATTTTATTTTGTTTTCGTGTGTAGTAGTTAAAAGTTTTTAGCTGTGGCGGAATTACCGAGACAGTCCCGTAGACTTCGGGGCCAGTCTCCTGAAGTTGTTTCTGTGGCCGAATTGTTGAGAAGATCCCGTAGACTTAGGGGTGAAACTCCTCAAGACGAGTCCAGTCATCTAGAAGGTTTAAAGGTCCTTGTAACTCCTCCTAGTGGCAGTAGAGTAGGTTCACCTGAAGAAGGAGAATCTTCCTTGGTGGTCCATCCAGATTACCAAAGTTTAGAGACAGGTTATAATCCCGAAGCTGTTACAGTTTCTGAGCTTGTTGGTAGTTTTTCGTCTGCTAGTGATACAGGCGAAGAACCAGAAATATCCGAACCTGTTACTCCGACTCCTAGTGTTCCTGATTCACCGAGAATAGAAAGAATTATCACCGAAAATCTTCCTGTTGGTTTGATTGCTATTGAAGAACTTGTTCCAGAAGAAGAAATAAGCGTCTCTGATCCTGAAGATCAAATTACCCTTGATCTAAGGGAGTGTGAATCTATCTTTTACAGTCCTCCTAGAAGTACTACTTGGTACCTTTCGTTAACCAATTATCTAGACAACTTTGGGCTAGGTTTTTCTACACCTCGTACTCCTTTTCCACCTGGAGGTATTCATACTCCTGTAAATATGTCTGGTCAGTCGTCCGTGTTTACACAAAGTCCTGAATCTTTTTTACATGGTGGTCCTTCTGTCCCTACTGGGTATCAATCTCTTTCTGGTACCTTTGCGGGAGCATCTCCTCAACCCGTTGATCATGGGTTATTAGTTGGAAACAGTGGTAATGTACCATTGGGTGTAGGAGACATTTACATGATGTCAAGTTCAGTTCCTGTTTCCCAACCTCAAGGTGGCCAATTACCGCCTGGGGGGCAGCCTCCGTTAATGCCTGGGGGGCAACCTCAAGGTACTTCATTCGTGTCTGGGGGGCAACCTCAAGGTCAGTACGCTCCTATGGGGCAATACATACCTCAAGGTCAACCCCAGCCTCAATATGTACCCCAAGGTCAACCTCAGTATCAATATCAACCTCAAGGATGGCAACCTCAAGGATGGCAACCCCAAGGGTATCAACCCCAAGGGTATCAACCTCAAGGGTACCAACCTCAAGGTCAAGGTCAACCCCAGTATTTGTATTTACCTCAAGGTTATCAACCCCAAGGTCAATACTCAAGTCAAAATTATCAACCACCTCAAGGTCAATCATATGGTCAAGGTATGGGAACTGCATCTTACAATTATCAATCCTATCCTCAATCCGGCTATGGATCTCAGTATCCTCAACCTGTTATGGGTCAATACCCTGGAATGTTAGTGTGGGATCCATCACAGGGTCAACAGGTGTTGCAGCCAAGTATACAGTCGGTACCTCAAGCTAGACAACCTGTAGTTTCTGGTCCACCCCAGCAACCACAACCTGTCCAGTCAAGTGTTCAAACCTCTGTAACTTCGGTAGTTACTCAGCCGCCAATTGCACCTAGTACTCCATCTCAAACGGCTGCTGTAACTACCGCCACATCTACCATACTTACTTCTGGAGTATCGACGGCTCCGGTTTCTACTGTCTCTGTAACCACTCCTCAGACATCTATACCGTTGTCCGGATCACGATTCAAACGACGGTCCAGATGCCTGTAGGCCAGCCTGGTATAAGTACGGTTGTCACTACTCAACCTCAATTTGTTCAACCTCCGTACCAGGGACAGTATCAACCTGGGCAAGCTGTCCAACAACCAGTTTACCAGTATCAACCGTATCCTGGTTACACTTATCAACAACCTCAGCAACCCCAGTACGGTCCGGTTAATCCTGGTTTTCCAGGAGGATATAATATCCCAAATGCAACTCCTGTTCCTAGTTATCCTGGATATCCTCCTCCTGGGGCCGGTATTGTGACCCATAGTTTTAGAGATCCTAACCGGCAGTTACCGTTTATCGCAACTTTGGATTTACCAGACTTGACGCGCCTAACGAACGATCCAATTCAATATCTTCCGTTCTGGCCGCCAATGCCAAATAAGTTGCCCAGCGATATACCCAAGTTCGAAGGTAAGTCTGGAGAGGATCCGTCCAATCACGTGATGACTTACCACCTCTGGTGTGCTTCAAATTCTATCTCGGATGATTCGATCCGCTTACGTCTTTTCCAGCGTACACTCATTGGTCTCGCGGCCAAGTGGTACATTGAGTTACCACGGGCCTCTTTTTACAATTTTAGCCAGTTAGCTACCTCGTTCTTAACTCATTTTCAGTTACCGGTCAGATACGATAACGGTACGGAGTTATTAACTTCACTAAAACAATCAACCTCCACGTATATTTCCGATCACATTCATGAGTGGAGACGTCGAAGAAGGCTAGTGAAAGTTTTTATCCCGGACCAAATCTTAGCTGAATGGTTTGTTAAATCATTATTACCAAGGATTACTGAAGATGTAGCTAAGGCCGGAGTAGTTACTGAGGAGCAAGTCATTGCTCAGGCGCAATACCTTGACTTAGTTTACACTCAGTCAGGTACATTACATGAGAAGATTTCGGATCTTCCAAAGTCGAATCAAATCGCTGCTGCTCCTTTGGGATCTCATGCCGCTGATGGTATGATTGGTATCGTGAATAAAAAGAGCAAGAAGAAGTCTTCCAAGGCTTCAACTACTCCTATTATCACTTTGCCCGATTCCCCGACAGGAGAGTCTTCTCCTGAACTTACCGCCGACATTCACGCTGTAGAGTCATCTACGGCCAAATCAAAAAACGGCGGAAAGAAGAAAGGAAAGAAGAAGGCTAAAGCAGACAAGGCTTCGAAGGAGAAAACAGAAAAGTCGGAAACCAATGACGAAAAGCGCAAACCTTGATATCCTTGTCTTATTTGTGAAGAGGATCATTTTACGAGAGATTGCCCTCATCGGGCCGAGGTAGTGAAAATAGTCAAAGGTTCTCCCACTCCTGCTGTGTTAAAAAATCCATTTCCGGAGCAGGAGAATAAGATGATAGGTTCTTCCTCGAATGCCAGTGAAGAACCCATTTTGATGATGTCTCATGTGAGGATTGCGACTCGATCGCAAGATTATGGTAGTAAGAATCCTGTTGATGGTAAGGAAGCAGAATCTTCTCACTCTAACCCATCAACCTCAGCTCCTGGTTCCGATCCACTACAGATCGAAAAACCTAACCCAGACTTAGTAATTAAACCGCCCGCCAAGGGTGTACTTCGAAGGTCTGCTTTCAATCCACATGCGAGAGCGGCCCAGAATTACAACATTGTTGAGGACTTAGCTGTTTCACCCTCAGCAATGTCGGCGTTAGAAGTGCTGCAATCATGCCCAGCACAACGAAAATTGCTTTTGTCGGCTATAGGAGCTGTTGATGTTCAGGATCCAAATCTAATGATCTTCGATCTAGAAAATAGTACACCGCGTCTCCCCCATCAAATGGCTTTCCAAATTCTAGTGATAGTAAAAAACAGGCCTATTCATAGGACTGTGATTGATGAGGGAGCTTCTACGTGTATTATGTCGATTCAATGTTGGAGATCCCTTGGTTCTCCTTCATTGAACCAATCCCCCACCATCCTTAAGGCCTTTGATGGCCGTGGGTTCCGTCCGTTTGGTATTCTACAGGAATTGCCTATAGGGGTAGAAGGTAAAACCGTTAGTCTGGATGTGGAAGTGGTTGATGCCCCTCTAGACTACAACCTTCTTTTGGGTCGAAGTTGGTCATATGCTATGACAGCGGTCGTTTCATCGGTCTTCAGAGTAATTAAGTTTCCACATAACGGTAAGATCATGACTATTGATCAGCTGACATACTTTTCATCCGACCCAGGCTCTTCAGAGAGTATCCAGCATGTCGGTAAGACGACAATCCCTTACAGGGACATTGGTGTAGGTTTAGTTAAAGATTCCGGTTTACTGGGAACTTTTCCTCTCCCTCCACTCAGCGTAGAACCTTCGTTTGCAACAATTCATATGATTACATCAGAAAACATTATTTATGATGATCCTTGGTTTGTCCCATCTGACTCTGAGATAGACTCATTCGGTAATGCTATGCCCTTGAGTCCATATGAAATTGCTTATGAAGCTCTCATGTCTTTTACCGACTTTCATTCGACCGAGGTCGACCAAATGAATGTGGTCAGTGAAGAGTCACTTTTCACCTCACCCTTAGAACGGATAGCATTTCCCGAAGTCGTGTCATCTGATGAACAACTTCGCGAAATCCTAAGTGTAGACGATCTACCATGGGAGGATCTCCATCACAGATCTTCGTTTTTACCTAAGGATGATGCATTTGAAAATGATTTTTCATCTATCTTTACCACTGAATATGTCAAAGACGCTCAGGATCCAACGAAACATTCTGATTCAGAGTTGAATTTAGGGAATATTTCTCGTACTATTCCCATTGATATTTCAGTGAAGCCCGGAATTGAGGAGAACATTCATATAGGTGCCGCATGTACAGAAGAAGAAATCCAAACTTACAAGGCCCTATTCCAAGAATTCCGCGATGTGTTTGCCTGGTCTTACGAGGAAATGCCGGGAATCGATCCTGCCATTGTTGTTCATGAAATAAAGACCTACCCGGATGCTAAACCCGTCCGGCAACTGTTGCGTCAAATTCACCCTCGAAAAGCAGCTGCGATTAAAGCAGAAGTCGAAAAGCTGTTGAAAGCAGGTTTCATTTATCCGATCCCGTTAACGGATTGGGTATCGAATATTGTTCCGGTCAATAAGAAACAAGGAACAATAAGAATCTGTATCAACTATAGGGATATCAATCGAGCTTGTCCAAAAGACAACTATCCTAAGCCTTATATCGATCAAATTATTGATGATTGTGCCGGAAGTGAAATGTTTTCCTTCATGGATGGTTTTTCGGGCTATAATCAAATCAATATTCTACCTGCCGATCAACCAAAAACGGCATTCATTTGTCCATGGGGGACATTTGATTATTGCAAATTACCTTTTGGGCTTAAGAAGGCCACTACAGGAGGATGGACCATCAGGTGAGCGGGAGACTGATTTCATCCTCATTGAGGGTGATGATACTGATATGGGCTCGCAAATTGAAAATATTAGAGAGATCATTAAGGAGCAGCAGGCAGACATTGATGCCTTGTCTACCAACTTGGATAGAGCCCAATGGACTATACAATACTTGGAGCAGAGGAAGAAGTAGCTTGAGGATTAGAAGGTGGTTATGGAGTTGCAAAACATTCAGCAAAACCGCCAAGCTGCCCGAAGGAGGAGGGTGGAGTTCACTTCATTGGAGTAAGAGATCAATGCCAATAGGGAGTCATGGCTCGAAAGAGTCAATATCCACTTAGAGAGGAAGCTGGAGAAGGAAATAAATGAGAAGAATATGCTTAGAAACTTGTCATATCATTACTTTTCCCGGAACTTGGTGTGCCAAGCGAGAATTAGGAATTTGAAAGCAAAGTTGAAGAGAGCATCAAGGAGGCAAAAAGAGTATGAAGGACTTCAAATCTTGGCTGAGGCTTCCTTGGACCATCACAGAACTTTATAGAGAAGACTCAGCCCAAATTTCAAGAAATTTGGAGAAATTTTTGCATTTTTGCAAATTTTTGGCACAAAAAACAGGTTTTTCTGCCCTATGCGCCGCGCTACGTGGCGCTCGCTTTTGCTAGAGGCCTCCAAATCTCAAAAACTCAACATTTTTAGATTTTTCATGCAAAATTACACTTGTCTACCTATGGCCAAGAAGTTTGGGCAGGTTTTGAGCCCTCAAAAAGGTCAAAAACACTCAAAAAATGACCTCACTGCCCCTATTTTGACACACAGGAAGTAGTGTTGGGAGAATGGACTTTTGGGGGGGGGGGGACATGGAGGCACAATTGAAAAATTCCACTTGGGTTGGAAATTAGACAGGAAGACCTTTCCAACAAGCACACCTGGAGCTCATTTGGACATCGGGAAGGCCTCCAAAAGTGGGTCCAAACAGGCGCTACGCATAGAGAATCAGGCGCGGTGCATAGAGGAAAAATTGCCAGTTTGACCAAGTTTTGCTCTATTTTTCGCCCAGCTTCGCCTAGTTTGACTTTTTCACTTTCCTAATGGCAAATTTATGATGTAATTTGATGAACATTGATGGATTATGATGTAAATATGTTGGATTTTCACTTGTAGAGGTAGATTCATCAGTTTAGAGGTTGTTTGAAACTGAATGAATCAGTTCCCTTGTTTCTAGAGGCATGTTGTTATGTTGCCTAGTTTCTAGTTCTCAGTTTAGAATCAGTTGGATTAGCTCCTAAACTTGTGAGCTCGACCCCTAGAGGCAAGGATGAGATATGTTTTTCTATATTATGTTAATTTTTAGTCATTAGCATGGTTGGACTCTTGAGAAAGCCTTGAGCTTCATTGTACATCCATTTTCAGTATTTTGGCTAAGGAATTGAGACCAGGATTTGCAGCACTCTTTGGGATTCATGTGGCAATTTGTCTTGGTACAATGATTCTCCTTGTGATTGTGAATTTTTTTATGTGATTGCATTATCTATCCTATTTCTTCTAAACTAAACAAACAAGAGTGTAAGTAGAATTCATTGAAAGTGAAATGCTCTACTTGAAGTTTGCTTTAGTTGTTTGATGTTTTTAGCTATTTGGGGAGGATTCATGATTGCTCTTGCCCTATTCAACACCTCACCTGTCTTTTCCTTCCATCTCACTAAAATTTAAGTGCCAAAATGATTGCCTACCTTGCCCCATCGAGATCTCTGCAGAACTGAGCCTCAATCCTCGCACTCCAAAATGTGTCTTTCTCTCTGAGCCAACAAATCACCATTTTATCAAATCAAACTCTTTTGCACATATGCCTAGCCTAAAATCAAAAGATATTTCAGTCATCTCAAGCCCCATAGATCATCATTTGCTAAGATTGACCTGGAGAGAGCCCTCTCCTGACCTAGTAGGGCTAGCTACCAGGCTGAGCGTGGTTTGATGTTGGCCCTGGATCCTACCTTCTTCAGCCTAAGGTAAATCTAGGCTCTAACATATTGTACACTCATTTCACCAGTTTGGCAAAGGAATGGACCAGGGTTTACAGCACTTTATGGGATTATTGTGGAAACTTGATTTGGTATTGTGTTTCCTTCTGTAACTGCAAGTTTCCATGTGTTTTATGTATGCCAGCATCTCTCTCTATTCATCTTAACTAAATGAAACAAGGATAAAGGTAGAATTCATTGAAGTTGCAGTGCTCTACCTAGGGTTTGTTTAGTTATTTATGTTTTCAGCTGTTTGAAGACGATTCCTGAGACTTTCATGCCCTCTTCAACTGTTCACTAGTCTAAAAGCTCTCCATCTCACTCAATTTGAAGTGCTAAACCATTTTCCTACCTCGCCCCATAGAGATCTCTGCAAGACTATGTCCATTCCTCGGACCCAAATCTACCTTTCACATTTGAGCCAGCAAACCAAAATTAAATTCATTCACACTCCTCAGTGCACATACCTAGCCTAAAATCAGTCTTTACATTACTCATCTCAAGCTTTATTGGCCATCTTTTCTGAGATTGACAAGGAGAGAGCCCTCTCCCAACCTGGTAGGGCTAGCTACCAGGTTAAGCATGGTTTGACGTTACCCTAGATCCGGCCTTTCTTAGCCTGAGGTAGATTTAGGCCATAACATAACCTGCAACCATACACAAAATATCAGTTTAAAAAATATTTGGATTTTCAACCTCTTTTATCTCTTCTATCAATACATTTGCATGTTGATATGAACCATCTAAGTTGTTCATGACACTTGCACGAAGTGTTTACGCTACGTTATAACATGATGACTAAATCATTGTGTTGTGTATCGTTGGAGGTAAGGAGTTTGCCTTATTATGATGGTCTAACTGATGTTGATAAATTTTTGGATGCATTTGAAAGGGAAGTACCATAGAAGCATCGCTTCTAAGCCTTGGAATCGGCGCTGTGTGCTATGTATACAAGATGGTGGGGTACGCATAAAGAAAATTTTGATGGATGGCGTGAATACAACAGGATGATGAGGGTGCGATTTTATCGCTCAAAGGTGAAATTGAGGAGTGACCCGCGCGATCACTTATCAAAATGGACTGATGCTTATGGAGCAGAACCACAACTGGAGTGGGTGCATTTGTTTTGTCACACTTTGGATTGTTGGGTTGTGTTATATTCTTTCCACGACTAGCCCACGTAGTTAACCAGGGGGTTAGAGGAGGGGTGGAGCCCCCCTTCGTTGTGCCAATTGTGTAGCAAGGGGGGGTCACAGGGGGTTTGAGTTGTACCCGTAACCCCACTTTATGGGGTCCGGGGCAGCGCCCCAATTTTTTTTTGTTTTGGAACCTATGTTAGGTTGGGTGGACCCACCTATGGTTTTGTGGATGATTTTCGCACATGTTTTTTGGACGCAATGGTTTTCGGTCCATGGTATTGGACGCGATGGTTTTCAGTACATGGTATTGGATGATTCGGCATGTATAAATATGTATTGTAACATTGAAAGGAACATAATGAAAAATCAAGATGGTAGTCTCGGTTTTGGGATCCAGGGGAAAATCTCTGTGTATATGTGTTTTATGGGTTATGCTCTCGCATTGTTTATTTTCTATGTTTTAGAATTCGTATGCAAGTAATTTCTGTGCAGGGTTAAAACCTATATTTGCTATCAGAGCTGTTTTGGCTTCAAGGAGATGCCTTTGTTGCTGAGGGGTTTCACTCGGGCCTGTGGTAGACCCTGTTTAGTGGGAGATCTGCAAGATCGATTATAGTGGTGAAAGAAGATGGCGAGCAGTGGAAAGATAGAGATCAAGAAATTTAATGGTCAGATTTTTGAGTTGTGGAAACTCAAGATGGAGGATCTGTTGGTGGATAAAGATCAGTGGATCGCGGTAGATCCAGGTACTAAACCAACGGGACTATTCGATGAAGAATGGAAGAAGTTGGATCGGAAGGAAAAGAGCACAATATGATTGTGTATCTTAGATTCAGTAGTGTTGAATGTATCAGGGGAAGCTATGGTGAAGGCTTTGTGGGACAAGTTAGGGACTTTGTACCAATCTAAGTCTCTGGTGAATAAACTATTCCTGCGGAAAAAGTTGTATAACCTGAGGATGAAAGATGGAGACTCGATGACAGAGCATCTGAATGAATTTAATACTGTGGTAAGTCAGTTAGCATCTGTTGATATTAAAATTTCAGATGAAGATAAGTGCATCAGTTTGTTGTGTTCTCTACCAGATTCGTGGGATAGTCTGGTTATTGCAATAGGTAGCAATGCGACTACCTTGCAATTTGATGAAATAGTCTCAGCCTTGCTGATGGAGGAGATGAGACGGAAAAATATGGAGAGCTAGAATGGTGATGCCTTATCTGTACGAGGATAGTCCCAGAACAGAAACAAAAATAAGTCATCGAGTGGGAAATCTAAATCTAGAGGGAGATCTAAATCTCCAGGAAAACCTGTAAAGGTTCCTATTCCTATAGGTGTGAGTTATCTGCTAAACAGTGTCCCAAGACACAAGAAGAGGAAGAAGATATGTCTCATGTTCCATATGCAAGTGCAATCAGTAGCCTGATGTATGAAATGGTCTGTACTAGACCAGACATTGCACATGTAGTGGGAGTATTGAGCAGGTTTATGTCAAAACCAGGGAAGGAGCACTGGACAGTAGTGAAGTGAGGTTTCAGGTATTTGTGTGGCACTAGTGATTATGGTTTGTGCTACCAAGGAAGATCAGGATTGGACAGAATGTTGGATATTCATGGATTTGTTGATGCAGACTGGGCTGGAGATCTGGATCAGAGAATATCTACAAGTGGGCATGTGTTTAACCTATTTGGAGGTGCAGTCAGTTGGATGAGTAAGAAACAATCTGTAGTGGCACTATCAACTACAGAGGCAAAATACATGGCAGCCACTCATGCAAGCAAGGAAGCAGTTTGGTTGCAAAGATTGTGTTCAAGTATGGGGTTAATACAGGGAGCTATAAGGATAGAATGTGACAACCAAAGTGCAATTTTCTTGGCAAAGAACCCCACATATCATTCAAAGACAAAGCACATTTATGTTGAGTATCACTTTGTGAGGGATATGATAGAAAAAAAAAAGGTGTTGCTGGTAAAGGTGGACACTTTGAAGAATACTGCATATGCATTGAACAACTCTGTGAGCTCTGAGAAGTTCTCTTGGTGTAGAGAGACAATGGGCATTTCAGGGCTGGAAAAATGACTAAACTCTCTTGTGGCCCCCTGTGGAAAGAAAACAACAAGTGGGAGAATGTTGGGTTGTTTTATATTCTTTCCACGACTAGCCCACGTAGTTAACCGGGGGGTTAGAGGGGGGGTAGATCCCCCCTTCATTGCACCAAATTTGGGGTGGGGGGGGGGGGGGGGGGTCACAGGGGGTTTGAGTTGTACACGTAACCCCACTTTATGGGGTCCGAGGCAGTGCCCCAGAAAATTTTGGTTTTGGAACCTATGTTAGGTTGGGCGGACCCACCTATGGTTTTGTGCATGATTTTCACACATGTTTTTTGGATGCGATGGTTTTCGGTCCATGGTATTGGATGCTTTGGCATGTATAAATATGTATTGTAACATTGAAAGGAACATAATGAAAAATCAAGCTGGTAGTCCGGTTTTGGGATCCAGGGGAAAATCCTTGTGTATATGTGTTTTATGTGTTATGCTCTTGCATTGTTTATTTTCTTTGTTTTAGAATTCGTATGCAGGTAATTTCTGTGCAGGGTTAAAACCTACATGGATGTCATACCAATGAATTGGTACTTGGAAACATCGCTCCACCATGGTACAGATGAATGGGATATCCTGAGGCAAGGATTCTTGATGACATTCAGCTTTGAGGATGGATTCGAGTGCATCTATGAAGCGCTACAGGAGGTCAAGGAAATGATCTTTAGAATCCCACAAGACCCCTTGGATTTGATTCAATCGGATTGGACCACCTAGCTGTGCCATGCGCTAGAGTGCTACAATGTGACTGTTGAAGAAGAAGAGGAGGATCTAAGGAACATTAATATCCCAGGGACAAAAGCTCACCACAAAGTTGAGGGGTTGCAGATAGAGAACCCAAATATCACCGCACCACTGAAAATGAGACAAGTGAACATTGGAATATAGGCAGAGCCAAAGTTTGCGAGGGTGGGGGAATACTAGGATGATGCTACGGTGGATAAGGTCGCTAAGTTGCTCCGCGAGTACTAGGATTTGTTCCCTACAAAGTTTTCATACATGAAAGGGATAATAGGCGATTTAGGAATGATGAAAATAGCATTGAAACTAGACGCGAAGCTTGTGAAGCAAAGGCCATATCGCCTTAATCCTAACTACAAGGAAAAGGTCTTCTTGGAGTTGGACAAAATGTTGGTAGAAGGAATCATTGAACCAGTGGAGAAGTCTGATTGGGTAAGTCCTATGGTAGTTCAGGAAAAGAAGCAAAAGGATGAAATAAGGATATGCTTAGATCTGAGGAAGCTAAATGATGCTTGCGTATATGATCCTTTTCCAAATCCATTCACCGATGAAGTGCTGATAATGTAGGAGGACAAGAATCATATTCATTTACTGATGGGTTCTCTGGACGCCATCAGATAAAGATTGCACTGGAAGAAAAGAGTAAGACTACCTTCATGACTGAGTGGGGATTCTTTCAGTATATGGTAATGCCTTTTGGACTTAAGAATGCACCAACAATATTTTTGCGCACAGTCATTGCAGTGTTCAAAGAGTTTATTCAAAAGTTTTTGGAGGTATACTTTGATGATTGGACGGTGTCTGGACTGGTCAAATGCCATGTAGCTAGTGTGCGCTTGATGCTGGATACGTGCCAGAGGTATCAGATTGCGCTAAACTTCAAGAAGTGTCTATTTTGTGTCCCTTTCAGAATCTTATTGGGTCATGTAGTGTGCAAACAAGGATTAATGGTGGATCCTACTAAGATCGCGGTCATAATTAACTTGGAGGTGCCAAGGAGTGTTAAGCAGTTGCGCACAACACTGGGTCATACTGGTTATTATGAAAATTTCATCAAGAGTTATGCCCAGATTACCGCGCTGATGAAAAAACTCTTGAAGAAGGACGCTACATTCTGTTGGAATGAAGAATGTTAACGACGCCTGGATGTGTTAAAAGAAAAGATGGTCATCGTGACGATCCTAGTCTTCCCAGATTGGAAGAAGGAATTTCATGTGCATGTGGATGCATCATGTATCGCATTGGGAGAAGTGCTGACACAGGCTGGTGAAGGGGAATTGGATCACCCAATAGAATTCGCAAGTAGGAAGCTGTTGAAGGCTAAAAAAAACTATTTGATGACTAAGTGCGAAGGGTTGGCTATGGTGTACATGCTCTAGAATTTTAGGCATTACTTGCTAGACGGACACTTTAAGATGTATACAGACCATTCTACATTAAAGTACCTGGTCAACAAGCTTGTGTTGGGGGGGGGGGGTGGGAATATGTAGATGGCTTCTGCTATTTCAAGAGTATGATCTTGAAGTAATTGTGAAGCTAGGGCGATTGAATGCAGGACCAAATCATCTGTCATGCATTGAAACAGGAGAGGAGCCTACTAATTTGGAGGAAGGATTGCTTGATGTGAAGCTCTTTGCGGTGCATGTGGCAGACAATCATTTTGCAGATATCATCCACTTCCTAACTACAGGAATGGCTCTAAAAGTGTACACTAGTCAACCGAAGAAGGAATTAGTGGTGCACGTAACGGACTTCTCTGTTATTGCAGGTCACTTGTATAAGATGGGGTTAGGCGAAATACTATGATGTTATGTGCCTTATTTTAAACGAAGCAGTATCCTAGTTGAAGCTCATGGAGGGGCTATGGGAGGCCATTATGCAGGAAAAGCAACAATGCAGAAGATTTTATGCTCAGGTTGTGGTGGCCAACATTACATAAGGATTCCAAATCATATTGTAGGGCATGCGATGCATGTTAGAGGACGGGCAGGCCATCGTATAGGGATGAGCTGCCTTTGAATCCGCAAGTGTCATTGCAACCATTTGAGAAATGGGTGATTTATTTTGTAGGGCCGATTCAACCTCTAGGAAAGAAGACGGGTGTGCGGAATATCATCACTGCAACTGATTATTTGACCAGATGGGCGGAGGCACAGCCTATAAAGGACTATACAGGGGAAACACTAGTGAAGTTCCTATTTGAATATGTGCTAACTAGGTTCGATTGCCCAAAGATTTTGATGAGTGACCATGGTATACACTTCCTTAATGAAACGATCAGTGCGCCTATAGAAGAGTTCCAAGTGTATCATCAAAAGAGCATGCCATATCATCCTTAGGCTAATGGGATGGTGGAAGTGTTTAATAAGATATTGGAGAATGCACTGACAAAGGTTTGAACTGCACAGAGGAATGATTGGGACGTGCGCATACCAACAATGCTATGGGCTTATAGAACTACTTGTAAGAAGCTGACTGGACAGACACCTTTCATGCTGATCTATGGCATAGAAGTTGTGATGCCAATGGAATACATTGTGCCTAGTCTATGCATAGTGGCGATCACAGGAATGGTGTACCATTGAGCCTTGGAAGAGTGGCTCACACAACTGACAGAGCTTGAGGAAGATAGATTCTTGACTGGATTCCATATACAACTTCAGAAGGAGTGTGAAAAGGCATGGCACGATCAACACATCAAACTACGGACCTTCAAGGTAAATGATTTAATTCTATTATATGACAACAAGTTTGATAAGTATCCAAGAAAATTTCAGATGCATTGGCTAGGGTCGTATGTTATCAAGGAGATTACCGATGGTGGCGTAGTTCAACTTATGAAATTGAATGGAGATCCATTTCCCAGAAAGGTAAATGGAAGCCGGTTGAAGCCATACAACAGGGATCCAGCCAAATGACTATATGATGGTAGCACAGTCTTAGTGCTCCAGGCAGTTGCAAGGAGGCACGAGACTATAAATTACACTGCCCAGGGTGTAGAGCTGCGTGACGAAGGGTTTGCATGAAATGGGAGAGTGTCACGGTATCAGTAGAAGCGTGAAGGGAGCTATGCTACAAAAGGAGAGACCACGCAACATAGCCACAAAGTGACCGTTACTGTCACTGTTCATGATTTGAATGCTAGAAGATGGTTGGGAGGAGTAGGCGATCGACATTTAAGGCGTTTAAGGTTGAAATCAAGTGTGAAATCTTTGGAAATATGATGTCAATCTCGAATTTATGGATGGATTTTGGGGGGAATAGTCAAATTTTAATTCGAATTTGCCTATAAATTACAGGTGGCCATCCAACGAGAAACACTTTTCATTATGAGAATTTCTGAGTTATGTTGTCTGTTGCGTGAGATCTTTGAAAATTTTTGTGTAAGCCCTATGTCTAAGTCCGATCAAAACCTCATTAACAGCATCATGTCTGCACCAGCTGAGACCGCTAGTACTAGGAGCACTGTTGCTTCTGAGGGAGTTGCCCTTGAGGTTGTGAGTATGGAGACTCTCGTAGTAGTGCCTAAGGCGCCAAGGTCTCCTAGGCTGAAGCCTACGCTGACAAGAGAGGTTTCCAAGAAAAAGAAGGATAAACAAAAAAAGACATTATCAGTGCACAAGTCACCGAGGAAACATCTAGCTACATAGGTGCAGCGGAAAGAAAAGCTGACCGCATAGGAGAAAGGAAAAGTGGTCGATCTGGAGGCCAAGGAGGGCGCGAAAGACATCGATATTGAGGGGGTAGATCCTATTTCTAAGTTGTTGGAATAATCTCTCCATGCCAGGTAAAGGTGAAGGTCTCAAAGGACCCAGATGAGGGACAGTTCCTCCTAAACACACCCCTGTTGCCAGAAAACATAACTTTTGAAGGTCCGCGTTCAGTGCACATCACACATTTGAAGCTTGAAGATTGGGATTTGGGGGAAATTGAGTGGTTCCCCCACCTAGCTACCGATACCTTCATGAAGCAAGTGTTCTACAAGGAGTCTGGTGTCACCGAACTGGAGCCGGTGGAATGGATTCGCAGGGTAAATAAGGCAGGGTTGTTGAACCTGCTATGGGTGCCTCACTACCACCACGCCCCTATAGATTTGATAGTTATTAAGTATGGATGCTTGTGTTTGAGTGAGATGATACCAATCATTGACATGCTGATCCATAGGATCACATTACTCCCCCATTCAGGGCTGAATTTAGCGAAGGTATTTGGTGGAAAGACAAGTGAGCGCGACCTCACCAAGAAGATGAAGGACAAGTTCAAACTTGTCAAGGAGGTGCATAGGTATTACTAACCCCGCGGTGAAGTTGGTCACCCAAATTTTGGCTGGCAAAGTGATGAGAAAGTGTCGCGTAGACAAGGTGCCAACACCAATGGTTTCGTTAGCGGCCGAGTATGCAGAGGGCGTGCTACCTGTGCGACGAGTTCCTTGCGAACTATCGAGAGGCACAAGACCAAAGAAAGAATTCCATTATTCCTGGCTATTACTGTCAATTGTGTTGGTCGCGTGGGAGTTGCCAAAGGAAAACCAGTTTCCTCCGATTGAGACAAATTTACCAGAAGCAATGAAGTTTTCTTCACTATGGCCGACAAAGGACGCTGCGCAGGTTTGAGAAAGTAACGTTTTTTGGGTATTGATGGAGATGAGCATTAATATGGTCATTATCCAAAACCCATGGTTTTCCCCAATTGTCTTTGAGCAATTTTTTGGGTACGCAGAGTTCAAAGCATACTTCCACCGTGTTTACATCCGAGTGTTGAAGTTCTAGACCGGAAGTGGTATGATCTTCCTACTTGGCTATGGAGGATCCCATTGTAGAGGTCCTCAAGCGATGGCTAGCAGATTGGCACACACCATCACATTTAGCTGCAGGGACTAACAAGTCTTCAGAGAAGTAGAAAAAGGAAGCAGCTCGACTGAAGGTTCAACTGTTGGCATAAAAAAGGAAGAAGGAGACTAAGGAGAAGGCCTGCACAGAAGCAGAGCATGCCGCCAAGGAGCAAGCGGAGAAGGAAGAGTGTGACTTTGGCAGAAGTCACAAATATCCTTCACCCCAAGAGGAGGATGAAGAATAGTCAGAATATGGTGGCGGAGATCAAGAGAGCACTCATTTCCATGTAAAGTGACATAGGGAACAGGAAAAATATGGACAACAAAATATGACCAAAGAATCCAAGTCATCTCTTGATCAAATTACCTTGATGGAGGGTGACTTGGATGACATTGGTGTAGGTTTTAACCCCGTACAGAAATTACCTGCATACGAATTCTAAAACACAGAAAATAAACAATGCAAGAACATAACACATAAAACACATATACACAGAGATTTTCCCCTGGATCTCAAAATCGGGACTACCAACTTGATTTTTCATTATATTACTTTCAATGTTGTAATACATATTTATACATGCCAAAGCATCAAATACAATGGACCAAAAACCATCGTGTCCAATACCATGGACCAAAAACCATCATGTCTAAAAGCATGTGCGAAAATCATGCACAAAACCATAGGTGGGTCTGGCCATCCTAACATAGGATCCAAAACAAAATTTTTTTGGGGCGCTGCCCTGAACCCAATAAAGTGGGGTTATGGGTGCGCCTCAAACCCCCTGTGCACCCCCCCCCCGGGCCGTTACACAATCGGTGCAATGAAGGGGGGCTCCCCACCCCCTCTAACCCCCCGGTTAACTACGTGGGCTAGTTGTGGAAAGAATATAACACGACCCAACATTCTCCCACTTGTTGTTTTCTTTCCAGAGGGGGCCACAAGAGAGCTTAGTCATTTTTCCAGCCCTGAAACGCCCATTGTCTCTCTACACCAAGAGAACTTCTCAGAGATCACAAATTTTGTCAATGCATCTACAATATTCTTCAAAGTGTCCACCTTTACTAGCAACACCTTTTTGCCTTCTATCATATCCCTCACAAAGTGATACTGAACATAAATGTGCTTTGTCTTTGAATGATATGCAAGGTTCTTTTCCAAGAAAATTTCACTTTGGTTGTCACAGTTTATCCTTATAGCTCCCTGTACTAACCCCATACTTGAACACAATCTCTGCAACCAAATTGCTTCCTTGCTTGCATGAGTGGCTACCATGTATTCTGCCTCTGTAGTTGACAGTGTCACTAAAGATTGTTTCTTACTCATCCAACTAACTGCACCTCCAAATAGGTTAAACACATACCCACTTGTAGATCTTCTCTGATCTAGATCTCTAGCCCATTCTGTATCAACAAAGCCACGAATATCCAACACTCTGTCCAATTCTGGTCTTCCTTGGTAGCATAAACCATAATCACTAGTGCCACGCAAATACCTGAAAACCTGCTTCACTGTTGTCCAATGCTCCTTCCCTCGTTCTGACATAAACTTGCTTAATACTGCCACTGCATGTGCAATGTTTGGTCTAGTACAGACCATTGCATACATCAGGCTACTAACTGCACTTGCATATGGAACACGGGACATATCCTCTTCCTCTTCTTGTGTCTTGGGACACTGTTTAGCAGATAACCTCACACCTATAGGAATAGGAACCTTCACCGGTTTACTATCTTGCATATTAAACCTCTGCAGTATTGTCTCGACATAATTCCTCTGGTTTAACCAGAGCTTCCTCTTTGCCTGATCACTTTTAATTTCCATGCCCAAAATATAGTTTACAACACCAAGATCTTTAATGTTGAATTTCAGGACAATTGGGTCTTCAAATCCTGGATAATTTCTTTGTCATTTCCAACCAGCAACATATCATCCACATACAAGACCAGATAAATAACACGGTCACCAATTAATTTAAAATACACACAGTGATCTGCTTTGCTTCTGGTGAAGCCAAGTCCCCGTATATATGTTTCAAATTTCTAATACCACATCCTTGGTGATTGTTTTAACCCATACAAAGACTTCTTTAACTTGCAGTCCAGTTCTTTCTTACCCTTCACTGCAAAGCCTTCAGGTTGCTTCATGTATATTTCCTCTTCCAGATCCCCATGAAGAAATGTTGTCTTCACATCCATCTGTTCTACCTCAAAATCAAAAGCAATAGCAACAGATAAAAGTAATCTAATAGAAGTTACCTTGGAAATAGGAGAAAAAAATATCACCAAAATCAATTCCCGACACCTGGGAATAACCTTTTGCTACCAACTGAGCTTTGTATTTCTCCACCTTTCCTTCTGCATTTTTCTTCTTCTTGAACACCCATTTGCTTCCAATGGGTTTCCTTCCAACCGGCAACTCCACCAGATCCCAAGCCTCATTTTTGTGCAAAGATGCCATTTCATCAACCATGGCCTCTTTCTAGAGTTTGCCATCCTTTGAATCTACTGCTTCCTTCACAGTTCTGGGATCATTGTGAGTAATAGATAAATAAAAATTTGAATAGAAAGTAGATGGACTATACCTTTATGGCTGCCTTCTTTCTTGAACTGATCTTCTCACTCCTGGAGTTTGTGGCTCTTCATATTCTGATTCCTCCTCTGCTGTAGAGTCTGATTCTTCCTCCTTAAGGTCAAACTCTATCTTCTCGGGTTCCTTTGGTTGGACTTCATGTTTAATAACATCTTTTACCTCTCTGAACACCACATCTCTGCTATACACAACCTTCTGTGTGACTGGGTTCCAAAGCTTATAACCCTTTAAACCATCCTTATATCCAATAAAGATTCACTTTTCAGATTTACTATCCAACTTGGTTCATTTCTCCTTTGGAATATGTACATATGCATCACATCCAAATACCCTCAGATGTGAAAGAGAGGGTTTCTCACCAGTCCATGCCTCTTGTGGAGTCTTATCCTCCAACGCTGACGAAGGTGACCTGTTGACCAGGTAACATGCAATATCCACCGCCTCTGCCCAGAATTCCTGTGCTAACCCGACACCACTAAGAATACTTCTTGCCCTTTCCATCAATGTCTTATTCATTCTTTTTTTAACTCTATTTTGCTGAGGTGTATATGGAGTAGTCTTCTGTCTTGCTATACCACACTTCTTACATAATTCTTCAAATTCCTTACTACAAAACTCTCCACTGTTATATGTCCTTAGCACCTTTATCTTCTTCTCTGTCTGGTTTTCCACCAGAGCCTTAAATTCTTTAAACCTGTCAAAGAATTCAGATTTCTTCTTAAGGAAATATATCCATGTATTCCTTGAGAAGTCATCTATAAATAATACATAGTACATAGACTTACCCAGTGATGGAACCTTCACAGGTCCAAACACATCACTGTGCACAAGCTCTAATATATGTTTTGCCCTCTTACCATCAGAGGGGAAACTCACACAATTCTGCTTCCCGTATACACAATTTTCATAGAAATCAAAATACAGAGAGCTATTACTCATGCCTTCTACCATACCTTTACCATGAAGTATTCGAAGGCCCTTCTCTCCAATATGTCCAAACCTTTGATGCCACAACATGGTATTCTCTCCAGAGACCACTAGATTTTCTGTTCCACTTTCAGGAACCACAGAACTGTTGCACCCATCAATAACAATGCTACCTTGCAGCTTGTACAGAGTTCCAATTCGAACTCCTCGCATCAATACCAGTGCTCCTCAAACCATTTTGCAGGTATCCTTCTCGAACACTTTTTTTACACCTTCATCATCCAACTTGCTTACAGAAATCAAATTTTTGGCTAATGTAGGAATATGCAGAACACCCGGAAGTGTTCTAACCCTTCCACCTTGCAGCTTCAACTTTACTTTTCTGTGACTAATGATTCTAGCCTTCCTATCATCCCCTAAGAAGACATCACCACCATCGTATTTCTCATACTCGCAGAACCACTCTCTATGGGGTGTGAAGTGAAAGGATGCACCTGAGTCAATCAACCATGCCTCATGATCTACATGTGTACTTGAAGAAGCCAAGTACACATCCCCACCTTCATCTAAGGTAGTTTTTGCCTCTGTAGAAGGAGCATCATCAGATCCCTTTACTTTATTGGGAGCTTTAGATTTACAGTCCCTTTTGTAGTGCCCTTCCTTTCTGCATTTCCAGCACACCACCTTTACAGGTTTTCTTGGAGATTTAGATCTCCCTCTAGATTTAGATCTCCCACTCAATGACTTATTTTTGTTTCTGTTCTAGGACTGTCCTCATACAGACAAGGCATCATCATTCTAGCTCTGCATATTTTTCCGTCTCATCTCCTCCATTAGCAAGGATGAGACTATTTCATTAAACTACAAGGCAGTTGCATTGCTACCTATTGCAATAACCAAACTATCCCATGAATCTGGTAAAGAACACAACAAAATGATGCACTTATCTACATCTAAAATTTTAATATCAACAGATGCTAACTGACTTACCACAGTATTAAATGCGTTCAGATGCTTCGTCATCGAGTCTCCATCTTTCATCCTCAGGTTATACATCTTTTTCCACAGGAACAGTTTATTCACCAGAGACTTAGATTGGTACAAAGTCCCTAACTTGTCCCACAAAGCCTTCGCCATAGCTTCCCCTACCTTCTGATCCAACTTCTTCCATTCTTCATCTGACACTCCCATTGGTTTAGTACTTGGATCTACCACGATCCGCTAATATTTATCCACCAATAGATCCTCCATCTTGAGTTTCCACAACTCAAAACTCTGACCATTAAATTTCTCGATATTTATCTTTCCACTGCTCGCCATCTTCTTTCACCACCAAAATTGATCTCGCAAATCTCCCACTAAACAGGGTCTACCACAAGCCCGAGCGAAACCCCTTAGCAACAAAGGCATCCCCTTGAAGCCAAAATTGCTCTGATACCAAATGTAAGTTTTAACCCCATACAGAAATTACCTACATACGAATTCTAAAACACAGAAAATAAACAATGTGAGAGCATAACACATAAAACACATATACATAGAGATTTTCCCCTGGATCCCAAAACTGAGACTACCAGCTTGATTTTTCATTATATTCCTTTCAATGTTATAATACATATTTATATATGCCGAAGCATCCAATACCATGGACCGAAAACCATCACGTCCAAAAACATGTGCGAAAATCATGCATAGAACCATAGGTAGGTCCGCCCATACTAACATAGGGTCCAAAACCAAAAGTTTCCACAGCGCTGCCCCGGACCCCATAAAGTGGGGTTATGGGTGCACCTCAAACCCCCTGGGACCCCCACCCCCACCCCCGCTAAACAATCGATGCAACAAAGGGGGGCTCTGCCCCCCCTCTAACCCCTAGTTAACTACATGGGCTAGTCGTGGAAAGAATATAATGCAACCCCACAATTGGTGACAAGGTAAGGGACATGACAACAGAACTGCTGAAGCAGTTTGAGCAGTAGCAGAAGAAAGCACTGGTCACTATACAGACAGGTCTGCATGAGCTGTATATCCAAATAACTAGACTTCAGGCAGGTGCAGGGCAGAGCACCACGACATGAACTAGTTTGGTGTCAGGGACCACTCAAGCAGCAGAGTTGGTTCGATCCTTGGATCTATGGGCAGTCGCACTGCCAGATGGAGCTCTGAGTGTGGAGGTGGACATTGACAAGGCTATTGTCAACACTTTAAATAATATTTGTCTAAACTTGGCCACACTCCGCAGTGAATTCCTTCACACGCTGCAAGCAGGTGTGATTGCAAAGCTTAGGGCTCGAGAGCAGCGCTTGCTGAGCATGATCAGTGAACAAAAGGTCAAAAATGAATAGATGTTTGTCGAGAAGACAACAGGGCTTGAAGCATGGAAGAAGGTTCAAGGGAAGAATGAGCGAATCGCAGCCATGGTAGCTGAAGAATGCAAAACCATTCCAGAACTGCACATACCTGAAGAAGCGTTGTTGGAGGCCAAGATTAGGAAATTGGTTGCAAGTTTGCATGATGCAAAGATAGATATGGCCAAGGTTTAGTTTGAACTAAACCTTAAAATCATAGAGCTTGAGTCGAAGTCACAACCTTCAACTCCACCAAAGCTCAGAGAACAGTGCAAGGCATATGTAAAGGATGCAGTCACAACAGTTGATGATTCGGTGGTGGATTGTACCGCGCTCTTTGAGCAGTCTATGGAGGTCGTTAGACTCTGCAGGAGGATCCTAACCTACAAAGGTTGAGCATAGAGGCCTAGTAATTGCTGCAACAATATGACGAAGCAAGAGTGACAGCATTCACCGTCGCTATATCACACCGATTGGCTAAGCTGCATGAGGCAAAGCAATTGCTCGAACAGGTGGAGGCATTGCAATGAAAATAGGTAGTCCTCAAGGCCATATTTGGGCCTTGGATGGATGAGGCCTATTCCATCTTTTCCACCATTGAAGAGAAGCTGGAAGGCCTAAAGAGGACACAACAGATGGTAAAAGCAGACAATGCAGGACCAGCATCAGAGCAGATGGTTGAGTAGCTCAAGCAGGTAGCCATGCAGAGCACGCCTGAGGTAGTAGTAGCACAAGTAGAGCTCGAAGGTCTCCGCACTAAGATCTCTGTGCCAGCAAAGTGACTCGAGGGTGAGTCACTATATTTGTGTTGGGGTCTTGTTGGGACAGGGTCCCCTAAGGTCAATTTTGGGGGAAAAGCACAAGTTTTGGGGCAGAAAGCCCAAGTTTTTGTTATGTACAGTGTAAAGTCTCCGAAAATTGTGGTCATGGAGTGAGTAGATAGTAAGTTTCATACAGGGATTTTCCCTTATTTTATGTATGTTGTGTCGGCTTTAGTAGATCTACCCATGATCTGCGGACCATGGGATTGTATAAAAAGGAGAGTCCTAGAGAGTCTAAGGCATAGTAATGAGTGAAGAATGAATATAATGGGGCATTATAAGTGAAGAATGAAGAGTCTTAGAGTAAGAGAGAGGCTCTACAGTTGTGTGTGCAGAGGCCTAGAGTAGAGTCTGTAACTGAGTGCACGGACCCCTACAACTGAGTGTGCAGGTAAGTCTCGAGTCTGTAAGCAGAACTAAAGTATTAATAAAGAGATTATTTTGGAAATATCTGTGTTTTATCCATTTACTTATGCTATGATTGAATGTGTTTATGTTATGATGAATCTTGGGTTTATGATTTAATATTGTATTGATGCGTGATTCTACATGGTTTACATTGTTATATGATTTCAAGTACTAATGTTTGTTTACGTGAAGAATATCTTAATGCATGTTAAAGATATTAGCTACTTAGGCCGATTTGGGAAAATACAGAGCTAAGGGTAATTACAGAGGCGCATAAGTAGTTGATTCACTTGTTTAGGGTTCGCGAAAGGCAGTCGTAGACCTTCGCGAAGGTCTAGAGGTTGGTTAAAGGAAGTTATATCTATAAGCCTTAAAGGCTTATTGATCTGCACGAAGGCAGGTTAAGGGTATAAAATGACATTACACTAATCTCTGGGTGTGGAAACTTGGTTCCAGCATCCCCCTATACTTCTTCGAATGAGACTTTAGTCCGTGCTCTGCAGGTTGATGCCAAAAGGGCCAGTAGTGTAGGGATTTATTTGGAATTAACTCTGAACCTGGGTTAGGACCCACTAAGCCAACAGTCACTTATCTTCATTCTCACCAAGCAATGGTCCTTTCTCTGGTTTACAAATGCACACATTATTCTCAATTGCCTTAAGCTTTTCACTACTTTGTTGAGTACCTAACCTATGTTTCAGCTTCACCTGTAACTTGTGCAACTTCACCATTCAATCATGCCGTCATCTTCATCATCTCTTTCTGAAATTCCTCATCCCTCATCTTCCTCATGCCAACTTCTTTGGAATTTTCTTTCATCTAATTGTGACTTCTCATTGAACCCTTGAAATGAGTATTGATAGTCATTGCCACTTCCTTCTTTCATGAAATCTCCTTGTCCACTTGTGAGTTGTAATCTAGCCAACACCTCACCAATCTATCTCCTCAAAACTTGGCGAACGGTTCACTTCACCTGAACCTTCTTTTTGAGAACTCCTTTCTCTCTTGGTTGTGGCATTTACCTTACTCACTTACTGAAAAAATTCTGCTTGTCCTCTTCCTCTTTAGCAATTCATTTTGTCGTTGGGTTCTGTCACAATTCCTTCTCTTGAGAGCTCTACATTCTCCCTCTTCCTCTACCATAGTTACACTTGCTATAGTGGATGCTATCTACAACTTTCGTTCTCCACTACCTACAAACAAAAAATATTTACAAACATTGTATAGTCTCCAAAATGTATTCACAATACCATCCACTTTCACCTTCATCGCCACCATTTCACTTACATGTCGTAACTCCATGACCATATAACCTTTCATTAGCCTCCATTGTCAGAATTCTATGGGTTCCATTTGTGTTTTCCAAAAGTTAATGATTTCTAGTATTATAAGTGAATTAAATGGTTAAAACATAGAAAAATGACATATACTTGCTAATACTTAAAAGTGGCTTGAGTTTCATGACATGTGTAGGTCATTTGGAAGCTTCCAAGACACCCTTATGTGGCCTCCAATGCTAAAATTCGAATTCCCTTCAAGATATGGAAGAAGATTTGGATAAAGGTCAAAGAGGATATGTGTCTCATCATTACCTATTTGAGTTGTAACTCTATATGTGTCTTATCATTACCAATTTGAGTTGTAACTCTATGAGATTTTCTAGAGATCTAGGGAGAGAATAATGGACCATTAGTGAGGTATCTTCTTATTTTTTTGTATAAATAGGAGAGCCTTCTCCTTTCAAAGGCATGTGTAAAGTTAGAGATACTCAAGTGGAAAGTTAAGATTACTCATGCTTTGAAAGAAATTTAGATTTAGAACCATGCTCATGAGTGATGTTCACCTCTTTCTGTTAAAGCTTGCACTGGGAGCCTCTCAACTTTCCATCTCTCATGCTTTTGGATTGGCCACCTACAACGTGTGAGATTTATTGTTTTTCATAGATTAAGATTTATTTATTTCATATCTTTTCCTGTGTGAGAGGTTAAGAATGATTGTTTTTGCTTTCATTTCATGTCATGTGGTTTTGATTATTCATTTCATAGGATCCTGATTTGATAATGCACACATGATCTCTTAGAGTAGATTTCATTTTTGAAAGAGTGGTGTGCTTTTGAATTCCTGCAAGTGTGGTAGATTAAGATTTCAATTCCTGCAAGTGTGAAAGATTAAGATTTCAATTCCACGCGCTATACTATAATTTTACTATAATTTCTTTTGAATTGATTGTTTAATTAGAATAGGTGAATTTGGTTTGTCGTTATTTGGTTTCATAGTTAGATTGATCTAAATTGAAAGTTAATTTCTAGCATATACAGAGCATGCACACTTTGCTAGTTTTACGAAACCCATGGGTTGACAATTACATGATAGGTAATTAATTTGCCTCAACAAACATAATTAATATAAAACATCATATCCATCTCCGACTCTCTTCTCTAAAGAGCTAACCAGCTTTGATACCACTTGATGCAAGAAAATTCATCTTTTAAAGGTATTCAAATGCAGGAAAATTCATTTTTCAAAGGTATTCATCAACGAGATATGATACTTGTATTACAAGATTTAATAATATAGAAATTATTCCTCGAGTTATTTAACTTGAACTTAATCCCACTTTTCTTATACAAATATTTCTCCTATTTGTCCTGCAAAAAAAATACATATGCACACAACATTTTCTTCTCACTTAATTCCAAATCACACAAAGATGCCAAAATTCTTCATTCATTCATACACAAATACAATCATGAGCATAAATATGCTTTCAAAATACTTTCATTCAACACATTTTATACATATAAATAATAAAAAACACTCATTCCTCTCTCTTGTGCTCATTCTACATGCATTTGACCATAAGTTCTCATTGCCCGTAGGTTTACAATAAGTAGAATTAAGAAATGCAATAGCTTTTATAAATCTTAAAATCACTCCATAAACCATATTTTCCTGAATCCTAAAATCACTTCATAAATAACTCCATAAATCATATTTTTCTAAACTCTAAAATCACTCATTATATCCATAGAATCTCTCATTTTTTTAAAGTTAGATTTTCTTTTTCCTTACGAATAAAATCTCACCTATCCATAAATTTTCTAAAACTATGAATCATATAGTTCTAAAAGTCATAAAATATACCAACTTAGAAAATACAATTTATTTACAAAGAAGAATATAAATTCTTCTCAAAAATCAAGGCTCCATTTTGAATTTTTTCACATCGAAGGCTTAATGGATTAGAAGCTATAATGCTCATGTATCACCATAGGTTGAAATATCTTCCATAAGTTTCATTTTAGCATGAAAAATCTTTATAACTCACAATTCCAAACTGCGACCATCCTCCCTTAACTGTTGTCTAAGTCCCAAAGTCACATTTCAGGATCTTAGACAAGTGGTTAGAAAATGCGACCTGCATTGGAATGTGACTATGTGACTGGCCCAAGTCACTTTATTCATTTGCGACCACTACCACCATCATATTTCTCATATGTGATGTCTCCCCAAGTCACTAATAACATCTCCATTCCTCGGTAATGTAACCAGAAAATTTGACTTGATATAAAGCTATGGGATGTTACGATATCACAAGTCACATTTGTAAGCCTCTCCAATGGATGATTGTAGATGTGATTTGTGCTACTACTCAAAAGTACATCCGTGAATGCCACTCAAAGGTGCAACTAAGCCTATGGATGCAAATTGTGACCTGACTAAAGAACAGAGGTCTAGGACGGCTTTGGTAAAATGTTAGTCACAACTATTGGCATGAGAACTTCCTAAGTTAATTGGTTGCAATGTTGACAGAAGGAGGTGAAGATGAAACTTCGTTGCATGTCAATATTAATGGTGTTGCAACAATCATTAGCAAGGTATCAAACCATACATCAACTAGAAAAACTATTGTTGCTTTATATGTCATTGCAATGTCATTATGAGATGAGCAAAAGATTATTTACACTTCTCTAATCAAGGATCTTAGCAATCAAAATTTATGGAATTTAACAAGGAGTTCTTAGATGTTGGACTAATGACTTGTGATTTCACGAGTCCACCAAATGTAGCTTTCTTGATGATGTCAACTGACATTTTATAGAACATGCAAAAAATGTTTTCTAAGGTTATGTGAGAAGTGGCTTGGATAATCTTTGATGAAGTACATTACATGCATGATAGAGAAAAAGGGTGTGGTATGGGAAGAGAGCATTATAATGGCTCCCAAAAATTCATGATTTGTATTCCTCTTTACAACCATGCCAAATCCAAGATATTTTTTTGATTGGGTTGCAAAGGTACACCAATAGCCTTGTCACATTATTTATATAAATTACCGGCTCACACCGTTGTAGTACTATCCCTTCCCCTTTTGGGGAGATGGCTTCATTTATATTCCCAAGGACTTATTATTTGTTGAAGCTCATGAAAGCACACTGAAAAAAGTGTAGGAGTTGTTGAACTGCTTTATAAATGGTGTGCGACTTTTAGATCTAGAAGATTACATGCATGTACAAAGTAGGTCATATAAGAAGGTTGATCGCTGAATAGAAACCCTTGAAGGATTGCTTTCTAAACATGTTGTTTTCAAACCTCCCATTCTCCAGATGCACCCAAAAGTACTAAGAAAGAAGGAATAGCTAACAGTAATGGTCCATGCTACCCAAAAGGAGGTTTGTGCTTCGACATCATTGGATTTCAAAGATGAGTTGAAGAATTAAAATTGTGTACTTCAGAGATTAGGGTATGCAACAAGTGATGATGTTGTGGAGCTTAGAGGGAAGGTTGCATGTGAAATTAGTAGTGCTAATGATTTAGATATTACAAAACTCATGTTCAATGGCATGTTCAGGGTTTCCATAGTTGAACAATTGGTTTCTCTCTTGTTATATTTTGTCTGGAAAGAGAAATTGAAATACACGCAAAAAATAAGGGAGGACCTTGAAAATCAGGTGTCTCAATTACATGACATTGCTAAAAGGATAAGAAAAATATAACTTGAATGAAAAGGCTCCTTATAAATCATACTAAAAATGTGTAACAAATTCTAGACAGTAGTGGTAGTGTTGTTATACTGGATGAAGTAGTAAGAGGTGATATTAAGAATAACATTAATAATGTTGTTGTTGAATCTCTTCGAACTCTCTGCCTTGCTTATATAGGCTTGGAAGATAATTTGGATCCAGAGTGATAAACCATTCCTACAAATGCCTATACATGTATATGAATTCTTAGCATCAAGGATACTATGCGTCCTGGTATCAAAGAAGATGCGAACTCTATAGAACTATGGGTATTATAGTGGGGATGGTCATGGGTGAAAATATTAACATAGTGAAAGTAAATCGCACCAGAATGTGGCACGAAAAATGAAAGGCTTGATTTTCATGAATAGAACTTATAAGAGATGAATAATCAGATACCAAAGATTTATGTTATGACAAGGTATTCACCATTGGAAAAGAACACTGTGATGAAATAGTTGTTCACAAATCTGGGAGAATTTGTTGTTGTGATAGGTGATGCAACAAATGATGCACCGGCTTTGTATGAAGATAACATTGGGATTGTTATGGGAATTTCTAGGACTAAGGTTTCAAAGAGAGAGTGCATACATTGCATTTATAATAAATTCAATTAAAGAGTAATTGAGCCTAAATGACATACCATCTTGGGATGTTTTTGCTTATCTTTATTGGATTTCTACTAGTTTGCAAGTCTTAACAAAATTTATGGCAAAAGAAAAGGAGTTGATGGTATCCTACAATTCTTTCCTCTTACAAAGATAATAGTTATGCCTATGGAACTGAGGGACCTTCCAACTAAGATCAAGTGGGTACTTTGGAGCTCATTAAAATTCAAGGGAAGACAAACGTAATTACCTCAGGATATCAGACAAATTTGGTGGAACTCTCTGAAGAAATATCCTCCTCCCTATATTCAAAGAAGTGGGAATCTTGCATTAGAACCAATGAAACTACATGTTGGGTTTCATTGCAACATAATGAGGTTCTATTTAACATATATTCCGTTACTTTTGGGAAATAAATGTGGCCATTAAAACTGTAAATGATTTAGAATTTTGGCCAAAGAGGCATTATTCATGAGGAGGTTTTATTCGTAGGTATATGTATGATGGAAACACCCTCGATATTTTACACCAATTGATGAATTAATTCTTGGATCATGACTTAGATTTCTTGTTGTAGATACCTTGATAACATGGCACCATAGTGATGGAACTATCGTAACAACCCCGACTAAAAATTCATGTTAAAAAAATATAAGACCAAGGTCATGGGACATGTATTCCAAGCTAAATGTTGGGGAAAACATCCTAGTGGGTGTTCATTTGGTATATTAATGGCTATGGGAATTGGAAAAGGAAATGGAAAAGGATTTTGAAAGGAAATAGACATTAATTAACATTTTATTTATGAAAATAATGGAAAATAGGAGAAAAGGAAGGTGAAAGGTCACAAGTTGCATCTGAGGAGTAAAATGAAGGAAAAATAATGGAAATTGAAGAAAATAGAGGTCTCATTAATAAAAAGGATTATGAGGATCAATTGGTAGCTTTTGTCAGAGTTAGGTTTTTGACAGCTCAGTATTGGAGCTCTCTCATTCTACTCTCTCTCTCATACTCTTGGACACTTCAAGTTTTCTTGAAGCACTCTTGGAGGAGTGTGGCATACATGGGATTTGGAGAAAGAAGGCAAAGGAAGAGAAACAAAGTGCAAGAGGACAATGGGATCAACATCTACAGTGGGTTTCTCTTGCAGTTACTGAGTTTCATATATGATTTCCTTGCTATTTTTTCCATGCATGACACATGCATGTAGTTTCTTGGTTATGATCTATCATTGGCATGGAGGATTTCCTGGCTTGACACTTGTTTGGACTAGCATTGGCATTTCTTGGATAGCCATGTTGTTGTAGGTTTTACTTTTTTTTTTATAGTTAGTGCTCATGTTCCTTTGGATGTGGGTTGAGTTACTAGTTCCTAGAGCCTTGTTTGGAAAATTTCTTTGGAATCCCTATAAAAACTTGGGTTAAGTTACTAGTCCTGGAAACCTTGGTTGGAAAAACACTTTGGAGCCCTTAGTGCATTGAGTTACTAGAATGCTTTGGAGCTCGACGATAGTTGTGGGTTCAGTTACTAGTCCTAGAAGCCTTAGTTGTAACAAACACTCTGAAGCCCTAGACAACTTGGGTAGAGTCCAATCTAGTGATGGTTAGTGATGTCCGACCATGAGGTGGAATTACTGGTTGAGGGTTGAGCTAGTTTTTTCCTTGGATGACCTGGTTTTTCTTTCTTGGTTTATTCCATGAGATCCCAAATTCAAGCTTGGAATATGGCACGAGGGTGACTGACTGAAAGAAATATTTGTTTCATCCCAGTCTATGGTCGGGTGGTACATGGAAGTCCTTGACTTAGATGGAATTTTCATATGTTAATAAGAGGTGTTTCCTATTGTTATCTATGAACATATGTATTTATTACAATGGTGACCTTATGGATGATTTTCCATGGTTTATATGTTGGTTATTATTGGTATATATTATGCTTATTAGTTGTTTATATGCTAGTTATATGACATATATTTTTTATGTCTCTTGACATATTTGATGAATATGTGATTGGTTATTGAATGCATGACTGAATAGATATTATTGTAGCTAACATGAGAGGGCATTATACCTTCTTGACGATTCTCAGATAAATATGAGATCCCTATGTTCAAATATTTTGTTATGACCTATAGATTTCATGTTTACGATATGTTTGATGAAATTCTTGTCATGGTTAGTAGGGATCAGATCAAGTCCTTGATCAAATGTTTGCATCGGTACCTTATATCATTTTTAATTATCTTTTCTGGAGGTTTCATAAGGTTATGGGTAGTGGCCTGAGCCCTAACCCTGAAAAGTGGCACAAAATTTGGGGTCAATGGCACATAACTATCTAGAAAAGGCCAAAATCGCATGCAGGCCTGGTTGTGGGAGTGACTGATGTTGAATTTCCATGATCTTGGGTCTAGGTTAGAGTCTTAAAATCTATGGCGCTACCAAACCAAGAATCTCAACAAGAACTACTTTGCACAACGGAAAATATAGAGCAGTAAATCACATATGCACAAGTATATACAATTTTTAACAAATATTGTACAAAAATGTATAACCCAACCTTCATTATATTGAACCAAATCTGAATAATACAATAGTCTATGGTATACAAGATACAATGAAAAAATTCGCTACAACTTCTATGTAATATATTGTCTTGTCAGTTCTTCGCTCCCATATTGCTCACTAGCTACCCTTTAGTCCTTCAAAGGACAACACATCAAGACTCCAGGAGGGATTCCACCTAACACTGTTGCAAGTCACTTATGCTACATGTACACGGGCTAATCCAATCTGCTCTCTAGGTTGGCCAATACCTGAGCTCCAATATGCCAATCTAGCAGTCACTTTGGTCCATAAAAGTGATGCTCATTAGGCTCAAACTTCACCTAACCTTCAACTCTCTTCATCACTTCAAGATAGCTTGTCTACGACTGCTTTTGGTAGCCAACACACTGCCTGCCACCATATCAATGACACCCAATAATTCACTGTAAGTTCTACCCCTAGGATGGACTTTTCAAATTCCTCCAAATAGCACCCACGGGCTGCTAACAAAACTGATCCAAATTAGGTAACAAACTATGACCCAACACAAGGTTATGTTGCTCCAAGTCTGTTGTGTTACTGTTGTTCCAAACTGTGACTAGTTAGGACATCCAACATGTACCAAAACAACCCTTAATGACTGTGACCTCAGCAAGGAAGGGTCCTCCCAACCTCTGTTATTGTTATGCGCACTTTGCAGCCCTTAACGTCTCCAAGTTGTCCCTCTTTTAGGTTGGTAAGGCCTGTGACCTACCACAATTCCTTGTTGTCATCTACAACCAACCCAAAATAGACTTCCCTTACCTATTTTCACTGCCCAACAAACGTGCATCCAACCCTCTTTTACTTGGCCTCCATGCAAGTAATTTTCCCTTCAAATAGTCCCTAGAAGGCTCCACGTTGCCTTCTCTTGTTCACTGAAGTAGCCCTAGTCTTGCGGCCCTAACATAATTTCCCTTACTCCCTAGACTAATTTCCTTAGGCTCCTTTAATGAGCTCTTGTGTTGCACAAATGGATGGTCTAAAGTGTCCTCCAACACCTTCTATTTATACACTAATAGAAGGGCTCCTTAAAATGTCATAATAGGGCTTGGACAACTGTCATATGTATTCTTAACACCAAGCTGCCCTAGACTCCTCATGTGCAAACCCAATCATTGTCTTCAAAAATTCATATCTCCATTTCTACAACTCAAATATGAAGTGTCGTAAAATATTCCTTCTTAGAATAATCGATTGGTCTATTTTGTGCATCTGATTCATATTTTCGTTTAGGTGTCGAAAATCTTTATTTCCTTAAAGTTGAAAGTGTTGTTTAGTCTTCCTTTATCTTTAAGTGAAATTGTCATTAATCAACATTTGTGTGAAAAGAGCTTTTGAATCATTTGTTGATTTGTTTTTCTTAGTGCATAATTCACATTAAGGAGAATGGGAAAGAAAAAGAAATACATGTAATTGCATCTTAGAGTTTGATTGTGTGTGCTTAAACAAAATGGTTAGGGAAAGACATTAGTGAGTGCTCTTTATTTTTTGATCCAAAAAGTACTTGTTTGCTCTATCCCTTATTAGTTAGGATTTTCATTGTTGAAAGCAAAATGGAAAGAGTGCTTCTCATTTTAGTTGCATTCTTAGGAATCTTGGAAAACATCTCATGGCGAAACCCAAAGGCAAATTTTAATCAAGATCAACCTAAAATTAACCCTAAATTAACCAAAAGATGCATTGGAATTTAACACAAACATCTAGAGTTGTCTAGGCTAGAGACGTGTTCTGGCGTCTTAAAACTTAGTTGTTGTCGTTTCATTAAGGTTGGCTGATTCCTCCTCTTTGAACCAATAAGTACTAGTATGGACTTGTGCTCCTTGTACCGTCGTGTATATAGTGGGAGACCCCAATAGGCTTAACTCCTTTTTCCCTAGGAAGCCAAGTATGCCACCTTACTAATCACAATGCACCAAACACAACATTCAAGAAGATTGACTGTCGTACGGTAAATCCTTGGTAATTTCTCTTTAATTTACCACCAAGGTGTATATTGCAGTTTTGTGATTATTTTGGTAATTCCTCTTGTTTAGTATCTCCAGAGTAGTCACTTTTGTTCCTTTTCGACTCCTTAAAAGAAAAGGTCCATCTGAGCGCTTGTCCTTTCAAGCTCATTAAACAACGAAAGCGACTAGAGTCATCTTTTGCTTTTTCTCGACTCTTAAAAAATGAAAAAGCAAAGTTAAGTTCTAGTGTGACCGTAGATAACATCCTCCACGCTTGTTTTTTTTAGTTGATCTTGAGTTGAAACATATGGCAAAAAATTTGGAGTCCACCAATCAAGGAATTCCTTTTGATGGGAATCCTAGATCTTTTCCTTCTTTCGAAAATATTGGTGCTCCTTATATGGCTACATTGTCCCTTTTGGGATTTACCATTGGCTTGCTAGTATGGTTGCTTTCAACCTCCTTGGTTCAAAATGTTGTGATTTCTCCACAATCAAGTACACCTCCAACTGGACAAAATCAACCTCCAGTTGATCCTAAAGTTGACCCTTTGCCTTCTTCCTCGGTTGTTTCTTCCTCCCATTCTTCCTCTTCACCTTGTGAAAGTATTGGTACTAGTAACCAGGTGGCTAAGAAGAAGAAGAAAATTCAGCAGAGGGGCAACCAAGCAACCATTGCTTTAAATGCAAAATTTGATGAGAAACCGTCCATTAAGCCTCACAAAGTTCGATATCAATGCAAAATTTTTGCGAGAGACCATCTTCTTCGAAATTTTCCTGATATTCCTCAGATCTCAGAAGAATGGTCTTCCCGTTCACATCATCCTGTGTCATCAACTTCTCGAGATCATGTTGGTGACATACCATCAACTAGAGGTAATAAAGTTCATGGAAAGAAGGGTGAAATCAAGTTTCCTTGTAGGTTATGTGAAGGGAATCACCCCATTCACCTTTTTCCGTATTTGGATGAAGCCAAGAAAGTGTTGGATAACCGTCCTACTTCACCGCAGCGACTTCCATTTGGTTACAGGAAACTCTCCCTAAATCCTTCACTGGTTGATGAATTGACTGACTCAAATCAATCATTGGTCAAACCCACTCTCTCTGAAAGTGAATCCTCTGAGTCTATACCTGACCCAAATCAACAGGTCAAGGTAACAGTTGACTCAATTTCACCTTCAGTCAATCGTACCTTTCCTGAAGAGAGTGAAAATGATATCACTGAAGTTCTTTTCATTTCTTCAGATTCAAGTGAGCTTGGGGGCAATCCTCCTATTCCATCAAGACATGAGGAAAATCCTCTTGTTCTTGTAACTCAAGGGGTTAATTCTTCCATTTCTACGGTACCCCCTCCAAGTAGTCTAGTCACTTCCTTTGATTGGAATCGACTGGTAGGATTCCGCCTTCCTTCTTATGTGCCTTTCCAAATCATAGTACAAGTTTGTAATATGATTGTATCAGGAACTATTATAAATGAAGGTACATCAGTGAGTATCCTTTCCTCAACTGCTTGGAAAGCGCTTGGTTTGCCACCGCTTGTTCCTATTACACAGATCTGTTGGGTTTTAACAGAGTAACTAGTCAACCATTAGGGATCCTCCCTCAGTTACCTATTACTTTGGGAGGAAAAATCATTTATCTGAATGTGATGATAGTCCCAGGCCCTTTAGATTACAATTTACTTCTTGAGCACGACTATGTTTAGGGCATGGGAGCTATTGTTTCAACACTCTTTCGAGTGATGTGTTTCCTGCATGAAGGAAGAATAGTCACTGTTGACCAACTTTCATTTCCCGGTCCAAATATGGCTCCTAGTCAACCATCTTCCCTAAATGTTCCTTTTATACCAATGGTATGATCCCTGCCATGGGTTGATTATGTGGCAACATGTTCCATACCTACATCCACTGACGATCAATTCAGTGATGTTGTACATCATGTACTGGGGGCATTGGAACCAGATCTTTCCTTCATGACCAATTATGATTTGTGATCAAAGAGCCCGAGGAAAGTTCGTTGTCTTGTTTCAACCTCGTTAAAAAATGAAACAAGGGTTTACAAGGAAAGTTCATTATCTTGTGTCAACCTCATTAAAAAATGAAACAAGGGGTCCGAGGATAGTTATTTTGTTGTGTCAACCTCGTTAAAAAATGAAACAGGTATGAGGAAAGTTCGTTGTCTTGTGTCAACCACATTAAAAAATGAAACAAGGGGTTCAAGGAAAGTTCGTTGTCTTGTGTCAACCTCGTTAAAGAATGAAACAAGGGGTCTGAGGATAGTTCCTTGTCTTGTGTCAACCTCGTTAAAAAATGAAACAATGGATATGAGGATAGTCCTTATACTGTGTCAACCTCATTAAAAAATGAAACATGTCCATGAGGATAGTTCCTGGTCTTGTGTCAACCTCGTTAAAAAATGAAATAGGGAATCAAGAGAAGATTTCCTTGTCTTGTGTCAAGCTCGTTAAAAAATGAAACACGGACCCCTGGAGCAAAGTTCTAATTCGAGTCTTTGATTAGATCTCGTAAAATCCCAGTTGATTCTTTCACTTGATCTCATAAAAGAACCTTCATTCCATCCACCTGATAGCCATGAGTAGTCTACCTAGGTGAATGTAATGAAGCTTGGGGGGCATGCACCTAATGGTAAAGTTAAGTTTCCTTTGTCAAACTGTCGTGGCGGAAAAAGTCGTTTGTGCGGACACAACTGACCTCCCTAGGAGTCTAAACTCTCTAGCGACAAACAAGACAAAATGGAGTGATCTTTCTCTAAATATACCTTTTAAGACATGAAAACTACAAGTGTTTAGGCTTACCTTATTCCAAAACGCTGTTGTTGTAGTCCGTCCTTGCCGATCCGGATGAGCTCCTCCTTCAAGTCAATTCCTGCAACCACAAACAATCAAACAATTACCAAGCACTTGCATTTCATATAATAAAACATATATTCAACATGCAGACCAAGGAACACATGAAATAACTCATTAACACAAGCTATTGAGAAAAATAAACCAGTTTGTATTAATAACGAAACAAAGAAACTCTTACAACCTGGCCTTGGTGTTGTGCAAGTTCCTCCCAGGGTCCATCAAGGGTTTTCCTCTACTTTGACAAAGCTCACCCACTTCCAAGTAGAATCAAGCAAAGACAATCTCTCCTCACAAGGTTCTAAATGGGAGTCCTAATTCCTGCAGCATTTACCCAAAGAAAATGTATAGCTCCAACCTCTCCTCCCTCTGGCTCAATGTCTTTATTTATAGTGCTGTAAAGAGGTTATTCAGGTCCACCATCAATGGGATAATCCCCCTCTTTGGGTGGGATAGCTCCCTTATTGATGGGATAAGTTCCTCCTTAATAGAGATACATGAACCAACTGGAGGCGCATCCAATTCATCAAACCGACCTCTAGAAAGTTCTAGAAGTAACCACAAGTAACTTTTTTAAGATGAAACTCGCGCATTTTGCCTTTTACAGAAGGACGCACCTGTCCCTTAACATACAGAGCGTCTAGAGGGTAGCATGACTGACTTGCCTATAGCATTGATTTGAGCCATACTAACTGTAAGTAGTCATGGTGACATTTTTTAGTGTAACAGATTGCCCCCTAAAGTGCAAAGCCTGGAATAGATTAGGGTTTTGTAATTCTAGGAAGGGTGAAGCGCTTTATCATTTCAAGGATTGTCTTGTGGATGACCTGGTTGGAACCTGCAATTTTCAACACAAAATACATGTATAAGATTATATCATCACTGAGGTAGGCATTCCCATACTCAGATTCAAAACTTTAACTAATGGACTAACTATTCTGATACAGGAATGATCTTGCAGTACATCATTTTTTATAGACTCTTGTAGACACAGTATGGACGCAGCCATCTGTTTATGATTAGTCTACATAGATAATGAATACAAAACTCCTCGCAGCCTGGATGGTAGAAACTAGATCCAGGGTCTTCACTTCTACTTCCCGAATTGGTACGATTCTAGCCATGTGATTTAAATGATTTGATGTCGAACATGTTAGAAACCACTTGATTACCAGTCGATGATGTAAACTGTTAACAAGCGTGAGAGAGACCACCAGTAATGTCAATGGTTCTCAAAGTACCAAGCACAACCCGTGAAATGTGAATAGATGTTTTGATGTCGAACACTTCACGGAATCCTTTGATCGAAAGTCAATGATGTAAACTGACGTCAAAGGCGAGAAACCTGCCATTGATGCATGCAGACTTCAAGGTACTGTCGATTTCTAAGTCATCTTTCTAGATAATGTGTCAATGTCGATAGAAAGCGACCCGTTGCAGGCAAGCCTGCAACACGAAATCATTGTTCAAGTTGAAGAAATGTTGCTGTAAGGACTGACTCAGGGATGGTCAAATGGATGACAAGTATTTTGCAGATGAAAGTTTTTGCTTGCAGACCTCTTGAACACATAACGACACGACAGATGGCTTGGTGACGAATAACTCAAAGTTAATCCCCGGAACCCGGTTAAAGACTTTCAAAGTGGTTTGGTCAACTGTGAGGTAAAAGATTTCCCAACCCAGGTGAATGAAAAGTGTCGTGTTCAAGAGTGGTAATAAAGTTTCTTTTGAGACAAAAGGTAACAAACAGGTTCATTCTTCTCTCTTTTCCCCCACCATTTCTGGCAAGTACCTCTTTATTTTTAACAAGCTTGAGGAGGATAACATATGCTTGATTATAAGCTCATCCTTCGGACGAGTCCAACCTAGTTTAAATTCGAACCCTAGGAAGGAGTGGTTCGTTCCTGTTTGTAATTGAACAGGTCCTTTACTGTAAAAGTTTAACGAGCCCAGTATAGGAGAAACTCGGCGTTTTTCATTTTTAGAGAGTCTGAAAAAACAAAAGGAGACTCCACGTTGAACTTTTTCGTATATTTGTGTCCCTCAAGCCCGAAAAAGTATAAAATAATACCTGGGGGAACCGCTTGATCTTGCGACCAAGGAGTACTTTCATAATAGTGTCGTTGACCTGAAAAGTAAAAAGCGATCAAGGACACGTCGTTTTATTTCCTTATCGAGTTTGAAACGACAAAAACCCGGCAATCTTTTCCTGATTTTGCGGTCAGAAAAGAGCTAAAAGGGGACCGTCTTTTAATTCCGTTTTAACGAGTGTAAAAGAAACGCTCGGCGATCTTTTCATGTTTTTAGGAGTCAGAAAAGGGCTTAAAAGATGACTCTGATATTTTTGTTTGTGAAAAATGACAATTTCCCTCGAAATCCCTTTGTCCTGCACAAAAGCAACACATTACTCATACCTGTTTAAAATAGGCAAAAATACGTCGAAAAGCATCTTTTCATGGTAAAAAATGAACTAATTCATCCAAAAAACCTATAAAAAGACCTTTTACCATGTCATTTTTACCGTTTCACTGTTGAGGTTGAAAAAGGAGCTTTTGACAAGAAACTTCCCGTGGTCGCTGCGGAAAATCCGACCGTCGGAATCGAACGCCGTCTTATCCAGGTATTTTACACATCCTACTCTGCATTTCTATCCGTTTAGAATCAATTTTTAGGTCTTAGTTTCATTTTTTGGGGGGGTTTTGGTTTTGGAATGCGCCTCTCGGCGGACGCGGGTGTCCTTCGGGTGACCCGCGTCCCCCGACTTTTTCTCATACGGGAAAATGGTCGGAAGACGCAGCCCGCCTTCAGGCCAGCCGCGTCCGGGCGCCCTGTGCTACAAAGCCGGGGTGCGTCTTCCGAGAAGTGCGCATTTCAAAACCCCAACTCCCTCAAAAAACTACCAAAAATTCCCAAATCAATTTCTAATTGCTATTTTTGATGTGCAGGGTATTAACCATGTTAGATTGGAGAGAAAGAGAGCATGTAGAGGATGATGAAGTTGCAATAAATCATCAACCTTCCCTGGATGCCCTAAGAGCATGCGGATTATACAAATATTGGACCATACCGGGCATGAGGGGCCAGGTAAGATTCTTGGAATGGCTGGTTGAGCGATGGAACGTTCAAGAACAATGCTTTTACATAGGAGGGCACCAGCTCGAGATAGAGCCCTCGGATGTATACTTTCTCACTGGCTTGCCGAACAGAGGTGAGCAACTTAGTCTTGCGGGGACTAGGCCGGGTGGCCAATCCCTTGATAGTCTCCGCGACGAGTGGTGCACACCTGGGGCTCACCATTCAAAAGGCATAGAGATAAAACACATCACTCTGCGTGAACTCAAAGTCATAGCGTTCACGGTTACCAGAATTTGCGGCGCGGCCGCTTTACACATTGCTTCCGGATCCCAAATGCGGATGGCAATTGACTGTTACCAAGGCACCATTTTCAACTGGTGTGAAGCTGTGTCGGCTCATATGAAGAGCCAACTGACCAAGGCAAAGAACGGACGACTAAAAACTTTTGGATATGGGCCTCTAGTCGTGAGCTTTGCCTTGGAGAGAGTTCCAATGCTGATCCCTCAGCAACTCACTGTTGATATCTTGGGTCCTCGGGAGCCAAAGCTGATACGATGGGTTGCGGTGATGGCCCGGCATCCTGACGAGGGTGCGACAGTGGTTCGATTCTCAGATAGTTACTTTCACTGGTTAGAGGACCAGGTTTTTTCGATACAGGACTTTCCGTATGCCGGAGTGGATTTTAGAGGTGATCCGGACATGGTTCTTCCACCGGGAGAACAATGGGATGACAGAGGTACTTTTATTTTCACAAGTTCTCTAATTATGTATTTTTTTTATTTTTCATATATATCGTCTCAAAACTAACAGTAAAATTTTCAAAATGCAGATGTTGGTCCACAGCGTCCAGCCAACCTCCGGCCTTTTGATAGACTACATCCAGCTGCACCGGTACCGGCCCCACAGGACGCGGCTGCAGAAGTACTAGCTGAGTTGGAGCATGATCTAGAGCGTCTCACGGCAGATATACCTGAGACTACTATGGATGACATTCCTACCCGGCTTCAGCGCTTCGTAGTCGCGGTCCCTGGACCGTTTAGGAGATTTTTGCGTAAGGTAGCCCGCGCAGTGGTGTCATACAGAGAGCACCACCAGTGATTGACTAGTCACTTTTGTAGTCACATGTGACATTTTGACTTTTTGTACTATCATTTTGCCGATCATAAGGTGTTTTCAACCTATGATCGAAGACGATGTATATATTTTTTGACACACTTCTATCTATATATATCACTATTACCGGCTTATCTTGTTTAACATATGTGATGAAATGTTTTTAAATTTACTTGCATGATTATCGTAAATGTCTGTCCAACATTCGAGAAGCAATTGCATCTGCTAATGTATTCAAAGACCTTGGAATATGTTGATATTCAATGTAATCAAATTCACGTTCCAAGAGACGCACTCTCAAAAACAACCTTAATAACACAGGATTCCTAATGGCATAAACTCTATTAAGCTGTAATACAACAAGTTCAGAATCTAACCTCACTGTCAAACGTCGAATTCCAAATGAAATAGATTCGGATAATAATTCAATCACTGCACTGTATTCTGCAATGTTGTTCGTTGTTTGACCGAGGCTTACCCCATGCATAGAAACTAACTCGTCAGAGGGCGAATAGATAACCCAAGCTGCGGAAGAGATGTTCCGTGTACTACGACAAGCACCATCAGCAAATCCAATGTATGTTTGGAGAGGCGTCGACATCTGCAATATCAAGAGTAAAACCAAGATAAGCCAGAATAACGACGAAAAACCACACTCTCTAAGCTAAGCACACTGACTAAACTAACACACTTGCTAGCTAGAAAGAAAATCTAACCTATCTAAAAATTTCTCCATACCCATCATTTAAGCATAATACCTCTTTAGGTAAAGTCCATTTCTGGGTTTACCCAAAGAGTCCCCATCAAAGTCAACTAGCTCATAAGCCCCTTTTGCTAGCTTTCGCTTTACAATGTAGGGCCCATGCCACATGGGAACGAATTTTCCGGCACCTAGCTTATCGTTAGCTTGATCATATAATAGTACTAGGTCTCCTTCCGAAAAACTTCGAGGGGTTACATTTCTATCATACTGAGCTTTCATTCGTTTCGCGTGAGTCTCGATTGCCAATGTAGCGTCACGTCGAGTCTCATCTAATTTAGCCAAGTACAATAAACGTTTCTCCTCTTCGGAAGTAGCTGGAAGTAATTCGACAGCCATTTGAAGTGATGGGATTTCGCATTCAATGGGTAACACAGCTTCTAAGCCATAAACTAGCTGAAAAGGAGTGAACCCTGTTGAATTTTTCACTGAGGTTCGGTATGCCCATAGCGCTGAAAATAACATGTTGTGCCAATTCGACCGATGAACACCAATGGTTCGTCGGATCATGATAACTAGAACTTTGTTGATAGACTCAACCAAACCGTTGGCTTGCGGATAATAAGGAGTAGAGCTATCGTGGCGCAAACCAAGCTGGCTTGTAAGCTCAGTCATCATGACGTTTCGAAAATGGCTCCCATGGTCAGTAATGATTGCTTGTGGGACACCAAACCTAGTTATGATATGATTGAATACGAAAACTGCAGCTGTTTTGCCGCTTGCGTCGAATGTAGGCATCGCCTCGGCCCACTTAGTAAAATAATCAACCGCAAGGATGATATACGCATGCCCCCCGGCCGAGTGAGGGTTACAAGTAATAAAGTCGATACCCCATTTGGCGAATGGACCAACGGCAATTATAGGGTGGAGAGGAGCAGGTGGAGCGCGCATCTTGCGATCAAACACTTGACAGTTGTGGCACTTCCTGACTGCAATGATACAATCTTTAAACATAGACGGCCAGAAATAGCCAGCGCGCAACACCTTCTGAGCTGTGGCATACCCAGACATATGACCGCCACATGCTCCAGAGTGACAATCATTCAAAACCCTCTCAGCCTCTTCGTGAGTTAAACAACGTCGAAAAACTAAGTCTGCCCCCCGGCGATAAAGTGTATCTCCAATAATTTTGTATGGCTGGGATTGAAACCGAATTTTTCGACGTTCCGCTTTGGAAGCTTCAGGCCGAAAGGTTTGGGTTTGGAGATAAATGATTATATCCCCGTACCACGGATCTACAGTACTGATAAGAAACAAAGATTCGTCCGCAATGGACTCCTCTGCCACAGTCTCTGTGTCAGCACTCGGGAAATCACACATCAATTCCGCAAAAACTAAGGATTTCTTAGACTTGGACTTCTCGAACTCCAAGTCGAACTCTTGCAGGATGACAATCCATTTAGAGTACTTGCCCCCTAGCAGTTGTTTTGTCAAAATATAAATCATAGGGTTGCAATCCGAAATAACTGTAGTTTTGCGGAGAAGAATGTAGTGACGGAAACGCTGGACAGCTTGAACGGCTGCCAGGGCCAATTTCTCCACATGCGAATATTTTAGCTCAGTGGGATTCAAGGTCCTACTAAGATAATATATCACATGCTCCGCTCCGAATTCATCTTCTTGAACTAACACCATTCCAATGGTGGAATGCGAAGCTGCGAGGTATAAGAAGTAGTCTTGGTTGTAGTTGGGAGGATGCAATAACGGTGCATGGGTCAACGCGTGTTTAAGTGCATCAAAAGATTGTTGGGCAATCTCGTCCCAAAAGAATTGTGCATTCTGTTTCAACAACCGTGTAAAACCTTTAGTGACCTCGGCGTAGTTTGGGATGAATCGGCGTAAAAAGTTTGCTTTCCCTTGCAAACTTTGGAGTTGGCGCAAACTCGAAGGAGGAGGCAATTTGATGATAGCCTCGACTTTCGAGGGATCGACGCGAATGCCGGCTTTTGAAACAACAAATCCCAGCAATCGACCTGTTTCTATACAGAAAACACACTTGTGGGGATTCAACCGAATTCGATAATGCCTACACCTCATAAAGATTGCTCGTAGGTGGACAAGGTGATCAGCTCGATGTAAAGAATGAGCAGGCAAATCATCGAGATAGGGTTGCACAATGTGCTTGATGTCATGAAATGCATAAGACATCGCCCGTTGAAAAGTGGCCCCGGCATTCTTAAGCCCAAAAGGTAACTTGCAATAAGCAAATGTCCCCCATGGACAAATGAATGCCGTTTTTGGTTGGTCGGCAGGTAGAATATTGATTTGATTATAGCCCGAGAAACCATCCATGAAGGAAAACATTTCACTTCCGGCACAATCATCAATAATTTGATCGATATAAGGCGTAGGATAGTTGTCTTTTGGACAAGCTCGATTTATATCCCTATAGTCGATACAGATTCTTATTGTTCCTTGTTTCTTGTTGACTGGAACAATATTCGATACCCAATCCGTTAACGGGATCGGATAAATGAAACCTGCTTTCAACAGCTTTTCGACTTCTGCTTTAATCGCAGCCGCTTTTCGAGGGTGAATTTGACGCAACCGTTGCCGGACGGGTTTAGCATCCGGGTAGGTCTTTATTTCATGAACAACAATGGCAGGATCAATTCCCGGCATTTCCTCGTAAGACCAGGCAAACACGTCGCGGAATTCTTGGAATAGGGCCTTGTAAGTTTGGATTTCTTCTTCAGTACATGCGGCACCTATATGAATGTTTTCCTCGATTCCGGGCTTCACTGAAATATCAATGGGAATAGTACGAGAAATATTCCCTAAATTCAACTCTGAATCAGAATGTTTCGTTGGATCCTGAGCGTCTTTGACATATTCAGCGGTAAAGATAGATGAAAAATCATTTTCAAATGCATCATCCTTAGGTAAAAACGAAGATCTGTGATGGAGATCCTCCCATGGTAGATCATCTACACTTAGGATTTCACGAAGTTGTTCGTCAGATGACACGACTTCGGGAAACGTTATCCGTTCTAAGGGTGAGGTGGAAAGTGACTCTTCACCGACCACATTCATTTGGTCGACTTCGGTTGAATGAAAGTCAGTAAAAGACATGAGAGCTTCATAAGCAATTTCATATGGACTCAAAGGCATAACATTACCGAGTGAGTCTATCTCAGAGTCAGATGGGACGAACCAAGGATCATCATAAATAATGTTTTCTGATGTAATCATATGAATGGTTGCAAACGAAGGATCTGCGCTGAGTGGAGGGAGAGGAAAAGTTCCCAGTAAACCGGAATCCTTAACTAAACCTACACCAACGTCCCTATAAGGGATTGTCGTTTTACCAACATGCTGGATACTCTCTGAAGAGGCTGGGTCGGATGAAAAGTATGTCAGCTGATCAATAGTCACGATCTTACCGTTATGTGGAAACTTAATTACTCTGAAGACCGATGAAACGACCGCTGTCATAGCATATGACCAACTTCGACCCAAAAGAAGGTTGTAGTCTAGAGGGGCATCAACCACTTCCACATCCAGACTAACGGTTTTACCTTCAACCCCTATAGGCAATTCTTGTAGAATACCAAACGGACGGAACCCACGGCCATCAAAGGCCTTAAGGATGGTGGGGGATTGGTTCAACGAAGGAGAACCAAGCGATCTCCAACATTGAATCGACATAATACACGTAGAAGCTCCCTCATCAATCACAGTCCGATGAATAGGCCTGTTTTTGACTATCACTGGAATTTGGAAAGCCATTTGATGGGGGAGACGTGGCGTACTATTTTCTAGATCAAAGATCATTAGGTTCGGGTCCTGAACATCGACAGCTCCGATAGCCGACAAAAGCAATTTCCGTTGTGCTGGGCATGATTGCAGCACTTCGAGTGCCGACATTGCTGAAGGTGAAACAGCTAAGTCCTCAACAATGTTGTAATTCTGGGCTGCTCTCGCATGTGGATTGAAAGCAGACCTTCGAAGTACACCCTTGGCGGGCGGCTTAATCACTAAGTCTGGGTTAGGTTTTTCGATCTGTAGTGGATCGGAACCAGGAGCTGAGGTTGATGGGTTAGAGTGAGAAGATTCTGCTTCCTTGCCATCAACAGGAGCCTTACTACCATAATCTTGCGATCGAGTCGCAATCCTCACATGAGACATCATCAAAATGGGTTCTTCACTGGCATTCGAAGAAGAACCTATCATCTTATTCTCCTGCTCTGGAAATGGATTCTTTAACACAGCAGGAGTGGGAGAACCTTTGACTATTTTTACAACCTCGGCCCGATGAGGGCAATCTCTCGTAAAATGATCCTCTTCACAAATAAGACAAGGATATCGAGGTTTGCGTTTTTCGTCATTGGTTTCCGACTTTTCAGTTTTCTCCTTTGGAGCCTTGTCTGCTTTAGCCTTCTTCTTTCCTTTCTTCTTTCCACCGTTTTTTGGTTTGGCCGTAGATGACTCTACAGCGTGAATGTCGGCGGTGAGTTCAGGAGAAGACTCTCCTGTCGGAGAATCAGGCAAAGTGATAATTGGAGTAGTTGAAGCCTTGGAAGACTTCTTCTTGCTCTTCGTAGTCACGATACCAATCATACCATCAGCGGCATGAGATCCCGAAGGAGCAGCAGCGATTTGATTCGACTTTGGAAGATCCGAAATCTTCTCGTGTAACGTACCCGACTGAGTGTAAACTAAGTCAAGGTATTGTGCCTGAGCAATGACTTGCTCCTCAGTAACTACTCCGGCCTTAGCTACATCTTCAGTAATCTTCGGTAATAATGATTTGACAAACCATTCAGCTAAGATTTGGTCCGGGATAAAAACTTTCACTAATCGCCTTCGACGTCTCCACTCATGAATGTGATCAGAAATATACGTGGACGTCGATTGTTTTAGTGAAGTTAATAACTCCGTGCCGTTATCGTATCTGACCGGCAACTGAAAGTGAGTTAAGAACGAGGTAGCTAACTGGCTAAAGTTGTAAAAAGAGGCCCGTGGTAACTCAATGTACCACTTGGCCGCGAGACCAATGAGTGTACGCTGGAAAAGACGTAAGCGGATGGAATCATCTGAGATAGAATTCGAAGCACACCAGAGGTGGTAAGTCATCACATGATTGGACGGATCCTCTCCAGACTTACCTTCGAACTTGGGTATATCGCTGGGCAACTTATTTGGCATTGGCGGCCAGAACTGAAGATATTGAATTGGATCGTTCGTTAGGCGCGTCAAGTCGGGTAAATCTAAAGTTGCAATAAACGGTAACTGCCGGTTAGGATCTCTAAAACTCTGGGTCACAATACCAGCCCCAGGAGGAGGATATCCAGGATAACTAGGAACAGGAGTCGCATTTGGGATATTATATCCTCCTGGAAAACCAGGATTAACCGGACCGTACTGGGGTTGTTGAGGTTGTTGATAAGTGTACCCAGGATACGGTTGATACTGGTAAACCGGTTGTTGGACAGCTTGCCCAGGTTGGTACTGTCCCTGGTACGGAGGTTGAACAAATTGAGGTTGAGTAGTCACAACCGTACTTATACCAGGCTGACCTACAGGCATCTGGACTGTGGTTTGAATCGTAGATCCAGACAACGGTAAAGATGTCTGAGGTGTGGTAACAGGGACAGTAGAAACTGGAGCCGTCGATACTCCAGAAGTAAGCATGGTAGATGTAGCGATAGTTGCAGCAGCCGTTTGAGATGGAGTACTAGGTGCAATTGACGGCTGAGTAACTACCGAAGCTACAGTGGTTTGAACATTTGGCTGGACAGGTTGCGGTTGCTGGGTTGGACCAGAAACTACGGGTTGTCCAGCTTGAGGAACCATCTGTACACTTGGCTGCAACACCTGTTGACCCTGTGATGGATCCCACACTAACATTCCAGGGTACTGACCCGTAATAGGTTGAGGGTACTGAGATCCATAACCAGATTGAGGGTAGGATTGATAATTGTAAGGTGCAGTTCCCATACTTGGAACATATGACTGACCTTGAGGCGGTTGATAACCTTGACTTGAGTATTGACCTTGAGGTTGATAACCTTGAGGTAAATACTGATACTGGGGTTGACCTTGACCTTGAGGTTGGTACCCTTGAGGTTGATAACCTTGGGGTTGATACCCTTGAGGTTGCCATCCTTGGGGTTGCCATCCTTGAGGTTGATATCGATACTGAGGTTGACCTTGGGGTACATATTGAGGCTGAGGTTGACCTTGAGGCAAGTATTGCACCATAGGTACATACTGACTTTGAGGTTGCCCCCCAGACACGATTTGTGTACCTTGAGGTTGCCCCCCAGGCGTTAACTGCGGTTGCCCCCCAGGCGGTAATTGGCCACCTTGAGGTTGGGAAACGGGAACTGAACCTGACATCATGTAAATGTCTCCTACACCCAATGGTATATTACCACTGTTTCCAGCAAATAACCCATGATCAATGGGTTGAGGAGATGCCCCCGCAAAGGTACCAGAAAGTGACTGATACCCAGTGGGAACAGAAGGACCGCCGTGTAAAAAAGATTCAGGACTTTGTGTAAACACGGACGACTGACCAGACATATTTACAGGAGTATGAATACCTCCAGGTGGAAAAGGAGTACGAGGTGTGGAAAAACCGACTGAGTTGTCTAAAAAATTGGTTAACGCAAGGTACCAAGAAGTACTTCTAGGAGGACTGTAAAAGATGGATTCACGCTCCCTTAGATCAATAGTAAGTTGACCTTCAAGGTGAGAGACACCTATATCTTCTTCTGGAGCAAGTTCTTCTATAGCAATCAAACCAGAAGGTAGATTTTCGGTGATAATTCTTTCTATTCTCGGTGAATCAGGGACACTAGAAGTTGGAGTGACAGGTTCGGAAATTTCAGGTTCTTCGCCTGTTTCACTGGCAGATGAAAAACTACCAGCAAGCTCGGAAACTGTAACAGTTTCGGGATTGTAACCTGTTTCTAAACTTTGGTAATCTGGATGGACTACCAAGGAAGATTCTCCTTCTTCAGGTGAACCTACTCTACTGTCACTAGGAGGAGTTACAAGGACCTTTAACCCTTCTAAATTACCCGGGTCGTCTCGAGGAGGGGATCCCCTAAGTCTACGGGATCTTCTCAACAATTCGGCCACAGAAACAACTTCAGGAGACTGGCCCCGAAGTCTACGGGACTGTCTCGGTAATTCCGCCACAATTAAAGATTTTTAACTACAACACACGAAAACAAAGTAAAAATTTCAAATCAAACCACCTAAAGTCTTCTAAAGAAGCAAACAAATTTGAAGCACACGCCTAAAGAATCTAGAGCGTCAAACCAAACACAAACAGTAGTCTTCCGGACCAAAAGCGCTAGTTGGTGATTAGGCCCAACCTCGCAGGATTCAGTACAGAAATGGTGGGTGGAACAGTTACCCCGGCAACCTGCTTAATGAATAGACCGGCACAAGTTCCTCCACTTTAACCGTCTCGAAGTGAAGTGAACCCCCCGGAAAATCCAAGTGAGTATAACCGACGTCTGCTCCAGGTACAGTGGGACCTTCCCTCCACCGTCACCTCGGTAGAACCCTAAAGATTATGGTCACTAAAGTTACCAATCACAACAATTACACCTGGGGGAACAGTCTAAACTCCGACAGCACGCAAGGGCAGAGTAACAAGCTCAATCCCCTTACCGGCTCCTTGACAATAATCCAAGGTTTACCGATAAGTGACCCCTGGCTCCTCGACAATGGTTAATCCGAGGTTTACCGTTTGTAATACGTACTGTCTGGCGTCGTTCCCAACGAGGGAGGAATGATCCCCTCACTGGTTCGGACACGAGCTCGTGCTTCTCCTTTAAGAGGAGCTTTCCCAGAGTATAACTGAAACAATTGGATTTAATCTACTCAAGATAAACTATCTGTTTGGTTTTATAGTCTTGGAGAGTTAAGTACTCACCTACTCCAAGACCCTAGCCTAAGCTATGTTGGTGTTTCAGAGCCCTAGAAAAATAAAGATTACTAGATTGATTTTAATTTAAGCGTTACTTTTAAGGTTGTTTCTTAAGTCAAAAGGTGATGGAAGTGAAACCAGTGGTGTGTTGACTCGACTCGAAACCACTACAAAATGCACCTAGGATGATTTACCCACTACTTTACTTTTTCGATGAATTGCTTAACTAAAAAGTTGAGAGAATGCAATCTTTATAAAAGCAACTTCTTAAGTGAAGACAATCAAAGAAACAATTCGTTTGTCTTTTCCAAACATAAAAACATGACCGCTCTTTACATGCACGAAAAAACCCTTTTTCTCTTTCAAAAACAAAAAGCTACTTGAAACAAGACTTTTAAAGAAGATGTTTTTGTATTTTTCTTTTAATAAAGCAAATAAATCTAATATAACCAAAAATCAATCTTACCAACTATTAAAATCTACGAAAATTCACTCATAAGCAAACTAAAAGGTAAATTTACTCTAAGCAATCTTAACGAGGCCAAAACCAACAATGATTATTCTAAGGTGTTTTACTTGATCACAATCAAATCAAGGACTAGCTTATTGCAGAACCAAAAACTAGTCAAAACAAAACTCTAATCTTTTTGTTCTTTTGTAAAATGGAAATCAACACTTTATAAACAAGTAATTCGAAATTTGACCCAAAACAACTTAAATGGCAAGCTGCTCACACAAGGAGACTTTACGACAGGCCCGACTTCTAAGAAGGCTGACTAACCAGAGAGATCTAAGGCTGGACAACTTTCTACCGTCAAAGTCACTACAGGACCTATTGAAAAATCAAACCCTAGGCCTAAACTTCGTTGAAAACCACTAAAACACTCAAAGCTCACAAAACAAGTTCAGGTGAAAATTCTTGACAGGGTACTAAAGGATCTGGGCAGAAAACACTAAGAAAAATCAAAATCTAAAAGCAATTAAAGCAAAAAATGGAATTTTCCTAAATTTTACAGGAAGACGCAGGCAACCCGTTATAACAGGTGCGGGCCCGCTCTGTGCAAACGGCAACAGCGCGTCCAAAGACGCACTGTGCAGTACTCAGAGGGTGCGTCCTTCTGGAAAAGTTAAGAAAAACCAAATCTAACTAAATCTAAAGCTAAGCCACCCAAATACTAATTCTCACAGTCAAAAACCAGAAAATAAAAATGATTTTCTCAGAGCAAAGTTCACACAAAGGAAAAGACTTTCTCATTAATGGATTCCCCAGCGGAGTCGCCAATTTGTCGTGGCGGAAAAAGTCGTTTGTGCGGACACAACTGACCTCCCTAGGAGTCTAAACTCTCTAGCGACAAACAAGACAAAATGGAGTGATCTTTCTCTAAATATACCTTTTAAGACATGAAAACTACAAGTGTTTAGGCTTACCTTATTCCAAAACGCTGTTGTTGTAGTCCGTCCTTGCCGATCCGGATGAGCTCCTCCTTCAAGTCAATTCCTGCAACCACAAACAATCAAACAATTACCAAGCACTTGCATTTCATATAATAAAACATATATTCAACATGCAGACCAAGGAACACATGAAATAACTCATTAACACAAGCTATTGAGAAAAATAAACCAGTTTGTATTAATAACGAAACAAAGAAACTCTTACAACCTGGCCTTGGTGTTGTGCAAGTTCCTCCCAGGGTCCATCAAGGGTTTTCCTCTACTTTGACAAAGCTCACCCACTTCCAAGTAGAATCAAGCAAAGACAATCTCTCCTCACAAGGTTCTAAATGGGAGTCCTAATTCCTGCAGCATTTACCCAAAGAAAATGTATAGCTCCAACCTCTCCTCCCTCTGGCTCAATGTCTTTATTTATAGTGCTGTAAAGAGGTTATTCAGGTCCACCATCAATGGGATAATCCCCCTCTTTGGGTGGGATAGCTCCCTTATTGATGGGATAATTTCCTCCTTAATAGAGATACATGAACCAACTGGAGGCGCATCCAATTCATCAAACCGACCTCTAGAAAGTTCTAGAAGTAACCACAAGTAACTTTTTTAAGATGAAACTCGCGCATTTTGCCTTTTACAGAAGGACGCACCTGTCCCTTAACATACAGAGCGTCCATGGACGCAACTTTTGTGAACATTGTGAGCGTCCCCGCAGGTAAGGCTAGAGAGAACCTGCGACCCCAGAGATAAACACATTTTTTACAAGACTTTCTCTCTTCTTTGAGTTTGAGATGGATAGCAGAGGCATAAGACTTGCCTAAGAGGGTAGCATGACTGTTGATTTGAGCCATACTAACTGTAAGTAGTCATGGTGACATTTTTTAGTGTAACACAAACCCAAAAAGGTGTTGGATAACCATCCTGCTTCACCGCAGTGACTTCCATCTGGTTTCAAGAGACTCTCCCTTTCATCATGCCGTGGGCATGTAAACCAATCTCAAGCATAGTTCTTCATTTCAATCTTGTGTAAAAATGAAACAGAAACCAAGCATAGTTTTTCGTTTCGGGCTTGTATAAAAATGAAACTGAATCCAAGCATAGTTTGTTCATTTCAAACTTGTGTAAACATGAAACTGAATCCAAGCATAGTTCCCTATGGTTCAAGCTTGTCTAAAAATGAACCCATTTCCATTTTAACACTTTTGATTTCCATTCTATCAACCTTTTCTATCAGATGAGCCTTGGTGTTTCATTCCATCACCGCCATCTCTTTGTCCGATCATACCCTCTCACTTGGTTGTTTTACCCTTTTTGAGGAACATTTGCAATGAGTGGTCTTATTAGCCAGCCTCTTCACATAAATCAACATGTTTTGAGAAGTTCCAACATCGCCGGAACCAGTTGCTACCCTAGACACCACTCATTCCTCAAAATGGAGTCCTCTTTAACGTCTTTTCAAACTCTCTAAACATGAAAAGATTGTCGAGCACTTGTCATTTCTAGATCGTTAATGGATTAGAGTCAATATCTACTCAGTATAGTTTTACCCCTTCTTCGGGCTGAGATAGATTAACTACAAAAAAGGTACTCATTGGTCAAACATGATCAATAGGTTCTCTCTTGTATTGTTTTATGCTTTTTCAGACGTGAGAGACAAATGTACGAAAAAGAACTTGTGGAGTTTCCTTTCAGTTCCTTTTCAGACTCTCTAAATATGAAAAGGACCAAGTTATCTTTGTCATTAAACTCGTTAAAAACATTAAATAGCGACAAACTTGTCCATCTAGACAAGACCTTGTTTCACCTTCGCTAGACTCATTAAAACATCAAATAACGATGGATTCACTCGAAGGGTGGAATTATACAACAAGCATATGTTATCCTCCTCAAGCTTGATAAAAAATAAAGAGGTACTGGTCAGAAATAACCGGGGAAAAGGGGAAAAAGTTGGGAACACTTTATGGTAGCAGGTCACTCTTGAACTTGACACTTTTACCTCATCATCATGACTATGTGGGTTGGGTCATTCAGCTTGATGGTTATCACATTGTTGGTCTATCATATCATCCATCACTTTGTTTTGGGTCAATGCTACCAATTCACTTCAGTGTCACCGATATGTTCAAAGAGAAGTCATTCAGCTCAAAAATTCATCCTTTACAATACAGTAAACCTTCATTTTCATGCCCGTCATTCCTAAATCTTGTGTTATCAGTCGATGTTTCATCTCCAAAATCATTACCTTGTTTTGTGTCATGATGTGGGATACATCAAGGCCCACCTGCGATGAGTCGCTTCTTGTCGACATCAACACATCATCCAAGAAGTTGACTTAGAAACACCCCTTCAGTACCTTGAGGCTTGCATACATCAATGGAAGGTTTCTCACTTCCAGCAATAGGTTGACATCACTAGCCTTCGACTAAAAGACTTCGTATGGTGTTCGACATCAAATCATTTGTTCACACCACATGGAATGTACTGTAGTACCTTGAGGGTCATTATCATTATCAGTGATTCCTCTTGCATCTGTTAACGGCTTACATCATTGGCTGGTAATCAGATGATGTCTCTCCATGTTCAACTTCAGATCATCTATTCACATGGTTAGACTTGTACTTGAGAGAAAGATTGCACGAGATTGAAGACCCTGGATCTAGTTTCATCCATCCGAGCTGTGATATATTTAGGAGTACTATATCAAATGTACAGTGGCCTTACATTCATGGTCATACATTCATGGGTCTACATCTGTAGACGACTATATATGTACATGTAATGAAAGTTTATAAAGCTAAGCATGGGTATGCCTTCCCTCAACTAATTATGAGAAAAAATCAAAGTATTATGATATTTGTATTGTAACTGATGTAGGTCACCTTCCGCTTCGAAACCTTCTCTCCAAATGCTAAAGCATATCACTTGACATGGTTATTTTTGACTTCATGCTTTAGGGGGCATCTGTTACAGGAAAATTTGGGCACATCAACCCCAACTTCTAGATCAATGATATTAGGGTCCATCAACCCCTAATTTAGTTTTTTTCATTCCCTTATGAAGTTAACCCACATCATGCTTGCTTCCCAAGAGTTTCATGACACTATTCATCCAAAAAATGTCCATAAGGAGATCATCACAGGTGGCCTTCTATCTGGCTGCAATGAATGGCAGGCACTACACTGTCTGGGTGTTATTGATTGCACCTAGCCTTTGTTACACCTTCGTTGAGCAATATCAATCAAAATTTTCAAATGAATCCATTGGATTCCTCATCCAATGGAGGATTCTAGAGGTTTCTAGAAGGATTGGGCTCGCTTTTGGATGAGGAAGGAGATGAATGAACCTTAATCCATTATCCCTTCCTCCATGGAACCACTTCCCAAATATGGCAAAGCATTCATGAGGGCCATTAATGGCCTAACTTCTCTATTCAACTATAAAAGGACCAAGCTCCCATTGGCTGGTCAAGGTTGAGACTTCTTAAGCTAAGGAAATGTTGCTTGGATGAGATTAGTAGAGAGAGTAATGTTATCATGTCAAATTGTTGTTCCATGAGGAGAGACACTGAATTGAACATGCATCTGCATGGGTTGTAATCTTTTCTTCTATGAATAAAGAGTTCTATGCTTTTTCCCATTCATGTGTTATGTGATGTATATTTTACTTTTTCTTCTATAATATGTTTAGTTAACAGATCGATATGTATGCTTTGATGGTTTTCTATCTCACCTTGTGTGCAGGTACCTTTCAAGTGAGTTAAGGAAGGGAGCAGCGAAAGTGGTCAAAGGGAAGAGGGATTGAGAGAGAGATACAGGTTGGTACTTTTTCTCCTCTTTATTTTATCTGTTAGTTATAGGAAAAGAAGTGGAATTACTTTAACTGTTGTTCTAGACTTGTTACTAGGTCTGGGGGTTAGTCATTCGAAAATACACTAAATTTGCACGTAACAAGTACCTCCCAATCTACTAAAAAATCAACACTCCCTCTTAGAAACGAAGGTACTTCCAAGACTAGGAAGTAACTCATCAACATCATCGCTACTTATAACACTTTCCCAACTCTTAGTGCTCACAATTGCAGCAATCCTTGTTTTGTGAACTACGCCTCTCTCGGAAGTGTCACTGTCACTACTGGAAGCACCCTGCTTCTTCTTCTTATCCTGTAATGTCTTCCACTCTCTCCATGATTGCTTCTTGGCAGCTATAGGAGTACCCTTTCTCGCCACTGACCATGCACTCTTCTTGGACTTCAAAGTCTCCCTTTGAATGTGCAAGCTCCCTCTAGAACTCGACTCCCTCTATGTCTCTAGAACCTGTACCTTCTTTTCGGGAACCTGTACCTGCTCCTCTGAAGCCTGCACCTGCACCTGCTTCTCTGGAACTTACGCCTACTTCACCTGCTTCTTCCCATGATCCATAGGTTTTTCCATCAACCTATATAGACCATGTAGTCTAACTTGAAGCATATCCCATCAGAGCTAGAGCCTCTAGGCCTAAGTCTTTCCTTTGCATCCTAGAACAAGACCTCAAACCCCTTCTTCTCAATCATCGAGACATAAATCACACTATATCTGAGTCCTGTTACAAACAATACATCTCAGACCCACATCACTCAAGCATGTCTCCATCCTGAATGGCACAACTTCCGATTGTTGGATCTCCTTCTGGCTCTTGTCGCCCAACACCATGTGCAACTTCGAGTCCCATTCAAGTAGAGTCTTAAAAACCTCTTGTGACCTTGTCATATGTTTTTTCACAACACTATCCATGTACCATCCATTCTCATTGATAGTACCCTACCAAAAATGAGAGATCATAGCAAAGTCATCCTCCTCCAATCTCTTGGTAAGATCATCTATCTCAGTAGAAGTGGAAGCACCGATGACCTTCTTTCCTTTCTTCTTCTTGTCATCGCCCTTCTTCTTTAGCTGAAATATCGATGAAAGATGACCCATCTCACCATAGTTGAAACACTTGACCATAATCAAGTCCTTCTTCTACTTACCCTTCATTCGCACTGCAAGTGCCACATCATCATCAAAATTCTTCTTCTTGGGATGAATATCCTCGTCTCTCAACTCTTTCTGAATGAAGTCGTCCCATAGCCTATTCCAGTCTAGAAACTTCTCAATGGAAAGTATTTCTTTGATGAAGGGATTCCATTCCTCGATGAACCATTTCAAGGAAATCGTCACCATATCTCCATCTTAAATAGTCACATCGATGACAACAAGCTCATCTTTGACTTGAGAGAATCTCGTCAGATACAAAGTCACGCCTTCACCCTTTATCATCTTGGTGGACTTCAACTTATCCTCCAATACCAATACCCGGTTCTCGTTCTTATTCTGGAACAAATTTTAAAGAGCCGTCCACATCTCATGTGTGGTGTTCTTCCCAGATGGATAAGGTATTAGGGAATCCTTCACACCATCAAGGATGATCAATCTCCCCCTCGTCAAAATCCTCGTACTCTTCCAACTCATTTGGGTTAGTTGGCTTCTTGATAACTTTCTTGGAGAACTCCTAGATCATTTTGACTTGCAAGACCAACTTGATCCTTTCCTTCCATCAACTATAGTTTGACAACCCCTCCAACCTATCCTCATACCGGATATGAGCCTGCAATTTCGACATTGTCACCTACAGTATAACCAATTCCCTCTTAAGTTGTACTTCATTATGCCTAGCTCTAATTCCATGTTGAATTTCCACGATCTTGCGTCTAGGTTAGAATCTTAAAATCTCTGACACTACCAGACCAAGAATTTCAATAAGAACTAATTTGCACAATGGAAAATATAAAGCAATAAATCACATATGCACAAGTATACATAATTTTTAACAAATATTGTATAATAATGTACAACCCAATTTTCATTATATTAAACCAAATATGAATAATACAACAATATATGGTATATAAGATACAATGACAAACTTCGTTGCAGCTTCTATGTCGTATCTTGTCCTATCGGCGCTTCGCTCCCATACTACTCACTAGCTTCCCCTTAGTCCTTCAAGGGATAACACATCGAGACTCCAGGAGGGAGGCCACCTAACACTGCTGCAAGTCACTTTTGTTGCATGTACATGGGTTGATCCAATCTACTCTCTAGGCTGGCCAATACCTGAGCTCCAATTTCCCAGTCTAGCAGTCACTTTTATCCATCAAAGTGCTGCTCATTAGGGTCAAACTTCACCCAACCTTCAAATCTCTTTGTCACTTCAAGGTAGCTTGAATACGACTACTTTGGGTAGCCAACAGACTTCCCTCCACCAGATCAATGACACCCAATACTTCACTGCAAGTTCTACTCCTAGGATGGAATTTTTACCTCCACAAAAAATCCTCTGAATGGCACCCACATGCTGATAATGAAACAAATCCAAAAGAGGTCACAAACTATGATCCAAGACAAGGTTATTCTGATCCAAGTCTATTGTGTTACTATTGTTCCAAACTGTGACTCGTTAGGGCATCCAACATGTTGCAACAACCCTCAACCATGCACCAAAACAACCCTTAATGGCTGCGGCCCCATCATGGAAAGATCCTCCCAATGTATGTTGTTGTTCTAGGCACTTTGTAGCCCCTAACGCCTCCACGTTGTCCATATTTTAGGTTGGTAAGGACTACAATTGATCCAGGTGGATATTGGTGGCCACCGACCTATCCCATTTGGACCCCCACAACTGTCTCTTTCAGTGTTTTTAGTTTCCTAAATTGTATCACAGTTTACTATTTTTAGCAGGTTTTCGGGTCCTAAACTTCCGGAGCCGTTTTGAGGCCCTAATGACGATTTTTGGGAAATATACTGCTGGCAATTTTTCTATCAAAAAATCATCTTTTCTGTCGTATTGCTCGGAGAGATCTTTCCAACAGGCTATCATGCACGTCAAACAGCGATAATATGACCAATTCGCAACCCTGGGAAGTTGGCTGTCCAACTCACCCCAAAACGGGGCCCACAATTTGGCATTTCATCTTCTAGGGTTAGGTTTTGGGATGTGAAGGGTTTTCCATTGTTTCTCAATAATAAACAGGCCTTTGAGCCTCATTGTAACACAGTTTAGAATAGTTCAGAGGCATATAGCCACCACATCTCTTCTCAGAGATAAGCTACCATCGCCCTAGTTGTTTATTTCCATTATTGTTTGTAAGCATATTTCAGTATTCCATTAATGAAATGAAGTATTATTTCTACTTTGACGCGCATGATAGACCGTTGGAAAGATCTCTCCGAGGACTACGACGGAAAATACGATTTTTTGACAGAAAAATTGTTGGCGGTAGATTTCCCAAAAAACATCGTTTAGGGCCTCAAAACGGCTCCGGAAGTTTAGGGCCCGAAAAACTACTAAAAATAGTATACTGTGCTACAATTTAGGAAACTGAAAACACTGAAAGAGACAGTTGTGGGGGTCCAAACGGGATGGGTGGGTGGCCACCAACATCCACCTGGATCAATGACCTACCAGAGTGTTGGGTGTGGAGCCTGATTATCTTCTTTATGCAGAGGTATCACAGCATAGGACCGCAGTTTGTAAAGTGGCGGCAACGCCTCTAGGGGGTTCTTGGGGGGGGGGGGGGCGACAATGATTATTTGGAGGCCCCCCCTAGTGGGAGATCAAGTGCAGCACCCCCGAAGCTAAAAATAGATGTAAAATTTCCTTGTAAAAATGTTGTAATTTCGTAGTCAATCTGGGTCGTTCATTAGGCGAAGATCTAACGATAGAAGCTATGTTTAATTTAGGGTTTTTTTTCCCTAAAACGCAACCCATCACTATATATGAGAAAATTGTATTGCTTCTATATAGATCTATATCCTAAGTGAGAAAGAGAGAGGATATTGTGTGAGAGTGAAGAGGGAATTACAACGGATCTATTGTAGGTTGTATCTCTTCAGTTTGCTGGATAATATAAAAGGAAGGACTGGTTGTTTCTCTGTGGACGTAGCCCAAATTGGGTGAACCACGTATATTTGTGTCTCTCTTGTTTTATGTGTTTTTTGTGTTTATATTTCTGCAATATATTTTATGTGTTCCATTGCTCTGTAATATATAATTCTCTAACACATAGTTCCTTGTTGTCACCTACAGCCAAACCAAAACAAACCTCCCTTACCTCTTTTCGATTCCAAATAGACTTGTGTCCAACACTGTCTTACTTGGCCTCCATGCAAGAGTAATTTTCCCTTCAAATAGTCCCTAGAAGGCTCCATAATGCCTTATCTTCCTCACTGAAGTAGCCCTAGTCCTGCGACCCTAACAAAATTTCCCTTGCTCCCTAGACTGAATTCCTGAGGCTCCTTTAATGTGATCTTATGTTGCACAAATGGATGGTTTAAAGTGTCCTCCAACACCTTCTATTTATACACCAATAGAAGGGATCCTTAAAATGTAATAATAGGTCTTGAACATATGTCATATGTCTTCTTAACACCAAGCCAACCTAGATTCCTTATGTGCAAACCCAAGCATTAACTTTAAAAATTATTATCTCCATTTCTACAACTCATAATCAGATAATTCTCATTGCATTAGATTCGTCTCACCAAGAGCTATCATCCTCATCCATCACATGTCGATATGTACTCATGGTTTTGGCCCAAATTACTATGGCTGAAAAACCCCTACCTTGGGTTCCAAGCCCACAAGTGACTCTTGTGGTGCTTTGTCCTCCAATCCTCGAACCCTAGGGCTTGGAGTACCTCCCAAGCTACTCAAAAATCAATAACTGGAGGGTCTCAATCACATGCATGGCTTCTCATGGGAGAGGTTTGGAATCTAGATTGTTGAGGAATGTAAGCAGGTTCGGTCTTCATATTTGTATTTGAGTATTAATGAAATGTATTTATCAAAAGAAAGAAAAAGACTTTCTTATTATTATTAATATGACTTATTAAAGCATGGGTTTCATGCTTGGGTCATCATGTTTTAGGTCAAAGTTCTAATTGAGGAATTCTAAGATTTATTCTGAGTCATTAGCGTCATTTTTCATTTAAAGAGAACCTTCTTAGGATTTTGAATAATGTAAAAAGATTAATTATTGAGTCAAATAAGGTATTTGTCACCTCCATACCAAGTCAGCCTCAAGGACATCAAGTTGGCCTCAAACAGGGTAATTCAACCTCACTAAAAGGGTATATATACAATTAGTTCAAATTCATTCAGAATTTCAGACTCACAAGTTCGATATCTAAGAGAAGAAGAGAAGAAAAAGTGTGAAGTTGTTGGAAGAAGGAAGATCGAAGTTTTTGGGTTTGTCTCTCTCCCACTCGTGTGGATTTACTAGGATATTTAGTAGAAGGATAAAGACATTGCTAGGTTGAAGTTGTTTTTCAGATAACTGTTGGATCAAATTTGTTGATGGGCTAACTACTAGGTCGAATTTCTTACTTAGCTAACTTCTAGGTCAAATTTGTTGTTGGGCTACTTTTGGATTGAAGTTATGCTAGATCGAAGTTCTATTGCTGCTACAAGTTGTTACTACTACATCAAAGTTATTGTTGAAAAGGTTATCATCTATAGAAGGAAGAGAGGGTTGACTTGGTGTGGAGGAAGTCTGTGTCTATGTCAAGAGTCTTGGATCATCTCATGAAATTATTAAGGAATATTTTTTAATTGCGTTTTCCCCTAGATAGGGGTTTTTCCTTTGTTGTCTACCTACATTTGGTGTCTGTGAAATGTGTGCTATTTTTTTGGTAATTACTTGATGAACTAAAATATAAAAGAGGAACATACTAAAAACATAAGAATATCACAAGTAATTATCAATATAAATAAAATATTTTTGCCATTTCTAATTTCTAACATGGTTTCATAGCTAAGGTGACAAAGGGAAAAAGGCAGAAGAATAAGGAGTTTTAAGAAATTTGAATAAGAATCATCTAAAGGATCATATAAGAAGTCAAGTATACCATATTCAAGGGAAATATCTAACTCAATGAAGGTAGAAAACAAATTAGAAGGAGCATCCAACTACAGGGCATGCAATAAGAGGATAGACCTCGTCCTCGAGAAGAATAAAGTATAGGATTTAGTCGAAGGAAAGGTAAATAAGATTACTAATGAGTCAAGTGATGCAAAAAAGGAAAAGTGAAGGGTAACATAAATATTGACCATGACACTAATGGTGGATGGAATAAAGGATAACCTCATCCCGTAATTATCCAACATAGATTCTGCTCAAGAGATGTATGACACATTATCCAATTTATTCACTCTCAAGAATCTTGGTCAAATAAAGAGCCTTAAGAATGAGTTGAGACCTACAAAGATGACAAATGAAGACATTGTGGCATCCTTCTTTGTGAGAATAGCTAGATTAAGAGATTAACTCCAAACAACTGATGAAATAGTACCTGAAAAGGGATCTTGTAATTATTACACTTCTAGAATTACGATCGTCTTGGAGTGACTTCTCATTAGGTATTAGAAGTTGGAATGAAAATCCTACATTCAAACAACTATGGAATGCTTGCAGTCAAGAAGAAGTTAGAATTTCTCTGGTAAGAAACAAAGAGAATGAAGAAGAAAAAGTTTCAAATTCCTACTCTGCTCATTACAAGAACAAACAATCATTCAAGAATTCTAAAGGGCATAGAAGGAAGATAGACCCATCCAAAGTTTAATGCTACAATTTTCACAATATGGGTCACTATAAAAGAAATTTTATTGAGAATCTGAGAAGTAGAAAGAGAAATAGGGATCATGAAAATGTTTCCGAAGAAGGATCTCCAAAGAAGTACAAGACCGAAGAATTGGAAGTAAAGGACTTATACTACTAAGTCCTTCTACTCTAAGTTTTTTATTTGTTTTGTATTTTTGATTTCTAGAACTTATAGGTTTAGCATTCTTTGGAAAGACATTATTGAATTATTTTGTTAAAGTTATATATATCCCTCGAAGATTGGATTAAGAGGGATCCCTCACCATTTTTCCAAAGACAAGTATATTAACCCTTGTATTATATTTTATATTTGGTTTTCCTTTTCCTATCTAGATATGTTTACACTTGATGCTAATAACATTTCTTTTATATTTTCCTTGTTTAGGAAATGCTTGCTGATATGCTCAAGGGCTACCGAAAATATCTCACAAGACAAAGTATTGGAATTGATGTTATATAAGGTGTTTCTAAAAAGAAACTCTAAGGTATGTCTTAGACCCTAAGCTGTGTTCTATTCAAGAAAAAGGTACATTCATTCATTCTAATAAATCTGCTTTACATTACTAACAAGTGTTATGTCTAAGGACCTTTGAATCATAGAGATTCTTGTTTGGGAGATTAATCATTAGATGGACTCTACTCTCATTAAATTCATTATTTTTTTGGAACCTTAATAGGTTCCCTGTAAAACCCTAACCTAAGGGTATGTCAATGCTAATGTGAAAAACCCTAATCTACTTAGGGGTATTGATGAAATATAGAAAATACTATTCTTTTAATGTTTGGGGTTTTGATGGTTTTGGAGTTTTAGTATTAATTATGGAAACCCTAGTCCTTTAGGGTTGGATGGTAATGTGTTCCTAAACCTTTATCTTTTAATAAATTAGGGTTTATGAGTAAAACCCTTATCTATCGAGAATATGCTCCTAGGAATGAAACCCTAAATGAATGTTTGTCCCTCTGATCAAAACCCGATCCTAATCGAGATTGTTATATGTCTGAATTTAAATGTAGTGATACTTGTGTCTTGGGTTTGTCCAATATATGTTATGATATGCTTGTGCATGATTATTCTAGATATTTATATGTGATGACTTGTTGGTTGATAAATTCTAGGGTTTGTAATTAAGCCATAATAGAAGTTTGATATTCTAGGATATGGAGATATTGTTTATGATAAAATATAGGGTTTACAACAAACACAGGTAGAGCTTGGTCATATCGTTGAAACCTTAGATTATGATGTGATTGGTTTTGATTGTTGACATCTAAGGCTGAGTGTTTATAAGATGGAATCTAGGGTTTGCATTAAATCCCAATAGAAGTATAAATGCATTATATGTGTACTTTCTTGAATTGCTTCTACGGTTTGCAATATATTATAGTAGAGTATGCCATACCTCTGCAAGAAATATTGAGGCCCTAGATATAATGAGAAAATTAAGTTACTGATGTGATCTAAGGGTTATAACCCGGTACAAGAAAAATAAGTTGAAGTAAAAAGTATGTGTCTATTATTGTTTGTGAACCTAACTAAGTTTAGGTATTTTTTGTCTAAAGCTTAATTCTTCCACTATTATATGATTCTGATATAGTTAAATTCATGCCTCTATATATGTATTTGGTTGTACTTTCTATCTAAGTTGTGCAGGTGCATAATCTTCAAGATGCTAAAGATATTCATTGATTTGGTTGATAAGCATGATGAAGGAAGTTATATGAATGATGATGATCTAGATGACTCTGATAAGAAGGGCGGAATCCATGAAATATTATCCAATGTCGTAGAAAATAAGTTGATATACCTAACTTAAGAGGGAGCCTGGATAAATAAAAGAGTATATCTCTTGAGTTGAGAGGGAGGGCATGTTATAGTCATGATGGATACCTTAAAGAATTTCGACAATGCATATTGAGGTGCTGCTGAAAGAAACAAATCATGATTTGATATATGAAAGGAATATGAGTGATTGAGGAAACCTTTTATTTGTTTGAGAATCCTCTAAGTCCTACTATGATAAATTATGAAGAAACATCAAGATGTTAGAAGATCATGAAGGTTTGTGTTTACTCATGAGCATTTAAAAGGTTGCTACTAATTGGGGTTGTGACTTTTCAAGTAAATCTCTTGAAACTTTTGAAAATCATTCTTAAGGTTAGAGATATTTGATGTGTTGGGGCATTTTGTGTGTAAATTCCTGGGAGGACATCTGGAGAACATATGTGATGTCTAGTTCTCGAAGTAGTAGGGAGGGTGGCATTGGTCATAGAGCTCTCACCTTGCATTTTTCACCTAGTTCCCCTAGCTGATGGTTAGCAAGTAATCCTAATGGTACCTAGAGAGGTTGCAAGCATTATTCCATCTTAGTCCCACCTGGATAGATTTCCTTGGTCAGGAATATAGTCTGTGGCACCGTAAGTGCCGAAACTCTTCATTGTTTGTGTGTTTTGAGATCTGCCATGTGCTTGTATATGTAAGTATGAATACCTTCCTAGTTAAGAGGGAGTGTTGAATAATGTAACTAGGTTCGGGCTTCATATTTGTATTTGAGTCTTAATGTAATGTATTTATCAAAATAAAGAAAAAGGATTTATTATTATTATTGATATGTCTTATTAAAGCATGGGTTTCATGCTTGGGTCATCATGTTTTAGGTCAAAGTCCCCATTGAGGACTTCTAGGATTTTTTTTGAGTCATCAGAGCCATTTTCTACTTAAAGAGACCCTTCTTGGGCTTTTGAATCATGTAAATATATTTATTACGGAGTCAAATAAGGTATTTGTCACCTCCACACCAAGTCAACCTCAAGGAAATCAAATCGGCAACAAACATGGTAATTCAACCTCACCAAAAGGGTATATATACAATCATTTCTAATTCATTTGGAGTTTCACACTCACAAGTTCGATATCTAAGAGAAGAAGAGTAGAAAAAGTGTGAAGTTGCTAGAAGAAGGAAGATTAAAGTTTATGGGTTTGTCTCTCTCTCACTCGTGTGGATTTACTGGGATATTTTTTGGAAGGATGAAGATACTACTGGGTTTAAGTTATTGTTGGGCTAGATGCTGGATCAAAGTTGTTGCTAGGCTAACTACTAGGTTGAAGTTGTTGCTGGGATAACTGTTGGATCAAATTTTTTGCTAGGCTGCTGTTGGGTCGAAGTTCTGTAACATCAAAGTTATGTTGCTGCTACAAGTTGTTACTGCTAGGTCAAAGTTATTGTTGAAAGGGTTGAATTGAATTGGTGTGGAGGAAGTCTATGTCTAGGCCAATATTCTTGGATCATCTCATGATATTATTAAGGAAGAGTTGTTGATTGGGTTTTACCCTAGATAGGGGGTTTTCCCTAGCTGTCTGCCTAAATCTGGTGCATGTGATATTTGTGCTATTACTTTGGTAATTGCTTGATGAACTAAAATATAAAAGAGGAACATACGAAAAACAATAATATCACAATTAATTATTAATATAAATAAAATCTTTGTGCATTTATGATTTTCTAGCATAGATTAGCAAAACATCAAGTTGTCTCATGGGTCGGGCACCTGGAAGGGTTGGTTGTCTCCTTAAGGTTTTGTAGCTCCTGTGGAAGGCCAAATTGGTATTGGATTGTCGGTTCCAGTTCCTTAACTATACATGGGGAGTTGAATCATATCATAGTAACTCTTTTTCACACGTTTACCCCAATTGGCCTGTTCGCTTCGGTAAATGTGGGAGGAGGGTGTTACAGAGTGGCATCAGAGCATCGTTCACCCTTTGGATTGGATGGGTGAAATGTGTTTGTCATGCATGCGTGAAGGATGTATATGTGCTTATTATGTATGCATGGTGGTATTCATTGTTACAGTTGTGTTTCCATGTAGGGAATTGATGATGTTGTTGTTGGGATGTGTATGTCATGTATGCATGTCAGTTGTATATGCATTTGTTATGAATTTGTTTATATGTTGTTATGCATGCATTTTCATGGTTATAGTTATGCATTATAGTAGCTCATACATGCATCATGATGCCATTGTATGTAGTCTGTGTCATCATGATGTTGTTGGTTGTTATGATGCTAATGTGTTGGCTGAGATAGAGGAGGAGATGGACATCATCAAAGCGATGTTGCAACACTAGACCTCGGGGTAAGAGAAGATTGTCATACATGTATGTTAGTTAATAGATTGTTATACGCATTAGGGTTATATACATTTTTTTCATTCTATTGTTTTGTGGTTACATGCATGAAAGATGCTAGTCCATCAGTGTGGTCATATGCACATGCGTCAAGTAGTCATAACTGAGAGTAACTTGTCGTTATATGAATTGTGGTCGTATGCATGATCAGTATGTCCATTGTAGCTAGTACCTTGATGTTATATGTATCATACTAGTGTGATTGGTCTATGAAGATGGTTATGGTTGCAATATTCATGTATGAGTTGATATATTTTTGATATTGTGTCGTACTAATTTGGACTGACTTGTGCATATGTGATAGATTCCCCTGAGATAAATTGCGATTATGGCATGATTGTTCATCTTGGTAAAGGATGATTTCAAATTAATATACATGATGTCTTGATCTTTGGAACGTGTGACTGACATGTGCAAGAAGTTGTAGGTAAACATGCTTGGTATTAGCGTGACAAAGTAATAGTTGATGTGTTTATATAACTAACAGTTGGGTGGTAGGATAATACATAGTAAGACTCAATTACAGTAGGGAAAAAGGTAAAATAAAGGAATTGGCTGAGAATTCCTCTGCTATGTTTGGAGGCCAAAATTCTAAATGAATGAGTGCTTGCATGAATACAAGAAGTCTTCTTAACCTTGATTTTGTTTGACATTATGTGGATATGTGCTATATTTATGAACATGCATTTGACAGGTATAATAGTTGGTTCCAATTATGGATGGATCCGTTTAGGAGTTGGAGTTCCTTAAGAAGGGATATATGTAAGTGTTCAGTTACAAGGCAATGTGCTTGGAAAAGTAAGGTGAGGTAACTAGCATGTTGGTTATGTTATTTATGCACTGAAATTTATGTGTTTATGGTAGTGCGATGCAGGGGATTTCATGGAAAAAGGAAATGCCATGAAATATGAAGAAGGCTTCAGTTGTCTTTCCCTTGGAAGCATTGGGAATCCATGGGGATTGAGTCATGGTGTTTGTTGAGAGTCTTGTGATTTCGTTGTTTTGTTCTTTATTTTCGCTTGATTTGAAGTTTTATTTATGTCTAGTGTATGACCATACCACTTTGCTTGTGGTCTCATATTGTTATTGGTCTTCAAGGTTTTCTTCTTGTTTGTTTCTTGTTATTTCCTTTGATGTTTTGAGTTTTGGGAATTGGTTAGGAAAGAGGAAAGTTAATGGAGTTAGAAACAAGTGAATGAAACTCGACAGGTAATGTAAGACCTAGATGAAGCTTGGTGCATGTATAAGGGCGACTGAAGGTAAAAATATGACAACCAGTGGATTTGTTGGGTGCATTGGTGAAAAAGGGTGATGGTAGAGCAGTCATGAGAAAGGTAACATGAAGGGTAAAGTAAATGGATATGAGTCATCATACGGCTTGGCTATGTTGGGAACAATTGTTCTCAATGTTGTGCATATATAAAGAGAGTTCTCTTAACCTAGATGTTATGATATCGAGTAATTATGTTATGATCATGATTATATTGATGTCTATATATGTGTATATGTATGTACATATGTTGTTGTTTGACAGGGTCTTCAGGGATCATGATTGTTTTATGCTAATTTTTATTTGTATATATATATGTATGTATGTCGTTTTCTTACAGGGTCTCAACGATCATTATTGTGGAGGAATGATTGCTTATGTTGGTGAATGACATGAAGAGGTTCTTGGTTTATGAGGAATCAAGTGGGAAGAGTATTCCTGATAGATATATGAGGTCAGTATCATGTGGATATGATTGATATTATGTGTTTTTACCATGCCTGTGTTTATGTTATGATAGGTAATGTTAAAGGATACATCAGCAGAATGAAAGTAGTGTGATTTGCGACATGCTGGGACAAGCGCAGATAAGACACTAGAAGCAAGGTCATTTTTTAAGGACAATGTGGTCTTAGGATGTGCAATACTAGTGTTGCGTACATATGATGTTTTGTGCTTGTTGTATATATCATGTCATGTGTCTATTGCATATGTAGTGCTGGGTATAGATGGTACTATGTACATGTTGGATATGCAGTGTTCTGTGCATATGTTGGTTTATGCATGTTGGATATGCAGTGTTGTGTACATATGGTGATATGTACATGTTGTATATGTAGTGTTATACCTATATGGTGATGTGTGCATGTTGTACATGTGTTATTTACATATGGTGTTGTGTGCATGATTATATATGTGGTGTTGTGTACATGTTGTACATGTGGTGTTGTGTGCAGGTGGTGTTGTGTACATGTCGTGCATGTGGTGTTGCATACATTTGGTGTCGTGTACATGTTGTGCAGGTGGTTTTGTGTACACGTTGTATAGGTGGTGCAGTGTACATGTGGAATTGTGTACACATTGTGCAGGTGGTGTCATGTATAGGTGGTACTGTGTACATGTGGTAGTATGTGCATGTCGTACATGTTGTGTTGTGTACATGTAGTACTACATATGTGCATTGTGTAGTTGTGGTGCCATGACATGTGTATTCGTTGTGTTGTACTCTGTGTACATATATATAGTATGTTGTGATGTACACTGGGTGTAGGTGTATGTGTTGTGTTGTAAACCAGATGTAGGTTTATGTGCTTTGTTGTATGTCACTTGTAGGTGCATGTATTCGGTGATTTTGTATGTTATGTGTATGTGTATGTGATTGAAGATAAGAAAAGGCACTAGATGCTTGTCGTGTGTTGAAACTAAATTCAATGTGTGTACAAAAAGGACAAAGGTAGAAGAAAGGACCAAATGAAGGATAAGTATTGACATTTTATTTTGGTTTTATTATACATGTGATCTATGATTCTAGTTTATGATGGTTACATGTCATCTATGATTATGGTTTATGATGATTGCATGTGATTTATGATGGTTGTGTTTTGAGCTAACTGAATGTCATATATTTATATATTATGATTTGATCAAAGAGCTAGTTTGACTTGTTGTGACAAGAAGTAAACATAATTGCAAGTGTACCTTATTGATGGGCCATTAATGAGGTATGATTTGGACTTATTTCAATTCATTTTGAATCTAATGGAAATTATGTTCTTCATACAAGAAAGCATGGAAAATGCCCAGGTTGTGTGGTTGAAATTGACTGCAAGCATTAGAAACAGTAGTGAAAATAATTGGAACAGGAAACAATATGTTGGTAAAGCACTTCAAGAGCAGGGCCATTGTGGGACACTGGTACTGAATAGTGTCCATTTATTTCCATGATCATGCTGTGACTGGTATTATGGTTTTGAGGTAGGGATATGCATTGGTTTTTTGTACCTCTTGATGCAACAAAACCTTTACAAGGGATGGGTCGACTGAGGGACTGTATAACAGAGAAGGGGGTGATCACGAAACTTGGAAGGTGTGTGACTGCAAGGAAGGGGGTGACCAGATTTCCCAAGGGGTTGTGTAGAAGAGACAGGAAGGTCAAGGAATGAATTTGTTTTGGTCATTAGCATATCCCGATTGAATTAGAAGCACATTGAGAGTGTGCCCTAGAAAAATGAGACAGTAACTGTTCACTGAGAGGAAAAATGGCGCAAGATAGTAGCACTGGACATTGGATGTAGATTTGAATTTGACAATGGATTCTAAACTTCCCATGAAGGAGGTGAATCTTGGTACTACTTTTAGGGTGGAGATGTGATCCTATAGATTCCCTTACTGATTGATGTAGCATCGTATCCTTTTATTTGCTTGTTGAGAAAATGTGCACGTGTATATTATTGTAGATAATGTTTCGAGTTTCTTTATAAAGCTCCATATATAGTATGGTTATTTGTTGGTTGAAGAAAATGTTCACGAGTATATGTGGTTGTATTGTAAATACCATAATGAGTTGTGTTATAAAGCTCTAGTAAATGGTATGATTGTCATGTTTTCAATAAATATCATTGTAAATATTGCAATAAGCTGGTATATAAAGCTCCATAGGCAAAATTTTTTATTTTGCAATGGCTTGTTGGTCATAGGTGTCATAGAACACCAAGGACGGTGTTCCCCAAGGTGGAGGGTTTAGTAACAACCCCGACTAAAAATTCATGTATAAAAATATAAGACAAAGGTCATGGGGCACTTATTCCAAGTTGAATGTTGGGAAAAACATCCTAGTGGGTGTTCATTTGGTTTATTAATGACTATGGAAATTGGAAAAGGCAATGACAAAGGATTTGGAAAGGAAAGAGGCATTAATTAGCATTTTATTTATGAAAATAATGGAAAATAGGAGAAAAGGAAGGTCAAAGGTCAAAGGTCGCATGTGAGGAGGAAAATGAAGGAAAAATAATGGATATTGAAGAAAATAGAGGTCTTGTTAATAAAAAGGCTTCTAAGGGTTGGTTGGTAACTTCTGCCAGGGTTATCTTTTTGATAGTTTAGTGTTGGAGCTCTCTCATTTACCTCTCTCTCATACTCTTGGACAATTAGTGTTTTCATGGAGCACTCTTGGATGAGTGCAGAAAACTTTGGATTTTGAGCAAGAATGCAAACGAAGAGAAGGAAAGTCCAAGAGGATAGTGGGATCAACAACTACAACAGGTTTCACTTGCAGGTACCATACTCTCTTGAAGCCTTGGTTGGAAAAACACTCTAGAGCCCTTGGTGGGTTGAGTTACTAGTGCTGGGCGCAAAATCCCCCAAGGCAAGTTTTGGGGCTTAAAGCCTAGATTTTGACCAAATATGATATAAAGACTCTATTTTTTGTGGGCGCGGAGGGCAAATATTGTAAATAAGTCATAGGGTTGTCTACCCTCATTTTTGTAATGTAATGTCGGCTTTAGAGATCTACCCATGGTTCGTGGAGCATGGGATTGTATAAATAGAGTGAGGCTCTAAGTTGTAAATAAGTTAACCGAAGTAGGAAAGATCTAATGATGAATAATTGAGTCTTATCTAGGAGTAGAATCGTGTCTTTGGGTCGTACAGTAGGAGAAAGCTCGACGGTTGAGTGCGCATGGTGGGTCAAGTCTGTAACCTTCGGAGAAGTAATAAAGAGAAGTTTTACATCATTTCTGTGTATCTTTTTCCTATTTTGTGCATTGAATGTATCGTATATAAATTTAATTTCTATTGTTTATATGATGTGCGAACTTATATGAATGTGTTGATAAAGTGAATATAAGATAAAGTATCTGTTTACGCGAAGATAACTAAATGTTATAAGAATATAAGTAAGCTACACGGTGTAACTTGGGGAAGTAGCACAGATCGCTGCTAGGGAAGCACGAATTCACCTCAACCCCTGGTGAGGGCTGCACGAAGGCAATTATAACAGATCGCGAAGGCCTCATAGGTCAGGATAGTGCGTGAAGTGACTTGCGTGAATGTATTTAGAGTTGGACTAAACCGACCCCATCAGACATCTTAAGGGTGTGGAAGCATGGTTCCAACATCCCCCCATATTGCTTCGGGTGAGACCTCAGTCCGTGCTCCATAGGCTGTTGCCTAAAGGACCAATAGTACAGGGATTTGTTTGGCTAATTAACTCTGGACCTAGGTCAGGCCCCATCAAGCCAACAAATGGTTCCATTACCGGGACTAGAATCTGCATAGAAATGTCTGATGTTGTATCATTGGAATCCAACTAAGAAGGAAATTGAAGGGTGGTTGGACAGGAGAATTCACGAGTTCGCAACACAGGAAAATATGAATCCGTGACAGACAAAATAAGAGTGGTTAGACTTCTACCTATACAAAGAGATCCACGATATCTTCTCCACATCTTTCCCTACTGAGATGTACAAGTGGATCGCGAAGCTACCAGATAGCCAAGGAAGGTGGAAACTCAACAATCCTATTGTGTGGACCCCAAAATTTGTGCACAAATTGGAAGCATCAGAGGATAAGATTGTGTGCATTGTTGATCACTAGATTGATTAAATTATAGGAGGATTCATTACTGAGTTCACAGTAGATACTTTAGCCAGCTATAGTGAAGCAGAGCGATGCTTTCTCAAAGGACCGTGAGATAAGTACGTAAAGTCTCTGAATACTTGGATTAAAATGCTATTGTTTGAAAAGACTGTTATGTAATTACCTTGATGTTCGGAGCTACACGAAGTGGAAAAACCTACAGAAACGAAGGAAGTAAGGAACCAGAGAATAGCCATTTGATTTCACCTCCGTGAGGGGATGAGGAAGGGCTCACAAAGGTCTCGCCATGAAGTGTGATCAATTTGATAAGGTAGAGGATTCCGTGCATACTACCCCCACCCACACCACCACCAGTTTCACCCCCTTCACCTCCATATTCGCCTGTACCACCTCCAACGCCACTGCGAGTCAATATGGCAAGCGCGATAAAGTTTCCTATGTTTAGGGGAGTAGGAAATGAAGATCCAGACCAGTTTTGGTTCGTGATAAGAGCCGTATGGGAAGCGCAGGGAGTTACAGATGATAATATATAGAAAGTGATGCTGGTTAGCTTTGTAGGATCACGTACTGACCTGGTATAATAAGCATTCTAAAGACAATCCAAATGTGGGAATCGTGGATATCCAAATTGTGCTAAACAGGGAATTTAGTAGGCCGAAGTCAGAAGCGTAGTCAATAATTGGGTTTAAAGAGATCACAATGCTACCATGCAAGACTCCTTATGAGCTGGATTAGAGACTGAAGTGTACGATTTGCAAAGCTAATATGACTTTGATGGATGGAAAGCATCACAAATGGTTTGTGGCATCGCTAATGCCGCATTTGAGGAACGCGTTGTCGCAACAGAGGTTAACGAATCAGGTAGAGGCCTTGGAAATCATGATGAGTTTGCATGAAACCTCGATGTAGGATCATAACTTGGGAGTTCAGGAGATCCATGTACAATTGAAAACCTTGATATGCAGAGTCTGAAATAGGATAGGACAGCACGGCCAGAAGTGCGCAAAGAGGTGTGATGTGTAAAATGCAAGGGTCAGGTTCATGATATGGACCGCTACCTGTGTTTGCGAATTACCTCGTGGGAGGAGGATCAAGGCCATTAAGACCAGAAGCGCGAGAAGGACCTAGAGTGTAACCTGCTTTATGGTGCATGATTTGTCAAATAGGAGGAAAGCATGCTATGGATAGCTACCATTTGTTACAGAAGTAAACACAGAATTCACAACAATTGTTCTATAATTTTTGTAGATCAGTTGGACACGATGAGCGCATTTGTAGAAGCTATGAGCCGATGATGGATAGAAATCCCACCTATAGGGTTCAGGCTGAAACAAAACCCCTAGGCAAGAATGTAGGAGTGGCGCGAATCGGATTTCAGGGGCATGGACGAGGCCGAGGTGGAGGAGGACCTGGAAGAGGTCGTACACAGCTGATATGCTACAATTGTGGAGGGCCAGGACATTATGCCCATGATTGTACGAATCCAGCGTGCCCATCATGTCTATATTGTACCTTATTTGATCATGAGATGGACGATTGTCCTATGCTGATAGCTAGGACACATGAAAAGGGAGTGCTACCACCTCCCCTAACTCAAAACCTACAAATGATGAGGTCTGAGCCGCGTGAGGAAGATCCAAATGTGAACATTATGCTCTGAAGTGGAATCGAAATGGGAGATGATAAAGGAAAACAACTCGAAGATAGTACTTGGGTTCACAAGGCTCCGACGAAAGAAGAAGAGTTTGATTTGGAGCATGCTAAGGAAACCTTCATGGAAGTTAAGAAGAGCTTCACTGATGCCTCCACTTCAGGAAGAAAAGATAAACCAGAGCCGGAAATGGACCCATCTATGCTTATGATGTCCATGGAAACATGCATGAAGTTATTGCGTGATAGTAAGGCCGTCAAAAGGATTGTAGAACTCATTAACAGATGTGCTGGGACCGTGCCAAGAGAACTGCACATAGTCCGGAATATTGGAAAACACAAGACTAGGACAGGAAGAGAAATGAGGCTAACCGCGCAGATTGGAGAATATGAGATGGACCAAGTAATTCTGGATTTAGGATCGAATGCAAACGTTCTACCGAAGCAAACATTGGAGTGCATGGGGAGGCCTATGCTGCAATGGTCTTCTATTCAGTTGTGAATAGTGAACGAACATAAGATAATACCCATGGGGTGATTGCAGGGAATCACCATGGATATTGAGGGAGTGAGCGCGCTAGCAGACTTGGAAGCGATAGAGATTGTTGATGACAGCAATCCCTACCCCACGCTCTTAGGAATTGATTGGGCCACTGACATGAACAGGGTGATTAATCTGAAGAAGTGCAAGATGAATTTTGAGAAGAACTCTTTGCGCGTAGTTATACCCTTGGACCCTGTGGAAGGATCACGCTATACAGAGCTAGTGCACGGCTATGAAAGTGACGTTGATTTGGAATGCATCTACAAAATAACCACTCGAGAGCAAGATTGGGTAAACCCACCGCGGACGGATGACTCTCATGGGAGAGTGAAAGCTCCTATGCTTCAGATTTTGTTGAAGAGATAGAGCGATGGCAGAATCAGTTACATGAGGTAACCACATTGAACTATCATATGATGAAAAGATTGTTGTGCCGCGTATCAATAGAAGTGAGGGATCAACCTACTTATGATGGGTTAAGTGAGGTAGATAATTTCCTAGATAAGTTTGAAAGGGAGTTGCCAGAAAAGCAATGTTTCTAGGCCTTGAATTGGGTACTTTGCACTACACCCACAAGATGGTGGGGTACGCAGGAGAATGATGTGCATGCATCTTGGGAAGCCTAAGATGTGACTAACAAACAAGTATGATGGAAAAGGATGATCTGCGCGTGCACCTGTCCAAGTGGACAAAGGTTTATGGAGAAAAGCACAACCTAAGTGGGTGCACCTGTTCTGTCATACCCTAGATGTTATACCCATGAACTAGTTTTATAGAGACGGAGCTCCACCATGGGACAGGTGCATGGGATATCCTACGTGAAGGTTTCCTGTTAACCTTCACTTTTGAGGATCGCTGGTGGGACAACGTTGATGACATGCTACAAGAGGTAAAAACAACTATATTGAGGATACCACAAGAGCTGGTAGAATCGATTCAGCCTAAATGGGCTACTCAGCTGAGTTGTGCACTGGAATGTTATAATGTAAATGCTGAAGAAGAAGACAAGGATAAGAAGAAAATTAACATTCCAGAAACAAAAGGCAATCGCGAGGTTCAAGGACCACAAATTGAGAACCCTGACATAACCGCGTTGGTAAAGACAAAGCAGGTGAACATTGGTAGGGAGGTTGAACCTAAGTTTGCAATGCTCAATGACTACTGGGACGACATGATGGTGGATAAGGTCGTTGAGTTACTCTGTGAGTACCAGGAGTTATTTCTGACCAAGATTACAGATTTAAAGGGAATCAACAGAGATTTAGGAATGATGATGATCACATTAAAACCCAACATGAAGTTAGTTAAGCAGAGGCCTCGTTTAAATATGAAATACAAGGAGAAGGTCCACGTAGAACTAGACAAGATGCCCACAGCAGGAATCATTGAGCCGGTGGAAGAATCCAATTGGGTAAGCCCTATGGTGATATAGGAAAAGAAGCAGAAGGGTGAGATAAGAATATGTGTGGATCTCAAGAAATGAAATGACGCATGTGTGCATGATCCATTCCCAACCTTGTTCACAGATGAGGTGTTGGAAAATGTTGGTGGGTAGGAAGCATATGCTTTCACTGACAGGTTCTTAGGGTACCACCAGATCAAAATCACGCTGGAAGATAGGAGCAAGACAACCATCACGACTCAGTGGGGTTGCTTTCAATAAATTGTCATGCCATTTGGGTTGAAGAACATGTTGGCCATCTTTTCGCATGTGGTTGTTTCAGCATTTAAGGAATATATTCACAAGTTCTTAGAAGTATATTTTGATGATTGGACTATATTTGGGCTGGTTAAGCACCATGTAGCGAGCTTACTCTTGATGCTAGATACCTGCCGAAGACACCAAATCGCGCTTAACCTCAAGAAGTGTATGTTCCTCGTTCCTTTCAGGAACCTATTGGTACATGTGGTTTTCAAACAAGGACTTATAGTAGATCCCGTGAAGATTGTGTTGATTTTGAATTTGGAAGCACCATGAAGTGTGAAACAGCTGCGTGCTACCTTGGGACATACGGGGTACTACAAGAAGTTCATCAAAAGCTATGCCCAGATCACTGCGCCGATGGAAATACTGTTGAAAAAAGATGTCATGTTTTGATGGAATAATGACTGTAAGAGAAGCCTGGATGTATTGAAAGAAAAAATGGTCACTGCGCTGATCTTGGTCTTCCTCAACTGGGACAAGGAGTTTCATGTCCATGTTGACATGTCGTGTATAGCGCTGGGACCAGTACTAACACAGGATGGTGGCAAGGGCTTGGACCACCCTATCACATTTGCAAGTTGCAGATTGTCTAAAGCAAAAAGAAATATTCCACCACTGAACGTGAGGTACTAGCTATGGTGTATGCGCTCCAGAAATATCGACACTACTTGCTAGGAGGACACTTCAAAATGTATATAGATCATTTCGTGTTGAAATACTTGGTCAATAAGCTTGTGTTGGGGGGGTGCATATGCAGATGGGTGTTATTTTTCCAAGAATGTGATTTTGAAGTTGTTGTGAAACCTGAACGATTGAACGCAGGACCAGATCAGCTGTCACGCATTGAGACAAGAGAGGAACCTACTAGTCTGGAGGAAGGATTACCTTATGCATAGCTCTTCGTTGTGTGCATAGCCGATGGAAATTTTGAAGATATAATCCACCTTCTTACGACTAGAACTATACTGAAAGAGTACTCCGTCCAACTGAAAAAGGAACTAGTGGTGCACATGGCAGATTTCTCTGTCATTGCGGGGCACCTATATAAGATGGGCAATGATGAGATACTGCAAAGGTATGTACCTAAATTTGAAAGAAGCCATATCCTCGCGGACACGCATGGGGGCACTACGGGAGGACATTATGCAGGGAGAGCAACCACATAGAAGATTCTCTGCGCAAGGTTGTGGTGGTCGACCCTTCATCAGGATTAAAAAGCACATTGCAAGGCCTGTGATGTATGTCAAAGAACAAGTAAACCATCGTGGAGGGACGCGATGCCTTTTAATCCAAAAATGACGTTACAGCCCTTTGAAAAGTGGGCGATTGACTTAGTAGGACCTATCAAACCTTAAGGAAAAATGGGCACGAGATATATTATCACTGCGACATAGTACTTGACTCGTTGGGCAGAAGCGCAGCCAGTAAAAGATTGCACGGCTGCCATAGCTGCAAAGTTTATGTTTGAAAATGTATTGACACGATTTGGATGTCCAAAGATCTTGATGAGCGACTACAATACACATTTCATGAACGAGACGACCAGCATGCTGATAGAAGAGTTTCAGGTGTATCATCATAAAAGCGCACTGTATCACCCACAAGCCAACGGGACAGTAGAAGCATTTAACAAAGTACTGGAGACTGCACTGACCAAAGTATGCAACGTGCAGCGAAGTGATTGGGACATGCGCGTACCTACAGTATTATGGGCTTATACGACGACATGCAAGAACTAATAGGGCAGACACCTTTCTGACTAGTTTATGGAGTGGAAGTCGTAATGCCGATGGAATACATTGTGCCTAGTCTGTACATAGTAGTGCTCACAGGTATGACAGACCTTGGAGCCCTAGAGGAAAGACTCGCGTAGGTGGAGGAACTTGAGGAAGAACAATTTTTGGCTGGCTTTCACCAACAGGTACAAAAGTAGCATGAAAAGGAATGGCATGATCGAAATATTAAGTTGCACACCTTCAAGGTGAACGATTTGGCATTATTGTATGATAGTAATTTTGATAAATTCCTGGGAAAATTCAGAATGCATTGGCTGGGACCATATGTTATTAAAGAAGTCATAGATGGAGTCGTGATGTAGTTGGTAAAGTTAAATGGAGAACCTTTACGAGGAAAAGTGAGTGGTAGTCGATTGAAGCCATACATGGGTGGCCCGACTATCTGACTAGCTCACCAAAGTACAGTCTTAGCACTCTAGGTAGATGAAAGGAGGTGCGGGACTATAAACAGATGTAGGGAATGTAAGAAAAGATGTAGGGAAGTAGTTCAATAGTCACTGAACAACGCATCCAGGAGATACAGTAGACAGCTGCTCAGTGCATTGCCGATCTTGTAGCAGTTCAAATAGAGTTGGGTGGTCCCTATGTGAAGATCTCCACACTGACAGAGTGACTTGAGGGTGAGTCATGATGTTTTTGTTGGGGGCCTATTAGGTGTGGGATCCCCCATTGAAATTTTTGGGCTTAAAGCCCAGATTTTGACCAAATCCGATATAAAGACTCCGCGTTTTGTGGGCGCAGAGCGCGAAGATTGTAAATAAGTCATAGGGTTGCCTGCCCTCATTTTTGTAATGTAATGTTAGTTTTAGAGATATACCCATGGTTCGCAGACCATGGGATTGTATAAATAGAGCAAGGCTTTAAGTTGTAAATAAGTTAACCGAAGTTACAAAGATCTAATGATGAAGAATTGAGTCTTATCTAAGTGTAGAGTTGAGTCTTTGGGTCGCAGAGTAGGAGAAAGCTCTATAGCTGAGTGCACAAAAGCCTAGTAGTCTGTAGTTGAGTGCATGGACCCCTGGAGCTGGATGCATAGGGCGAGTCGAGTCTGTAACCTTTGGAGAAGTAACAAAGAGAAGTTTTACATCATTTATGTGTATCTTTTTCCTGTTTTACGCCTTGAATGTATCAGATATAAATTGCACTTATATTGTTTATATAATGCACGAACTTATATGAATGTGTTGATAAGGTGAATATAAGATAAAGTATATGTTTATGCAAAGATAACTAACTATTATAAGAAGATAAGTAAGCTATGTGGTGTAACTTGGGGAAGTAGCACAGATCGTTGCTAGGGTAGTGTGAATTCACCTCAGCCCTTGGTGAGGGCTGCGCGAAGGCGATTATAACATATCGTGAAGGCCTCGCAGGTTAGGATAGTGTACGAAATGACTTGCGCAAAGGTATATACAGTTGGACTAAACTGACCCCATTAGACATCTCAAGGGTGTGGAAACTTGGTTCCAACATCCCCCCATACTGCTTCGGGTGAGACCTGAGTCCACGCTCTACGGGCTGTTTCCAAAAGGGCCAGTAGTACAGGGATTTGTTTGGCTAATTAACTCTAAACCTGGGTCAGGCCCCATCAAGCCAACAACTAGTCCTGGAAGCCCTAATTGGACAAATGCTTTAGAGCTCGATGACAGTTGTGGGTTGAGTTACTAGTCTTGGAATCCTTGGTTGGAACAAACACTCTATAACCCTAAACAACTTGGGTAGAGTCTGATTTGGTGATGATTAGTGATTTCTGACAGTGAAGTGGAATCACTAGTTGAGGGTTGAGGTGGTTTGGCCTTTGGAAGCCCTGGTTTGTTTTTATTGGCTTATTCCATGAGATCCTACATTCATGCTTGGAATATAGCATGGGGGTGACTAGCTAAAAGAAATATTTGGTGCAACCTAGTCTATAGACGGGTGGTTTGTGGAAGTCCCTAACTTGGTTGGAATTTTCATATGTTAATAAGAGGTACTTCCATTGTGATCTATGAGAATATGCATTGATTATGATGGTGACATTATGGCTGAGTTGCAATGGTTTATATGTTGGTTATTGTTGGTTTATATGTTTGTTATTACCTGATTATATTATGGTTATATGATGTATATTGTTTATGTCTCTTAACATGTTTGATGAATATGTGATTCGTTATTGAATACATGACCTAATAGATGTTATTGCAGCTAATACGAGATGGGATTAGAACTTCTTGATGATTCTCAGATAAGTATGAGATCCCTATCTTCAGATTTGCTATTATGACCTATAGGTTTCATGTTTACGATATGTTTGACGAAATTCCTGTCATGGCTAGTAGGGGGTAGATCAAGCCTTTGGTTAGTTTTTTGCATTAGTAACATTATCTAAGTGTTAATTATATTTTCTAGAAGTTTCATGAAGTCCTGGGCAGTGGCCTAAGTCTCTACCCTAGAAAAGTGGCACAAAACTTGGGGTTGATGGCAAAGAACTACCTAAAAAAGGCCATAGTCACATGGAGGCCTCACTGTTAGAGTGACTGGAGGTTCTTAGTCACATGCATGGCTTGTCATTAGAGAGACTGGGGTTCTAGATCAGCAAAAAATCAAGTTGTCTTAGGCGTTGGGCACCTTGAAGGGTTGGTTGTCTCTTGAAGGTTTTGTATCTCTTGTGGAAGGTCAGATTGGTCTTGTCTTGTCAGTTCCACTTCCTTAATTTTACATGGGGATTTGAATCATATCATAGTAACTCTTTGTCATATGTTTATCCCATTTGCTCGGTTATCTTGGGTAAATGTGGGAGTAGGGTGTTACAATTATACAGGGGTCCAAGTCAATATCTTGCTTTCAATCAATTTGTTAAGTCTCTAATAATATTATTTACCTACAAAGAGTATGACCCATGTAATTTGTTTACAGTTAGGAGAAAAGGAGTGGGGATATCGATCTATGTGGAGGAAGGTAGTGTTTCTCATAGAGGTTGTGCAACTAGGGCTTTGAAAAACAACAAACGAGCTCCATGTAGATGCCCAAGGCACTTTTTTAACCTTGGTGGAAGGTGCAATAGCAAGAAACATAGAAATGAACATCGACACCTTGTCCATCATCTTGTGCAAGTCTCCATATCATTGCACCATATGGGAAACAAGAATTCTAGGGTTTCAAAGAACCCTCTGCATTCTCATCATAACTTCTCTCTTGCCATAATCTAAATATTTCTGATCATGATTCCAATGATTCTGTTTAGATCAATTGGGAATGTATTAGTCATTAGACATGAGAGAGCATTGAGGAATTTCAAGAGTCATGAGGGAAGGCAAGAAGTCATGGTAGATGAATAGTCAAATCACCTCTATAAATATATCCCCGTGCCTCATTTTAAATGACTTTTAGCACTTGAGCTTCGACTAGCATTACATACTTAATATGTGCTTGAAGAGATAGATGCACTTAGCTCTTGGTAGCTAGTAGGGTGAGTTGTGGTGAGGCTTGTGTTTGCATTGGATAATGGTATGAGCAGCCCATGTTCCATTATTGGGCTTTGATGGATTGTAGGACAGTTACTTATATTTGCAACATCATTAATAAGAAGTAATTTGCTTTCATCATGGATTCTCATGCATCCTTATGATGGTTGTACTACCTTTCTTATATTCTATCATGTTTGTATGCACGCTTTCATGTGCACATATGTTAATGAACTCATTCTTAGCTTATAGATTTCATTCAGGCTTTGAATTTGTGCTTTCTTATTCCATGTCATGCCTTTAATGCACTGTGAACTGATTTTCAATTAACCTCTACAATGTTCTTGTTCATGTATGTGTGAGATGGTTTTAACTCATTGATCCTTCCCATGGCATACCTCTTCTTCTTGTTGTATCATGTTCTCCAATTTATTAATCTTAGGTTGATCTTGTTTCCGTTATCCAGGAATTTCATTCTTGTCCTCATTCATGCATCTCCTCATTTGGTAGCCATGAGTGAAACCAACATGTTGCCAATTGGACCTACATACTGAATGGGGATCCTATCCCAAATGGTGTGAGTTCTATTTGCGACTTTACACTGGGGTGACCCCCTAGCTATTTGTGGTACATTTCATCTCATCAACACATACTCAAGAATATGTCTCCATAGTGAAAAAGAGAAGAGGAAAGTATCAAATGTTGAAGTGTTGTTGGATTTCAAAATCCAAATGATTCCTTGTGATAATCCATCACCATTGTCTGAATGAAGATTGAATTGTTGATGAGAGGAGGACCAGAGGCGAAGACTACAAGAGGCACAACGATGTATCACACAGTTTTTGGTACAATATAACATCACATGCTTTTCCTCGTTATTTCATTATCTCGTGTTGGTTTCTATGATAATATGTCGATTATGATCATGTTTTAGTAATAATAGATTTTTTAAAGCATAGGGTTTGGCAACTTACTGTTTGTGTGTAGGTATCCAATATAGGAATGAGAATAGAGCAAAGATATATGGTGACCCTTCAATTTAGTTGTGTCAAATAACATATTACTTTTGATAGAAGGTATGTTTCCTTCTCCTTCTTTGTGATTTTTACATGTGCATGCATGTTTTGGGATTGGCTTGATTGAAACCTTGACTACAAATTTTACCATCTAGGCAAGTTTGGGTAGGCTTGCTAGGTCAAAGTAGTTTACCACTATAGACAAAATTTCTCCTTAAACAAAATTGTTGACTTGAGTGGGGAAATATCAATAGATGCTTTTTTGTAGTATTTTTTTGAGTTTATAACAACATTTTTTTAATTTCCTCAACATCGTATAATGTCTAAGTGTCATAGGATAAGTTTGGATCAGAAGCCTTAATACTCGAAAAATCAAGATATAGGTTTTTCCCTACTAGTTCTCCTTTGTAGTGTAGGCTAGAGCATTTTTAGGCCATATGTTGCTCAGTTTACTCAATATTAGAGAAATTTTAGCCTTTTGTTTCTTATTTTACATTGTGACACATTGTTGAAGCCTCCAACTAGGTGTCCTGCTAGGCTTTCTCCTGCGAATTCTTCAGTTTTCTTGGACATAATTTTAACGAGTTGGTGTTTTTCTTTAGATTCATTTTCTTATGTCATATATTTTGTGTAAAACACTCAAATATACTTCCAACAAGTATATTTTTTTTCTTTCTATGTGTTGACACTATGATCAACACCCTCCAAAAAATTTCCTACACGTGAATTTTACAGCCTTTTGAGGATGTAACGACTTATTCACTTCATGATCAATGACTGTTATGCTAATTGTTTAAGTCTTATTCTCAGTATTAGTGAGTCGAAGTCACTTTCATACACATTTTCAATTCATAACAAGTTCATGGGAACTTTGTTTTACGCGAGCTTAAATAGGCATAGCACAGTCCATAAACACAATCTCTATGTGATGTTCAACTTATGACAACAGTTAGTGCACACTTTCAGTTGACAGTCTCTCACTTTTGGTTGTGATTGTATTTATATTTCGGTGAGTTTTTCCAACTATCACTTTTGTGCACCTTCACTTTTGCAATTGTCACTTTCATGTTTATGAGTGTTTCTTTTTCTTGTTTTCCTTTCAATAAGTGTCACTTTCAATGTCGTTTGTATTTTGCAAGTGTCATAAGGTCATGTAAGAATTCGAAAAGTCAATATAGAAACTCAAGAGTCATGAGGAAGGTCAAGAGTCACATGGGAGGTGAAGAGTCACCTAATGTTTTATAAAAACACCATCATAGCTCAAGCAAAAGGAATTTTGGAACTTGAACTTTCACCTTGGCATAGGAGAGAAGATATGTCTTTGGAGAAGCAAGTGGTGACTTAATGTTCCACTATTGGGGCCAGTGTGGTAGCATTGTACTTGTATATCTTGGCACTTCCACTTAATATATGAAGGTCGGTGAGGAATCAAATTTTCACGCATGTATCATAAATATAATAAGACAATTCTTTATATGTTTGTGGTATATGTTTTTCTCACATTTACTAAGGAAATTGAACTATTTTGGTGGCTTAGGTACTTATCTTGTTGAAGATGTGTTGTTTTGGTTTTATGATCATGGTTGTCTTGTGAACTACTTTGTGGACTAACTTGTGATCCTCTTATGCTCTTGTGTGTCTCTTTTATGATAGTACTATTACTTTTCTTCTAGAGGCTCACTCACTCTCCCCCTACCATGAAAGTACTTTTATACATCACAATTACATGCATCATAGTGTCAAATTACTTATTTGTTCCAAATAATGTTGTATAATATTTTATGTTAATAATTGAAACCAAGGAAAATTCGTAATGAAAATGGAAACTGACCATGTTTCTGGTTGGGGCTCCTACTCCAAATTGTGTAAGATGTAGTTGGGACTTCAGATCGGGGAGACCCCCTTGGTTGAGGGATTTCCAACACCATTAACACTATGGTTTTGAATCCTCTTATGTTTGGTTCCAAACTGTTATAGATATATTTGGGCACATCAACCCCAAACTCATATGTCGATGATATTAGGGCTCCTCAACCCCTAAAAGAGTTTTTTTATACCCTAAATAAGCTTAGTCATCTGAATTCCTTATTCCCCAAAAGTTCCACCTCAGAAATCATCCAGAAAGTGCCTAAACTGAACCATATCTGAAAGCCCTGTGTTAGGGTGAGATGCATCTCACCTGCTACACTATCTAAGTGAGATGGATCATAGTTTGGACCTTTAGTAAGTGCGATGGGCGAGGTTGGACAAAATTCCTAGACAGTTTTTTAGTTGGTTGCTCATGAAATCTTCTAGAAACTTCTCTTGTGCCACTTGCCTCTCTGAACTCGGCCAAGGATGACCAAAGGAAATAGGAAACCATATCCAATTCCCCTCTCTTGTGGAACTAATTTCAACAAATGGCATGGCATTCATCATCCCAATTGATGACTCACCCTCTTGCAATCATCTATAAAAGGATCTCCCATCTAAGAGATCAAAGGGTTGAATTATTCTGAGTTGTAAGGAAGTGCTGCTAGTTTCAGTATTGAGGTGAGAGCATTGTAATATTGTTGGTGTGTTCTTGCTGATTCATGAGGTGAAGAAGGCTTGAAGCAGGGAGGATGGCGCTAGATCAGAGTTCTTATGGGTTATAATTCTCCTTGATATCAATAAAGTTCTTCAAGATTTTTCTCAATTGATTGTGTTAATTGTAAATGCATTCATTTGTTTATCATATTTCTGATTCTATGATGTTTATGTTGTGATGGATCATTATGCTTTGATAGGTCTTTATTTCTGTAGCTGTGAAGGTACTCTCCAAACATGTTAAGTACAGGGAGGAGTTACAGGATCGGCCAAAGGAGAGGGAGATCAAGCGAGGATTCAAGAAAAAGTTACAGGTTAGTCCCTCATAGTCTCTTTCTCATCTGTCACTCGTAGGAAAGATATTGAATTTCTTTGACTGTTGTTTCTAGGTTAGCTACCAAACCTAGAGGGTTAGTCGTTCGAAAAGACACTAATTTTCCGAGAAAAAAATTGGCGACTCCGCTGGGGATCGAACCCAGAATCTCTAGTTTTGCAGACCAGAGACTGGACAAAATCAACCTCCAGTTGATCCGAAAGTTTACCCTTTGCCTTCTTCCTCATTTTTTTCTTCCTCCCCTTCTTCCTCTTCGCTTAGTGAAAGTATTGGTACTAGTAACCAGGTGGCTAAGAAGAAGAAGAAAGGAAAGAACAAGAAGAGGAAGCAAATTCAGCAAAGGGGAAACCAAGAAACAATTTCTTTAAATGCAACATTTGATGAGAAACTGTGCATTAATCCTCACAAAGTTTGATATCCATGCAAACTTTGTGCAGGAAACCATCTTCTTCGAAGTTGTCCTGATATTCCTGAGATCTTAGAAGAATGGTCTTCCCGTTCACATCATCTTGTGTCATCAACTTCTGGAGATCATGTTGGTGACACACCATCAACCATTGATAGCAAAGTTCATGGAAAGAAGGGAAAAGTCAAGTTTCCCTATAGGTTATGTGAAGGGAATCACCCCATTCACCTTTGTCCCTATCTGGATGAAGCCAAGAAAGTGTTGGATAACCATCCTACTTCACTGCAGCGAATTCCATCTGGTTACAGGAAACTCTCCCTAAATCCTTCACTAGTTGATGAATCGACTGACCAAAATCAACCGTCGGTCGAACCCACTATCTCTGAAAGTGAATCCTATGAGTCTATACCTGACCCAGATCAACAGGTCGAGGTAACAGTTGACCCGATTTCACCTTCAGTAAATCATACCTTTCCCAAAGAGAGTGAATATGATACCACTCAGGTTCTTTTTGTTTCTTTAGATTCAAATGAGCTTGGGGGAAATCCACCTGTTCCATCAAGACAGGAGGAAAATCCTCCAGTTCTCGTAACTCAAGGGGTTAATTCTGCCATTTCTATGGTACCCCCTCTAAGTAGTCTAGTCACTTCCTTTAATTGGAATCGACAGGCAGGATTCCGCCTTCCTTCTTATGTGCCTTTCTAGATCATAGTACAAGTTTTCAAAATGATTGTATCTGGCACTATTATAGATGAAGGTGCATCAGTGAGTATCCTTTCCTCAACTTCTTGGAAAGCGCTTGGTTCGCCACCGCTTGTGCCTATTACATAGAATCTATTGGGTTTTAACAGAAGAACGAGTCGACCATTAGGGATCCTCCCTTAGTTACCTATTACTTTGGAAGGAAAAACCATTTATCTGAACGTGATGGTAGTCCTAGGCCCATTAGATTACAATTTACTTCTTGGGAGCAACTATGTTTATGATATGGGAGCTATTGTTTCAACACTCTTCCAAGTGATTTGTTTCCCGCATGAAGGCAGAATTGTCACCGTTGACCAGCTTTCATTTCCCGATCCAAATATAGCTCCCAGTCCACCATCTTCCCTAAATGGTCCATTTATACCAATGGTATCATCTGCGCCACGGGTTAATTATGTGGAAACCTATTCCATACCTACATCAACTGACGATCAATTCAGTGATGTTGTACCTTATGTACTGGGGGCACTAGAACCAGATCTCTCCTTCATGATGACCTATGAGACAAGGTCCGAGGTTAGTTCCTTGTCTTGTGTCAACCTCATTAAAAAATGAAACCAAGGAGTTATGAGGATAGTTCTTTGTCTTGTGTCAACCTCGTTAAAAAATGAAACAAGTGTTCGAGGATAGTTCTTTGTCTTGTGTCAACCTTGTTAAAAAATAAAACAAGGGTCCAAGGATAGTTCCTTGTCTTGTGTCAACCTCATTAAAAAATGAAACCAAGGACTTATGAGGATAGTTTTTTGTCTTGTGTCAACCTCGTTAAAAAATGAAACAAGGGTCCGAGGATAGTTCCTTGTCTTGTGTCAACCTTGTTAAAAAATGAAACCAAGGATTTATGAGGATAGTTCATTGTCTTGTGTCAACCTCATTAAAAAATGAAATAAGGGTCCGAGGATAGTTCTTTTACTGGGTCAACCTTGTTAAAAAATGAAACAGGTCCATGAGGACAGTTCTTTTACTGTGTCAACCTTGTTTAAAAATGAAACAGGCCAATGAGCATAGTTCCTTGTCTTGTGTCAAGCTCATTAAAAAATGAAACAAGGAATCCGAGCAGAGTTTATTGTCTTGTCTCAAGCTCTTTTAAAAAATGAAACAAGGTCCAAAGTTCCAAGTCGAGTCTCTGATTAGATCTCGTAAAATCCCAGTCGAGTCTTTCACTTGATCTCGTAAAAGAACCTTCATTCCATCCACTTGATAGCCATGAGTAGTCTACTTAGGTGAATGTAATGAAGCTTGGGTGGGCATGCACCTAGTGGATCAAATTCACCCCATTCACCTTTGTCTATCTGGACGAAGCCCAAGAGGTGTTGGATAATCGTCTTGCTTCACCGCAGTGACTTCCATCTAGTTACAGAAGACTCTCCCTTTCATCATGCTAGGGGCATGTAAACTGGATCCAAGCATAGTTTTTTGTTTTAAGCTTGTGTAAAAATGAACACATTTCCATTTTTAACCCTTGTGATTGCCATTCTATCAACCTCTTTCATCAGATGAGCCTTGGTTGTTTTCATCCCATCGCCACCATCCCATTAGCCGATCATACGCTTTCACTTGGTTGTTTTACCCTTTTTGAGGAACAACTGCAATGAGTGGTCTTATTAACCTACCTCTTCACATCAATCAAAATGTTTTGAGAAGTTCCAACATCACTAGAACCAGTTGCTACCCTAAACACCACTCATTCCTCAAAATAGAGTCCTCTTTAAACTCTTTTTAGACTCTCTAAATAAGAAAATATTGCTGAGCGCTTGTCTTTTCCGGCTCGTTAAAGTATTGGAAACATCATCCCTCTTGTATTATTTTATCTTTTTTCGGACCTGAGGGATTACTTTACGAAAAAGAACTTATGGAGTTTTCTTTTCATCCCTTTTCAAACTCTCTAAACATGAAAAGGACCGAGTTATCTTTGTTGTTAAACTCGTTAAAATAATAGTGACAAACTTGTCCATCTAGACAAGACCGAGTTTCACTATCGCTAGACTCTTTAAAACATCAAGTAGCAATGGGTTTTCCCGAAGGGTGAATTATAGAAAAATAATATGTTATCCTCCTCAAGCTTGATAAAAAATAAGGAGGTACTGGTCAGCAATGACTGGGGAAAAAGGGAAAAACCTTGAAGAATTTATGGTAGCAAGTCGCTCTTGAACATGACACTTTCACTTCATCTTCGTGATTGAGTTGGGATGGGTTATTCCATTCACCGGTCATCATACCATTGGTCTTTCATACCATCCATCTTTTGCGGTTATCGCTACCAATTCATCTCAGTGTCATCGATATGTTCAAGAGAAGTCATCTAATTAATGTCGCATACACTACAATACCTCCAACCTTCATTTTCATGACCGCGATTCCTGAACCTTGTGTCGTTAGTTCGTTTTCATCTCCAAATATAATTTACTCTATTTCATGTCGTAGACATGGGATACATCAAGGCCCTTCTACGATGAGTCACTTCTTTTAGACATCAGCTCATTATCCAAGAAGTTGACTTAGAAACACCATTTTAGTGCTTTGAAGCTTCCATACATCAATGGAAAGTTTCTCTCTTCCAACGATAGGTTGACATCAATGGCCTTTGACCAAAAGATTTTGCGTGGTGTTCGACATCGGATCATGTATTCACACCACATGAAATGTACTGTAATACCTTGAGGATCATTATCATTATCGGTGATCCCTCTCACATCTGTTAACAACTCAGATCACTGGTTGGTAATCAGGCAATGTCTTTCCATGTTCGACCTCAGAACATTTCTTCACATGGTTTGACTTGTACATCAAGCAAAGATTGAACGAGTTTGAAGACCCCGGATCTAGTTTCATGCATCCAGGCTGCGATATATTCAGGGATGAAAAAATATCAAATGTACAAAGGCTCTACACAGATGGTCATCCTAATCATGGATTATGACTCTATATCTGTAGAATCACAAGTCTGTATCTACAGATGACTATCTGATCTATGTACATGAAATGAAAATTTATAAAGCTGAGCATGGGAATGCCTCCCTCAGCTAGTTCATGAAAAATCATATTATCATGATGTATTGTATTGTAATTTATGCAGGTCACCTTCCAGTTTGAAACTTCTGATCCTAATGATAAATCATTTCACTCGACATGAACATTTATGACCTCATGCTTTAGGGGGCAATTGTTATAGACATATTTGGGCACATCAACCCCAAACTCATATGTCGATGATATTAGGGCTCATCAACCCCTAAAAGACTTGTTTTATACCCTAAAGAAGCTCAGTCATCTAAATGCCTCATTCCCCAAAAGTTCCATCTCAGAAATCATCCAAAAAGTACCTAAACTGAACCATATCTGAAAGCCCTATGTTAGGGTGAGATGCATCTCACCTGCTACACTGTCTAAGTGAGATGCATCGTAGTTTGGCCCTCTAGTAAGTGTGATGGGTGAGGTTGGACAAAATTCTGGGACAATTTGTTAGTTGGTTGCTCATGGAATCTTCTAGAAACTTCTCCTGTGCCACTTAACTCTCTGAACTTGGCCAAGGATTACCAAAGGAACTAGGAAACCATCTCCAATTCCCCTCTCTTGTGGAGCTAATTCAACAAATGGAATGGCATTCATCATCCCCATTGATGACTCACCCTCTTGCAATCATCTATAAAATCATCTCCCATCCAAGAGATCATAGGGCTGAATTATTCTGAGTTGTAAGGAAGTGCTGCTAGTTTCAGTATTGAGGTGAGAGCATTGTAATATTGTTGATGTGTTCTTGCTGATTCATGAGGTGAAGAAGGCTTGAAGCTAGGAGGATGGCACTGGATCATAATTCTTATGGGTTGTAATTCTCCTTGATATCAATAAAGTTCTTTAATATTTTTCCCAATTAATTGTGTTATCTGTAAATGCATTCATTTGTTTATCATATTTCTAATTCTATGATGTTTATGTTGTGATGGATCATTATGCTTTGACAAGTCTTTGTTTCTGTAGCTGTGCAGGTACTATCCAAGCATGTTAAGTATGGGGAGGAGTTATGGGATCAGCCAAAGGAGAGGGAGATCAAGTGAGAATTCAAGCGAAAGTTACAGGTTGCTCCCTCATAGTCTCTTTCTTATCTGTCACTCGTAGGAAAGATATTGAATTACTTTGACTGTTGTTTCCAAGTTAGCTACCAAACCTAGAGGGTTAGTTGTTTGAAAAGACATTAATTTTCCCAGAAACGTCAGCAGAGACATTTGTGGTTAGATACCTCTTTGTCACCATTGTCCTACTATTGTAGCGGCTACAACCACCCTCCAAAATTTTGCCTTAGTTTCACTTTGGAGCATTCCTACCAACCTTTCACAACACCTTGTCTTTCTTCGTCAAGTACACAAGCTTCAGTGTTTTTCTTATAGAAAGATAGCCTGTCGATCAATTCTTGATGCATTCCCCTCATAGGTTGTTCATCCAGACTTGTTCCAGCTATAGGCTGAGTAGCTCCCCTAAGAAATTGCACAATTCTGGAGGGCAACCAGCCTTCCTTCTAGAAATTGCGCAATTCTATTTAGCAGCCTGTTGGGCTCCAGAATTGTGCAATCCTACCGTCATGCTTCATCCAAAAAATTGTGCAATTCTTCTTAGTAGAGTTGCTTAGCCCAGGAATTGCGCAATCCTAGGCAACAATCAGTCGCTTTGCCCAGAAATTGCATAAACCTGCTAGGTAGCCAGCCCAGCTCCCATCCAGAAATGCGCATTTTCTCCCAGTAGTTGAGCAGCCTCTTGCATGTGCAGTTGGGTTGACCAGTTCCACCCAAGACCAAGGAAACTTTACTTGCATGCATGGCTTTCTTTTTATCTGAATAGAAAAAGGAAACATGCAAAAGGCATCCCTTAATTGTGTTGGCATTATGATTCTGGTATGGCTCTATGTTACAGGTGTTGTACTTGATGGCAACTCTCTTAAAGTGGCAATGCTCTGTTCAGGATGTTGGAAAATAAGAGGTACGTAGGTACACTGTAAAAAAGCTGCGGACCCGCAGGAATGTCATAGATAAAGTGCGTACATACCCGCAGGTTACCCGTTCATGAGGTGCGGACCCCCAGTTCACTCACTTCAAGGCAGAGAAGCGCGCTCACGTGGGGTTTCTTATATTTGACCCGTGGTATTTAGCCCGCCGTTCTTAATTCTATGGTTTTGGCCCGTGGTATAGGATCTAATTTAGCCCCGGTTTGGATCCCTTGTATTGGTTATTGATGGTTTTGTTCCATGGTGTGAATAAGGGCTTGACTATAAATAGGGAAGGAGATCACTTGGCTAAGGTATCTTTTGAAAATTGAATATCTTAAGATCTGAAATATTGGGTTATCGGTTTAAAAGCTTGATCTATATAAAAGTGAAGTTGAAAGTGAATCTATGAAGTGTGATCTCTTGGGCGCATGATCAGATTTGGGCATCTGACTATCTGTGGTACACTGGTGGACTGCCAATTTGGCCCTAATCAGAGGTTCGCAGGTAATTAACTGTGCAAGTGTGGGGCTACGCATAGCAGAGGAAAGCGCAGTGCGTGGGTACGCACAGCAGAAGAAGGCGCAGTGCGTGGGTATGCAGCGCGATAGAAGGTTCAGGTGCGGAGGCATAGTAAAGATACGCGGCGCGACAGAAGCCGCAGGTGCGGAGCTACAGTAGAGGTACGCGGCGCGATAGAAGCCGCGGGTGCGGAGCTACAGTATATGTACGCGGCGCGACAGAAGGTGCAAGTGCATAGATACACAGTTCAGCAGAAGGCTCTCTGCGGGTATACGCAGGGGAGCAGAAGGTGAAGTGCGGAGCCACGCAGGCTAGATAAAGAAAAATTGCAGATCTGTCTTAAAAACATTTGTTGATTATCTTTTATTTATTGTTGCAGAGTTATGGGTTTATATTTCTGGTACTGTCTTTCTGTTTACAGCATTCTGAGAAGTTGGGTGACTCTTGGTTGATTGTATAAGGAGTTTGGGTAATTTGCATGTACTTGATGATTATTTGATATTCTTGGATCCAGTTTGAAAATTTATGAAAAGTGGTCCTTGAAAGAAAAGAAGTAGGGGGTTGTAGCTCCCTTCCAGGAGAGACTGGAAAACGAGAGAGAGTTGTAGCTCTCTGCAGGTTGCAGCCTGCGTACTGGTAAAGGACTGCATCAGTACAAAACCATTGTAAAAGGAGTTTCTAATTTGAAAGAAGATAGAGACATATTGCAGCAGGTGGTTTTCACCCACATTGGGTTTCCACCTTATATCTGGTGTTCTTTGGTGTGACTATCTGTTTTCTTGTTCATGCTCATTATTTTATGGTACTGACATGCAAAAATAATTCAAAGTATAAATAAGGAAGATTTATTAAAAGAACTTGATAATACTGATTCACCCCCCCCCCTCTCAGTATTATTTCCAACAATTCGTATCAGAGCAGGTCCTTCAGAGAAGCTTGATCGCTTGAAGGAAGATCATTCATCATGAGCAACTACGAGAGGGAAGCATCAATCAGGCCACCAATTTTTGATGGGACAAACTTCAATTATTGGAAGGTAAGAGTTACTGCCTATCTTCAATCTCTTGGTACAGAAGTTTGGGATATCATAGATACAGGCTACATTTTTCCTTCAGCTACTCCTACAGATACAGCCGAAAAGAAGAAATATGAAACAAATGCTAAAGCAGTCAATACTCTGCTGGGATGCTTATCTCAAACAGAATTCGTGAAGGTTATGCAATATAAATCCGCAAAAGAAATATGGGACAAGATTGTCTTGAGCTACGAAGGAGATGAACAGGTAAAGCGTGCTAAACTTCAAACCCTCAAGATTCAGTATGAGAATCTCAGAATGTATAATGATGAAAGTGTGGCTAACTATTTCCTTCGGGTAGACGAGATTGTTAATTGCATGAAAAACTTAGGTGAAGAAATAAAAGAGGCTATTGTGGTTGAAAAAGTTCTAAGATCATTGTCCCCCAAGTTTGAATCTAAAGTGTCTGCAATAGAAGAAAAGGAAAATCTACGAACTCTTACTATGTGTTAGCTACACGGAATTCTAACTGCTTATGAAATGAGAAAGGGAGGTCCATCAGACAGGAGAGAAGCTGCCTTCAAGGCTTCAGGCAAAGGAGACTACTATGAAGCAAGTCACGTTCCAGAAGAAGAAGAAGAATCAAATTTTGTCAGAAATCTTCAACGGGGTACTGGAAGGTTCAGAGGTAAGTTACCTTTTAAATGTTTTGCTTGTGGAAGAGTAGGTCATTATGCTGTGAAATGTCCTCATAAGGATAAGATTGACAAAGGAAAGGAACCTGCTAGATGGAACAAGAAACAGAATGCAAATAAGAAAAGCTACTACACTCATGAAGATAGTGATGGTCTATCAAATAGTGATGAAGATGAACGAGGTAATGACTATAAACTTTTAATGGCATTTGAAGATGATGATTACATGGATGCTATAGATGTGGATAGCTTTTATGAAGAAATTTCTATACTCAAGACATGTATAGAAGAAAAGAATAGGATCATTGATACCCTACAACTTCAAATTGATGAAAAAGAAAAATATCTTGAAAAGTTAGAAGGTGAAATTGTTGGTCTTAGAAAAGAGATTGAGAAAACAAAGGCTATTAATTTTAAGTTTGTCAAAGGATCTGAAACTCTGGATGAGATCATCAATGTACAGCGTTCTCCTCTAAACAAGACGGGTCTGGGCTATAATGGAGAAACTTCTCAAGCATCCACCTCAAGAAGTTATCTTGATGCAGCAAGAAGGAATAAGCAAAAGCACAATGGAGATCACCAGGTAAAGCAGGGACGAATTGCAAACAAAGACTATCAGGGGCAATCCGCCTTAAGGGTGAACAAAAGCTACAACCAGCCACAGGTAAAATCTTCTCAATTGGGTTCAAGAATGGATAACAATAGAAATTACAATCAATTGGCCGGTAGATTTGATAACCGCAGAAGTTTCTTCGATGGACAATGTTTCTCTTGCCATAACTTTGGTCACAAAGCAGCTCAATGTGTTGCATATAAAACAATCATGACTAGAGAAGCTCAAAAACAAAGAAGTATGACCGGGATTACAAAAAGGACCTATAACAACTTTTCGGCTCTTGAAAATGAAGTTGAATGTTCTATTTGCAATAACTTTGGTCATGAAGATTCTGAATGCAGGAGCAGGTTTCAACAGACAAAGGAACAAGCCTCAAGCACCAAAACATGGAGAATAAAGGAACCACAAACAGAAAGATGTGGGATAGCATTTTATGCAGAGGGACAGGAAAATCTATGGTACATTGACAGTGGATGTTCGAAGCATATGATAGGTGATAAAGAAAAACTTGAATCATATTCTGCTTTAGAAAAGGGAAATAAAGTTTCTTTTGGAAATGATACTCCTGCAGCTATAAAAGGAAAAGGCACTGCTCAGTTAAAAGAAAAGGTCAAAGCTGGAAATGTTTTTTATGTTGATGGATTGAAGCATAATCTTCTGAGTGTCAGCCAGATGTGTGATCAAGGAACCGAGGTGATATTTAGATCAAATGGATATCTTGTTCGTGATCTTGATACAGGTAAAATAGTGATCAAAGGTGAAAGAACTCCAAATAATCTATACATATTTGAAGAAGGACAACAACAATGCTATCTAAGCAAGGATGATGAACACTGGTTATGGCACCGGAGGTTGGGGCATCTAAGCTTCTCACAAATAAGGAAAGCATGCAAATATCAGGCAGTTCGCGGTCTTCCAGATATCAAAATTCCAGACAACACCATATGCAAATCATGTCAGTTTGGAAAGCAAACCAGAACTAACTTTCCAGAGAAGGAAGGATCAGCTAGCATGCCTCTTGAGCTAGTACATACAGATGTATGTGGTCCATTCAGGAAAAGGACACCTCGAGGAGAAGAATACTTGATATTATTCATTGACGATTTCTCCAGGTTTGTCTGGTTAGGACTTATGAAGCACAAAGATGAAGCATTAGAAAAATTCAAATCCTTTAAAGCCTTGGTTGAAAATGAATCAGGATACAAAATTAAGTGCCTCAAATCCGACAGAGGTGGGGAGTTTACCTCAAATGAATTTTTCGATTTCTGTGAAGAACATGGGATAAGAAGAGAATTCTCTACAGCTAGAACTCCTCAGCAAAATGGAGTGGTGGAAAGAATGAACAGAACAGTCCAACAAATGGCTCGTGCTATGCTTGATGAGTCTGGAACTCCTGCAACTTTCTGGGGTGAAGCAGCATATGCTGTGGTTGTTATTCTCAACAAAACAAATGTTCGGGTGAACAGCACTCAAACCCCTCATGAGCTCTGTTATGGTGAGACTCCTTTGGTAAAGCACTTCAAAATCTTTGGGAGCAAATGCTATATTAAGAATACTGATGAGCGACTTGGCAAACTTGAACCTAGAGCAGATGAAGGCATTCTTCTTGGTTATTCTCCACACAGCAAAGCATACAAGTGCTATAATAAAAGACTTGGAAGAATTGTTGACAGCATTGATGTAGTGGTTGATGAGAAGGGATACATTCCTAGGCAAGTAAATCATGAAGATATCGAAGAAGAACTACCCTCAAAGACAGAATGATGAAGAAGAAGAACCTCAAGAAGAACCAGAGGAGCAGATAAGGATAGAAGAGAAGACTCCATCCAGATATGTTCAGAAGAATCATCCAAAATCTCAGATTTTGGGGCAGAAAGAAGCAGGTGTACAAACAAGAAGAACAATTGCAGAAGCTTCAAGCTATTTGGCATTACTCTCTTCCACTGAACCACAAAATGTGAAAGAGGCATGCAAAGATGAATGTTGGGTCAAAGCAATGGATGAAGAACTTGAGCAGATCGAAAAGAACAACACTTGGGAGTTAGTTCCTAGACCAAAGGATAAGAATGTTATAGGGACAAAATGGGTCTTCAAAAATAAATTGAATGAAAATGGAGAAGTAATTAGAAACAAGGCCAGACTTGTTTGTAAAGGGTATGCGCAGCAAGAAGGAATAGATTTTGAAGAAACTTTTGCTCCTGTTGCAAGATTTGAGGCCATCCGAATGTTCCTTGCTCTCTCAAGCTTTCAAAACTTCAAAGTATTTCAAATAGACGTGAAATCAGCCTTTCTGAATGGAGACTTGGAAGAAGAAGTATACATTGAGCAGCCAGATGGTTTCATTCTTGGAAATAATCCAAATCTTGTATGCAGATTGAAAAAGGCTCTCTATGGTCTCAAACAAGCTCCAAGGGCTTGGTACTATCGTTTGGACAAATATCTTCATCAGCAAGGTTTTTCAAAAGGATCAGCAGATAGCAATCTTTATATAAAAGTTGAAAACGACAAATTGCTAATACTTGTTGTGTATGTAGATGACATTATTTTTGGCAGCAATGAAGAAGCTATGAGTCAAAGCTTTGTCTTGGTAATGCAGAAAGAATTCGAAATGTCCTTGTTGGGAGAACTGACATATTTTCTTGGTTTGCAAATCCAACAAAAAGAAGGAGGGATCTTTTTGTCTCAAACAAAGTATCTCAAGCAGATTTTGAAGAAATATGGCATGGAAGATGCAAAACCAGTATGTACACCCATAGTCACAGGATGTAGCCTCAGTGCAAATGATGAATCAGCAGCAGTGCATCAACCAACCTACAGATCTATGATTGGAAGTCTACTTTATTTGACAGGTACCCGACCAGACATCATGTATGCAGTGGGAATAGTTGGAAGATTTCAAGCAAATCCAAAGGAAACTCATCTTCAGGCAGTGAAGAGAATCTTTAAATATCTTCAAGGGACTCAAAATTATGGCTTATGGTATCCTAGAGATACAGATCTCACACTTCATGCTTATACAGATGCAGATTGGGCAGGAAGCGTGGATGACAGGAAGAGCACAAGTGGTGGTGCGTTCTTTATGGGTTCCAGATTAGTATCTTGGTTTAGCAAGAAACAGAGTTCGATTGCCTTGTCTACAGCTAAAGCAGAATATGTTGCTGCTGCATCTTGCTGCACTCAACTCCTTTGGATGATGCAAACCTTGCAAGATTTTCAAATCACTTGTACACCACCTATCTCCATCTTATGTGATAACACAAGTGCAATCAGCATTTCAAAGAACCCAGTCATGCATTAAAAGACCAAGCACATACCGATCAAGTATCATTTTCTCCGGGAACAAGTAATTGAACAAAAGGTCAAGTTGGAGTATGTTCCTTCTAAGGAACAAGTTGCTGATATACTCACCAAACCATTGCCCAGGGAGACCTTTGAATACCTTAGGCAAAAGCTGGGGGTTGTTGATGCATCATCGTGTTGTTGAATCTCTTCTGATTGATGGTTGTACGCAAGGTTCATCTGGGGTATATGCGTACATTTGCTGGGTTGCAGATTGGTCGAAGATCGAATGGCACAGGTTCAGGGGGAGCATATAATGCATTGTTGGCATTATGGAGGAAGTACATCATGGATGCTAGTCTGAATATTGCTGCAATATGTCTCTATCTCTTTCATGGTCATTTATGGTGTTTGGTGGATTATGGTTCTTCTTTGCAGATCTGAGCATGTTCTTAGGGGGAGCATAACCCTTTGCCCTTGATGTCAAAGGGGGAGATTGTGAAGATCTTGAGGTTGCCATCAAGTCCAAAGGGGGAGATTGTTGGCATTATGATTCTGGTATGGCTCTATGTTACAGGTGTTGTACTTGATGGCAACTCTCTTAAAGTGGCAATGCTCTGTTCAGGATGTTGGAAAATAAGAGGTACGCAGGTACACCGTACAAAAGCTGCGGACCCACAAGAATATCATAGATAAAGTGCGTACATACCCGCAGGTTACCCGTTCATGAGGTGCGGACCCCCAGTTCACTCACTTCAAGGCAGAGAAGCGCGCTCACATGGTGTTTCTTATATTTGGCCCGTGGTATTTACCCCGCCGTTCTTAATTCTATGGTTTTGGCCCGTGGTATAGGATCTAATTTAGCCCCGGTTTGGATCCCTTGTATTGGTTATTGATGGTTTTGTCCCATGGTGTGAATAAGGGCTTGACTATAAATAGGGAAGGAGATCACTTGGCTAAGGTATCTTTTGAAAATTGAATATCTTAAGATCTGAAATATTGGGTTATCAGTTTAAAAGCTTGATCTATATAAAAGTGAAGTTGAAAGTGAATCTATGAAGTGTGATCTCTCGGGCGCATGATCAAATCTGGGCATCTGACTATCTGTGGTACACTAGTGGACTGCCAATTTGGCCCTAATCAGAGTTTCGCAGGTAATTAACTGTGCAAGTGCGGGGGTACGCACAGCAGAGCAAAGCGCAGTGCGTGGGTACGCATAGCAGAAGAAGGCGCAGTGCGTGGGTACGCAGCGTGATAGAAGGTTCAGGTGCGGAGGCACAGTAAAGATACGCGGTGCGACAGAAGCCGCAGGTGCAGAGCTACAATAGAGGTACGCGGCGCGATAGAAGCCGCAGGTGCGGAGCTACAGTATATGTACGCAGCGCGACAGAAGGTGCAGGTGCGTAGATACGCAGTGCAGCAGAAGGCTCTCTGCGGGTATACGCAGGGGAGTAGAAGGTGAAGTGCGGAGCCACGTAGGCCAGATAAAGAAAAACTGCGGATCTGTCTTAAAAAAATTTGTTGATTATCTTTTATCTATTGCTGCAGAGTTCTGGGTTTATATTTCTGGTACTGTCTTTCTGTTTACAGCATTCTGAGAAGTTGGGTGACTCTTGGTTGATTGTATAAGGAGTTTGGGTAATTTGCATGTACTTGATGATTATTTGATATTCTTGGATCTAGTTTGAAAATTTATGAAAAGTGGTCCTTGAAAGAAAAGAAGTAGGGGGTTGTAGCTCCCTTCCAGGAGAGACTGGAAAACGAGAGAGAGTTGTAGCTCTCTGTAGGTTGCAGCCTGCATACTGGTAAAGGACTGCATCAGTACAAAACCATTGTAAAAGGAGTTTCTAATTTGAAATAAGATAGAGACATATTACAGCAAGTGGTTTTCACCCACATTGGGTTTCCACCTTATATCTGGTGTTCTTTGGTGTGACTATCTGTTTTTCTTGTTCATGCTCATTATTTTATGGTACTGACATGCAAAAATAATTCAAAGTATAAATAAGGAAGATTTATTAAAAGAACTTGATAATACTGATTCACCCCCCCCCCTCTCAGTATTATTTCCAAAAAATTGGGGGAGCTATTTTTAGCAATTGGAGGTTGCATGCAAAGTTCTTTTAGAATCTTTCCTCCAAGTGTCACTTTTTCCTAGATTTGTGGCATGCGTGTAATGAGCTCAAACTTATTTATTCGATGCATCAGAGCTCATTCTTTCACATTGATCTTGGAGCTTTGACATCCCACAACACATCCAAGACTCTTCGACACACCCGACTCAGCTATTCATGGGTAAGTGGTCTCAACTTGCCTTTTTCAACATTTCTATCGCTTTTTGTGTTTCCACTTGTGTGAGTGATGTTTTCTTGATTTCTTTGAACAATTGTCATCGTTTGCATGCATAATAGCTTCTATCACCATTTTAGTTTTCATTGCTATCTCACTATTGTCACATGCGTGAAACTATTTTGCATGAACAGTGGCCGATTTGGTGACTCGCTTCACCCACATGCATGTTGATCTGTTTTCTTAAGCTTTCATTCAATGTTTGCATGCATGATCCATCACTTCTGCTTACACTTAGTTTCACCATGCATTCACTTTCAAATTTATTTCAGTTTCCCATCGGCGAGTCTGGCCAGCCTTGGCCTAGACTCTGCCTCACCGAGACAGCATTGCGTAATCCAAGGAAGGGAGGCTCTGTCTTCCTCTCCCGAAATGTGAACTTATGCCCAATACTATGTCCTCTAGGATTACTTTGTGCATTTCTTAGGGACAATGACTACTGACCCATAAAATTGCGCAATGGAGTCCCTGAGCCTGCAGTCATGGCTAGTTGGAATTATGCATTGCGCAATTCCAATAGTCAGTAGTCATCCTGGATTGCGCATTGTGTAAATATAGTAGCCAGTCAGCCTCCCCAGATAGTCCAGACTATTTTTTTTGCAAGTCTAGTAGCCAGTCTCCTAGCCTCCCAGAAGAAATTACGAAATCTTTTTCTATCAATCCCCAGGTATGTGTTATGTCATTCCCAAATTTTCTTTTGTTTTCACTAACAGATTTCTTGCCATGCATGTCTCTTTGTCTCTAGATATTTCAGGTGTTCATCTGCCTCTTAGTAGAAGAGGATCAATGGCCTCCAAGAGAGTAGGATCAAAGGACACTGAAGTAAATGAAACTGGAGCAGCAGTTGAATGGGTGTCTGCATGTCTACGGACCTATGAAGATACCATGCCATTTCTAGAAAAGGACATCAAGCTGAAATGGAAAGAGGTCAATCAAGCATTTGCAAGAAATTTTGGGGAAGACCTCAAAGACCACCAGGTGTATGTGAAAATTCACAAGTCCGATTTGTACCGGATTGCATGCAGATACCCCACGTTCCCATGCACAGACATGATACACTTTATCGTCTTGCACACAGATCCCGAGACGATGACTTTGAGCAGTGTTAGCAGGATGATGATTACAACCTTCTAGGCACAGGATTATGATGAGATGTATCAGATGTCAGAGCCTGTGACTATCATGGAGGCTCCCTTCAGCTTACCCAGCAGCAGTGCCAACTCCAGAGGCATTCTGAAGAACTGGGTAAAGGGGCCGGCTAGATTCAGGATGACACCCAACTAGATCTACAAGACGAATATACCACGGAAGGCATATCAATACTTGGTCATATTTACAGTCAACTGTATCGCCAAGAAAGCACAGAAACCTTCCCATAGAGTTGGGTGATCACACTGGACCAACTAGCCAGAGAAGGAAAGACCATGTAACTAGTCCATCATGTTGGCTCATCAGCTGAAGGAACAGGTAGCAAAGGCTCAACAGTCAGCCGGAGGTATGCAAGGAGAGATATACATGTCCACCTACATTTTAGATGTAATATTTGCCTGATAGGAGTTCCCAGGCTTGGAGTGGGCATGGTCACTGGTGGATACTGTTGTGAACACATATTGTAAGTTGTTGTCTGAATGCAGCTTCAGAGGAGTTATCACATGACTGTCCGATCATTTTTTCACCCCAGCTTACAAGATGATATTCGAATAGGATCCACCTCGCATGTCGAAGGAAGCAATGGAGGCGTTGATAGACATTGCTGATTGGTATGCCTCACCATCTGATACCTTCATATGAATGTTCAACACGAAGAAGCCTCTACATGTTCTACAGAAGTTTGATTTGGACATACTCGTCATGTGGGAAGTAGCATATCACATCTCAGCGGGATTGATAGCTAGACTGCACCGGAAGAATAAGGCAACTTGGTCCATTCTTCCATTGCGGATTGGGTTATATGAGATCCAGAGTTTCAAGCAAGCGTATGTCAAAGCAGAACAGATGAAGAAGTATCCATTCAACCTCCAAAGTTACAATTTGTATGACCCACATTGTATTGTGAGAGATAATTTCATGAGAGTATGGTTCAATTGGATCCATGGGGAATTTCATTGGGCCGAGGAGGACCCATGGAGATATTGATACGTTTTCTCCAGACCCAATGAATAGGTCATCTTCGCTATGGAGTGATTATCGAAGCAACATGAAGCTACATCCCAAAGAGCAGCAGCAGCAGCAATAGAAGTAAGCATACCATTATGCGACAAGGGCAAGAGGAATATTGTCGATCGCATGGAGGAAGAGTAAAGATGCAAGTTCCAAGCAGATCCACTTGTGGAGAAAGCAGCTATGGTTATAGACGCAAAGAGGCAACATTGCGACAAGCAAATCACACAAAGATAGAAGGAGAAGAGAATAATGGAGGAAACAGAGAGGGAGTTGCATGAGCTAAAGGAGAAACTCCAAAAGGAACAAGAGATGTGCAAACAAGAGAGGGAAGTGCAAAAATAGCAGGTACAGTAGTGGTCACAACATGTGCAAATGGATGAAAAAACACTCGTACAGATAGTGGACTCATTAGAATAGCTGGCATCAGGTAGACAGGGTGAACCATTGGAGGAGCAGGACTTCGCTCGTGAAATAGAGCAAGCACTACAACAGTTGGATAAAGATATGGAGAAACAGGAATTGGAACAGGACATTGACCTTATGCCTCATCACCAAGAGGTCGACTTACCCACTTCACCGCATCCAGAATATGGGCAAGTCTCAACTAACAAAGGAGGCACTGAGATCCTTAGAGATCAGCCAGAAGGAGAGATGCACAACATCTCATTCGAGGAGTATCAACATAGAGTTATGCAGTCTCGCAGAGTGTCAACTCCAGATGATCATACATCTCCTATGTAAGTTCAGGAACGAGTGATTGTGTCTCACATGTGCAAACATCCTATAGCCTTGGCCAATGCAAGCAAAGTGTATGTGAAGCCACTAGCTCAAGTGTTCGCTTTGTGATAGCTGAGAATGAGCGAATGGATAAGGAACTATAAACGGCCAAGAAAGGAGGAGAGTTGGTGATAGCGTCTGCCCAAGCTTAACTAAAGAAGGAAATACTGGATGAAATATTGTCCCTTGACATAGTTATTTGATGTTTGTACTCCAAGTTTGGTACCATGCATAAGGTAGTCGTCCATCTCAATGGATGGCAACAACGATGTTCTAGAAGAGCACGTATCTTGGAAAAGTTGCATGCTGCTATTGATTACATCCAAAAATGGATGATGAGATACATGGGAGCCCCACTTCACTTGCCTAATATGATGAAGGCCATTGCAGTTGAGCTGAAGGCACATATCCGAAGTCAGATCGAGAACTATGAAGAGATCCCGCAACTCATCACTAGTATACATGCTTCCCATGCACGTGTATTCAAGAGTATGGATGTTGTGGTGTGCGCACATGTGATCCCATCTATTGGGACTCTCATGCAGGTGAAGAAAAAGGCACAGGTCTGATTAGAGCTTGACTTGTACTTCGAAGAGTTGATGCACATTGCCACCAGCCTAGACTTGCCCATCAGTTCAGACATCATGCACAAGTATGTTGCTTGCTCGGCCGCAATGAAGACAATGATGCATATGCTTTTAGACGAGTTGGACAAAGGAGCCCGAGAAGTGTACCCAAATGCTATGGAGGCAAGAGTGAGGTTCGAGAAAGATATCACCTTGGAGCACACAGACACCATCACGGACTATCGATCTTGGCATCAGTATGTTACTGTTGATCAGCGCGAGGATGTTGAGGAGTTGGAATTCCATGGTTGTCTAAGTCATAGTGATGTCTAGCATGGCTTTCTCAAGCCATTTTGTCTCACATGGGTACATGTGCATTGTAATGTAATGTCTTGTCAAGTGTAAGTCAAGTGTCAATAGTTGGATGTAACAGTCATAGAGTAGATGAAGAGTCATGAGGGTAGATGAATTGTCACAAAGGGTAATGTCAAGGGTCACCCCAACCCTTTGCTATAAATAGTCCCTCATAACTCATTATATAGGCTTTTGGTTAGCCAAGCTACTGATAAGACTATCATGGAGAGATCTTGGACAATATTGTAATGAGCCTTGGCTTCTCCACTGCATAGAGCTAGTACGTCTCTTTGGAGGAGCAGGTGGTTGTGGCTGTAATGTTCCTCTATCGAGACTAGTGGTTGGACATGGATGTATTGTATGACTAGAACTTACACTTATTAATATAACAAGAGCCATCATGTTTCATGCATATGTTGTATTGTATTCTATGCTATCTAGTTTACTCTAAATGATATATGTATCTGCTTACTTATGCATGCATGTATAACTATGTATGTATGTATGTATGAATCTTTATGAAATGTGTTGTTGGTTTAACCATCACTTTGGGTTGCTTGCTTACTTGTTGTGATGCATCTTCGCTTGTGTGTTCACTTCTTAACTGTGTGCTGTCACAGGTTTCCAAGGTGTGCACTCATCTCAACCCCCATGTGTTAGAACCTCTCATGCACCTTCCTTGGCTCACTGCAGCTGTCACACCCTTGCTACCAACATAGTTATCCTACTTGCCTATGTGCAAAATCACGATCAAGGAATTACCATACAACCCATTGTTGGGACTCCTACACCAAACTGTCTGAGGTCTAATTGGGACTTCTTACCAGGGAGATCCCTTGACATGTTGGCAGGTCCAGTAGCGTCAACATTTCTAGTGCTAAAAGGAGGGCTAGATGAACAACTATGTCCTATCATCCTATTTTGAACCTTTGCATATCTATCATGGATTCTTGTAGTCTTATCCCTCAGCAATTTTTTTCGAATCATGAAAATGTTGCCATCACAAGGGAGTTTTCGATAACTTGTCCACTTACACATATGATGGTGAAGGTGAAGTGGCCTGGCCTGAGTTATTACATGACTTTCTTTCCATGATTCATGAGGAAGAACGGTGTTCTAACGAACATGCTAACTCACTGCTTGAATACACACTTCATGAATCTCAACATCAGTGGCTGTGCAGCCTACCAGCTAATAGCATGCACTCACATTAGCGCTTCTGTGATCTCATTGAAGACACTTTCTATCATTTTGATCCAGACCATCTTGAACAAAACCTGTTACAACAATGGAAGGCTATGCATGAATCAACTATAGACTTTTGGTAGTGCTTCTGTGATTTGAAGTTTCAAGCATCGAAGAGCCACATGAATTTTTTCTATCTTTGGGATCGATTTGAGTACTACGTTAAGAAATCTACGGATCCTAAGAAGAATTTTGAAATCAAGCCTCACTCATTATTCTTCAGTGAGGGAGCTACGCAATCTCAGACAGATGTGGTCACTGTCACAAGTGACTTCCCACCATCCCCTCATGAAATAGCTCCACCACTGCAAAGTGATGTTGAGGATCATGATCACACACCTATTCACCTCTCACATCCTCCCAACATCACTTCGCTTAACTTTCGCTTAGATTTGGTTGTGAGATCATCTAGTTACCATATGCATTCTGTTCCACAACCTCCGCCTTCGCACTTGGTTGTTCCTTTGGATGATACTATCTTGTGTTCTTCCATTCTGAACTCTACACTTGTTGTGAACGAGGAACAAGCCATTGACAAAGTTGGTGTTGCACAACCAATATGTGCTGTCATTCAGGAAGAGTATGAGTGGGAACTTTAGCATCAACACTCGACGGAGGATGGATCCCTTCCATTCGAGCCCCCTCCGTTCTTCCCTGACATCTCTGCTGAACCTGCCATCCATGATTTCGCATGTGTATCCTCATCCACGGATCCACCCATTGTTGATCACTCGTAGGACACACCGGATGTCATTCCATCATTTGAAAACAGATAGGATAAGTTATTAATTGAAAATCCACTTCATCTTTCATCTGCCTTTTCCAAAAACACAGAAGATAAATTTGTCTGATTTTCATCTACCCCTCTATTTGATTCATTAGATCATGAGGATGCCACTGAAATCATTTATTTTTTTGATCGTGGCTATCGTGATCCGTTATGATAAAAACAGCTCACAAAAATATAGAAAAGATAGATCAATGCCTTAGAATTCAGCCTCTTCGAGGGGGCAACCTCCTTTACATTACATAAATGAACAATTCTTGGATGATTCAAATGACAAAACCTCCTTTCTATATATAGGAGTCTAAGGAGTCATAATATAACCCAGCCAACCTAACAAAAGCCACAAAAATAACAATAGAGGGATTCTATGGGGCATAGTAATAACAATATGGGGACAATAGGGGCACAACAATATTAATAAGGGAAACAACTACAATAGTAATGGAGTAATCACTAGTATTATAGGGACCTAACATGCCCCTCTCCCTCAAAAAAATGTTGTCCTCAATGCTTGAGTAGTTCTGGATGCTTCTGTATAGAATTATCATCCTCCCATGTGGAATCTTCAGTGGATAAGTTCTTCCACTTGATGAGATACTCCGAAATTGATCGATTTCGTAGTTGTCAAGTTCTTGTTTCTGTGACTGCTTCCGGTTCCAACATAATTTTTCCTTCCTCGTCAAGTTCTAGCAATATTGTTTGAACTGGGAGCTTGTCACCTATAACCTTCTTTAAAAATGAAACATGGAAAACTGGGTGCACTTGAGAAGCTGCAAGAAGCTCCAATTTGTATGCCATAGTACCAATCTTTTGCAACACCTTGTACGGACCATAATACTTTGGTGATAATTTATTATCATTCTTAGCTTGCTTGAGGGACATTTGTTTATATGGTTGTAGCTGTAGGAATGCCCAATCACCTACATAAAAACTTCTTTTGCTGCGATGTTGATCTGCCTGTTGTTTCATTCTATTCTGTGCAAACACGAGGTTATCCTTTAAGAGTTGGAGGATTTGTTGTTGATGTTTGATGTGATTTTCGACTGCTTGAACCTTAGAATTTTCTCTTAAATATGATGAGATGGATGGTGGCTAATATCCATAAAGTGCCATAAATGGGGTCATTTTTGTTGCTGTATGGAAGGAAGTGTTATACCACCATTTAGCCAGAGGCAACCATTTGACCCATTGTGTTTGTTTATCAAATACAAAGCAATGAAGATATCCTTCCAAACATTTGTTTACTATCTCAGTTTTCCCATCAAATTGAGGATGATAAGATGAGCTATGAGTTAACTGAGTAGCAAGATAAGAAAATAATTCTGTCCAAAAATTTCTAGTGAAAATGGGATCTCTGTCACTTACAATAATCTTTGGGCTTTCATGTAGCTTTTGAATTGTTTCCATAAATGCAGTAGAAACTGTACTTGCTTTAAATGGATGTGATAATGCACAAAAGTGTCCATACTTGGTAAGTCTATCAACTACCACCATGATGACACTCTTTCCCTCAGACTTGGGTAAGCCTGTGATAAAATCCATTGAAACCTCCTCCCAGCATTGGCTTGGAATGGATAAAGGTTGTAATAGACCTGGGGTCTTAATTGTTTCAACTTTATTTTGTTGGCAAACCAAACATTCTGCCACAAACTTTTGAATATCTAATTTAAGGCCATCCCAAAAAAATCCTTCTTAACCTTGTGGTAAGTTTTTAAAAATCCTGAGTGCCCTCCTAAGGGAGAAGTGTGCAATTCCATAAGAATCTTTTGTTTGAGTTGGGGATTCTTACAGAGGTATAAGTGATCTTTGTACCATAACGAATCATTTTTCTAGCTAAATGTATCAGATGTACTGGAATCTTGTTGTAACTTTCGAATAAGTTCCCACACTTCTTCATCATTCTTCCATTCCTCCCTTGCTTCATTTATCCAATCTGGTTGGATAATAGAAATGGCGCACAACAATGCTTCCACATCCTCATCCTTTCTTGAGAGTGCATCTGCCACCACATTTTGCTTCCCTTTTTTGTAGATGATTTCAAAGTCATAACCCAACATCTTTGTGACCCACTTTTGTTGCTCTTTAGAGGATAATCTTTGTTCTAAAAAGTATTTAAGGCTATCATGATCCGTTTTTACCTTGAAGTGTCTTCCCATTAGGTAGTGTTTCCAGGAAAACTAGTGTCCATTTAGAGCTGCTAGTCCCACTAAGATGGGCAGCTATCTTAGAAACAAACAATTCAAAGTAACTTTTGTTTTCCTCTATGAGAGATAGATGAGAGAGAAGCAGAGAGTACCAACCTCAGTCTTTCATTTGGCTCCTTGCTTGTTTCCTCTCTCCCTTGATAGAGCTTCGCCACTCCTTTCTCACTTGTCTCACTTCAAAGAACACCTGTAGAGTCAAAGTAGCAAAATACCATCAAAGTATAGAGATCTATAGCCATAAACAATGTAGAATTAGATGTACATTAACCATACAAATGCATACACAAATACAACATTCAGAAATATACAAGTATATGGAGGAAAACTCAAATACGTTTATTGATAGAAGTAGTAGAAGAGAGGATTACAACCCAGATGTCTGATCTAGCATCATCCTCCCAGCATGAAAGCCCTCTTCACCTCATGAAAAGCAAGATCACCCAACAATACAATGTCTCAAAGAGAAACCAAAAGCACTTCCTTACAAATTACAAAATTCCAGCCTTTGGATCTCTAGGATGAGGGATCCATGTATAGATGTTTGCAGGGGAGTGAGTCAGCTTCTGGGATTTTTATTAGTGTCATTTCACTAATAGTTCTTGGTTCCACTTGGAGATTTCATGATCTCTTACTCATCCCTGGGCGAATTCAGAGAGGCAAGTGTCATATGAGTAGTTTCTAGAAGATTCTCTGAGTTTCCACCTAGCAAAATACCTCTGCCACTTGTTTGCTCTTGCTCATCGCACCCTATAGAAGGGCTTTTCAATATGCATCACACCTTTGTGTGTAGCACGTGAGATGCATCGCACCCTCAGCATGGAGCAGTTTGTATGGTCCAGTTTTGATCAATTCTGAGCATTTTTTCAGGGAGAACTTCTGGGAAATTATGTAATCAGTTGACCTTGATCCTTTAGGGTATGAAACAACACTTTTAGGGGTTTGAGAGCACTTGGTTTATTGACATATGTGATTGGGGTTGCAGTGCCAAAACATGTCTATAATAGGTAGGGTCACCCTTTCTTAAGTGCATGTAGTATTGCCAACATTTCCTTCTCATAAATAGCTTTGTGTAAAAACTTTCACTTGATTGGACAACTTTCAAAAGCAATGGGTTTTTCATCTTGCATTAAAACAACACCAATTCCATTTCGTGAAGCATCAAATTCCACAATAAAGGTTTTTGTGAAGTCCAGTGTAGCTAAGACCAGTGCTTGGCACATTGCCTCTTTAAGATGTTTGAAGGCCTTTATTGCTTCTGGAGTCCATGAAAATGCATCTTTCTTCAATAATGTTGTTAGAGGTGCTGCTATTCTCCCATAATTCTTAACAAATTTGTGATAATACCCTGTCAACCCAAGAAATCCTCGTAGATGCTTTATGGATGTGGGGATTTTCCATTCCTTAATGGCTTTAATTTTGCTAGGGTCTACCTTAACTCCTTCATGAGATACAATATGACCCAGATATTCCACTTCTTGTACTCCAAAGAAACATTTGGATCTTTTTGCATATAATTGTTTCTCCTCCAATAGTTTTCGCACCATGTCAACATGTTCAACATGATTCTTCCAAGACTTGTTGTAGATTAGTATATCGTCAAAAAATACTAACACAAATTTTCTAAGGAAGGTTTTGAAAATGGAATTCATCAAACCTTGAAATGTAGAAGGTGCATTGGTAAGGCCAAAAGGCATGACAAAAAATTCATAATGACCCTCATGAGTTTTAAATGTTTTTTTGGAATGTCTTCAATCTTCATTCTGATTTGATGATATCCTGAATGAATATCCAACTTGGTGAAGTAAATTGATCCATGCAATTCATCCAGTAATTCATCAATGACAGGAATGGGAAACTTATCTTTAATAGTGAGCTTGTTGAGCTCCCTATAATCCGGACACATGTGCCATGATCCATCCTTCTTGTGCACCAATACTACTGGAGCAGAGAAAGAACTTTGACTAGGTTGAATTATACCACCCTCTAGCATTTCTACAACCATACATTCAATTTCACTCTTTTGGGCATAGGGATATCTGTACGGCCTGATGTTTGGAGGAACACTTCTTGGAATCAGATGAATAGCATGATCATGATCACGAATAGGTGGGATACCTTTGGGAGTCTCAAATACCTTGGAATGATTGTCCAAGACTTTTTGGAGATATGGAGAGATAGATGATTCCGATGTGGAAACATCTAGCAAACATAATTGTGCAATTACACCTCTTTGTTCCTTTTTTAGAAGCTTTGTCATACTGTTAGAGCTGATTATCTTTCGTGGTTTCCCTGCAATACCCCTTAATTCAAACTTCCTTTCCTTCCGTAGAAAATTTCATGAAAAGTTCTTGAAAATTAAAAGCTATTGTACGCAAGGATTGTAGCCATTGGACTCCTAGTACAACATCATCACCTCCCATTGGAATGGAAAGCATTGGGCTAGTCAATACATATTCTCCCATGGATAGCTTGATATTATGGCACTTTCCAAAGAAATTTATCGTTCCTCCATTTGCAACCATCACTTGACACTCTGGTGTTGGATATAGGAAGCAATTCAATTCTTTTGCTATCTTACAATGAATAAAATTGTGGGTACTTCCTGAATCAATCAACACTATTACCTTTTTCTTCTTGATTTGTCCTTCTATATTGATGGTTTGAGGAGTGGTAATTCTAGCCAATGCATTACAAGATATGGTTGGATTCATTTCTTCTTTATCTAGGCTTTGTTCCTGGAGTATATCCTCTTCTTTTGACCTTTCTTGCTCCTTTTTTTCTTCCTCTTCACAATCTATGTAGAATAATTTCTTCTCAGCACACTTATGACCTTTAGTGTATTTGCTATCACAACTGTAACAAAGCCATTTTTCTCTTTTTTCTTCCAATTTTTGTAGTGTCAACCTTATAGGTTATGGAAGACTAGGGGCAACAACACTTCCATCTTTATAGTTGTGATTGGTATGCTTCCTGGTTGCCATAATTTTTCTTTCCATTTTTCTTGCTAACCTAAATGCCTTCTCTAATGAATTAGGTTCCCAAAGGCAAACATCATGTTGGATATTATCTTTTAAAGTCCCTATGAACACATCAATCCTATGCTTCTCTGGAATATTTTTTACCCTTATGTTCAATTTTTGGAACTCCTCAATGTGCTCCATTATTGAACCCTTTTGTTTGAGACTTATCAATTGGCTAAAAAAAGTGTTGCTTTTTGTATCCTCATAATGTACTGTCAATTCTTCCGTAAAAATTGCTCAAGTGATATTTTTTTTATGAGAGCAAAGCCATTGATACCATACAAACTAATTTGGTTCCAAATATAAAGTTGCAATATGTACCTTTTGTGTGTTTTGCACATTATTGAGATCAAAAAATTGCTCCATCTGTAATATCCATGTTGCGGGAAACTTGCTGTCAAACTTCCTCATATCGATTTTTGGAATATGGTGGGTCTTTGGTCCAACATTAGAGTCTATGAAATCATGATTAACATTTCTTTTGTTCTCATCATGAGTTTCCTTTACTACCCTTTCACCATTAGTAATAATTTCTTGTAGAAACTTTGTCAATTCTGTCTTCAAATCTTCCATGCCTGTCTTCAAATCTATCTTCAAATCAGCCATCTTGGATTCCATGTCATTCATCTTAGCTTCTATGCCTTTCTTTAAACAATCCATCTTAGCTTCTATGCATTTCTTTAAACCATCCATCTTAGCTTCTACATCTTTATTTAAACCATCCATCTTAGATTCTGTTACTTTTTGTGTAAGTGAGACTTGTTGCACTTGGTCTCATAATTTTGATATATCATGTTGCATTTCTTCCTCTTCTTCATGACTCATGCTAGAGCTTTCAGGTTGCTTACTAGGTGTTTGTATTTTATTTCCTTGGGGCATCAATTACCGATAATAATGCTTTACTATGCCCTTTGAATTCCTTCAAACTAATTTTTCAAACCAAGCTTATGCAAAAGTTTAAAAAAAAAACAAACAATTTTTCTCTTTGTAGGAGATTGATATTGAATCTGATGCATATCTGTAATTTTGGATCATCCAGTTCTGAAATTGCGACCTACAGTATCCCTCTGCGTCCTCTTTCCGATGCCACCAGTCTGATCCAAATTGGATTCTCCAGGGAAGAGTTATGCCAAACCTCCCACAATGACTTGATTATAGACTAGTTCAGTAGAGCGAACTTATATGACGTGCCGCGAGTCATTGTCTCGACCTTTGGCTCTGAAAAATATATAAAAGAAACTACAGTCCGTCCTCTTTTTTTACCTTCTTATGAAATTTCAATCCGATGCTCAGAGAGAAAGTTATGACGATTTTCCCCAGGTCACCTGTTTGGAATGTAATTCAGGAGTCTACAAAAAGACCAACTTCCTCAGATCATATCTCCACAAATATAGTGCGAAAAGCTCTGAAATTCAGACCCAAGGTTCAGTACGATTTCATCTCAAATGGGGTTTTTTTTAGCTTCTGAAATGTCTCACAAAAAAAGTTATAGTGAAAATGCCACGATGACCTATTTGGAGCAGCGAAACCCTAGAATCCAAAACTATGATACCAAATGTTATGAAACCAACTCACAAAAAGATAGAAAATATAGATCAATGCCTTAGAATTCAGCCTCTTCGAGGGGGCAACCTCCTTTACATTACATAAATGAAAATTTTTTGGATGATTCAAATGACAAAGCCTCCTTTCTATATATAGGAGTCTAAGGAGTCACAATATAACCTAGCCCACCTAACAAAAGCCACAAAAATAACAATAGAGGGATTCTATGGGGCACAGTAATAACAATATGGGGACAATAGGGGCACAGCAATATTAATAATGGATACAACTACAATAGTAATGGGGTAATCACTAATATTATAGGGACCTAACATCCATTCACTTCCATATTTGATCACGATCATGACTCTATCGTAGTTGATATTTTGAAGCCACTAGTTTATGATGATCTATCTAACGATGAAGTTGAAACACCCAATACTGTCGAGGCACTTTAGCCCAAGATGATGGTTATGTCAGACCCTCACTCTCTTGGGGTTATTTTCACTTTTGATCAGGAAACCGTTCAATCACCCAAGGCTCCTCATCACTCATATGTATGCATTGAAGACCAATCTCACACACAGATAATGTTTCCTCCACTCAAACTAGACGATCCCATCGCTCATGTATTGGAGGAATCTTACATTACAAGCACACATGCACGATGCTAGTTGTCTTTGTTTCCTTCATTTGCTTGCATGTCACAGTCAAGAGTGTGAATATGCTTCAAAGCTACATGCAGTGTCACACAACACTGTGATAAGTCCATAGACTACTCATCATGCACTTTCACTCACTCATGTCTTGTGTGCACTTTGAAACATGAAGTGTGGTTGTCTTCATTGTTGTATCTTTCTTGTTGGCTGTTTTGCATAATTGGGTTGCTCACGGACCAAGCCTTCACCAACATGGGTCAACCAATGCGCCGATGGCTACATTGGAAATATCACTTCACATGATCATGCCCATGCACCATTAGTTTAGGAGTAGGAGTAGTTTTTTCTTTCATTTAGTTTTCTTGCATGCTTGTTTGCTTACTCACTTTGTTTGTTTGTTGGTTTACTCTCTTGTTTGCTTACTCGCTTTTATTTTGTTTTTTCTTCTGCTTCTAATTTGCTTTGTTGTTTGTTTGTTTGTTTTCTTGTTTCATTCATAGGTTAGTTTCGCATGAAACCATGTATGACTCTTGAAACAAGTTGGGTAAAGTACAAGAGGGGTTGTACAACTATCACTACTTGGTTATCTGTCATCTTGCCTCTGTATGAAGAACTTGTTACTTTTAGTCCATGATATGTCGAATGAAAATACGTAATATTCAAAGTGAACCTTGGTGAAAACACAACGCTTGGGTGCTAATTAGTGTCACCCACTCTAGTTGGTTGCTTTTGGGTTAAACCTTGTCAACTCAATAAATTAGAGTAAGGTGAGGAGGAAAACCTTAACAGGCATGTCATAGGTATAATAAACTACTTCTCTTTTGGAACAACCTCTTTAGCTCTCAGTAAGTTGGGATCCCTCTTCCGCCTTGGAAATTAATAAGTGTTATTCACAGTTATGAAAAAATGAAAAATGAAAAAATGAAAAGTGAAAAAATTCAAAATGAAAAATGAATAAGGTGAAAGAAGAGAAAGGCTTGAAGTGCAATATTGTTCAACAGATTGTAGGAATTTACAGGGTAAGCTCCTCAGACAAAACACCAAAGGACACCACTCACAAACAGATCATAGATAAATACACCAATATTCTTGACGTGGTTAAAACCCTCAAAGAGGGAAACAATCCACGGCCTGAGCCAACACAGCCACTTTAAGAAATTTACTAATAAAAGAATGAAAATTTACATAAGATTCTCTCATGAATGGTTACCCTACAAATGACCCTTCATGCTCTTTAAATAGTGATGATGGACCAATTGGGTGCTAAGCCACAGATCAAGTGTCGGTAATACCGAGGAGAGAACGAACTGTCAGATCACTACATATTGTGACCGTCGGATGTAAGTTACAAAAGTACATAGTAAAGAAACAAACTTTACCTAACTCTACACTAGACCAAGTTATACTTAACTATTTCCTATGTGTTGGAATATCCTAACATCCCCCCTTAAGAACAACTTGGGATAGGATTGAAGGATGTACAAATATGACACAATAGGAGAAGGAAGGAGGCATTAGAGCCTATCCCCCCTTAGTGACAACTTCCTGAACTCCAACCATAAATCGAAGTTTAGTAAACTCCACCTCTATGAGAGCCTTTATAAAGATGTCTGCAACTTGATCATCTGTTGAACAATATTGCACTTAAAGAACATGGTTGATTGACACTCTGATGAAGTGCATGTGCAGTTCAATGTGTTTTCTGCGCTGATGTTGGACTGGATCTTTGCATATTTGAATGGTACTTTGACTATCCCACCAAAGTGTAGTCGGATGTTCCTGCTACAAACCAAACTTTGACAGGCTTTGACAAAGCCACAGGGCTTCCTTACTAGCTTCTATAGCACCATGATACTCTTCTTCTGTTGAAGAAAGAGAAATGGCACTTTGTTTCTTGCAAGCCCATGTAATAGGTCCTGAACCAAGAGTGAACACATAACCTGCAATAGAATTCTGATCATCAGGGTCACCAGCCAAATCAGAATCAGTGAAACCAACCAATAGAGGAGATGCTTTTGCACTGTAATGAATCCTAAACTGAACAATACCTTGAACATAACAAGGTATTCTTTTAGTTTCTTTCCAATGACTTTCATGTGGGTTTTGCATAAACCGAGCAATAAGGCCAACAACAAAGGAAAGGTCAGGGCGAGTATCGGTTAGATACAAAAGTTTTCATACAAGTTGACGGTATAAGGTAGCATCAACTTTATGGGAAGTACAAGTGTCTGAAAGTTTGGCTCCAGAATGAAAGGGAGAAGAGGCTAACTTACAGTCTTCCATGTGAAAATGGCTTAGAAGATCACAGGCATACTTGGACTGGGAAAGGAAAATACCTTCCTTGGATTGCAAGACTTGAAGACCAAGAAAATAATGCAAGTGTCCTAAGTCTGTCATTTAAAACTTCTTTTTAAGGTTGGACTTCACATGGTTTATAAGGTTGGGATCATTACCAGTAAGGATAAGATAATCAACATAAAGAACAAGAATGATGAGAGACTTGCCCACTTTCTTGGTGTAGACAGTATTATCAAAATGACACCTAGAAAAGCGAGTTTCTAAAATAACGCTATTCGCTTTGGCATGCCAAGCTCGAGGGGCTTGCTTGATACCATGAAGGGATTTCTTAAGCCGACATACAAGGATGGATTCTGTTTGTATAAATCTAGTAGGTTGTTCCATATAGATTTCTTCATGCAAGTCCCCATGCAAGAAGGCAGATTTAACATCCATCTGATGGACTCCCCATTTGAAAGAGGCAGCAAGGGAAAGAAAAAGGTGGATAGAGTTCATTTTGGGAACAGGGGAAAAGGTTTCAGTATAGTCAATGCCTTTAATTTGTGAAAAAAACTTAGCAACAAGATGATATTTATGTTTATCAAGTTTTCCATCTAGTCCATACTTGGTTCTATAAACCGATTTGCATCTAATAAGTTTTCATCCCTTTGGAAGAGGAACAAGATCCCATGTATCATTTTCCAATAATGAATGATATTCTTCAATCATAGCTGCATCCCAATTTGGATGGCCTGAAGCTTCTGCAAAAGTGTCAGGATCATAATTCATTGATCTGTAGGATCACCGACAAGAGCACCTACTGCATCCGAGTAGCACAAACCCATTTTGGAAGCTGAGGGGCTGAAGGAGGATCCTGAGAAGGTGGGGGAGGATTGTCATCCTCCCTGTCATCATCTGTAGAAGAAATATTTTCAGAAGTAGAAGGGATAGAGAGAGGTGGCACATCCATCGAACTAGGCTCGTAGGCTGATATATTTTCAGCAAACTTTACATCTCTTCTAATGATAACATTTTTGGACTTAAGTGGAATAAGTCTATATCCTTTGACATCTTCAGAATATCCAACAAAAATACATTTTTCACTCTTAGGTTCTAAAGCTATATTTTTATCATCTGGAATATGGGCCCATGCTTCACTTCCAAAAACATGAAAGTGACTTACATCTCGTTTAGTTGAGCTCCATGCTTCTTCTGGAGTGATATTCTTTAAAACCTTCGTAGGAGTGCGGTTTACTATGTAATTTGCACAGTTAATTGCTTCTGCCCAAAAATTAAGACTAAGTCCTTTAGATTGAAGCATACAATTAGCCATTTCCTTTAAGGTGCGATTCTTCCTTTTAGATACACCATTTTGTTGTGGAGTATATGGAACAATATGTTGCATTTGAATTCCATTCTCAGTGAAAAAATTGATGAATTTGTTGTTAACATATTCTCTGCCATTATCATATTTTAGCTTAAGAATTTGGTATCCAGATTGTTTTTCAAGAAAGGTGTTAAAGGCTAAGAACATGTTAAATAATTCACTCTTGAGTTTTAAGAAGTATACCCAAGCGTGTCTAGAGAAATCATCAATTAATGTTAAGAAATACTTGTAGCCAGAGAATGAAACAACTCAAAGTGGACCACATAAATCACTATGCAAAAGATGTAAAGGGGTTGAGGCATGCTAAGAGGCAATTTTTTCAAAACAATCCTAATTATGTTTTCCAAGTACACATCCAAAACAAACACCATCTCTGCAAAATACCATTGGAAGACCTGCCACCATATTTTCTTTACATAGATTTTGAAGGGAGCGATAGTTTAAGTGACCAAATCGCTCATGCCAAAGTTTTCTCACTTCATCATTATGAGCAACAAATACCGAGGGAATATTTGATGACCCAAAGTTGTTAAACTTATACAACTTTGTAGAATCATTAGCAGTGCTAGTAGCTAAAATCTATCTAAGATCTCTTAGGTCCTTAATTACAACTTCGTGAGGTGAAAATTCAACTATTTTACCTTCACCTAAATGAGTTATCTGATATATAGATAGAAGGTTGTAGGATAAGGTTGGAACACATAATACATCATTAAATTGATCATTGTCTAGATGAACAGTTCCAGTCCCTACAACACTAAGAGATCTATCATCACCAACATATATATTTTTGGTGTTTCAATCATTTAAAGAAGAAAACATGGCTTTGTTTTTTTCCATGTGATAAGAAGCTCCAAAATCAATGAGCCACTCATGAGAATGAGAAGAAGAAGATACATTTAGTGCATAACCAGACCGAGATGCTTGACAACCACATGCAGAAAGTGTTATCCCTGAAGATGAAGTTGAAGTTGAAGAGTGCTCCAAATGGATGTTATGGTTCTTCATTATTGCTTCCAAGGCTTCCATCTTCTTAAAGCATTTGGATTCTAAGTGGCCATCTCGATTACAAAAGTGGCAATGTCTAGTAGTATTCTTCCCTTTGTTTTTATTTGCCTTATCATTTTGTTGAAATGATTTTTCATTTTGAGATTGAAATTGCTTAGGACCCTTGTTTGTTTTAGGACCATTCTTTTTAGGTTACTACTTCTTTGTATTCTTTGAATTTGGTTGATGCTGGGCAGCTAAGGCTTTCTTAGAAGAGTTTCCAAGATTAAGAAGACCACGATATAAGAGATTTTCTTGTTCTCTTATTAAAGAATCACAAAAGGCATCAAAATAGGGGGACTTGTAGACTTGTCCTTGAGAAATAAAGGCTTCTCTAGTAGAATGGAAGGTGGAAACAAACACAGAGTAGGCTGGTCCCAACTTAGTAAGATGAGGCTACCATCTTCTCTCTTAACCTTAACACCTTCCAAGAGAAGTCTAAGGGTCTTGAACTTGGACAAAAATCTTCGATGGAAGAAAAAATATTGGAGTCCAATGTAAACAACTCATTTTTTAGTTGATGGGCTCTAATTTCATTTTTACTTCCAAAAAAATTAGTGAGCTATTTCATTGCTTCATTAGGAGTATCAAGTTTTGCGATATGGAATCTAAGGTCTGGAGAAATAGACATCCCTATGAACCCACGTGCTTGATCTTTCCTATTTTTCCATTTGTCTACCTTATCTTCATCTTGAGGTTTGGTTTCTTGGTCTGAGACTATTCTATAAAGACCTTTCCTTCTAAGTAAATCCACAATGTAGGACCACCATTGGAAATTGGTGCTGTCAAGAATAACTTAGCATGCACTTTCCATTTTCATAGAAATTGAAGTTGTAAATGCTAAAACTAAGTGTTCCAATGGAAATATCTTGGAAAATTATGCTGATTAAAAAAAACGGATCTGAAAACGGCTTTAGGATGAAGAAGTCATGGCTTTTTGAAGAAACGTTGTTGAAGATGCCAATGAAGTGCGTGAATGTGCAGAAGTGAGTGATAATGTTATATTTAAAAAAAAATCTACCCCCTTTCCAAACTTAATCTAAGTAGGTCATTTAAAAAAAAATTATGTGACTCACTTTATAAATAATTGAAAGTCACTTTTACAATGGTACTTTATGAGCTACCCACTAAATTGTAAGTTAAATAAAAGATAAAGAGACTTTAGAATTATAAGTGACTCACTTTTTATAATGGGTGAGAACACTTTTACATAAAGTGACTTTAAAACATTAGTTACATGTGCTTTTTGAAAAATTAACTCAACAAAAAGGAAGGCTTGAACTAAAGACCTCTATTCTCATAAAGTAACTTTGGACCAAGTGAGCTAGTTTAAAAGGTTAATACTTTTTGGAAAAGAGGAAGGTTTTTTTTTTTTTTTTAGTCACTGAAGCTTTGGGGTGCATGCTTACTTGAAAAATCTATTTTGCCTACAAAACAAAAACCACAAAACCCAACACGAACATACAAAAAAAACAAACCTTACAGCTTGAAGTTAGCTTTAGTTGGAAACTAAATATTTTCTTCAATGTTTCTGATTTTCCGAGATCATACTAAGGCACGGCAGAAAAGAGCATGTGCATGAGAAAAATCATTCCTTTCTGTTTCTGATTTGCCTGGATTGCACAGAGTCGCGGGGCAAAGAGCATACACAGAAATGAAAGGTATAAATCCGGTAATAAAAAAAAAAGAGATAAATAAACTTAAATAAACAGAGAGAAAATAACTAAAAACTGCAAATAAACATTGTATACCTCCAGATCTTAAAAATGACATAGCTAGGGCTACCGAAAACCTTTTCCTGTGAAACGAAAGGGGTTCCTCACTGGAATAGATGATCCTAACACAATAGAGTGGTCCTTTATGCCCGAAAGTAGTCAGAAACAGTATATCTAGGAAACGATAGTGAGATGCAGTTCTACCAGTTTTAGATTTAGATCACCAACAGATGCAGCCCTTAAATAGCTCTAATACCATGTTGGAATTTATAGGGTAAGTTCCTCAGACAGAACATCAAAGGACACCGCTCACTGATAGATCACAAATCAATACACCAATATTCTTGAAATGGTTAAAACCCTCAAAGAGGGAAACAATCCACGAACTGAGCCAACACGGCCACTTCAGGCAATTTATTAATAAAAGAATGAAAATTTTCATAAGCTTCTCTCATGAATAGTTACCCTACAAATGACCCTCCATGCTTGTTGGCTTGTTCGGGCCTGACCCAGGTTTAGAAGTGATTTAGCCAATCAAATCCTGAAACTACCGCCCTTTCGGCAATAGTCTGTGGTGCGCAAACTGAGGTGTCACCCGAGGTAGTATGGGAGGGTGCTAGAACCAGGTTTCCGAACCCTAGGGATGTTTTGATGAAGTTTAGGAAGTTTGTGAACCAAACCTGTGCAGTTGCACTGCTCTGCGCAACCATCTGTCCTTCGCAACTGGTGTGACTGCTTTCGCACAGCTCTATAGAGAGCGCGAAGAGGTGTTGTCTAGATCCTTTATCCTTACTATGTTATTATTATAGATCTTAACTTAATTGTGTGGGCCCAATATTTTCATTAACCATTCAACATTCACAACAAGTGCACGCAATCATAAAACTATAAAGAGATGCATAAATATAACAGAAGCATAGACACACAATATTTCAGAATCAACTTATCTTTTATTAATTCTCTGTCCAAGTACAATCCCAACTCCGCTCTGTGCACTCCGCTGCAGGGGTCCGGGCACACAGCTACAGACTCTACTAGGCCTCTGTGCACTCAGCTGCAGAGCCTCTTCCTACTACTACAACCCAAGACTCGGACTTACAGACTGAGAGCTAATTCATCATCCAAAACTAATCATGACTTTACACTTAGAGCCTCGCTCTATTTATACAATCCCATGGTCTGCGAACCATGGGTAAGCTGACATACCATACATTAAATTACATTATTTTATGGTGGACAACCCTAGACTCTCGCACTCCACGCCTGTATTTAGCGAGGTCTTTACATTGCACTTGACCAAAATTTAGGCTTCAAGCCCCAAAAACTTGCTATGGGGGGATCCGCTACCGAACAGGCCCCCATCACAATCAACATGACTCATCCCGAGTCACTCTGCTGGTGCGGCAATCTTTGCATGAAGTCCATGTAGCAGGTCTCACGTAGCTTGGGTGTCCACAACACATAGTTCTACCACCTATTGTACTTGTTGCACGTGTATTTCTGAACTTTCGTGAGTAGGGTCACATTACTGTCCAACCGTATTTAGCTCCAACTTCCCTTCAATGGTAGCTGTGATTGTGAATTCTTCATCGATCCATGGCTGGATGCATGCTTTAAGCAGGGCTTCCTTTTGGTGCGCGGTCCTTCAGTACCCTTGCCTGTTGTAGTCTAGCAAGTCGTTAAGTAAGGGAAACCATCTGCATGGTGCCCTGAACACTGTCATATTCCTACTGCAACTCATGCACCTCTGCCTCTAGGCGCTGTAGGTTCGGGTCTTCCTATAGGTGCGTAAGTATGGTTAGTGCTTGTTCCAACATTCCAGTGCACCCTTGTGTCGCCTGGCCAATTTTTTCCAACCCCATCTGGATAGCGCGGATGCATTTCTCTCTGAATTCTAGTGGTGTGGAGGGTTACACCTTCAATCACAGCTCGACGATTTGCAGGTTCAGCTCCAACTGAACCTTTTCCGTTTCCTCTCAGGCGTCGCTGACTCTAGCTGCCAATCTATGGACCCGCACTGCTACTAGTAGTTTTGCTGGCACGACCAACTCTAGAATGCTCCTACATGCATTGTCCTTGTCGCACAGCTCCCATACAGACTCGTTTAAAGTCCCACGCTCTCTTTCAACTGCTTGGAGCATTGAGACTATGCTTCCTACAAATATTCAGGTGGTCGCACCACCAGTGTGAGGCTTCAATTTTCCTGCTAGCCCAGGCCGCAGGCACCCCTCACTTACCCTTGCGTCTGTTAGTGCGTCACGTTCTTCATTGCATGGTGCTTTCCCCTTGATCTGAAATTAAGATCTTATATTAATTTTAAGGTATTATAGACTCATGTGCATGGATTTTCCTATATTACTTAATGCAACAGATTGATAAGATTGCGAATAATATAGACAATTAAGGAGTTAGAGAAACATAATAGACAACACACATAGCACATCAAATTTAATATGGAGTTCACCCAAAACTCTTGGGCTACATCACCTGGTCCAGCCTACGGTGGTGACCTCTCTATTATATATTCAAGAGCAGAGTTTTTACACAAGTGTGAGCTCAAATTGAGTCTCAGCACATAGATACAAAACAACAGGAGTTTGCTTGAATCCCTCAAGCCTCTTTGAGTACACAGACTCTTTCTTTCACTCTCTGTCTCTATTTTCTCTCTGTCTCAGTACTGCTTCCCTCTGTCTCTGTCAGTCTATGGCTCTAAAACCAATCGGCATTGTCTGTTCATTTCCCCTTCTCAGGCTCTCTGGCTCCCAGCCTCTGCTTGTTCGAATCCGCTTCTGAGCGTTTGCAATCATGGCATAACATCTTCAGGGAAGGTGGCCACCTATTCTACAATGGAAGGGACCATCGGGCCTTTGAAATCCCATAAAAATAGTGTTCTTTGTTTACACAGAGAAACACTGTAAAATACCGGAAAAATCCACCAAGTCACTATTTATCAGACTTCAAATATTATGAACTCCACCCTATATTCTATTAGGTCTACCTTTCAATCGCTATCACATGTCGCAAATGCCCATTCCGTGGTTTCCCTTTGTATTTGAAAAATACATTAAAACACTGAAAATATCACAAAATGGCTTTATGGTAGACTTGAAATGTTATATATTTCCATATATAAGTTCCATCAGGTCCAGTTTCATATCGCTATCGCATATCCACCATTGATCTGAGTGATCTTGATCCAACAGTTGAGATTCATTTCGAGCGGCAAAGGCGTACAAAGATTATCCACCCGAAAAGGCAATTTTCTCACGCCACATGTCGGCTAGTGGATGGGATCAGGCGGAGCTCGTCCAATGCCACTTACCGCCTAAGGCCAACCCAAAATCTTGTCCATTATGAAACTAAAAACATATATATCTACATGAATATCCCTTTCGAGTCTGGATTCATTGCTTTATTCGTATTTCTTTTTTTTTTCGATTATTTATGAAAATATGAAATACATTCAAAAAACCCTTTTACCGGACTTGAAATATTATCAACTTTCATCCATAATCCTATCGGATCCGGCTATCGCAGTCGCAAGTATATTGACCCCACTCCTTTGTATTCTGTCGATGTGATATCATGAGTTAACTTGGGCCATCAATATGCACAGTTGATTGACAGTCCTCGTTGACTTGCGCTGATCGCTATCGCAACTGTCATATGGCCACCTCCGATAACCTCCAATTGCCACCGCTGATTGCGATATGCCAATTGGATTTGGACCGTTGATCGGCCGGATCTGACGGCTGCTGTGCAAAGTTATTTTGACATTTGATAGGCTCTATTTCCGCTGTTTCCTTATGTTTTTCACTCCCGATAGTGTAATCCTCCATTTTTAAAGGTTCTTCTTATGCAATAGTTTTGGATGTTTGAAGACTTAGAGGGTGTTTAGGATCCATTTTGGATCATGCCTTCCCACTGAAAAAGATTTTGCACCACCAAAATTTGGTTTTCAAGCATCGATCAAGTGAGGATGCAACTTCCTCACTTGTCCAATTTCCATCCATCATGCACTTCTTGGTTTTGAACCTTTGAGTCCAATTCTGAGGTACTCAATATATCCTCTACGTGTAGTTCTCACCTTCCTATTCAGAACTGTATATTCCTACAACTCATTGAGATATTTAGGCAATAGATCATTAATAGAAGGCAACTAACTTTGCTCTTCGAGATCTTCAATTATTGAAGGTTCAAACAGTCTCAAATTTTCTGCATTAACCACTGAATAGATGTGCATGTAAGCTGGAAAATCTAGGCGAAAAGCATTCTCACCAATTTTCTCAAGTATCTTGAAAGGCCCGTACCTTATTGGCTTCAGCTTCTTTCCTTCACCTTGCATTTTGTCTTTGCTAATGTACAACCAGACTTGATCACCAACTTGGAAGCTATGTTCAATTCGATACTTATCATGCCTTGCCTTGTACTTGGCCTGGCTCTTTTCCAGTTGTTCCTACACTACCTGGTGAATTTCTTGGATCTGTTCAATGAACTTGGTTGCTTTGTCCACATCACTATGTCCATCAATTGCTATGTCTTTTCCAAAGACAAAATCCAAGGGAGACCTTGGTTTAAAACCAAAACAAGTCTCAAAATGAGATCTTTGTGTAGAAGAGTGCTTAGCACGGTTTTAAGCATGTTGCACATAACACAAATGTTCATCCCAAAGCTTGGGATGCTTGCTGCAATAACCCCTGAGCAACTGGATCATTGTCCAGTTGACCACCTCTATTTGGCCATCTATTTGTGGATGAAAGGTTGTGCTCTTCTTCAGTCTAGTGTCCATCAATTCCCACAGACTTGACCAAAACTTCCCAACAAATCGGGAATCTCGATCAGATACAATGGAAGTGGGTAACCCAAAATGAAGCCATACATGCTGAAAGAACAACTTTGTTGTTTGTTCAGTTGTAATTTTCTTGTTACAAGGTATTAAAATACACATTTTACTGAACCTGTCCATAATAACATATAAATAATCATGACCTTTTCTAGATTTTGGCAATCCCCCAACAAAGTCCATGGAAACACTTTCCCAAGGATGAGAAGGAACTGGAAGTGGAGTGTACAAGCTTAATTTTATATTATTGGGCTTACTTTCAGCACACATGGTACACCCTTTAATATATCTAAAAATTGTTTCATTCATTCTTGGCCAATAGCAGAACCTTTGCAGCTGTGCAACTGTTTTACTTACACCAAAATGACCTGATATTAGAGAAGTATGTGCTTCTTGGATTATGTTAACTCTTTCAATTTGTGGAATGCATAACTTTCCCAAATGATACAAGAGTTGGTCCTTAACATAATAATCCAATTCTTCTACTTGTTTGCCATGACTTAAAGTTGCATATACATCTTTAAAATCTACATCTTGAGCATATTGTTCAATGTAGCTTTCATGCATTACCGAGTTATTCTTAAGTATAGTAGATGCATTTATGATTAGTCTAGACAACATATCTGCAACTTTATTGTGTATGCCTTTCTTATATCTGATGACTAGATGAAACTGCTGTAGAAAACCCATCCACCTATAGTGTCTTGATTGCTGCAATTTAGTTTGTGAGTGCAAATATTGAAGTGGTTGATGGTCTGTATGGATAATTGTTTCTTTGCCCATTAAGTAATGTTTCCACTTTTTCACACTCCGTACTAATGCATACAATTATTTATATGTGTGATAATTAACTACTGCAGAATTAAATGTCTTAGAATGATAGCATATGGGTTTACCATGTTGCATCAACACTTCTCCCATGGCATAGTCACTGGCATCTATTTCAATCTCAAATGGTCGTTGAAGATCTGGAAGTGCTAGTACTAGTGCTGTACTAATTTTTTCTTTTAAGGTGTCAAAGGCTTTCTGCTATTTGCCTCCCCACTGAAACACCTTATTCAATCCTGTTAAAGCATGTAAGGGAGCTGAAATCAAGGAAAAGTTAGCAATAAAATTTCTCCAATATTGTGTTTCTCCTAGGAAACTCCTAACTTCTGTAGCAGATTTTGGTTTAGGCCAGTTCATATTGACTTCAACCTTTGAGGGATCTATCTTCAATTCACCACCCCCTACAATATGACCCAAATAATTTAAAGATGTTTTGCCGAATTCACATTTTGACAATTTCTCATAGAGATTTTTTCTTTTCAAAACATCTAAAGCCTGATTTACATGCTTCAAATGTTCTTCCCATGTTGTATTGAAAACAAGAATTTCATGCAAATATACAGTTACAAAATCATCAATAAAAGGCCTGAGTACATGATTCATAACTCTCATGAAAGTGGCAGGAGCATTAGTTAAGCCAAAAGGCATAACTAGCCATTCATACAGCCCTTGCTTTGTTTTGAAAGCAGTCTTCCATGCATCTTGTTCTGCTACTCTAACCTGATGATAGCCACTACACATGTCCAACTTGGAAAAGTAAACTACCTCTTTCAGCTAATCTAATAGATCATCAATGCGAGGAAGGGGATAACGATTCTTGATCGTTATTTTATTCAGTGCTCTGTAATCAATGTACATCCTCCATGAACCATATTTCTTCCTCATCAACACGATTGGAGATTTGCATGGTGATGTGCTTGGCCTTATGAACCCTTTATCGAGTAGCTCCTATCCCTACTTCTTGATCTCTGCATTCTATAAAGCGGATAACCTATACATTCCGATGTTAGGAAATGGAGCATCATGCTACAAATGAATATCATGTACTATTTCCCTTTTGGGTGGTAGACTTTTAGGTTCTTGAAATAGGATATCATATTCTGAAACAACTTTTTCTAAATCAGCTTTCTGTTTAGCATCAAAGAGCTCAAATACATTGGTTTTATCAGGGTTTTTTTCCTTTACAACTATTAGTAAAAATTGCTTGCATGAATTTACAATTCTTTTCATCTACCCTGAGTTTATGAAAGTGTAATTATTTTTGAGTTTATGAGCTCTTACAATATATTCTATTCCATCTTTGGTGAGTTGATACTTATTTTCAGATCTATAGAAAATGGCTTTTCTATCATACAAGTAAGGACTTCCTAAAACAATACCACATATATCCAAGGGAACTATATCTAACTCAACCTCATCTACAAATTTTGACCCAAATGCAAACCTAAGTTTACATTATCTAGTCACTTGTAGCTTTGCTTTATCACACACCTAACCTAATGGATATGGCTTCTTGTGATGTGTGGTTTGTAATCCCAACTTCTTCACAATTGCTTCAGAAATCAAGTTTACTTGTGATCCACTATCAATAAAGTATCAATATTTTGATGCTTGGAAATAACTCTAATATGAAAAAGTTCATGTCTTTTCCTCTCATTTTCTTCATTATCAATAGATTGTGTACAATTACTAGTAGATGCTTTAGAATTTTTACCTTTTATACCTGTAGCTGTGACTGTTTTTTCGTCACCTGAGTCTGACCCCAAATCTTTCTGAATAGCAATAGTAGTCTTCTTCTTCTTGCCACTGAACTTATTGGGTTTCAACTCTTGATGCAAAGACCAGTAGTGTTCATCATCGTGTCCATCCTTCTTGCGGTGAGTGCATGAAGGCTTGTCTTTCTGTACAGTGTTTGCATTCCTCTCTTTCCATCTCAGCTTCTTCTTTTCCTTGTTTTTGCTTGCAAAGTGTTTTGATGATCCCCCAATCTCTGGGTCACATTCTTGCCTCTAGCCTCTAGATGCGTAGCCTGAACTGATACATCATCTATGCTAGTGGGGTTAAACATGAGAATGGTGTGCCTCAAATAGCTATGTAGACCACCTATATACTTCAACAAAGTTTCAGGTGAGTCTAGAGAAATGCCTAAAGTTAAAGCTCTTTTTCTAAATTCCTGGGTATAGCTTTATACACTTTGGCCCTTTAATTGGTGAAGAGTTTGCCAACTCATCATCACTTGTTGCATATAAGCTAGAGGATAGAACTGTTTTTTAATGGAAGAAACAAATTCATTCTAGGTAGAAAGAATTTTACCATGCTTCTTCAAATCAATTTGCTTCCTGCCTTCCCACCACACTAGGGTAGTTCCTCCAAGGTGAAGGCTAGCCAGCTGAATTTTACTCCTTTCTGAATCAATGTTCTGCACCCTACAATACACATCATTCTGTCTAATCCAGCTATCTAGCTTTTCTGCATTTAATTCTCCATCATAGATTGGAAAATCAAATTTTACATCTAATTTAATCAAATATGTTTTCTTCTTTTTCTTTTTAGGGCTAGAAGGAGGAGTTGATGGAGGAGGATCTTCCCCTTTCCCTTTGCCTTCTAAATGGGAAAATAGAAGAGGTTCCTCTACTCCTTTGCCTTGTTCAGGTGTTGAGGTGCTTTCACCTCGATCCTTCTTAAATTCTCGATACATTTCTTCCACCATGGCTCTCATGGTCATGAAAATGTCCATGAACTAAGATTTTGATTCCAATGGGACTTCTCCAGCCATTCTCCTCTAAGCATAGACTCTTCCAATCTCTAGATTAGTCTCAACAAGCTCTCCTTCTCCTAGTTTGAGCTTTGACCTAGCTAACATTCAACAATCCAGCACAAGCTTGTCTAACCTTAGAAAACCTAAAGCTCTGATACCACTTGATCTGAAATTAAGATCTTAGATTAATTTTAAGGTATTACAGGCTCATGTGCATGGATTTTCCTATATTACTTAGTGCAACGGATCGATAAGATTGAAAATAATATAGACAATTGAGCAGTTAGAGAAACATAATAGACAACACACATAACACAACAAATTTAATATGGAGTTCACCCAAAACTCTTGGGCTACATCTCCTGGTCCAGCCTACAGTGGTGACCTCTCTATTATGTCTTCAAGAGTAGAGTATTTACACAAGTGTGAGCTCAAATTGAGTCTCAACACAAAGATACAAAACAATAGGAGTCTTGAATCCCTCAAGCCTCTCTGAGTACACAGACTCTTTCTTTCACTCTCTGTCTCTGTTTTCTCTCTGTCTCAGTACTGCTTCCCTTTGTCTCTGTCAGTCTGTAGCTTTAAAGCCAATTGGCAATGTCTGTTCGTTTCCCCTTCTTGGGCTCTTTGGCTCTTGACATCTGTCCGTTTTAATCCCCTTTTGAGCATTAGCAATCATGGCATAACGTCTTTAGGGAAGGTGGACACCTATTCTGCAACAGAAGGGACCATCGGGCCTTTGAAATCCCCCAAAAATAGAGTTCTATGTTTACATAGAGAAACACTGTAAAACACGGGAAAAATCCACCAAATCACTATTTATCGGACTTCAAATATTATGAATTCCACCCTATATTCCATTGGGTCTGCCTTTAAATCACTATCGCATGTCGCAAATTCTCGTTCCGTGGTTTCCCTTTGTATTTGAAAAATACATTAAAACACTGAAAATATCGCAAAATGGCTTTATGGTGGACTTTAAATGTCATATATTTGCATCCATAAGTTCCATCGGGTCCGGTTTCATATCGCTATCACATATACACCATTGATCTGAGTGATCTTGATCCAACGGTTGAGATTCATTTCGAGTGGCGAAGGCATATGGATATTATCCGCCCAAAAAGGTGGCTTTCTGATGTCACATGTCGGCCAGTGGATGGGATCGGGCGGAGCCCGTCCAATACCACTTACCACCTAAGGCCTGCCTAAAATCCTACCCATTACAGAACTCAAAACATATATATCTACATGTATATCCCTTTTTGGTTTGGATTCATCGCTTTATTCGTATTTCTTTTTTTTCATTTATTTACAAAAATACGAAATACATTGAAAAAACCATTTTACCAGACTTGAAATATTATCAACTTTCATCCATAATCCTATCGGGTCTGGCTATCACAGTCGCAAGTATATCGGCCTCGCTCCTTTGTATTCTGCCGATACGATATCACGAGTTAACTTGGGCCATCAATCTATGTGCTTGATCAATGGTCCTCATTGACTTGCATTGATTGTTATCACAACTGTCATATGGCCGCCTCCGATAACCTCTGCTTGCCACCACTGATTGCGATATGCCAATTGGATCTGGACCATTGATCATCCAGATCCAACGGATCCTATGCAAAGTTATTTTGACCTCCAATAAGCTCTATTTCCATTGTTTACTTGTGTTTTTCACTCCCGATAGTGTAATCCGCCATTTTTAAAGGTTCTTCTTATGTAATAGTTTTGGATGTTTGAAGACTTAGAGGGTGTTTAGGATCCATTTTGGATCACCCCTGGTTACTTTGTCTAGTAAGGTGTGGTCGCAGCCATGGTAGCAAGGTCACAACTTCTTCTAATGCAGTAGTATGGCTAGGTAGACCTTGTCCCATTGTGCTTAGTTTTTTGGCGCAGTGTGCTTGCGTGACCTCGGTTTCTAGTTTTCTGATTTCTTCATCCAATGTCATGCTCTTCTTTCTCATCTATACCCACTCTTCGTCGCGTTCGTGAAGTTTCAAGCTCCCTCACCGAATGGCTCCCTGTAACTGCATGCTTCCTTTACCCGGTTCCTCTTGTACTATCCCAACTACTGGAACTATTTTGGGGGGATTCTTCTCTGCTCTGATAGTTTCATCTCTTCTCATCAGTGTTGGGATCACTTCCACCCTCCAGTTTTTCCTTATGGACCTATAGGCCCATCGAACCGTTGGTATGCGTAGGTCCCAGTCAGTTTGTCTCACCTAGTAAACTCTTTTCATGTTTCTGCATAGCTTTTTGAATGTTCTGATGTGGAATATTTGTGGTGCACGTTTCTTTTCCTGCTGCCCTATCTGGTTTTAATTTTTGATCCTTCTTCTACGATGTGCTTTCATAGCACACATCTGCACCCATCGACATAGGTGGGTGTGCAAGCTTCTCTGTCCTGGCTGCCTAGCTCTTGTTCGACGCTAGGGGCTTCCAAATCCTAAGTGCATCCGTCTTCTACATTTGAACCAGGTTCCAATGGTCTTCTTATGTGTACTCCACCATCGTACAGCTGTTCCGCGTAGTTCCCATTCGAGCACACCATACCACTGTTGTTCTGGTACTACGCTTTCAAATTTTTCCAGGAATTCATCCACCGCTGTCACCCCATCATATGTTGGCAATTCCCTTGCCTCTTTCATCATGCAATGCACTGATCTAATCATCATATTGCAATTTAGCATTGTCACTTTGTGCAACCGGTTCTACCAGCGTTCTACTTCTTCCTCTGAATCTGAAGTACAGGAGTTGTCATGCTCCCATGAGATTCAACCATCTGCAGTCAGATTCACCTGATCCTGGTTTTGTGCCGTTATCTGGTAAATACAATCCAGCTCATCATCGCTTTCACCGTCGTGCACTGGTTCAGTGTAGCATGCTCGTTTGGCTGTGTCTAGTGGAACTATTATGCATAGGGACTTTTTCTCGAATATCATCTTCCGCTTCTTCAGGTTATTGACTCTGTTCATATCAGTGGCCCAGTCAATTCCTAACAACACGGGATAAGGATTTCATGCACATCTCCAAAAAGGTAGTAAGCTTAGAAGGATCCATCCCTGGCTCTGGTTGATCCTTACTACCTGAAGTAGAGGCCTCCGCGAAGCTCTTCTTAGCTTCCATGAACGTCTCCTTTGCGTGTTCTAAGTCAAACTTAGGTTCCTTTGTAGGAGCCTTGCGAACCCATGTATCTTCCTCAAGTTGCTTCCCCTTATCCTCCCCTATGATTGCACCACTTCTTAGCATCATGTTGACATTTGGGCCTTATTCGTGCAGTTCAGACCTCATCATTTGGATATTCTGAGTCAAAGGAGGTTGTACTACCCCTTTCTCATGCATCTGTACGATCAATGTAGGAAAATCTATCATTTCATGATCAAATTGAGCATCCTCAAGTTGCTTCCCCTTATCCTCCCCTATGGTTGCACCACTTCTTAGCATCATGTTGACATTTGGGCCTTCTTCGTGCAGTTCAGACCTCATCATTTGGATATTCTGAGTCAAAGGAGGTTGTACTACCCCTTTCTCACGCATCTGTACGATCAATGTAGGACAATCTATCATTTCATGATCAAATTGAGCATAGTATGAACAGGATATTCTCGTCAGGTTGGTACAATCAAGGGCATAGTGCCTTGGTCCTCCGCAATTGTAACAAATTAACTATCTGCAGCCCCTTCCTGGCCCCATTCCTCCTCGTCCTCGACCTCACCCCTAGAATACAATGCATGCCATCGTCGCAGCTAGGTCAAGGCCTCATGTTTCTGTCTGCATTCTATAGGCTGGGGTCCGATCCATCATTAACTTGTAGCTGCGACAATTACGCTCGTCGTTGCCCGCCGACCTACAGAAATTACAAAATAGTTGTTGGGGTGTCGGTGTATACTTTTGCAACAAATGACAATTATTTGTCATGTGCTTTCCCCTTATCTGAAAAATCGTGCACCATAGTGTAGGTGCGGCACTCGACCCTTCCTATGCCTCCAGTCTCAATGGCATTGGCCCCCCTCCTGCCAAATAGTTCGCAAATACTAGATAGTGATCCTTGTCATGGCCCTAGCCCTTGCATTTTATGCACCACACTTCCTCACATGCCTTTTGCCATGGTGCCCTATCCTGCTTCAAGCTCTACATTTCCAGGCGGAGATTCTATATTTGTGCGTGGGTTTGTTGAACTCCCAGCCCCAGATCTTGTATTGGTGTCTCATGCAACCTCATCGCCATTTCCAACGCTTTGGCCTGGGTAGAAAGTTTTTGTTGTGACAACGCCATCCTCAGGTGTGGTGTTAGATATGCCACAAACCATGCGCAATGCTATGCATCTAGTGAGCACTAGTATTGTAGCAATAATGCTGCAACTCTTGGGCTGCCTACTTTAATCTTATCAACCTGGTAGTTCGTAACAAACTTGGAAGTGACGGTACTCTATGCACAACTGCTGGTTCTTACTACAGGTTGTCACCTAGTCAGCCAGCGTAAGATCACTAGGAGCTCAAGCCAACTTCTATGGATTCCAAAAGAAGCTTTATATGTGATGGAAGGAAAATGAGATTACTCTACTGATGCTATTCTACTTGTAGAAAGGAAGATTGAAATGTAAAGCAAACCAAGGAAATCCTAGTTAACCACTAATCCTACTTTTGCATAAAACACTATGAAAACCATGAAAAGAATGCCATTATCTACTCAAGGAAGTAAACAACATCTACCTAAGCTATTTTTGAAAGTAAATGAGCAAAAAACATCTTTCTGGATTTTATTGTATTTTTATGTGAATTTGTTATGCATGTAATTTATTTGTTTGTGGATGTGGCAGCGAATAGGTGGCGATGGAGGGCGGTTTTGGGACTTGAGAGGATGTAGGATGGTGTGGATGGGTCCTAGGAGGTCTCAGGTGGCCTTCTGGAGGCTTTTCCCAAACTCAGCATTCAAAAGAAATCCTAAAGGAAAATCTACAGGAGGACACAGGAAATCTACAGTTGGAAAAACAATGTTCTACAGGAGCCCTACAGGAGGAGGCCGAGAGAATTTTTCACTATTTTGAAGGTGTGAGAGTGGGTGAAGTAGGTAGATGAAGGTTGGAATGAAGTGTTAGGGCACCTAGGGTCTACCAAGAATCATTAGGAGAGAGAAAGGTGATGGGATTTTCTCAAGGAGAGAGAGGAAAGTCTATGGAAAATGTAGGAAACTAAGGCATAATTGAGGGGAGACTTGGGTGACCTGTAGGTCAAGGATTAGATGGAGGATGGAGTTAATGATAGGCTGGACTACTGCTAGAACATATCTGCTACATAAACAACTGACAATCAACCAATGAGATTAAGTAAGAAAGGAAATAAGTGCATATAAAAAACATAGTTTTGCATCAAAGTAAACTATGATCTATGGAAGAAAATGTTGATAACCATTGCATGAAAGAAAAGAATGAAAGAAGATTGTTGCAAATAAGGAAATGAGCATGATGAAGAAGTTCTGAAGCAAAGAAAACTAAACTATGAACCAATTAGAAAGTTGCAAACACTAGAAGTCCTATGAAGGAGGAAAATCTGTGTTTTTGGGGCAGCAAGAGGGTCTTTGCCTCAGATCAATGTCCCAAAGGGAGGAAGAGAGGCCAAGGCATTGCTGCTAGACTTTTGGATCTTTTCTTTATCACTGCTTAACCTACTATCGAGAACACAAATGGAAGAAAACTACTGAATCATAAAAAACAACCTATTCTTATTCATAAAAGAAATACATCTAACAAAAACCTAATCTACAAACTGAAATGAAACATACAAGTACAAGAAAAGAGGAGCTTGGCTACTTGGATTGGCCCCTAACCCAAGAGCTTCATCCCTCTAAGGTAACTCAGTGCTAACTCAAAAAGGATTCCGTCTTTATTCTCAAAACAATAACAAGATTACATGAACTGTCAAGATAATAAGCTTGAAGTTGAGCAGAGTTACATAAGCAATACTGTAGCAAAAATTCAACAAAAATTCTAACCCTAGTGAGGCCCTAGGCCTCTCTACTTATACAAATGAAGCTCCCAACAACTTCCTCAAAATTAGGGAGGCTTGGCTCCCAAAACTTGAGATAAACATCAGTTATCATCCACTTGCTCGACTGCCTACTAATGCATGACTTGGATGCCTGTACTCCGCGTTGAATGAAGGGGAATTCGAAGTGGGGAGTAATAAATGAGGGGGATTCCCTCCTATAAGTCCTCTCCTTTGTCCACTTTGATTTATTGCTACCATTTTTCCACTATATCCTTTATTTTGACCACAAAAATCATCAATAATCTGCGGTAAACACATATTAGACCTCATGGCATCATAACTAACTCAACTTACTCTATAAGCATAAATATAATTAGAAAATCATGTAATAAGCTAAGAGAATGGTTGACTTGACTAGGTTAGGAGGTAAAATGAGCCCATTTAATTGCCCATGTATGAGGCTCATCATCACCCCCCTACTGAAAGTGATACTCATCCTCTGAGCAACTTAGTCCATCTCCTCATCTTTTATGGCCCTGGTGGGCTCCCTAGCATCCCATGCTTCTGATGTGGTTTCTTCTTCCTTGTCATAGAATCTTGCCTTCTTGTCTACCTCTTCCCACTGTTGTTTCTCTTCTTCTTCTTTTCTGCCTTCCAGCATGCCTAGCAGCAGTGGGGGACTCATGTTTAGGCCAATCCAATTGACCTTCAACCTCTGCATGGAGCACTTATACATGGGCACTCTCCTTAATGCCTCCCTCATCCTCATTGGGGAATGATATTCCCTGATCTGCAAACTATGTGGTAAGGTATTCCATCTCCTCATACAAGCATGTACACAGTCATCCCCAAGTAATCTTTCCATATCCTCAAAATGTGCAATGGCTTGTGCTTGGTCACTGATATATCTAGGTGCAATATGAGGATTATGTGCAAGAAGGTTATGTGTGCTGATGAGGGCCATGGTCTCTAATGGCTTAGCTCTGATCATTAATGGCTCATTCTGCTCCTTTATCATCAACCTTCTTATTTTCACTGCCCTTAACTCTTCATGGTTCATCCATGAGGCCATGGCCATTAGTTGTAGGTCCCCTAGCCTAGCATTGGGGTCCCATATATTAATGTCTGTGAGGGCCATATTATGCAAGTAAAATTCTGCCATCTTTGCCTTATCTTCTGATGTGCTTTGGTCACACAGGTCCATAAACTGCCTGTAATCTTGGAAAGGCATGGTGCCTCTTTGTGCCAAAGTCTTTATCTGAAATTGCATCCACTGGTCCTTGAGATACAAGCCATAGGATTTTGTTGGTTTCCTACATTGCAATGCCTCTATGGACCAGCTGGCCATGCATGCCAGTTGGGTCTCTTTCTCTTCCAGCTGCCTCCTTAGCAATTCATTTTCTGTTTCAAGTTGGCTCCTTGCAACTGCTTCTCTGTGTCTGACAGCACTTAACTCTCTACCCATTTCTCTGAGTTTATTCTCCATATGGCCAATATCCTCAACCCCTTTTGATTTGGCTATTTGCATCCACATATGGGTTGTCATGAAACCAGCTCACAAAAAGATAGAAAAGATAGATCAACGCCTTAGAATTCAGCCTCTTCGAGGGGGCAACCTCCTTTACATTACACAAATGAATGATTCTTTGATGATTCAAATGACAAAACCTCCTTCCTATATATAGGCATCTAAGGAGTCACAATATAACCCAACCGGCCTAACAATAATAATATAAAGGCACAAAAATAATAATAGAGGGATTCTATGGGGCACAGTAATAACCATATGGGGACAATAGGGGCACAACAATATTAATAAGGGATACAACTACAATAGTAATGGGGTAATCACTAGTATTATAGGGACTAACATGACCATCTCCTTCAAAAAAAGTGTTGTCCTCAACACTTGAGTAGTTCTAGATGCTTCTGTATAAAATTCTCATCCTCCCACGTTGAATCTTCAGCGGATAAGTTCTTCCACTTGATGAGATACTCTGAAATTGATCAATTTCGTAGCTGTTGAGTTCTTGTTTCTGTGACTGCTTCCATTTCCAATATAATTTTTCCCTCCTTGTCAAGTTCTAGCAGTATTGTTTGAACTGGGAGCTTGTCTCCTATAACCTTCTTTAAACATGAAACATGGAAAACTGGGTGCACTCGAGAAGCTGCAGGAAGCTCCAATTTGTATGCCATAGTACCAATCTTTTGCAACACCTTGTATGGACCATAATACTTTGGTGATAAGTTATTATCCTTCTTAGCTTGCTTCAGGGACATTTCTTTATATGGTTGTAGTCGTAGGAATACCCAATCACCTACATCAAAACTTCTTTCACTGCGATGTTGATCTGCTTGATGTTTCATTCTATTCTGCGCCAACACAAGGTTATCCTTTAAGAGTTGGAGGTCTTGTTGTTGATGCTCAATGTGATGTTCCACTGCTTGAACCTTAGAATTTTATTTTAAATATGATGTGATGGATGGTGGTTGATATCCATAAAGTGCCATAAATGGGGTCATTTTGTTGTTGTATGGAAGGAAGTGTTATACCACCATTCAGCCAGAGGCAACCATTTGACCCATTGTGTCTATTTATCAGATACAAAGCAACGAAGATATCCTTCCAAACATTTGTTTACTATCTCAGTGTGCCCATCAAATTGAGGATGATAAGATGAGCTATGAGCTAACTGAATACCGAGACAAGAAAACAATTATGTCCAAAAATTTCCATTGAAAATGGGATCTCTATCACTTACAATAATCTTTGGGTTTCCATGTAGCTTTTGAATTGTTTCTATAAATGTAGTAGAAACTGTACTGGCTTTAAATGGATGTGATAATGCACAAAAGTCTGCATACTTGGTAAGTCTATCAATTACCACCATGATGACACTCTTTCCCTCAGACTTGGGTAAACCTGTGATAAAATCCATTGAAACCTCCTCCCAACGTTCGCTTGGAATGGATAAAGGTTGTAATAGACCCGGGGTCTTAATTGTTTCAACTTCATTTTGTTGGCAAACCAAACATTCCACCACAAACTTTTGAATATCTGATTTAAGGCCATCCCAAAAAATTTCCTTCTTAACCCCATGGTAAGTTTTTAAAAATCCTGAGTGCCCTCCTAAGGGAAAAGCGTGCAATTCCATAAGAATCTTTTGTTTGAGTTGGGAATTCTTACACAGGTATAAGCGATCTTTGTACCATAACAAATAATTTTTCCAACTAAATGTATCAGATGTACTGGAATATTGTTGTAACTCTCGAATAAGTGCCCACACTTCTTCATCATTCTTCCATTCCTCCCTTGCTTCGTTTATCTAATTTGGTTGGATACTAGAAATGGCGCACAACAATGCTTCCACATCCTCATCCTTTCTTGAGAGTGCATCTACCACCACATTTTGCTTCCCTTTTTTGTAGGTGATTTCAAAGTCATAACCCAACATCTTTGTGACCCACTTTTGTTGCTCTTTAGAGGATAATCTTTGTTCTAAAAAGTATTTAAGGCTATCATGATCCGTTTTTACCTTGAAGTGTCTTCCCATTAGGTAGGGTCGCCATTTCTTAAGTGCATGTAGTATTGCCAACATTTCCTTCTCATAAATAGCTTTGTGTAAAAACTTTCCCTTGATTGGACGACTTTCAAAAGCAATGGGTCTTTCATCTTGCATTAAAATAGCACCAATTCCATTTCCTGAAGCGTCACATTCCACAATAAAGGTTTTTGTGAAGTCTAGTGTAGCTAAGACCGGTGCTTGGCACATTGCCTCTTTAAGATGTTTGAAGGCCTTTGTTGCTTCTGGAGTCCATGAAAATGCATCTTTCTTCAATAATGTTGTTAGAGGTGCTACTATTCTCCCATAATTTTTAACAAACTTGCGATAATACCTTGTCAACCCCAGAAATCCTTGCAGATGCTTTATGGATGTGGGGATTTTCCATTCCTTAATGGCTTTAATTTTGTCAGGGTCTACCTTAACTCCTTCATGAGATACAATATGACCCAGATATTCCACCTCTTGTACTCCAAAGAAACATTTGGATCTTTTTGCATATAATTGTTTCTCCTCCAATAGTTGTAGCACCCTATCAACATGATCCTTCCAAGACTTGTTGTAAATTAGTATATCATCAAAAAAAACTAACACAAATTTTCTTAGGAAGGGTTTGAAAATGGAATTCATCAAACCTTGAAATGTAGAAGGTGCATTGGTAAGGCCCAAAGGCATGACCAAAAATTCATAATGACCCTCATGAGTTCTAAATGATGTTTTTGGAATGTCTTCAGTCTTCATTCTGATTTCATGATATCCTGAACGAAGATCCAACTTGTTGAAGTAAATTGATCCATGCAATTCATCCAGTAATTCATCAATGACATGAATGGGAAACTTATCTTTAATAGTGAGCTTGTTGAGCTCCCTATAATCTAGACACATGTGCCATGATCCATCCTTCTTGTGCACCAATACTACTGCAGCAGAGAAAGAACTTTGACTAGGTTGAATTATACCAGCCTCTAGCAATTCTGCAACCATACATTCAATTTCACTCTTTTGGGCATAGGGATATCTGTACAGCCTGATGTTTGGAGGAACACTTCCTGGAATCAAATGAATAGCATGATCATGATCACAAATAGGTGGGAGACCTTTGGGAGTCTCAAATACCTTGGAATGATTGTCTAAGACTTTTTGGAGATCTGGAGAAATAGATGATTTCGATGTGGAAACATCTAGCGAACATAATTGTGCAATTACACCTCTTTGTTCCTTTTTTCAAAGCTTTGTCATACCGTTAGAGCTGATTATCTTTCTCAGTTTCCCTGCAATACCCCTTAATTCAACTTCCTTTCCTTCCGCATAAAATTTCATGAAAAGTTCTTGAAAATTAAAAGCTATTGTACCCAAGGATTGTAGCCATTGGACTCCTAGTACAACATCAGCACTTCCCATTGGAATGGAAAGCATTTGGCTAGTCAATACATATTCTCCCATGGATAGCTTGATATTATGGCACTTTCCAAAGAAATTTATTGTTCCTCGATTTGCAACCATCACTTGACACTCTGGTGCTGGATATAGGAAGCAATTCAATTCTTTTGCTACCTTACAATGAATAAAATTGTGGGTACTTCCTGAATCAATCAACACTATTACCTTTTTCTTCTTGATTTGTCCTTCTATCTTGATGGTTTAAGGAGTGGTAATTCCAACCAATGCATTACGAGATATGTTCAGATTAATTTCTTCTTTATCTAGGCTTTTTTCCTGGAGTATATCCTCTTCTTTTGACCTTTCTTGCTCCTTTTCTTCTTCCTCTTCACAATCTATGTAGAATAATTTCTTCTCGGCACACTTATGACCTTTAGTGTATTTGCTATTACAACTGTAACAAAGCCATTTTGCTCTTTTTTCTTCCAGTTTTTGTGTTGTCAACCTTATATGTTGTGGAAGACTAGGGGCAACAACACCTCCATCTTTATAGTTGTGAGTGGTATGCTTCCTGTTTGCCATAATTTTGCTTTCCATTTTTCTTGCTAACCTAAATGCAATCTCTAATGAATTAGGTTCCCAAAGGTGAACATCATGTTGGATATTATCCTTTAAAGTCCCTATGAACACATCAATCCTATGCTCCTCTGGAATATTTTTTACCCTTATGTCAATTTTTGGAACTCCTCAATGTGCTCCATTATTGAACCCTTTTGTTTGAGACTTATCACTTGGGTAAAAAAAGTGTTTCTTTTTGTATCCTCATAATGTGCTGTCAATTCCTCCATAAAAATTGCCCAAGTGATAATTTGTTTACAAGAGCAAAGCCATTGATACCATACAAACTGATTTGGTTCCAAATATAAAGTTGCAATACATACCTTTTGTGTGTTTTGCACATTATTGAGATCAAAAAATTGCTCCATCTGTAGTATCCATGTTGCGGGATCCTTGCCATCATACTTCCTCATATCGATTTTTGGAATATGGTGGGTCTTCGATCCAACATTAGAGTCTATGAAATCATGATTAACATTTCTTTTGTTCACATCATGAGTTTCCTTTGCTACTCTTTCACCATTAGTAAGTATTTCTTGTAGAAAATTTGTCAAATCTGTCTTCAAATCTATCTTCAAATCATCAATATTAGCTTCCACGCCATTCATCTTAGCTTCCATGCCCTTTATCTTAGATTCCACACCATTTATCTTAGCTTCTGTTAGCTTTTGTGAGAGTGAAATTTGTTGCATTTGGTCTTGTAATTTTGATATATCATGTAGCATTTCTTCCTCTTCTTCATGAGTCATGCTAAAGCTTTCAGGTTTCTTACTAGGTGTTTGCATTTTCTTTCCTCATGGCATTAGTTACTAATAATAATGCTCTGCTATGCCCTTTGAATTCCTTCAAAATAATTTTTCAAACCAAGCTTAAGCAAAAATTTAAAAAAATCTACACACCTTTTTTCACTTTGTAGGAGCTTGATATTGCCTTTGATGTATCTCTGTAATTTCGGATCATCTAGTTTTGAAATTGCAACCTACAGTAGCCCTCTGTGTCCTCTTTCCAATTCCACCAGTTTGATCCCATTTGGATTCTCCAAGGAAGTGTTATGCCGAATATCCCACAGTGACCTGATTATAGACTAGTTTAGTAGAGCGAACTTGTACGACGTGCCACGTGTCCCTGTTTGGACCTTTGGATTTGAAAAATATATACAAGAAACTATAGTCCGTCCTCTTTCTGTTCCTTTTAACAAAATTTCAATCCGATTCTCAGAGAGAAAGTTATCACGATTTTCCCCAGGTCACCTGTTTGGAATGTAATTCAAGAGTCTGCAAAAAGACCAAATTCCTCAGATCATATCTCCGCAAATATAGCACAAAAAGCTCTGAAATTCGGACTCGAGGTTCAGTGCGATTTCGTCTCAAATGGGTTTTTTTTTTCTTCTGAAACGTTGTAGAAAAAAAGTTATAGCGAAAATTCCACGATGACCTATTTGGAGTAGCGAAACCCTGGAATCCAAAGCTCTGATACCAAATGTTATGAAACCAGCTCACAAAAAGATAGAAAAGATAGATCAACGCCTTAGAATTCAGCCTCTTCGAGGGGGCAACCTCCTTTAAATTACACAAATGAATGATTCTTTGATGATTCAAATGAAAAAACCTCCTTCCTATATATAGGCATCTAAGGAGTCACAATATAACCCAGCCGACCTAACAATAATAATATAAAGGCACAAAAATAATAATAGAGGGATTCTATGGGGCATAGTAATAACCATATGGGGACAACAGGGGCACAACAATATTAATAAAGGATACAACTACAATAGTAATGGGGTAATCACTAGTATTATAGGGACCTAACATGGGTCCTTATTCTTTCTTTCTCCAATTCAAAGAATAGTGGAATTGCAAATTTTTGTGGAATGATTCTTCCCCCCTCAAGAAGATTGTAGTAAGAGCCAAGACTAGGCTAGGGATCAGGTTCTTGTGCCTTTGTTGCTTCCTCCTTTCCCTGTGGCTGTCCTTCTACTCTTTTTTCAAGTTTTTCAGTCTCCTGTAGTTTTGACAAGGTCTCTTGTAGAACAGTTTGTCCCTCCTGTAGAACTGTTTTTGAGTCATGTAGTTCTACCTTCTCTTTCCATGTGGGAGATCTAAGAGTCCCCCTTTCATAAGTGATAGGTGCTTTGGAAGGGGATTCTTTTCCTTTGGCAGAGGGTGAATCTTCAATAACAATTGACACTTTAGAAGAAGGCTGGGGTTTCCCTATTTTGAACTTTGTGCTCTTCCTAGCCCTGGAATACATTGAGGTCTGCCTCTTCCTCTTTTGTTTTGGCTTAATTGGTGTGCTGAGGGCAGTGAGAGTAGCTGCTACCTCTCTTTCTAGGGTCTCAAGAGATACTTCTGTCTTTTCTGCCCCTTTTCCTCCTTCTGTCTCTGTTTATGTCTCTGTTTGCTCTTTTTTCTCCTCCTCTCTTTTGGTTTCTTTCTTCTTCCCTTCTTGTTCCACTAAATCAACAATTTCTTCATCTTCAGCAGTCATGTTTCGGAAAATTTCCCATTCTATAGGGATTGTAAATGTATGGAGGGCTTCTTCCACTAAAATTTCGATTAACCCAAGGTGAGCTAGCTGGTTTGGATTTCCTGCTTTTACTTTAGTACTAGAGTCAATGAGGGACTACAGGAGGATGTAAGGGATGCTGAGCTTCTAAGGGGCTGGAGTGTCCATGCCATACCTTAATTCATGCATGATTCTACAGTGGTAACCATAGATAATGCTATACCTCCCCTCACAGGAAATATACTTGATTATTTGATAGCTAACCTCATCCCAAGGGTATGGTATGCCAGCTCTTCTTATGCCATTCTTATCTTCTACAGGGGTTTCATTGTTTTGTAAGAAGTTTTTCTTGGCAACCTGGCCAATTGGTTTTTCATCCTTACTCCAAGGTAACCCAAGAGGAAGGGTGGTGTCCCTACTGATAAATTCAGGGGTTATCTCCATGGAAAGGCCCCTAAAGGTGACAGTGGCATGTGTTCTGGAGTGAGGGACCAAAGAATGGGCAAATTCCTAAGCAATTTCCTCTTCAAACCCTCGGAATTTCTCAAAAAGTTCATCCAATTGGCTCTTGTGAATATGTAAACTACTTGGGGGTGTGCATGGAGCCTGGAGGAATTGGTGGGTTTCTTCCTTATAAAACCTCCTGTCATTTTTCCTATGCTTCCTTGGAAAACCAACTATGGAAATGGAGAGAACAATTTCTATATAAAACAAAGAGAGATAGATTGTTTTTTTTTTAGAAATAAGCAGCAATTCTTTTTTATCAATTTCCTCCACCCAAAAGTTCTATTTTCTCCTCAAAACTAAACCACTGCTTGCATATTTTGACATTAAATGGAGGTATGCCAATAACCTACCTCTTCAGCCTGAGAATTGTGCTAAAAACCATGTTTTCGCTCTCCAAAACGGCTTACTGCCCTCCTGTAGGATTCCTATAGGTTCTCCTGTAGAACTTGTAGTGCTCCTGTAGAATGCCGAGAGTAGGGATATGGGAGAGATCAGTGGAGAATGATAGGTACGAGGCTTGTGGGGGCACGAGAAGGTAGCAGGAGTGGAGTTTCGAGGAGAGAATGAAGGAGAAAGGTGGTGAGAGTGCTTCAGTGAGGAGTACTTATTGCTTTTTATGGATATTTTCGGTGATGGAGGATGAGTTGGCCAAGTGTACATTGGCCCCATTTGGACCATTGGTCTCCACCTGCCTTGTCATCATTTCCCTTTCCTCGTAATCATCTCTCATGGTTGCATCGGAGTTCCCATCGCCTCCACTACCTGTCCTTGACATCTCTCTTGAGTTTGACTAAGCACACATGTGGTGACATCTTCGAATGAGTGAAGTCAACTGGATGAAGGTGGCCAAGTTAACTGGCCACCTCAACCCCAACCAGCCTCAACCATCTCATTGTTGTTGCATGCTTTCTAATTATACCAATGCAAATAGAGGAGCGGGTTAGTTACTTACCTGAGATCCGAATGCGTTTGCTATGAGGTGCTATGGCCTTTCCTTCTGCTGCATGCCTTTATTTCTTTTGATGCATGCTTGTCTTCTTGCTGAGATATGGTTTTGTTGTGTGCAAGTTCCTTTCTGGATGGATCTGATCTTCAGGTGTCTGCTTCAACCTTCAGATTTGCACCCTCATGCTGTTGATGCTAGATTTTAATGGGATCAACTGCTACAGGAATTCCTATAGGAGCTCTTGTAGTTGCTTCTCCCTTTGAAATTTTAGCTTTTTTTGTGCTTGGAGCTATGAGGATGATGCCAAAAATGTGGATAGAGATGGAGAGGAAAAGGGTAGGCTTCAGGTGAGGTGGATGGTGCGGTTCCCTTTCTTATTTTTTTGTTTTTTTGTTTTTCTAAAAAACTGTTTTTTCTGTGTTTTTTCTTGGGTAGGAAGAAGAATGATGCTTGGGATGTGATGCAGGTCTAGAAATGATGGAAAAGAGGTTTGAAGACTGTAGGAGGATTTATAAATCTTTTATGAAGCTTCCTTGTTCCTCAAACTGCCTTTAAAATCCATTTCTAGCTCTTTGTAATTTCTACAGGAGCCTCCTGTAGAAAACACAGGGCCTCCTGTAGAAAACACAGTTTTTGAAAAAGAAGCACAGTGAGGTGAAAAGAATGTCAAGAATGATGGAGAAAGGTGAGGGAAGATAGGATAGGTGCTGGTATTGGTTTCAGAGCTCCCTTGGCACCTGTTGCTACTTCCTGTAGTCCTCTTGCAAACATGCAATACAACTGGAAATTCATTTTTCTTTTTCTTTTTCTTCTCTTTTTTTTTTTTTGAAAACAACCAAGGCACCTTAGGGAGGTTTTCACCCTAGTTGCCTACCCTGGGCTCCTCCAAGGGAGGTTTTCACCCAGGTATCTTATTTTCTTTCTTCTTTTTTTTCTTCTTTCCAACCCATTGACCGCCTCATGGAGGTTTTCAATCAATGAGCCAATCTGAGGCACCTCCGTGGAGGTTTTCACCTTAGATTTTTATTTTTCTCTTATTTTTCATTTTTTTTCTTTTTTCCCTACCCTACCCTACTTGAAAAAAAAAATCACTTTCAAGTATAAGAATACTTCCAATGGAGCCATGTGCACATCGAGATGATAGACAAAATGATGTGGAGGCTTGAAATGTATGCTTTGACATGTATCCAGATTTCAAAGCCAAATGATTTGACTTTGAAGGGATCAAGCATAGTTGAGGAAGAGAGTGATGTTGCAACTTAGTGATTGTCTGGAACCATATTTCAATATAGTTGTGATGTCCTTGGTCCTTTTGTTGATCTGGATCATTCTTCATGTATTCTTCTACCATGACCTTCACATCTTCCTCTTTTTGTTGATTTTTCTCTTGAATACATGGAGGATTTGATGGTAACCATGAGGGAGCTCTCTCGATCTCTGATTTTGATGTCTTCTCTTCATCAAGTGTAGCCCATGGTTCTTTGATATTCTCTTTTAAATCTTCTTTTTCTAGATGTGGCCCTTCAATGATATCAATATAATCTCTTTTTTGCAATACTCTTCCTGAGTTATAGTGAATATCATTGAGCTCAAGAGGATTTGTTTGGAAGTGTTGTACCTCAGCATCATAAATGGGTTGAGCTAATTCAATGTGTGGGTTTTGGAATGGTGGTATAGGTAGTTGAGTGGGAGTGTATATTTGAGATGGATTTGGATGGGGTTGTGGTTGGGCAGGTGGTGGAGGCAGAAGAGTGGGAAGAGAGATTTATTGGGGCCTCCACCCTTGATGAGATGCATTCCACTGAGGTTGCAGCTGAGCATAGGGTTGAAATGAATGGGTGGCTGGTTGGGTATGATATGGAGATGTGAAGGGCCAAGGAGGAGGCATGGACTAGGAAGGATGAGCAGGGGGACCCCAAGAAGGTATGGAGGTGACTTGGTTGGGGTTGTAGTATGCCTAAGATGTCCCTTGCATCCCCTACTAGTATGGTATAAGTCCATGCAGTCTCCTTTGGTTTATGTAATGGATTTGTTCAATGACTCCTCTGGCCCCTTAGTATACAGCTTTAAGTCCGGGCAAGGAAGGGTACTTATCTGTAGAATGATCTTCTTCGCAAACTAAACAAGCCTCTATAGATTTCAATGGGCATTCATTCCTACGATGCCTCCTAGTGCATATAGGGCAAGAAATGGCCAAAGCCCTCTCTGCTTCCTCTTGTTTTATTTTGATATGTAAGGTATCCATTTACATGGTAAGAATTTGTAGCATCTCACTCTTGATGTGTTCCAACATGTTTCCAATTTCACCTTTAATGGATTAATTAGAAGAAGAGGTACTGCCCCTAGCATTTCTGTTTTCAGTCATTGGCTCTAAGGGAATGTTTTCTTCTTCTTCTTCCCCTATAGGTTCCTCAAATATGTCTTGTTGTTCACCTAAGGGTTCTTCTTGATGGCAGCCACCGAAGAAGAGAGAAGGTTGGCTGTGTGAAGTAGTGGGGGTGTTGGGCAAATTTTTTCTTGAGTTATCTCCATTCCTACGCGGCATGAAAGGAAATCTTTTTGGTTGGTTTTTTTTTCTTTTTCCCCACACTAAAAGTACCTACAAAACTGAAATTGATTGAACAAAACAATTTGTAACTAACTGAAATGAACTTGCTAGAATGAAATTTGCAGAATTGAAGAGGAAAGCAAGGAAATGTAGAGCTAAAATAAAGGAAGTGACTAATCTACTTTTGTTGAAATGGAAATTGTAGAATTGAAAAGGAAAGCAAAAGAAATGCAGAACTAAAAGAAAGGAAATGACTATTCTACTTTTTTTGAAATAAACTTCTAGAAGAATATTGCAAGAAGAAAATAGAAGAAAGAGGTAATCACATAATACTCTGATGCTTCCCTGGCAACGGAACCAAAAATATGGTGAGCACTAGTATTGCAGCAATACTGCTGCAACTCATCAGCTGCCTACTTTACTCTTATCAACCTGGTAGTTCGTAACAAAATTGGAAGCGATGATGTTGTATGCACAAGTACAAGTTTTTACTGCAGGTTGTCACTTGGCCAACCAACGCAAGATCATCAGGAGCTCAAGCCAACTTCTATTGATTCCAAAAGAAGCTTTATATGTGATGGAAGGAAAAAGAGATTACTCTACTGATTTTATTCTACTTGCAGAAAGGAAGATTGAAATGTAAAGCAAACCAAGGAAATCCTAGTTAACCACTAATCCTAATTTTGTAGGAAACATTATGAAAACCATGAAAATAATGCCATTATCTACTCAAGGAATTAAATAAAATCTACTTAAGCTATTTCTGAAAGTAAATGAGCAAAAAACATCTTTTTGGATTTTTATGTATTTTTATGTGAATTTGTTATGCATGTAATTTATTTGTTTGTGGATGTGGCGATGGAGGGTTGTTTTGGGACTTTAGAGGATGTAGGATGGTGTGGATGGGTCCTAAGAGGTCTCAGGTGGCCTTCTGGAGGCTTTTCCCAAATGCAGCCTTCAAAAGAAAGCCTACAGGAAAATGTACACGAGGACACAGGAAATCTACAGGAGGAAAAACAAAGTTTTACAGGAGGCCTATAGGAGGAGGACGAGAGAAGTTTTCACTATTTTGAAGGTGTGAGAGTGGGTGGAGAAGGTAGATGAAGGTTGGAATGAAGTGTTAGGGCACTTAGGGTCTACCAAGAGTCATTAGGAGAGAGAAAGGTGATGGGATTTGTTCAAGGAGAGAGAGGAAAGTCTATGGAAAATGCAGGAAACTAAGGCAGAATTGAGGGGATACTTGGGTGACCTATAGGGAATGGATTAGATGGAGGATGGAGTGGCTGATAGGCTAGACTACTGCTAGAAGATATCTGCTGCATAAACAACTGACAATGAACCAATGAGATTAAGAAAGCAAGGAAATAAGTGCATCTAAAAACAGAGTTTTTGCATCAAAGTAAACTATGATCTATGGAAGAAAATGCTGATAACCATTGCATGAAAGAAAAGCATGAAAGAAGAATATTGAAAATAAGGAAATGAGAATGATGAAGAAGTTTTGAAGCAAAGCAAACTAAACTATGAACCAATTAGAAAGCTGCAAACACTAGAAGTCCTGTGAAGGAGGAAAATCTGTGTTTTTGGGGCAGCAAGAGGGTCTTTGCCTTAGACCAATGTCCCAAAGGGAGGAAGAGATGCCAAGGCACTGCTGCTAGCCATTTGGATCTTTTCTTTATCACTGATTAACCTGCTATTGAGAACACAAATGGAAGCAAACTATTGAATCATCAAAAACAACCTATTCTTATTCATAAAATAAATACATCTAACAGCAACCTAATCTACAAACTGAAATGAAACATACAAGTACAAGAGAGGAGGAGATTGGATACTTGGATTGACCCCTAACCCAAGAGCTTCATCCCTTTAAGGTAACTCGGTGCTAACTCAAAAAGGATTCCATCTTTATTCTAAAAAAAATAACAAGATTACATGAACTGTCAAGATAATAAGCTCGAAGTTGAGTAGAGTTACATAAGAAATCCTGCAGCAAAAATTCAACAAAAATTCCGACCCTAGTGAGGCCCTAGGCCTCTCTACTTATGCAAATGAAGCTCCCAATAGATTCCTCAAAATCAAGGAGGCTTGGCTCACAAAACTCGAGTTAAACATCAGTTATCCTCCACTTGCTCAGCTGCCTGCTAATGCATGACTTGGCTTCCTGTACTCCGAGTTGAATGAAGGAGAATTCGAAGTCGGGAGTAATAAATGAGGGGGATTCCCTCCTACAATTCCTCTCCTTTGTCCACTTCGAGTTATTTCTGCCATTTGTCCACTGTATCCTTGACTTTGACCACAAAAATCATCAATAATCTACATTAAACACATATTAGACCTCATGGCATCATAACTAACTCAACTCACTCTATAATCATAAATACAATTAGAAAATCATGTAATAAGCTAAGAGAATGGTTGATTTGACTAGGTTAGGAGGTAAAATGAGCCCATATAATTACCCATTTATGAGGCTCATCAACATTCGTGAAAGTCATATTAGCTTCGTGGATCGTACTCTTTAGCCACTGATCCAGATCCCAGGGGGTCTCGCTGGAAGCATTGCGATCTCTTTAAATCCGATGATTGACTACGTCTGTGATTTTGGCTGGCTAAATTCTTTGTTCAACGCATTCCGGATCTCTGTTATCCCTACATTTGGGTGGTCATTAGAGTGCTTGCTATACCATGTCAACGCGCAATCCTGTAGAGCGCTCACCAATGTAGCCTTCTTAATGTTATCATCTATGACCCCTTGTGCTTCCCACACTGCTCTTACCACGAACTAGAACTGGTTTGGATCCTCATTCCCTACTCCTCTAAATAAGGGTAGCTTGATCGCGCTCGCCATGCCGAACTACGAGGTTGGTGGCAGTGGAGTGGGTGGAGATGGAGGTGAACGAGGTGAAGTGGGTGGTGGCGTGGGTGGAGGTGGTAACTGTGGAATGCGTTGCCTTATCAAACTAACCACACTTCTCGGAGAGACCCGAGCAAGCTCTTCCTCACTCTGTCGTGAAGGTGAAATTAAGGGGCTGTTTCCTAATTCCCTGCTACCTTTGTAGATCTTTCCGCTCTGCGTTGTAGCAAACATTAATGTATTTGGATCACCCACTTTTCACATAACAACATCTTAATCCAGGTATTCAAAAATTTAATGTACTTACCTCGTGGTCCCTTGAGGAAACGTCTTTCTGCTTCGTTGTAGCTCACGGTCATGTCTATCGCAAATTCAGTGATAAACCCCCCTATTATCCGGTTGAGCCAATGATCCAAAGCTCGCGTGATCTTATCTTTTGATGCTTCTAGTCCGCGCACTAATTTCGAAGTCCACACTATCGGTTAGTCAAGCTTACACCTTCCCTAGCTGTCAGCTAACCTCGCGATCCACTCATATAGTTCAGAAGGAAAGGATGCAAAGAAGATCTCATGGATTTCCTTATACACGTAGCGATCTAGCCACCTTTTCTTGGATACCTGCGGAGTTTTGTTTTCCTATGTCACGAACTTGTGAATATTCTTGTCCAACCACTCTTCAATTTCCTTCTTGGTTGGGTTCCAGTGGCACAACATTAGACATCCCTTAGGAAGATCCCAATCCCAGCAACGGAACCATTTTTTGGCTTGTTGGGGCCTGACCTAGGTTCAAAAGTGATTTATCCAAACAAATCCTGAAACTATCGACCCTTTCGGCAATAGTCCGCGGTGCGTGGACTAAGGTCTCACTCGATGTAGTATGGGAGGGTGCTGGAACCAGGTTTCCGCACCCTAGGGATGTCTTGATGAAGTCTAGGAAGTTCGTGAACCAAACTTGCGTGCTTGCACTACTCCGTGCACCCGTCTGTCCTTCGCAACTGGTGTGACTACTTTCACAACTCTGTAGAGAGCGCGAAGAGGTTCTGTCTAGATCCTTTATCCTTACTGTGCTTATTATAGATCTTAACTTAATTGTGTGGGCCCAATAATCTCATTAACCATTCAACATTCATAACAAGTGCGCACAATCATAAAACTATAAAGAGATGCATAAATATAACAGAAGCATAAACACACAATATTTCAGAATCAACTTATCTTTTATTAATTCTCTGTCCAAATACAATCCCAACTTTTACCTGTGCACTCAGCTGCAGGGGTCTGTGCACATAGCTGTGGACTCTACCAAGCCTCTGCGCACTCAGCTGTAGAGCCTCTTCCTACTACTACAACCCAAGACTCGGACTTACAGACTCAGAGCTAATTCATCATCCAAAACTAATCATGACTTTACACTTAGAGATTCGCTCTATTTATACAATCCCATGGTCCACAGACCATGGGTAGGCCAAATTACCATACATTAAATTACATTATTTTAGGGTGGACAACCCTAGACTCTCACGCTCCATGCCTGTATTTCGTGGGGTCTTTACATTGCACTTGACCAAAATTCGGGCTTCAAGCCCCAAAAACCTGCTATGGGGGGAATCCGCTGCCCAACAATGCTCTTCAAATAGAGATCATGGACCAATAGGGTGCTAAGCCACTGATCAAGTTTCAGTAATACTGAGGAGATAATGAACCGTCGGATCACTACATATTGTGACCATCATATTATAAGTTACAAAAGTACATAGTAAAGAAACACACTTTACCTAACTCTATACTAGACCAAGTTATACTTAACTATTTCCTATGCATTGGAATATCCTAACATAGTCCATGATACGTCGAAGGAAAATAAGTACTATTCAAAGTGAACCTTGGTGAAAAAACAACACTTGCACGCTAATTAGTGTCACCTACTCCAGTCAGTTGTTTTTTGGTTAACCCTTGTCATCTCAGTAAAGTAGAGTAAGGTAAGGAGGAAAACCTTAACAGACATGTCATAGGTATAATAAACTACTTCTCTTTTGAAACAAACTCTTTAGCTCTCAATAAGTTGGTATCCCTCTTCCACCTTGGAAATGAATAAGTGTTATACATAGTTATGAAAAAATGAAAAATGAAAAAATGAAAAGTGAAAAAATTCAAAATTCAAAATGAATAAGGTGAAAGAAGAGAAAGGCTTCTTGTGGAGAGAGGTGATGCAAGTAACTCCACTGGGGTACTAATCAAGATCACTTGCAGCAGAGCCATGCTTGTGTTCCTTTGTGACTCCTTCAGGGTAATCTAGGCTTGCTGGTAGTGGAACAACACTAGAGATGAAACTAAGACTCTGATGAATATATTGCTTGTGCATAAATATACCCCTCAACTGCAATCAAAACAACTATGTTTCCTTGTCTTGGAATGTGTGTCAATCGACCAAGAGCTTGATAGATGCTACATCTTACAATCAAGCTAGTGTGAAACCAAGACGAACGCAAAACTAAACAATACTTCCAAAGGTGTTACACTTTCTTTCACGAACAAGGTCCATTCAAAGAGCTAGAGTTCTACTAGTGTGTCGCCAAGTGTTGTGGCAGATACAACCACTCTCCAAAATTTTTCCTTAGTTTTGTTTTAGAGCCTTCCTACCAACCTTTCACAACACCTTGTCTTGCTTCGTCGAGGACACAAGCTTCAGTGTTTTCTTGCAGAAAGACAACCTGTCGATCAAAGCTTGATGCATTCCCCTCATAGGTTGTTCATCTGGACTTCGTCCAGCTATAGGCTGAGTATCTCCCCCAAGAAATTGGGCAATTCTAGAGGGAAACCAGCCTTCCCTCCAGAAATTGTGCAATTCTGTCTGGTAGCCAGCTGGGCTCCAGAATTGTGCAATCCTGCCAGTTATTCTTCATCCAAAAAATTGCACAATTCTTCCCAGCAGGAATGCTCAGCCCAAGGATTGCGCAATCCTCGGTAGAAGTCAGTTGCTCTGCCTAGAAATTGCACAAACCTCTTGGGCAGCCAACCCACATCCCATCCAGAAATGCGCATTTTATCCCATCAGTTGAGCAGTCTCTTGCATGTGCAGTTGGGTTGACCAGTCCACCCCGGACCAAGGAAACATGACTTGCATGCATGGCTTTCTTTTTCCTGGAATAGTAAAAGGCAACATGCAAAAGGAATCTCTAGATTGAGGTAGCTATTTTTAGTAGCTAGAGGTTGCATGCAAAGTTCGTTTTAGAATCTTTCTTCCAAGTGTCGCTTTTTCCTATATTTGTGGCATGTGTGTCATGAAATCAAACTTTTTTATTCAAAGCATCTCTCATTCTTTAACATCGATATAGGAGCTCTGACATCCCAGAACACATCCAGGACTCTTTGACACATCCGGCTCAGCTATTCATGGGTAAGCGGTCTCAACTTGCCTTTTTTAGCATTTCTGTTTCTTTTTGCATTTTCCCTTGTGTGAGTGATGTTTGCTTGATTTCTTTGAACACTTGTTGTTGTTTACATGGATACTAGCTTGTACTAGCACCATTTTAGTTTTCGTTGCTATCTCACTCTTGTTGCATGCATGAAATTGTTTTACATGAACAATGGTCGATTCGATGACTCGCTTCACCCACATACATGTTGATATGTTTTCTGAATCTTTCATTTGATGTTTGCATGCACGATCAATCACTTCTCCTTACACCTAGTTTCGCCATATATTCACTTTCCCATTTCCATTCAGTTGCCCATTGACGAGTCTAGCCAGCCTTGGCCTAGACTCTGCCTCACCGAGACAACATTGCGCAATCTGGGGAAGGGAGGCTCTGTCTTCCTCTCCAGAAATGTGTATTTCTACCTAGTAATTGTCCTCTAGGAATGCTTTGCACATTTTTGAGGGACAGTGACTGTTGGCCTGGAAAATTGCATAATGGAGTCCCTGAGCCTGTAGTCATGGCCAGCTGGAATTGCACATTGTGCAATTCCAACAGTTAGTAGTTAACCTAGATTGTGAATTACACAAATCCAATAGCCAGTTAGCCTCCCCAGATAGTCTGGAATACCTTTCTAGTAGACAGTCTCCTAGCCTCCCAGAATAAATTGTGAAATCTTTGCCTATCAATCCTCAGGTATGTGTTATGTCATTCCCGAATTTTCTTTTGTTTTCGCTGAAAGATTTCTTGCCATGCATGCTGCTTTGTCTCCAGATATTTTAGGTGTTCATCCACCCCTTAGCAGTAGAGTATCAATGGCCTCCAAGAGAGTAGGATCAAAGGACACTAACGTAAGTGCAACTGGAGTAGCAGCTGAGCAAGTGTCTGCATGTCTACGAATCTATGAAGATACCATGTTGTTTCTAGACAAGGACATCAAGCTGAAATGGAAAGAGGTCAATGAAAAATTGTAGGAAATTTTGGGGAAGACCTCGAAGACTGCTAGGTGTATGTGAACATTCACAAGTCTGACTTGTACCAGATTGCATGCAGATACCCTACATTCCCATGTGTGGACATGATACACTAGATCGTCTCACACATTGATCCTAAGACGATGACTTTGAGCATTTCCAGCAGGATGAAGATTGCAACCTTCTAGGCACATGATTATGATGAGATGTATCATATGTCTGAGCTTGTGACTATGACGGAGGCTACTTTCAGCTTATGTTATGAAACCAGCTCAAGAAAAGATAGAAAAGATAGATCAACGCCTTAGAATTCAGCCTCTTCCAGGGGGAAACCTCCTTTACATTACATAAATGAACAATTCTTGGATGATTCAAATGACAAAACCTCCTTTCTATATATAGGAGTCTATGGAGTCACAATATAATCCAGCCGACCTAACAATAATAATATAAAGCCACAAAAATAACAATAGAGGGATTCTATGGGCACATTAATAACAATATGGGGGCAATGGGGGCACAACAATATAAATAAGGGGTATAACTACAATAGTAATGGGGTAATCACTAGTATTATAGGGACCCAACATGCCCCTCTCCTTCAAAAAAGTGTTGTCCTCAACGCTTGAGTAGTTCTGGATACTTCTACATAAAATTCTCATCCTCCCATGTGGAATCTTCAGCGGATAAGTTCTTCCACTTGATAAGGTACTCTGAAATTGATCGATTTCGTAGCTGTCGAGTTCTTGTTTCTATAACTGCTTCCGGTTCCAATATAATTTTTCCTTCCTCGTCAAGTTCTGGCAATATTGTTTGAACTGGGAGCTTGTCGCCTATAACCTTCTTTAAGCATGAAACATGGAAAACTCGGTGCAATCGAGAAGCTGCAGGAAGCTCCAATTTGTATGCCATAGTACCAATCTTTTGCAACACCTTGTACGGACCATAATACTTTGGTGATAATTTATTATCCTTCTTAGCTTGCTTGAGGGACATTTGCTTATATGGTTGTAGCCGTAGGAATACCCAATCACCTACATCAAAACTTCTTTCACTGCGATGTTGATCTGCCTGTTGTTTCATTCTATTCTGTGCCAACACGAGGTTATCCTTTAAGAGTTGGAGGACTTGTTGTTGATGTTCGATGTGATGTTCCACTGCCTGAACCTTAGAATTTTCTCTTAAATATGATGTGATGGATGGTGGTTGATACCCATAAAGTGCCATAAATGGGGTCATTTTTGTTGCTGTATGAAAGGAAGTGTTATACCACCATTCAGCAGAGGCAACCATTTGACCCATTGTGTCTGTTTATCAGATACAAAGCAACGAAGATATCCTTCCAAACATTTGTTTACTATCTCAGTTTGCCCATCAGATTGAGGATGATAAGATGAGCTATGAGCTAACTGAGTACCAAGACAAGAAAATAATTGTGTCCAAAAATTTCCAGTGAAAATGGGATCTCTGTCACTTACAATAATCTTTGGGTTTCCATGTAGCTTTTGAATTGTTTCCATAAATGCAGTAGAAACTGTACTGGCTTTAAATGGATGTGATAATGCACAAAAGTGTGCATACTTGGTAAGTCTGTCAACTACCACCATGATGACACTCTTTCCCTCAGACTTGGGTAAACCTGTGATAAAATCCATTGAAACCTCCTCCCAACGTTGGCTTGGAATGGATAAAGGTTGTAATAGACCCGGTGTCTTAATTGTTTCAACTTTATTTTGTTGGCAAACCAAACATTCTGCCACAAACTTTTGAATATCTGATTTAAGGCCATCCCAAAAAAATTCCTTCTTAACCCTGTGGTAAGTTTTTAAAAATCCTGAGTGCCCTCCTAAGGGAGAAGTGTGCAATTCCATAAGAATCTTTTGTTTTAGCTGGGAATTCTTACAGAGGTATAAGCGATCTTTGTACCATAACGAATCATTTTTCCAGCTAAATGTATCAGACGTACTGGAATCTTGTTGTAGCTTTCGAATAAGTGCCCACACTTCTTCGTCATTCTTCCATTCCTCCCTTGCTTCATTTATCCAATCTGGTTGGATAATAGAAATGGCGCACAACAATGCTTCCACATCCTCATCCTTTCTTGAGAGTGCATCTGCCACCACATTTTGCTTCCCTTTTTTGTAGATGATTTCAAAGTCATAACCCAACATCTTTGTGACCCACTTTTGTTGCTCTTCAGAGGATAATCTTTGTTCTAAAAAGTATTTAAGGCTATCATGATCCGTTTTTACCTTGAAGTGTCTTCCCATTAGGTAGGGTCGCCATTTCTTAAGTGCATGGAGTATTGCCAACATTTCCTTCTCATAAATAGCTTTGCTTAAAAACTTTCCCTTGATTGGACGACTTTCAAAAGCAATGGGTCTTTCATCTTGCATTAGAACAACACCAATTCCATTTCCTGAAGCATCACATTCCACAATAAAGGTTTTTGTGAAGTCCGGTGTAGCTAAGACCGGTGCTTGGCACATTGCCTCTTTAAGATGTTCAAAGGCCTTTTTGCTTCCGGAGTCCATGAAAATGCATCTTTCTTCAATAATGTTGTTAGAGGTGCTGCTATTCTCCCATAATTCTTAACAAACTTGCGATAATACCCTGTCAACCCAAGAAATTCGCACAAATGCTTTATGGATGTGGGGATTTTCCATTCCTTAATGGCTTTAATTTTGCTAGGGTCTACCTTAACTCCTTCATGAGATACAATATGACCCAAATATTCCACCTCCTGGACTCCAAAGAAACATTTGGATCTTTTGCATATAATTGTTTCTCCTCCAATAGTTGTAGCACCCTGTCAACATGTTCAACATGATCCTTCCAAGACTTGCTGTAGATTAGTATATCATCAAAAAATACTAACACAAATTTTCTAAGGAATGGTTTGAAAATTGAATTCATCAAACCTTGAAATGTTGAAGGTGCATTGGTAAGGCCAAAAGGCATGACCAAAAATTCATAATGACCCTCATGAGTTCTAAATGCCATTTTCGGAATGTCTTCAATCTTCATTCTGATTTGATGATATCCTGAACGAAGATCCAACTTGGTGAAGTAAATTGATCCATGCAATTCATCCAGTAATTCATCAATGACAGGAATGGGGAACTTATCTTTAATAGTGAGCTTGTTGAGCTCCCTATAATCCGGACACATGCGCCATGATCCATCCTTCTTGTGCACCAATACTACTGGAGCAGAGAAAGAACTTTGACTCGGTTGAATTATACCAGCCTCTAGCATTTCTGCAACCATACGTTCAATTTCACTTTTTTGGACATAGGGATATCTGTACGGCCTGATGTTTGGAGGAACACTTCCTGGAATCAGATGAATAGCATGATCATGATCACGCATAGGTGGGAGACCTTTGGGAGTCTCAAATACCTTGGAATGATTGTCCAGGACTTTTTGGAGATCTGGAGAAATAGATGATTCTAATGTGGAAACATCTAGCGAACATAATTGTGCAATTACACCCCTTTGCTCCTTTTTTAGAAGCTTTGTCATACCATTAGAGCTGATTATCTTTCTGGTTTCCCTGCAATACCCCTTAATTCAACTTCCTTTCCTTCCACAGAAAATTTGATGAAAATTTCTTGAAAATTAAAAGCTATTGTACCCAAGGATTGTAGCCATTGGACTCCTAGTACAACATCAGCACCTCCCATTGGAATGGAAAGCATTGGGCTAGTCAATACATATTCTCCCATGGATAGCTTGATATTATGGCACTTTCCAGAGCAATTTATTGTTCCTCCATTTGCAATCATCACTTGACACTCTGGTGCTGGATATAGGAAGCAATTCAATTCTTTTGCTACCCTACAATGAATAAAATTGTGGGTGCTTCCTGAATCAATCAACACTATTACCTTTTTCTTCTTGATTTGTCCTTCTATCTTGATGGTTTGAGGAGTGGTAATTCCCACCAATGCATTACAAGATATGGTCGGATTTATTTGTTCTTCATCTAGGCTTTGTTCCTGGAGTATATCCTCTTCTTTTGACCTTTCTTGCTCCTTTTCTTCTTCCTCTTCACAATCTATGTAGAATAATTTCTTCTCAGCACACTTATGACCTTTAGTGTATTTGCTATCACAACTGTAACAAAGCCCTTTTGCTCTTTTTTCTTCCAATTGTTGTGGTGTCAACCTTATAGGTTGTGGAAGACTAGGGGCAACAACACTTCCGTCTTTATAGTTGTGAGTGGTATGCTTCCTGGTTGCCATAATTTTGCTTTCCATTTTTCTTGCTAACCTGAATGCCTTCTCTAATGAATCAGGTTCCCAAAGTCGAACATCATGTTGGATATTATCCTTTAAAGACCCTATGAACACATCAATCCTATGCTCCTCTGGAATATCTTTTACCCTTATGTTCAATTTTTGGAACTCCTCAATGTGCTCCATTATTGAACCCTTTTGTTTGAGACTTATCAATTGGCTAAAAAAAGTGTTGCTTTTTGTATCCTCATAATGTGCTATCAATTCTTCCGTAAAAATTGCCCAAGTGATAAATTGTTTACGAGAGCAAAGCCATTGATACCATACAAACTGATTTGGTTCCAAATATAAAGTTGCCATACGTACCTTTTGTGTGTTTTGCACATTATTGAGATCGAAGAACTGCTCCATCTGTAATATCCATGTGGCGGGATCCTTGCCATCAAACTTCCTCATATCGATTTTTGGAATATGGTGGGTCTTCGATCCAACATTAGAGTCTATGGAATCATGATTAACATTTCTTTTGTTCACATCATGAGTTTCCTTTACAACCTTTTCACCATTAGTAAGTATTTCTTGTAGAAAATTTGTCAAATCTGTCTTCAAATCTGCCATGTCTGTCTTCAAATCTGTCCTCAATTCTATCTTCAGATCATCCATCTTAGCTTCCATGCCCTTTATCTTAGATTCCACGCCATTTATCTTAACATCTGTTAGCTTTTGTGAGCGTGACATTTGTTGCACTTGTTCTTGTAATTTTGATATATCATGTAGCATTTCTTCCTCTTCTTCATGAGTCATGCTAGAGCTTTCAGGTTCCTTACTAGGTGTTTGCATTTTCTTTCCTCGGGGCATCAGTTACCGATAATAATTCTTTACTATGCCCTTTGAATTCCTTCAAACCAAGCTTATGCAAAAATAAAAAATAAAAACTACACACCTTTTTTTTACTTTGTAGAAGCCTGATATTGAATCTGATGTATCTCTGTAATTTCGAATCATCCAGTTCTGAAATTGTGACCTGTAGTAGCCTTCTATGTCCTCTTTCCAATGCCACTAGTCTGATCCAAATTGGATTCTCCAAGAAAGAGTTATGCACAATCTCCCACAGTGACCTGATTATAAACTAGTTCAGCAGAGCGAACTTGTATGAAGTGCCACGTGTCACTGTTTCAACCTTTGACTCTAAAAAATATATAAAAGAAAACTACAGTCCGTCCTCTTTCTGTACCTTCTTACGAAATTTCAATCCGATGCTCAGAAAGAAATTTATGACGATTTTCCCCAGGTCACCTGTTTTGAGTGTAATTCAGGAGTCTGCAAAAAGACCAACTTCCTGAGGTCATATCTCCGAAAATATCGCGCGAAAAGCTCTGAAATTTGGACCCCAGGTTCAACACGATTTCTTCTCAAATGGGTTTTGTTTTGCAACTTCTGAAACGTCACAGAAAAAAAGTTATAGCGAAAATGCCATGATGACCTGTTTGGAGCAGCGAAACCCTAGAATCCAAAGCTCTGATACCAAATGTTATGAAACTAGCTCAAGAAAAGATAGAAAAGATAGATCAACGCCTTAGAATTCAGCCTCTTTGAGGGGGCAACCTCCTTTACATTACATAAATGAACAATTCTTGGATGATTCAAATGACAAAACCTCCTTTCTATATATAGGAGTCTATGGAGTCACAATATAATCCAGTCGACCTAACAATAATAATATAAAGCCACAAAAATAACAATAGAGGGATTCTATGGGCACATTAATAACAATATGGGGGCAATGGGGGCACAACAATATAAATAAGGGGTATAACTACAATAGTAATGGGGTAATCACTAGTATTATAGGGACCCAACAGCTTACCTAGCAGTAGTGCCAACTCCAGAGACATTTTGAAGAACTAGGTAAAGGAGACGTCTAGATTCAGGATGACACCCAACCAGATCAATAAGACGAAGATACTATGGAAGGCATATCAATACTTAGTCATATTTTCATGTCAACTGTATGGCCAAGAAAGCACAGAAACCTTCCCACAGAGTTGGGTGATCACGTTGGACCAACTAGCCAGAAAAGGAAAACCATGTAACTGGTCTAGCATGTTGGCTCATCAGCTGAAGGAATAGTTAACAAAGGCTCGATAGTCACCCGTAGATATGCAAGAAGAGATCTACTTGTCCGCCTACATCTTAGATGCAATCTATGCCTGACAGTAGTTCTTAGGCTTGGAGTGGGCATGGTCACTGGCGGAGACTGCTGTGAACATGTATAGTAAGTTGTTGTCTGAATGCAGCTTCAGAGGAGTTATCACATTGTTTTCCAATCATGTTGTCACCCCAATTTACAAGAATATATTTGAACAGGATCCACTTTGCATGTTGAAGGCAACAATGGAGGCACTAATAGACATTGTTGATTGGTATGCCTCACTGTCCAACACCTTAATACGAATGTTCAACACAAAGAAAGCTCTGCATGTTCTACTGAATTTTGCCTTGGACATACTCGTCATGCAGGAAGTAGCATATCACATCTTGGTAGGATTGACAACTAGACTGCACCAGAAGAAGAAGGCACCTTGGCCCGCTCTTTCATTGTGGATTGGGTTATATGAGCTCCATAGTTTCAAGCAAGTGCATGTCGAAGCAAATCGGATGAAGAAGTATCCATTCAACATTTGAAGTTACAATCCATATGACCCACACTATATTGTGAAAGATCATTGCATGAGAGTACAGTTCAATTAGATCATTATTGGGCTGAGGAGGACCCATGGAGATATTGCTACACTTTCTCTAGACCCAATGAATAGGTCGGCTTTGCTATGGAGTGGTTATCGAAGCAACATGAAGCTGCATCCCAGAGAGCACCAACAACAGCAGTAGAAGTAAGCATACCATTGTGTGATAAGGGCAAGAGGAAGATCGTCAATCACATGGAGGAAGATTAAAGCTGCAAGTTCCGAGCAGATCCACTTGTGGAGAAAGCAGCTATGGCTATAGAGGAAAAGAGGCAACATCGCGACAAGTGAATCACACAAAGGCAGAAGGAGAAGAGAAGAATAGAGGAAACATAGAGGGAGTTGCATGAGCTGAAGGAGAAACTCTCGAAGGAAGTTCATCAGTAGCAATTATAACAGCAGGCACAACATGTGCAAAAAACAACGCCCGTATAGATAGTGGAATCATCAGAACAAATGGCATCAGGCAGATAGGGTGAACCATCATAAGAGCAAGAATTCGCTAATGAAATAGAGCAATCACTTCAATAGTTGGATACAGATATGGAGCGATAGGAATTGGAATAGGATATTGACCTTATGCCTCATCATCAAGAGGTCGACTTACCTGCTTCACCGCATATAGAAGATGAGCAAGTCTTAAGTGACCAAGGAGGCACTGAGACCCTTGGAGATTAGTCGAGAAGAGAGATTCACAACATCTCATTCAACAAGTCTCAACATAGATTTGTGCAATCTCGGAGAGTGTCAACTCCAGATGATCATACATATCCTACACAAGTTGAGGAATGAGTGATTGCTTCTAACGTGCACTAACATCTAGTAGCATTGGCCGATGCAACCAGAGTGTATGCCAAAGCCACTAGCTCAAGTGTTAACATTTTGATACCTGAGAATGAGCGAATGGCTAAGGAACTACAGATAGCTAAGCAAGGATGAGACTTGGTGATAGCATCTGCCCAAGTTGAACTAAAGAAGGAAATATTGGATGAAGTATTTTCCCTTGACACAGTTATGCGAGAATTTTACTCCAAGTTTGGTACCTACATAAGGCAGTTGTTTATTTCAATGGATGGCAGCAACAATGTGCTAGAAGAGCACGTATATTGGTGAACTTGCATGCTGTTGTTGATTACATACAAACATGGACAATGAGATACAAGGGAGCCTCGATTCACTTGCCTAAGATGATGAAGGCCAGTGCGGTTGAGCTAAAGGCATGTATCCAAAGTCAAATTTGGAACTATCAAGAGATCTCGTAGCTCATCACTAGTATACAGGCTTCCCATACATGTGTATTCAAGAGTATGAATGTTATGGTGTGTGCACATGAGATCCCATCTATTGGGATTCTCACCTAGGTGAAGACAAAGGCACAGGTCCTACTAGAGCTTGACTCATACTTCGACGAGTTGATGCACATTGCCACTAGCCTAGACTTTCCCATCAGTGAAAAAAATCAAGCACTAGAATGTTGCTGGTCGAGCTGCATTGAAGACAATGATGTGCATGTCTTCAGACATTGTGGACAAAGGAGCCTGAGCAGTGTACCCGGATGCTATGGGCACAAGAGTCAGGCTCCAAAAATATTTCACCTTGGAGCACGCAGACACCATCGTGGACTACCAATCTTGGAATCAGTATGTTACTATTGATCAATGTGAGGATGTTGAGGAGTTGGACTTCCATGGTTGTCTAAGTCATACTGATGTCTAGCATGGCTTTCTCAAGCCATTTTGTCTCACATGGGTACATGTGCATTGTAATGTAATGTCTTTTCAAGTGTAAGTCAAGTGTCTATAGTTGGATGTAATAGTCATAGAGTAGATGAAGATTCATGAAGGTAGATGAACTGTCACAAAGGGGAATGTCAAGGGTCACCCCAACCCTTTGCTATAAATAGTCCCTCATAACTCATTGTATAGTATTTTGGTCAGCCAAGCTTCTGATAAGACTATCTTGGAGAGAGCTTGTACAGTATTGTAACAAGACTTGGCTTCTCCACTACACAGAGTTAGTACATCTCTTTGGAGGAGTAGGTGATTGTGGCTGTAACGTTCTACTATCAGGACTAGTAGTTGGACATGGATGTGTTGTATGACTGGAACTTACACTTCTTAATATAACAAGAGCTAGCACGTTTCATGCATATGTTGTATTGTATTCTATGCTATCTGGTTTACTCTAAATGATATATGTATCTGCTTACTTATGCATGCATGTATAACTATCTGTGTATGTATGTATGAATATTTCTGAAATGTTCTGTTGGTTTAACCATCACTTTAGATTGCTTGCTAACTTGCCTTCCATGTTGTGATGCATCTTCACTCGTGTGTTCCCTTCTTAACTGCGTGCTATCACAGGTTTCCAAGGGGTGCACTCATCTCAACCCCTGTGTGTTAGAACCTCTCATGCACCTTCCTTGTCTCACTACAGTTGTCACACCCTTGCTACCAACAAAGTTATCTTACTTTCCTCTGTGCGAAATTTCAGTCAGGGCATTACCATACGACCCACTGTTGGGACTCCTACACCCAACAGTCTGAGGTCTAATTGGGACTTCTTATCGGGGAGATCCCATGACATGTTGGTGGGTCTAGCACCGTCAACACCTACCAGCCATTCTCTTTTCTACTTTCTTGTGAGTGTGTTTAAATGATTTCAATTTTCCTATTAGTGCATGCTTGCTTGCTACTATGGTTTTGGTTTTGAGTAGCGTTTTTTTGTACTTCCTTTGGTTTCTTTTGTTGTTTGTTTGAAACTGTGGTTCTAATCTACATTGTATGTATGACTGATCAATGAGAGGGTGTAATGATCTTATTCATCATTGCATTTAAAAATATCCTACCTTTCTTTAATTAGGTTTCATAAAAAAAAAAAAAAAAAAAAAAAAAAAAAAAAAAACTTGCATGAGAATTTTATGCACTAATTTTCCTTGAAGACAAGTCACAAACACCATACATGTTTCATGCCACACACCTTTGACTTAATAAACAACCCTTAAAATCAACCCATAATAAAGTTATCTTTTGAAATTTCTTCTCTTGTATCACCCCAAAGTTTCTCAAGCTAGGGCCTTTGAATACGTTGTTGATGTAAACTCTCCAAGGCCACTAAAATAAACATAGATTCTTGAGCTAGGGTGGAAAATCCACTTGCAGTTGCACATTGCATAGGAAGCCCATTTAACACAAGGGTCAATCATGAGGTCACATTAGGTCTAGGGGAGTAATCTACCTTGCTTAACTCGGTCTTCATGGAATTGGTTTTCATGTAATTTGGGAGTTTCCCTAGGGATGCTTTAGGCTTGATACCTTGTCTTTTCATGTAGACCTGACTCATGATTATTACCCTAGTTCGGGTAGCTATGTGTGATAATGCTAGTGGCCATAATATTAAGAAAATTACATTGGTGACAATGAGGGGGGCGTCCTTGTTGAACCCATGGCTACCATTAATTAGTATTCACTTGGCTCTTCTAGTGTGTTCCCACATATAATTAAGGGTACTTGCATCAGGTGTAATAACTATTAAGGATGAGACTAGTATAATTTCCCAACCACATCTTCACAGTCAAATTAGAAAAATAGATGTGGAACCATGCCTTTTGCTTGGAATTTCCATGGGGTGGGGAACACTTTCCATAAAAAAAGTTTAATCATTAGGGTACCAATCATTTTGGTCAACCTTTTGGAACACCCTTTTCCTTGAGAGGTCAATTACCTTTTGGGAATCCATTTTTTGCTAGAGGAACTAACTGCATGATTTACATGGGTAATGGAGTTAACACTCCTAGCCAAACTACTTCCTTGAATGAAACAACCATTGGAGCCTAGGTTATGAGTGGAGCACCTCCTTCGCTTCGGTCGTAGGGGGCACGTACCCCTGTAGGGATCATTCAACTCACCCTTCTTGGAACCCATTTCATTGTGTAATATATCAAAGCTAATGAATGATCATGTAAATAACAATCCTACATGGCACCTGAGCCATATAAATTACTAGTAGGCATACGTAATTTCAATGGTAAACCATGAGAAGACCTTATGACACACACTACCACTTACCACTTATGGTGCTCATCTGACTCTTTCATGGATGATATAATTTAGATGTGTCTTTTCTTGTGGTCTCTTATTGGTAGTGCCACCAAATAGTACATTTATCTAGAGAGTGTTGGTTATGATACCTTCATGTCTTTAGCACACCCCTTTGTTAACTAATATCAACTACCTAATAGGTATGAAATGAGAATTGACATTCTCACTAGCTTCCATCAGGACACCTCCACCCACATTTTTTATCATATTCATGAGTGGATAAGAAGATGAAGTCTCTCCAAAACCAAGTTCCATGATGAGTTTCTATGTGAGTGGTGTACTAAGTCCTTCTTACCTAGGATTACTAAATATGTGGCTAAGGTAAGAGCCCAAATTGTGGAATAATCCATCATGCATGCCCATCAATTAGAATTAATTTATTATCAAGTGGGTACTTTATATGAGATCATTCCTAATGCTCCTTTTTCATTGATTGATATAATGAATCACAAGCTTGAAACCCATTCCAATGGAGTAGTGCAATATGCATCCTTAGGAAACATAGGCCAGTTAGTCACAAAGAGGATCCAAATGAATATTTCTTCTAGTGGCCCAGCTTCTAAGCCTACCTCTAAAATTCCTAGTGCTCCTATTCAAGCCTCTGAGGTCAATTATGTTGAGTCCACATATGAGCATAATCCTCAACGACCGAGAAGTATGAAGAAAAAGAACAATATTAATAAAAATTTGAGTAATGAACAAGGAGAACCTCGAGATGAAGAGAACATTGGGGCTTGAAATTAGTCTCAAATAGGTCAGTTTGGCATTTTTGACTATAATTTTTTTTTGTAAGGCTTCATAAAGTGAAACTTGGAAAATATTAAGGAGAAATCTCAAGGAATAGTTGGTTCAATTTTCAGAATTTTGTTTTCTATTATTTTAGAGTTATACCCAATGGAATTTAATGTTTTTTATTGGTAATGAAATAAATTTTAAACATGTTAGCTTGGCATTTTTGTTATATCTTCCTATCTAGGAATTTTTAAACTGCTAAATATTCAGGGATTTTAAGAGACATACATAAGTACCACAGAGGATATTAAGAGAAACACAAGGGGATGATGGAAAATGAAATTTCTAACGAGAAATTAGATATTATAAAATTACTTCAAATCGATAATTGCAAGTGAAACAAAAACAATAACTATTTCAAGTCAATTAATCAAATAGCCAATTAATCAATGCAATTAAAGAAATCTGATCTAAACTATGAATGTAAGAGAGACACGTTAGTAAGCTAGACCTAAAGATTAAGAGAAGAAGAAGAGAAACCATACCTTTTAAATAAGGAGGTGGGATACCATGGGATTCAGATCCAAAGCTACCTCAAAGAACAAGATTTTTATTATTATATTACAAAAGAAAAATTCCTTTAGATGGAGAGGATGGACTATTCAACTCAAAGAGATTTGAAATAATGAAAGAGCTTCACAACAAAAATCTCCTTAATATATAAAGCCAATATAGAACATATATGCTTATGATTTTGAATGTAAATTCTCCAAAACAATGGGTCTAACACTCCATGAACCCTCAACCTTTAACATGGGTGAATACAAATATTCAAATGTTCTCAGCCTAAGTGAAGGAAGGTCTCCAAGAGCTCATGACCAACTTAGAAAAATGGTTTAATTTTATAATTAATTTTTATGTGACATATTAAATATCAAGGCTCAAAAATTAAAAAAGGAAATATGTCTTCCACTACTAATCAACCTTTCACTCCAGATGAGAGAAGCCTCCTTTAGGAGCTCTCAACCTTGACAAAAAGGGCTGAAAATGATGTGGCTTCATCAAAAAAAGAATATTGCATTGAAATCAAACCTTCTAAATCTATTTTTTTATTCAAAGAAAATTATAATGAAACACTTCAAAATTTTCATTGATCTCTTCAAAATTCCCAAGGGTTAGCACGTTGAAATTAAAGGCAAAAGATAAAGCCCTAGAGGGCTTATAACCTAGTAAATATGAGAAAAAAATGCTAGTGGCCCTCAAGGAAAATCCTCAATAATTTTTTTGAGCCATAAAATTATAAGCGAAACCCTTGCTAGATACCAAAAACAAGCCTCCTAGGCTAGTGACTATGACAAGAGAGATGTGAAGTAGAAAAATGATCAAAACCTCAAGCAAAATCCTTAAGAAAAATTTGCAAAAATTATGTAAACTCATAAGCCCTAGAAGAATTCAATCTTGAAGTAAAAAATGCCTTCAAACCCTTGCAACCTCAAGAAAAATGCTAGATGAACTCAAGAAATTTTCATTTCCCTTGAAACCCTAGCCATCTAGGCTAGGAAGGTGATTATGGCTTGAGAAAAATAATTTTCCTTTGAAATCGGTGGGACCAATCCTGCAAAAAATATTTACAAATAGATCTAAGCCAAACTGATGTCCTCACTTTTGATTTGTAGAGAAAATTCAATAAAACCCTACAAATATATACAAGACAAATATAAATTATATAAAAGGTTAAATATATATATATACAAGACCTAATTACAAATTTAGAAGAATAAGCTCTTCATAGAAGTTATATTCATAAACGATGTAAAAAAAAGTTGAGATATTTTTTAAAGATAGATAAAATTTAATCTAGAGCAAATGGTAAGAAAATCATTTTCTTATTTTGATTTATGAGCCTTCAGATGAGCCGATATGGGTTCCTTAGCTTCTTTTCCCTGAATAGTTAGATAATTTAACCAAGAATGTCCCCAAGTATTCAAGATCTTATAAACAATATTATTTTCTACACATTTTCTATTTATTTATTTAATTTTTTTTTATTTAATTTTTTTTTTCTTCAAATTCACAAAGATTTGGATAATATAGTGGAAGATGAGTCTAAGGGTTTAAACGAAAACCAATAGATATACTCCATCTAAAGTGTTTCTCCAAATCTAAACAATCATGCAAGATAATTGCACACCAATGAATCTTCAAGAGTTAATGAAAATAACAAAATTAAAACACTACTAGAACATGAAGCATAATATATTAGAAAGATATTACCATATAATTGGAGAATAACACCATAGTTTTGCCCCAAAGACTTTACTTTCTTGCTTAGATGAAATATTACAAAATTAGCAATGCTTCACTTAACAAAGAGCTCAAGATTTTTCATGTTACAAATGAGGATCTTAGAGCTTCCCTATACATAAAAATGACAGTGTTGGAGCCTCCAAGTGTAGCTATTGACTTTATCCATGGCTTGATCCTCCTCAGAAAAATTCAAACCCTTGATTACTACTACACAAATCCATAGAATATTTTGACTTCATTGGTTAGATGGATGGGCCAATCTTTGACCCTGGAGTGGTTTTGGACCACTGGAATATCTCCAAAAATATTTATCTTGATATTTCCTCATTCAAAATAACCACCTAGACCAAAAAAAATTATTTCCCTTAAGAAATTATTTCCTTCTGGTCCAATGAATTTTTTATGGGTGCCAAGGTCCAACCCTAACCCCTTTATTTATGTAATAATACCAATGGGTTGAGCCAGAGTTATAGTTAGTGAGAGAGTCAATAAAGCTCACATTAATAATTGCAAGTGGTTGACATGCATTAGAGAAAAGGGACCAAAATTAGATGTAAGCAGGCAATATTTAATAAATAATGTGGTTAACCCATGTTATGCAAGGGACCACTGGTAGTTAGGGTTTTGGATGTCCTTTAGCTATAAGTAGTCTTAGTTAGTAAGGAAAATGTCATCAAGTCTTATCTTAATTAAGCTCTGCTCTATTGGAGGTTTCCCCCTTGAAGAGGCAAGTGAACATTGAATATATTTCTAAATAATAAAATACTTTGCAGTTTTTTTCATTCCATGTGATAATTTTGTGTTCTGGGCTATATCTCTTCATATTTCTAGTATTCTAGATTTCTCGCAAGTCAAGAGAATAACAAGTGGTTTTAGAGCACTTTATAGTGCAGTTGTACCTCCAATTTTCGCAAAAAAAAAAAAAAAAATAGGCTAGAGACATGTTCCAATGTATTTAAACTACAAGATCTGTCATTGAGCGCATAAACCTACGAATTTGGGGAGGCATGCACACATGAAATACATGAGGTGGTCACACTTGTTGGACTCCCTTGTAACCCATATGGGTACCCCTTCGAGTAGTAGTGCATTAGATACAATTGCGCACATACTACATTTCCACGTACCCTTGGTTATATCGGAAGCCCCATAGGATCACCTGGAACCTAACCTTAGATATGTTGTCGGCCATCTTGCTACTACAGTACATTGAGAACAACACTCGGGGAGATTACTCACATGTACAATAGGGTAGTCAGGCAATATGGATAAGGGTACAATCGATCCTCCTTAGTTAGTTCCCTGAAAGATTGGGTCTAGTATTATTATTGGACCCCTGCATATATTGCAATCTATTGCACTTGACACTCATTTGTGATTATATTTCCCTTCGCTTTTTGAAGACTCCCTCTACTTTATATTCCAGATCAAATCCAGTAGTTGGGTTGTTTTCGCCTCGTACAACTCAGATTCAGTAGTTGGGGTTTTCAAAGTGCAAATCAGACTCTTTGTGCAGTGAGGGTAATGAGAATGAGTATTGCAACAAGAATACTGCAATTCCTGGAGCTACCAACTTTACTTTATCAACCTAGGGTTGGTACAAACTTGGAGGTGACAGTGTTGTATACACAAGTAGATGCAATGGGTCCACTCTTTGTCACTATTAACTTCGTGATAGATTACTATGGTTTCTAAAACCAGTCTTCTATTGATTCAGAAGAAGCTTTATTACTAATGAGAAAAAGGGAAATTTTCACTAAATGAAATCTTGTCTACTGTAGTAAGGAAAGGACTGAAATCAAATGCTTAAACACACCTTTCATCTAACTAACTGCTAAAAGGTTTTTCTTCAAAAGAATTCTAAGTTTACATGTGTGTAGTCCTACTATCCTAGGTATGTCATTTGAAACATCCAAACATTCTACTATTGTGCATGTAAATGAACACAATGACTCTTTTTCCTTTTTGCCTCTTTTGAGTGAAAATGTGAATGTTAACTTCTATTGGTGATGTGGCATATGGATTAGGGATGATGGTGAATGGTCATATGGCTTGGGAGGCAAATAGGGGTCTTCTCCTATCTTCCTAGGTGATTTTTCCTCAATTCAGTCTCAAACTAGGGCACTATAGGTCGACCTACAAGATGTCCTAATGCCTCCTACACGATGTCCTAATTCTCCTACAGGATCCCCTCTATTCCTACGGGATCCAACCGAGATCAAGAGGAGGGATTTGGAAGGTGGTTTAGGGCTTCGGGAAGGTGAATGGTATGTGAAATGAGGCAAGGGAGTGGCTAGGATGCCTTCAGAACTCAAAATAGAGTTTGTGAGATGGTTGAATTTGCTCAACAAACTTGGAGAAGTGTTCTTAGGGAGATGAAGTTGTTCAAGGACTTAGTGGAAAAAAGTGATAATCATGGATGGATGAGGTTAGGATGGGGTTGTTGGTCATGAATTATCTCTGCACTACTGAAACTCTTGCATTGCATCAATCATTGACATTTATCCATGAATCAAGTTAAACAAGAAAGATTTTCAATTAACTGAAGAAAAACAAAATTTCATTATCTAGTTTCCTATCTCATGCATGGGAAAACTTGCAGAATAATGTGAAACCTTTATGAGATCTAATGCAAAGATGAAGATATCAGAAATGAAAATTAAATCCTATTCATGAAAACTAGTAAAATGCTAGTCTAAGTAACAGAAAACCCTAAATTCCATGAGAAATCAAAATTCTGTCTTTTTGGGGCTGCATAGGAGTTCTTTCCTCAAACCATGGTCCTTGAAGGGAGGAGTAAGGCCAAATCCACCTACTAATTTTTTTTTTATATTCCTTTATCTTCCTAAGTTACTTCTAAAAAAATGCACAAATGGAAGCAAACTAATGAAATCCACAACTACTTGCAATGAAATAATGCTAAATACAATTCAACCATTAATCTATGAAATCAACTAAGCATCAAAATACAAGAAGAGAAGCATTTGCTGCTAGGGTTGGGCCCTAACCCAAGAGCTTTAGCCCTCTGAGTCAACTCAGTGCTGGATCAAGGAAATTCTCATTCTCATTATCATATCAGAAAATTACATAACAATTTCTTCCACAAGTCTTGAACTCGAAAAGCACTTAGTGCTTTTACATCAAAAATTCGAATCCTAATGAGGCTCTAGGCCTCCTTATTTATACAACTGAAGTATACACAAACTTCCTTAAATCTAGGCAGCCTCAGCTCCCAAACTCAAGATGAACTATCTCTTTAACTATCATTGGCTTGGCTGCCTTTTGATCTCCATGACTCGGCTGCTTGCAACTCCAAGCTAGTGTGATTTGATGGAGGAATATTTGAATGAGTGAGGAGTAAATGAGGAGGATCTATCTCCTACAATCTCTCCTCCTTGTCTCACTCGAGTTTCTATCCTTAATTAGCCAAAATTTCCATGAATCGCTCTCAAAAACCTACAATCAATGCATATTAGTCGACTAGGCATAACATCTCACTTTTACTCATCTCATTAAGCAAAATATAATAAAAATATGTAAGTAATTATGAGAAGAGTTGATTTAAATAATCTTGGAGGTGTATTAAGGTCCATATAGTTACCCAATGATGAAGCTCATCATCACCCCCCTACTGAGAGTGTTGCTCATCCTCTGAGTAACTCAACCTATATCCATGACCTTCATTGGTCTAATGGCTTCCCTAACATCCCATGCTTCTGCTATAGTTTCCTATTCATGTGAATAGGACCCTGCCTTCCTCTCTATCTCTTCCCACTACTTTCTTTCTTCCTCTTCCTTCCTTCCTTCCAACATTCCTAAGAGCAGTGGTGGACTAAGTCTCAAGCCAATCCAATTGACTTTGAGTCTTTGGAGAGCTTGCTTTTACATGGGTGTTCTGTTTAGTGCCTCTCTCATTCTCTAAGGAGAATGTACTCTCTGATTTTCAGGCTATAGGGAAAAGTGTTCCATATCCTTTGGCAAGCTTGCATGTTGTCATCCTCTAACAACCTGAACATGTCCTCAAAGTGTGTGATTGCTTGCTCTTGGGTAGCAAGGTACCTAGGTGCAAGCTTAGGGTCATTTGCAATCAGGTTGTGGGTGCTGATGACAACCATTTGATTTGATTACTCAGCTCTTATCATGAGGGGTTTTGTCTCTTCTCTTTCCATTACTTTCTTCATCTTTGAAACTCTTTCCTCCTCATGATTCATCCATGATGCCAAATCCATCAATTGCAAATCCCCTAGTTTTGAATTTGGGTCCCACACATTCAGATCTATCAAGGCCAAGTTGTGTAGGTAAAATTAAGACATTTTAGCTCTATCCTCCAAGGTGCTTTGATCATAGAGATCAATGAATTGTCTATAATCTTGGAAGGGCATAGCACCTCTCTATGATAAGTTCTTAATTTGGAACTATAGCCACTATTCATTAAGATACAATGCATAAGACTTTGCTGGCATCCTACAGTGGATTGCCTCTAAGGATAAACTGGCCATGGATGCCAATTGACTTTCTCTTTCTTGTAACTATCCCCTTAGCCATGCATTCTTTGCTTCCAATTAAGATTTCATCATTGCCTCTCTATCCCTTATGCTGCTCAGTTCTCTACCCATCTCCTTTACTTTCTCCTCCATGTGGTTTATATCCTCCACTCCTTTAGATTTGGAAATTTGCATCCACCTATGTGTTCTTACCCTTTATTTTTCAAGCTCAAAGAATAAGGGGAAGGCTAATTTCTTTGGAATGAATGTACCCCCTTCAATGAACTTGTAGTAAGAGTCAAGGTTGGGTTGAGGTCTAGGTTCCCTCAGTTCTAGATCTTCCTTCTTTGTTTCTTGTTGAATGATCTCGTCTTGGTCCATTTTATGAGTTTCCTATAGGTTTAGAAGAGTTTCCTCTAGGATGGACTCTACTTCCTGTAGGTCCTTCCGTGTCTCCTATAGGGGACCTTTTCCTTTGGATGAGGCAGACCTAGTGATAGGCCTCCTAGCATAAGTGATGGGAGAATTGGGAGAGGCTTGTCCGGATGACCCTTCTCCTTGGTTTTTCACAAGAGGAGCTCTCTTTTCTTTCTGCTTTGGTGAGTATTCAATGAAAATAGGAACTTTGGTGGGTGCTTGAGGTTTCCCTTACCTAATCCTTGTACTTTTTCTTGTCCTAAAGTAAAATTGGATTTCTCTATGTCTCTACCCTTTTTTCTTGATAGGTGTACTTAGGGCAGTAAGAGCAGTTGCCGCCTCTTTATTAGTGGGTTATGGAGATAACCTTGTGATTTTCCTCCCATTTTGGCTTGAATTGTAGACCTCTGTTCTTCCTTGCCTTTTTCTTCCTCTTTTCCATTCTCCTTCACATCCTTGCCTTTCTCTTTTTCTTCTCCCTCCAGTTCCTCACTCTGATCATCCATTTCTCTTTTTGCATCTTCTTTTGTCTCTTCATCACTTTCCTCCTCCTTTTCTTCCTCTTCTTCCTCCTCTATTTCCTCTTCATCCCTCTCACTAGCAGTGGGGCTTTTATCATATTCAAGAGATTTTATTTCTCCCTCTGCCTGCATGTCTCTGAAAATTGTCCATGTAATAGGGAGTCTTAGTTTTTGGAGGGCATATTCTAGGATAAGTTTAATTAACCCATGATGGGCTAGATTTTGATGTTTTCCTTCCTGCACTTCGATTCTCATATCTATCATTGATTGAAGAATAAACTAGGGTATACTTAGTCTGTTTTGAGGAGGTGTGTCTTCTCCAAACCTCAGTTCTTGGAGATGCTTGAAATGGTATCCATATACCACATTGTATCTTCCTTCACATGATATATACTTAATTAGGTGGTAACTAATTTCATTCCAAGGGTATGGCAAGCTCTCTCTTCTAACCCCATTTTTGTCCTCCATTTCCTCCTCTCCTTCAAGAAATAATTTCTTCTTTTCAAGTTGGTTATTACCCTTATCTTCCTTTCTCCAAGGCAACCCTAAAGGAAGTGTGGTGATTTTGCCTATGAGTTCAGGGGTGATTTCTACTGAGAGGTGTTTCACCACAGCAAGGGCATGGGTCCTAGCTAATGGTATGAGTGAGAGAGCAAAGTCTCTGGCCACCTCATCATCATATCCCCTCACTTTTTCAAAGAAACCCATCCAATTGTGCCTTGTGAAGATCTCTACTACAGGAGGGGGCTAATGAATTCTCACTGTGTTTGTGGGTTCCCTCTTGTTAAATCCCCCTATCATTTTTCCTCTGATAATTGTACAGGATTATATGGGTCTAATTCCAAATTCTAATGGGTGAGAGATTTTAAATGAATTTTTTGTATACAATTCCCTTGGACTGCAATTTCCTTAACCAAATGGAAGGCTTTTCTATATTTTTTAACTTGGAAAATGTGGGAAGGTATAGCTCCTACCTCCTGGTTAATGCCTAATGAAGCCAACCTTTGACTTTTCCTCTCTAAATGCCTAATGCCAATCCTGTAGATGACTACTTTGTTTCCTATAGATTCTCTTATAAGATCCTGTAGGTGCTCTTGCGTTGAAAAAATACTCACTATCTTTCCTGTAGACACTGCTTCAACAGCCGAGAGCAACCTTGCTTCGATGTATCCTTGAGATTGCAAATGCCTCCTTTGCATGGGAATCACTATTTTATTTCCTCATATGGGTGATTGTGTGGGATGGTGTGTTGGTGACCGAAGTATGAGCACCCACTTTTGGATCATTGGTCCTACTATTACTTCATCATTCCTCCTTACCTCATAATCATCTCCCACATCGGTCATCCATAAATTAACCATTTTTGGCCTCATCTCCTCTTTCTCTTGATTTGACTGGTGCCACGTGTGTAGTGAACTAACTGTATTCTCCTCGTTGACTGGCTGAAGGTGGCCAAGTTAACTGGCCACCTTTAGTTATAAAACCAATTCTTACAAAAATCTACATTTTTTATCATATTATGCTAACGAGAGAGCTTAAGCGAGAGGACATACCTATGGTAAGATGCCTTGACGGTGCTGCTTGTTGGAGAATGATGTCCCTGTTGTGTATTTCCTGCATATGTTTTATTTTTTATATTGGCCTCCTTTGATGCTTTTCTCTTTGATGTGCAGGTACTTGAGGGTGATACTGATGATCCTGCTACTACTGTTAAGCCCTGGAGGAGATTTCTTAACAATAGGATTTATATACTGAAGATGACTGCAACCTGTGAAATTTATTTTCGTGGGACAAGCTGCTACAGGATTTCCTACAGAAAACCTACAAGATGTCCTGTAACTGCCTCTCCCTTAAATTTTTATTCATTCCTTCACTTCTAGAGTGTTGTTGGGAAAAGTATCCAATACGGAATGACCCTATCCCACTCTAAGGGTGATAGTACCTCAGCAACAACTGAATGCAAAGCTATTCAAGATTACTTCTTTATGAGATGAGAGAGAGAAGAGAAAAGGGATCCACTAACCGTTATCTTCCGCTAATGGTTGATCCAATCTTCCCTCTTTGCTGCTTGCTCCCAGCTCCTTGCTCTTTCACCGGCCCAGCTACACAAAGATCCTGTAAAAGCACAAGGAAAGGAAACTACAAGAAGCATACATCCATAACTGATTCAAGGATTAGAATAAATCAAATATACAAGCATCAATTCACCATAGAGATACATGCATATAGAAGAACCTCAAATACTTTATTAATAGAAGAAGTAAAGTTTTGAGAGTGTTACAACCATAATAGGCCCAATCCAGCAACACCTCCCAGCAGAAAGAAATCTCCTCTTCACCTCCTTCAAAGCAATCACCCAATAGTTCTATACTCAAACCAACAGCACTTCCTTACTTGCACAAAATTCCAGCCTCCATAGACCTCATGAGAGAGCTCTATATATAGGAGATTTGGAGAAAGGATGAGTCAGCTTGAGGCTGGCATGAAGCTGACTAGTGTCCTCTCCCACTTCAGTTATACTTCAGTTCTTGAGTCCACTTGGAGTCTCTTGCTCCCACTTGGAGATCTAGATCCTCTTACTCATCACAAGGCGAATTCCCTGATCCAAGTGTCATTTTGGAAGCTTCCTGGGCATTTGACACCTTGCAGAATGACTGTGCCACTTGGCCAATCTCGCCCAGCGCAGGTAGCCTTCATTGCTTTTGACATTCAGCGCAGGTACAGAGTGGAGTAGTTGACATTCAGCGCAGATGCTCAGTGGAGCAGCTGACATGATCTAGAAATAGCTTGTTTTTGAGTGTTTTCAGGTGGAGAACTAATTTTCAGTGCTGTGGTTTGCTGACCTTGTTCCTCTAGGGGTAGGAACAACATGTTTAGGGACTTTGGATCCCTTAGATTATTGACATTTCATGCTTCATGCTGTTAGGCACAAAAATGTCTATAACAGTTGCCCCCTAAAGTATGAGGTCATTTATCGGGTGAAATGCTTTATCAGGAGGATCCGAAGTTCATTCAATCGCTGAGAGGTGCCCTGTAATAAAATACAATACAATACATTATTTTTCATTCTGCTTTCATGATCTAGCTGAGGCGGGCATTCCCATGCTCAGCTTTATAGATTCATTTTGGTACATAGAACAGACGATCGTCTGATGGTAGACTGATAATTCTCTGCTGAAATTATCATCCTTTGAGTAGGATGATCATCTGTTGATGTACATAACAAATGTCTTTATATCCTGAACATATATCGCAGCCCGAATGGATGAAACTAGATCCGGGGTCTTCAAACTCGTTCGATCTTCACTCTAAGTACAAGTCGATCCATGTGAGAATTGCGCTGAAGTCGAACATAGAAAGACATCGCTTGATTACCGGTCAATAATGTAAACCGTTAACAAGCGCGAGAGGAATCACCAATAATGACAATGACCCTCAAGGTATTGCAGTACAATTCACGTGGTGTGAATAAAGGACTTGGCGTCGAACACCACGCAAAATCTTCTGGTCGAAGGTCATTGATGTATACCTGTCGCCGGAAGTGAGAAACTTGCCATTGAGGCATGCAAGCTTCAAAGTACTGGGGGGTTTGTTCCTAGATCAACTTCTTGGATAATGAGCTGAAGTCGACAAGAAGCGATCCGTCAAAGGAGGGCCTTAATGAATCCCACATCAATGACACGGAACGGAGCTAATGATTTTAGTGGAGGTGAAAACAATCTGTGAAATATGATTCAGGGTGGCGATCATGGGTGGATGAAGGATAATGTATGGCAGTGGATGGGACACGGTTGACTCTTTCTGAACAACATCTCTTGAACATATAACGACACTGATGTGATGGATCGGTAGCATTACCCCAAATGTGGATGGTTTGGCGAGGACCATGGTGATGAGACCGGTGAATGAAACAACCCAACCCGATGTGATACGGAGGACAAAGTGTCATGTTCAAGAGCGACTTGCTACCATTAAAGCTTTGAGGTTCTCCCAATTTTTCCCCAGTCATTTCTGACCAGTACCTCTTTATTTTTGTCAAGCTTGAGGAGGATAACATATGCTTGTTCTATAACCTGCCCTTCGGGCAAGCCCATCGCTATGTTTTAACGAGCTTAGCGATAGGGAAACTCGTTCTCGTCTAAAGACAAGTTTGTCGCTATTTAATCATTTTAACGAGTCTAACGACAAGGAAAACTCGGTCCTTTTCATTTTTAGAGAGTCTGAAAAGGTATAGAAAGTTAACTCCAAAATTCCTTTTTCGTCATCTAATCCCTTAAGTCCGAAAAAGTATAAAACCATACAGAAGGGATGAGTTTTCGATAACTTTAACGAGCCGAATAAAACAAGCGCTCGACCTTTTTGTGCAATAATCCCTCAGGTCCAAAAAGATTAAAATCTAGAGGAGGGATAGCTCTTCCGGTCACTTTAACGAGCTGGAAGGCCAAAACTCGGCAAACTTTTCATATTTTACGAGTCAGGAGAAAAGAGCTCAAAGAAGACTCGTCTTTTGAGGAACGAGTGATAAACAGGGATAGCAGCGGATTCCAGGTACAGGTTGGAATTTTCCAATCACGGCAGTGTCACAAGGATGGCTAAGTGAAATCACTCTTCGCAGCCGTTCCTCAAAATGGGTAAACAATCATATGGAGGTAAACGATCGGCCAAATGAACGGTGGAGGTGATGGCTGCAGCAAAAACACGACCAAGGTCTTTTTATGGTTGATCAGGGTACATTCTTAATGGTTATTTACCGGGAAGTTCATTTTTTAACGAGCTTAAACTTGCTCAAAAGCTTATGTTTATTTTTTAACGAGCATGAACTATGACGCTAAAACTGCTCGGATCTCGCTTTTCTATTTTTTAACGAGCATAAATTCCGCGGTAAAACTGCTCGAAATACCAGTCATAAGATAAGAAATGTCTCCTGTGAGATAGCTATTTTTATGGAGCTTTATCTCACGAAGCTATGCTCCTCATTTGGCAAATTTTGACCTTTGCCCCACATCCTTTCTTTATGCAAGTTCGGAAACGACTAACCCAAAAAATAGATAAATAACCGCTCTTTGCTTTCACTCCAAAAGGTTCGCATGCCCCCAGGTATAAAGTACAATTTCAAGGCTGCCCCTACTTATCCTTCAAAACATTTGTTTTGATGGGTGAGGCTTGCCTCTTTCAGGTTATCCAAAAAATGGTTTTATTTGCTGCCGCAAATGAAACTCTTTCTTCGAAAATGTCTATCATTAGGTTACTCAAAGATGGTTACAATTTGTTGCAGCAAAGGAATCTCTTTCTTTGGAGGCTGCCCCTACTTATCCTTCAAAACATTTGTTTTAATGGGTGAGGCTTGCCTTTTTACCCAAAGATGGTTACAATTTGCTGCCGCAAAGGAATCTCTTTCTTTGGTATTGCCTACCTATTTAGACAAAGGTGAATGACTAGAAATCATCAAACACATAACTTTGACAAAAGAATCTTATTCTAGAACAACCCTCTCTTCCTTTTTGGACGGGGTACGGACTAGTCATATTCTTCCGCGGAAATTTACTCTATACCCAAGGTTTCCTCTGCCCAAGGCAGGCCAGGGTGCATGCCCCCTGGGTCCCAGTTACTTCCTTCCGAATCACTCGCACTCATCGGGAAGGAGGACTGGGGGTGGAGACATTTCTTGGGTGAATAGACCATTGAGGGTTGGTATTTGACTATTTGCGATGCGTGATCCCGGAAATGAAAGTTGGTCTACGAGTTTGACCATTCTTCCTTCGTGTGGAAAACACATTACTCTAAAGAGTGAGGGGACTATAGCTCCCATGCAATATATATAGTCTCGTCCAAGGAGTAGGTTATAATCCAAGGGTCCTTGAACGACCATCACGTTCATTTGAACGGTCTTCCCTTTCAATGTAACAGGTACATTGGGGAGGATCCCTAACGGTCGACTGGTTCCTTTATCAAAACCCGAGAGATTTCTTATCTCAGGTAAAAGCTCCGGGGAACCCAGTGCTTTCCAAGCAATAGAGGAAAGGATACTCACAGATGCCCCTTCATCAATGATAGTTCCAGCCATTACCATTCTGTAAATTTGGACTATGATTCTGAATGGTATACTGGCTGGTAACCGGGGTCTTCCTAGTTGGTTCCAATCAAAGGACACAACCAGGTTGCTTGGTGGTGGGACCGAATACACGGCCGGATACGATCCTGACGATGTTCCTTCCTGCGATAAAGGAATGGGCGCATTGCCCTGATGCTCATCAGAATCTGTGTTGATGAAAAGAATCTGGATGGTGTCATCCTTATTCTCTTCAGTGAGGGTGTCATTTGAAGATGAATCTTCAGTGATGGTGTCATTTGAGGATGAAACCTCTGAAGGAAGAACCGGGTCAACTGTCGTATCGACCTTTAGACCTTCGTCTGGTCTGGATTCAGTAGGTTCATTTTCAATGACTGACGCTTCAGCTGACCATTTGAGCAGGCCAGCTGTATTTTCAACCAACGAAGGACTTGGCACGAGTTTTTTGTATCCAGGAGGAAGTCTCAACGGTGAAACCGGGCGATCTTCCAAAACTCTCTTCGCCTCGTCTAAGAAGGGACAACGGTGGATGGCGTGATTGCCTTCACACAGTCTGCAGGGGGATCTTGCTCCCCCTCTTTGTCTTGAACCTTCACTTTCGTTGGTTGACGGTACGCAATCAACATGGCTATCAGAGGTTGATGCTCCCGAATTGTGCAAACGAGGTGACCAGTCCCTTAGTATCCGGGGAATACAGGGACAATCTCTATGGAAGTGGTCTCCTCTACATATGACACATGGCGATTTAGGCCCGGTCTGTGCTGTGTGTGGGTTTTTGTCAGATGTCTTTTGCTTGCCCCCAGTCGCCATAGGTTCCTTCTTCTTCTTCTCCTTCTTCTCCATGGGAGCTTGGCTTTTGCCGGCTCTACCCTGCGAAGATGAAGGATTGGAGGAAGAGTTATAAGAAGTAGAAGGCTGGTGGGCAGCTCTAGACTGATCTAACTGTTGACTCGACTGTTCAGGGACCATGGTGGTCTGAACTACATTAGTTGAGAAAAGCCAAATAGGCAGGCCAATTGTCAGTCCTGGAAGCGACAATGTGGCCATGTGGGGCGCACCAACTTCTCCCCAAGAGGAGAATGGACTAGGATTTCCATCATGTGAAATTCCTTGGTTGGGGCATTCCATGTTCTCAACTTTAAGATCAACGCGAGAATAGAAGGTGATTATGTTCCGTTTAAAATAAATTTTATAACGACGCTTAGACACAACTTGCTTTTTCACTTTTTAAGAGTCGAGAAAAAGCTAAAGATGACTCTAGTCTCCTTCGATGTTTTAACGAGCCCGAAGTGACAAATGCTCGGATGGACTTTTTCAGTTATAGAGTTTGAAAAAGGCCAAAAGAAACTGCTCTGGAGTTCTAGGCAGAGGGTGTGCCAAACTTTTCGCAAAACCACAGAATACGTTTTACGGTACGAGTGGTCGATCTTCGTGAATGTTGTGTTCACTGCATTGCGATTAGTAGGGCGGCCGACACGGTTTCCTATGGATAAAGGCTTTATTCCTATAGGGGTCTCCCAATATATACGCGACGGTACGTGGGAGCACAAGTCCGTATTAGTGCCACCGACTCTCAGGAGGAATCACCCACCTTCGTCGAGGTCGACAGCCACTATGTTTAACGACGCCGGAACACGTCTCTAGCTTAGACCTCTATGTGTTTGCGTTATGTTTCAATGCGTTGTTATGTAAATTCAATTTATTTTAAGGTTGATCTTGTTTAGCAGTTTTCCTTTATGGATCACCACGAGATGTATGATAACACTCCTAAATGCAGTCTAAGATGATAAGCAAGCTTTTCAATATTTCAACTTTGAAAACCTTAACTACTGAGGGAAAAGAAAGATAACACCTTTTCACACAGATCATAGAGCACACACTAATGCATTTTCCTTAAATCAACATGCAGACTGTCATAATGTATATGCACAATGCAAGTATTTCTTTTCTCTTTCTTAATGTTGGTGTAATGCAAAAAGAAAGCTGTTGTATAATTTTGAATTCAATTTCAAGTGAAAGCAAACAAGCTTGTCCAAAATCAAAAGACACCTTAAGATTTACTTGTTTCGACACTAGAAATATGTAAATTCAAACCAAATGACGAAAGCAAAAGCTCAATCAGCTATGAACAGCAAACAAACTAACTCTTAAGATCAAAACGACACTTTTTCACAGGTCTAGATCTAAGAGGCCATAGCAAGACTAGTTCACTTTCGTTATGGGAAACTGTAAATGTACAAGAAATACACAAAGAACAAACACAGTTTCTTTATACAACCGAGGCGGAATAGTGACAAGGAAAGTTGGTTTCAGATAGGCACACTGACTGGTAACAAACAGCAAAAACAAGAGTGAAAACAGGGCAAGAAACAAAAGGAAACCCCAGTAGCACAAGGCAGGACTGGTCCAGCGCAGGTGGAACACTGCCTGTTTGACCTTCAGCGTAGGTAGCCCCTTCGGGAACTGTGCTGAAATGCAAACAGCCTTTGTACAGCCTACACTGAAGAACGAAACTTTCGTTTCTGGTGGTTTCCGGGTCACAGATTGCTCAAAAATTCACAGTTTTTGCTCAAATCAGAAGCTTTCAGTCAAGGACACACTAAGGGGTGACAAGGAGGATGAAAAGCTATCACTAAGAGCTTATTAGAGTCCTTGTGGATCAGCTCTTCAAATCATAAACTTGCCCAGAAACTGAGCTAGAGTAGCTGCCCTCTACTTTGCATTTGAAAGATTCAAACACAGTTCGATTCAATACTCCCTTTGTTTATGAAATGAATAGCAAAAACACAAACAACCAACAAGATACGATCCCCAGTGGAGTCGCCAATTTGTTGTTGGGAAAAGTATCCAATACGGAATGACCCTATCCCACTCTAAGGGTGATAGTACCTCAGCAACAACTGAATGCAAAGCTATTCAAGATTACTTCTTTATGAGATGAGAGAGAGAAGAGAAAAGGGATCCACTAACCGTTATCTTTCGCTAATGGTTGATCCAATCTTCCCTCTTTGCTGCTTGCTCCCAGCTCCTTGCTCTTTCACTGGCCCAGCTACACAAAGATCCTGTAAAAGCACAAGGAAAGGAAACTACAAGAAGCATACATCCATAACTGATTCAAGGATTAGAATAAATCAAATATACAAGCATCAATTCACCATAGAGATACATGCATATAGAAGAACCTCAAATACTTTATTAATAGAAGAAGTAAAGTTCTGAGAGTGTTACAACCATAATAGGCCCAATCCAGCAACACCTCCCAGCAGAAAGAAATCTCCTCTTCACCTCCTTCAAAGCAATCACCCAATAGTTCTATACTCAAACCAACAACACTTCCTTACTTGCACAAAATTCCAGCCTCCATAGACCTCATGAGAGAGCTCTATATATAGGAGATTTGGAGAAAGGATGAGTCAGCTTGAGGCTGGCATGAACCTGACTAGTGTCCTCTCCCACTTCAGTTATACTTCAGTTCTTGAGTCCACTTGGAGTCTCTTGCTCCCACTTGGAGATCTAGATCCTCTTACTCATCACAAGGCGAATTCCCTGATCCAAGTGTCATTTTGGAAGCTTCCTGGGCATTTGACACCTTGCAGAATGACTGTGCCACTTGGCCAATCTCGCTCAGTGCAGGTAGCCTTCATTGCTTTTCACATTCGGCGCAGGTACAGAGTGGAGCAGTTGACATTCAGCGCAGATGCTCAGTGGAGCAGCTAACATGATCCAGAAATAGCTTGTTTTTGAGTGTTTTCAGGTGGAGAACTAATTTTCAGTGCTGTGGTTTGCTGACCTTGTTCCTCTAGGGGTAGGAACAACATGTTTAGGGACTTTGGATCCCTTAGATTATTGACATTTCATGCTTCATGCTGTTAGGCACAAAAATGTCTATAACATAGAGCATGAGGATTGTTGTCATGGGTAGAGAAGGGGTCTAGTGATTGGTAGGTTGGAGGTATAGCCTTCAGGTATTGTCCCCTTGTCCTCTGCTCTTTTTTTTTTCTTCTGAAAACTGTAATCTTTTTTAAACTGACTTATTGGATGAATGTAGGGGTAATCACGTTGTTGAGAGGCATGGTGATGAGGTGGTGAAGTAAACATTTTATTTTGTTTGACACAAGTAGGTCATCCCCTTTGTTCTAGGGTCACTTTCCTTGGGATTCCCAAGCCACAGTAATTCCTACAGGATTATCCTATAGGTTTTCAGGGAATCCTATAGGTTTACAGGGAATCTTGTAGAAAACACAAAACCCATGCAAACTGAGCTAGATGAGTTCATAAATGGAGGGAATGATGGGATGATGAAGAATATGGAATGGAGGAGGGAAAAAATGAACTGTATAGATCCTTCTTCTCCTCTCTTATTGCTCTGATCCTCTTCCTACTCACCTGCAAATAACCTTTTCAAATTTTTTCTTTTCTCTCCTTTTTTATATGTTTTTTTTTTCCTTCTCTTTTTTTTTTGTTTTGGACAAAAAACTAGTTTGCCTCCGAGAGGTTTTCATCCTAGCTGCTTTCCTTGGGTGCCGCAAAAGATGTTTTCACCCACAGATATTTCTATCTCTTTTTCAATTTTTTGACACCATTGGGCGGCCTCAAGAGGTTTTCAACGCAACAGTGGGAATCAGGTGCCTCATGGAGGTTTTCACCTGAGTCTCTTTATTTTTTATTTTTTATCCTTTATCTTTTCTTCTCCTTTTTCATTTTTGAGTGACTTGATGCGGTAGAAGATGAGACTTGCTCCACTACCATCATTGTCTTGCTCATGCCATTGATGAATTCTTTCTTTGACAAGGGCTTCTTGTAGACCTTCAATCTGTGCCCATTGACAAGTAAAGGAATAGCCTCTGCATCAATGGTTCTTATCTGCACTGAACCATTATCATGACATTTTTCTATGACATAAGGCCCTAACCATCTAGTCCTTAACTTGCCTTTAAAATCCTTGTATCTGGAATCATACAACAAAGCCCAATCACCTTCTTGAAATTGTTTGTCCTTTATGTTCTTGTCATGCCAGATCTTCCTTTGAACTTGAGTCACCTATGTGTGTAAGAGGTCCTGCATTCTAAACTCATCTAACACATTCAGCTGGAGCAATCTATCTTGTTGTTCCCTGGTGAGATCTAGATCTAGTTGTGATACGATCCTTAAGGTGTTGTATCAAATTAAATGGACAACAGGGCCTTCTTCCCATAGACCAACTCATAAGGAGTGAACCAAATGGTGGTCTTCAAGGTGCTATTGTAGGCCCAAGTGGCCTCAACTAATCTATCTACCCAGTCCTTTCTACTATTGCTAATCACTTTGGTCAGAATGCCCTCCAGCGCTCTGTTGGTCACCTCCACTTGCCCATTAGCCTGTGGGTGGTAAGGAGTGGATGTTATATGCTTGATGTTGTGTTGGCTTAACAAATTTTCAATCATGTGATATGTAAATTGGCTACCTTGATCAGTGACCAGTTCTCTAGGGTACCCAAACTTATAAAATAAATTTTACCTTAAGAACTCAACCACTTTCTCATTTGTTTCTACTTTGATGGCCTTCGCTTTAGCCCACTTGGTTAAATAGTCAGTGCACACAATGATGTACTTATTTTTCCTGGATGGAGGGTCAATGGGTCTGATGAAATCCATTCCCCACTTGTCAAATGGCTCAAAAGTCAATTGAGGTTGCAGAGGCATTCCATCCCTTGGGGTAAGTTTCGCCATCCTTTGGCATTGATCACACTGACTAGTATACCTCCGCACATCCTGGTGAAGAGTGGGCCAATAATAACCAGCTTGTATCACCTTGAATGTTGTTCTCTTGGCTGCAAAGTGACATGCACAAGGCCCATCATGATAGGTCAAAAGGATGTCAAAGACTTCCTCCTCCCCGACACATCTTCTCAAAATTTGATCTCGGCCTAGTTTGAAGAGGTTGCCCCCAATCCAAGTGAATGGGACACTCTTCCTCACAATATTTATTTTCTCTTTGGAGGACAAGTTCAGTGGAAACTTTGTAGACACCAAGTAGTTTGCTATGTTAGCAAACCATGGAGACAGATCTGAAATGGCAAATAAGTGTTCATCGAGTAACTTCTCGTCAACCATTCCTTCCTCCCCTACAGGCAAAGTTAATCTGGATTAAAAATCTGCAACAAGATTCTCCTTGCGATAATTATCAATAATAGTTAGATCAAACTATTGTAATAAAAGTAAGCATCTAATAATCCAAGCATTCACATCAGGTTTATTCACCAAGTATTTAATTACAACATGGTCAATATGTACAAATGTTTGGCACCCTGTAATGTAATGCCTAAATTTGTTAAATGAATGCAAAACGGTTAAGAGATCCTTCTCAGTCACTGTATAGCTCGTCTCGACCTTTGAAAAATTCCTATTGATGAAGTAAATGGCATAAGGTGACTTGTCATCCATCTGACCTAGAGCTGCTCCTATGGGTTTGTGAGAGGCATCAACATGTATATGGAAAGGAAGGACCCAATTTGGGCCTCAGACAATAGGTGCAGTGATCAACTTGTCCTTTAGGGTGTCCAAGGCCTCTTGATAGCTTTCTGACCATAAATATTTAGAGTCCTTGGCCAATACGCCAAACAAAGGAGAAGATAACTTCCTGAAGTATTTTATAAATCTCTTATAGTATCCAGCTAAACCTAGAAAACTTTTGACATCCTGTTTCTGGGAAAACTAGTGTCTTGTCGAACGACTAGCCCTCTAGGTTTGGCAGCTACCCTAGAAACAATAGTTTAAAGCAATTCAATGATTTCCTCTATGTGTAATAGAGAAGAGAAAGATAATGGACCAACCTAGAACTTCCACTTAATCCCTTGCTTGATCTCTCTCCCCCTTCACAGAGCTTGAAACCCCTCCCTGTACTTAACTCGCTTGGAGAGTACCTGTACAAGTATAGCAATAAAGAACTATCAAAGAATCGTGATATATTACAACATAAACATTACAGAATCAAATATATAATGAACAAATGATAGCATTCACAAATGATAACATTCACAATTACACAATCATATGGAAGAAAACTTGAAGAACTTTATTAATAGAATGGAGAATTACAACCCAGTTATCTGATCCAGCATCATCCTCCCAAATTCAATCCCTCTTCACCTCATGAAATAACAAGATCACACCAATAATACAATGCTCTTTCCTCAATTACAAACTATCAACACTTCCTTGCAATTCACAATATTCCAGCCTTTAGATCTCTTAGATGAGGGATCCATTTATAGATGTGTTCAAGGGTGTGAGTCATCTCTGGGGTTTTGATTAGTGTCATTCCACTTGTTACAATTGGTTCCACTTGGAGATTTCTTGGATCTCTTACTCATCCCTGGGTGAATTCAAAGAGGCAAGTGGCATAGGAGAAGTTTCTAGAATATTCCATGAGCAACCACCTAGAAAACTGTCTCGGACATTTGTCCATCCTCACCCATCACACCCTATAGAAGGCCCAAACAGTATGCATCGCACCCTAGCAGTGTACCACTCAGTATGCATTGCACTTTACCAGTGGAGCAGGTAGTATGGTTTAGTTTAGGCCATTTTTGGATGGTTTCTCAGGTGGAACTTTTGGGGAAGGATGTAATCAGATGACTAAGCTCTTTTAGGGGTTGATGAGCCCTAGTTTATTGTAAGTTTGGGGTTGATGTGCCCAAATATGTCTATAATAGTTTCCCCCTAAAGCATGAAGTCATAAATCTTGATGTCGGGTGAAATGCTTTCTCATGAGGATCTGAGGTTTTGAACTGGAAGGTGACCTGCATAAGTTACAATACAATACATCATCATAATATAATTTTCATGATCTAGCTGAGGTAGGCATTCCCATGCTCAGCTTTATAAATTCATTTCATGTACATAGATCAGATAGTTGTCTGTAGATGCAGACTGGTGATTCTTCAGATGTAGAGTCATCATCCATGGTTAGGATGACCATCTATGTAGCGCCTTTGTACATTTGATGTTTTTATATCCCTGAATATATCGTAGCCCAGATGGATGAAACTAGATCCGGGGTCTTCAAACTTGTTCAATCTTCTCCCGATGTACAAGTCAATCCATGTGAATAGATGTTTTGAAGTCAAACATGGAAAGACATCGCCTGATTACCAGCCAATAATGTGAGTTGTTAACAGACACGACAAGAATCACCGATAATGTTAATGACCCTAAAGGTACTACAGTACAATTAACGTGGTGTGAATATATGATCCAATGTCAAACACCACGCAAAATCTTTCGGTCGAAGGCCATTGATGTCAACCTGTTGCCGGAAGTGAGAAACTTGTCATTGATGTATGTAAGATTCAAAGCACTGAAAGGGTTGTTTCTAAGTCAACTTCTTGGATAATGAGCTGATGTCGAAAAGAAGCAACTCGTCATAGGAGGGCCTTAATGTATCCCACATCTATGACATGAAATGAAGCAAATGATTTCTGGAGGTGAAAATGAACTGACGACACAAGGTTTAGGAATGGCGGTCATGAAAAAAATGAAGGTTGGAGGTATTGTAGTGGATGAGACATTAACTAGATGGTGGTTTCTCAAGTGAATGACTTCTCTTGAATATGTCGGTGACAATGAGATGAATTGGTAGCATTAACCCCAAAAGATGGATGGTATGAAATACCAATGGTGAGATGACCGGTGAACGAAATAACCCAACCCAACTCAATCATGGTGATGAAGTGAAAATGTCATGTTCAAGAGCGACTTGCTACCATAAATTCTTCAAGTTTTCTTCCCTTTTTCCCCAATCATTGCTGACCAGTACCTCTTTATTTTTGTCAAGCTTGAGGAGGATAACATATGCTTGTTCTATAATTTGCCCTTTGGGCAAACCTATCACTATGTTTTAACGAGTCTAGCGACAGTGAAACTCAGTCTCATCTAGAATGGACAAGTTTGTCGCTATTGTTTTAACGAGTTTAATGACAAGGATAACTCAGTACTTTTCATGTTTGGAGAGTTTGAAAAGGGACGAAAAGAAAACTCCATAAGTTCTTTTTCATAAAATAATCCCTCGGGTCCGAAAAAGGATAAAATAATACCAAAGGGATGACTTTTCCAATCACTTTAACGAGCTGAAAAAGAAAAGTGCTCGACAATCTTTTCATATTTAACGAGTCTGAAAAGGGTTTAAAGAAGACTCGATTTTGAGGAACGAGTGGTGTCTAGGGTAGCAACTGGTTCTTGGTGAATTCGGAACTTCTCAAAACATGGTGAATTTTGTGAAGAGGCTGACCACTCATCGCAATTGTTCCTCAAAAGGGTAAAACAACCAAGTGAGAGTGTATGATTGGCCAAAGGGATGGTGGTGATGAGAGGTACACAACCAAGGTTCAAAAGGCTAATAGAATGGCAATCACAAAGGCTATTTAGTTGAAGGTGGGTTCATTTTTTTTGACAAGCTTGAACCATGGGGGAACTATGCTTGATGAGTTCATTTTTTGACAAGCTTAAACCACGGGGGAACTATGCTTGGATCGGTGGTCGAAGATGTTCAATTCACTGTTTAGCACATCAGATTCTTTTCATTAGTCATCCAACCTATTCAAAACTCCATCAAATTGTTTAGAAATACATATATATGGATGAAAAATGAACTAAAACTAACATTTTACTTGAAGTGCATGAACAGTAACTATAAAAAATAGTTTTACCTTTCACTTTCATGATTTCATTTCAAATTTGGGATTTTGGAGCTCTAGAGTGGTTTTCCCCCTCAAATTTCACCAGTCGATTTCGGGAGATTGTGTGGACCATTCTCCGCACCGTTAGGTCTAGGTAGGAGCTATCCCTGAGCTCTTCATTTTCATTCCATATTTTCTTGATTCTAAGCAAGTTTTTTCACTTTTCTAGGCCCCTGGGGTTTAAAGATTTCATTCCCCAATCATCGCACCTGGCCAGTATTGAAAGGTACGATTCATATTGGGTTGCCAATAGGCCAGTCAGTATGCATCTCACCTTGCTCAAAGGCAGGGTGCGGTGGGTGCAAAAAGGCAACTTTATACAGTGTTTTTTTCATCAAATTTTTACCTGTTTTTGCCCAAAATTGGATCCTAATTCATCTATTGCCTGCATTTCAGATATTTGTTGGATCAAGATGGTCGTCACATGGTGTGAATGAGAAATGAAGAATAGGATATGATTTCTTTACATGACTTGGGCACAGTGGATGCATTAAGAAACTGTGGCTTGCTGAAGTTCTTCCACATATCTAGCATGAGGCAACAGATCAGTTTGTTGTAGTGTTTTCTCGACGCTTGGGATCCTATTGACTAGGTATTCCATATCAGAGGTAAATATATTCCTCTCATGGTCGAGGATATCTACTTTCTGATGGGGTTTTCAAGGCGTGGTGCCCCTCTTTCACTATCAGGATTTTCTCATGGGGGCGAATCTGTGAAAGATTACATCTGTCAGTTCTGTAGGGATGGATCTCAGCCCAGTCGAGATGGTAAGAATAACATCCCAGACGTCACTGATTGACCTTTGAGGACCATTTTATTTACCTTTGCTAGATTGGCTAGTAGTGCAGCCTTACATTTGGTGAATTGATCTTACATGCAGTATGCCCTGGAATGCCTGGAACCAAAGGTGTTGAACTGGTGTGAGGCGATACTTCCTGTCATAAAAGAACAACTGTCCAAAGTGAAGAATGGAGGAACCAAGAACTTTGGTTATGGATCCATATTGACTGCTTTTGCTTTGGAGAGAATTCCACTGATGCAACCTCAAAACATTTCACTGGGATTGCCTGCACCGAGGGAACTGCGGATGCAGGGATGGTTCGATCTTATGGCCATACATGTCGACCAATCACAGATTTCCTTCTCTGATGCATTTTTTGAGTGGTTCAACCGCCAAGAGATGGTATTTGTGGAGTTTCGATATTTCGGGATGGATTTCTGAGGCAACCCGGATTTGGCATTACCAGCTGGTGAGCAGTGGAGTGCTATAGGTAAAATGATTTGACCACATCTTTGTTTTTTTAGTTTTTTAATGTTTTTGATGTTACTAAGATTAAACAAACTTATATGTGTGTGTGGATATTGGACCAGTGCGACTAGTGGCACGCCCACGGGTGGCAGATGACACGCCAACAAGAGAGGCTGTAGGGAGGGCCGTCCTTCGAGATCTGGACATATCGGAGACCCTGGTAGTGTTGTAGGATCAGATTGAGGGCCTCACTCTGGGCATTCAGGATTTTAGGACCGATGAGTTACCTTTGAGGTTACAACACCATACTACTGGCATACCGAGTCACTGGACTAGGCTCCTGCGCATGATAGCACAGGCGGTGACATGTTATCACCAGCATCACTAGTATAGGATGTTTTTTATGTCATTCATTTTGAGTTTCTTGGTCAGATGACCGATTTTGTCTTAGACACAAAACATTCTGTAAAAACTATAAACAACTATCTATTTTTGGTTTTTGGAGTTTTATTTTGGCTAAGTGATGAAATCCTGATGCAAATATTGATGTGAAATGATTTCTTTACAAATGCTGCAAATGTCTATTTAACACATAGTTTGCTAATGAATCAGTCAATGTGTTCAAGTTTCTGGAAATGTGTTGATATTGAATGGAATCAAAATGTCTTTCCAAAATCTTAACTCTTAGGAACATGCAATAAATAGCTAGGTTCCGAATGGAATAAATGCCAGTAAGTTGTAGAATGACGAGTTGTGAATCTAGCCTGACAATGAGTTGGCATATGCCATGTGAAACGGCATTAGAGAGAAGTTCAATCAACGTGCTATACTCAGTGATGTTGTTTGTCGATCGACCAATACATATCCCCCTGAAACTCACTAACTTACCGCTTGGAGCGAAAATGGCCCAAGCTGCAGAAGATAGGTTCTGCGTACTACAACTAGCTTTGTCGGCGTACCCAACGAATGGTTCCAAAAATTCTAACATCTGCAACAAATGTGAAGTGGATTACCTAACCAAAATGACAACTCTAAAAGAAAACACTAAAAAATGCAATAAAAGCATATGTACAATGAGCTTACTACACTTAATCAAGCATAGTAACATTTAAGATACAACCCGTTTTGGGGCTGCGATAGTGGAATCCCATCATAATCGACCAGCTCGTAGGCTCCTTTTGTCAATACTCATTTAACAATGTAGGGGCCCATCCATAATGGTTCGAATTTACCTGCTCCTAATTTGTCAGAGTCCTGATCGTAAAGCAATACCAGGTCACCTTCTGAGAAGACACGAGGCTTGACATTTTTGTCATATTGTGCCTTGATGCATTTCATATGTGCTTCATTAGCCAATGCAACATCATGACGAGTTTCATCCAGATGGATTATCTCCAAGAAACAAGCCTCTTCTTCAAAAGTTTCGAGAAGCAGATCAATTGCAAGCTTGAGGGATGAGATTTCACACTGAATTGGTAAGACTGCTTCCAGACCATACACCAACTGAAAGGGCATAAATCCGGTCACATTTCTCATCAAAGTCCTATATGCCCACAGAGCTGAGTACAAGATTAAATTCCAATTTCGTTTGTGGACTCCAATCATTCTCTGCAACATGCGCTTAAGGACTTTGTTGATTGCCTCAACTTGTCCGTTAGCCTACAGATAATATGGAGTAAAACTATCATGGGACAGTCCTAATTTGGCAGTCAATTCAATCATCATTTGATTGCGAAAATACGACCCATGATCTGTGACTATAGCCTATGGTACACCAAATCTAGAAACTACATGATTGAAAAAAAAAGAGCATCCGTTTCACCGTTGTTGTTTAATGTAGGCATTGCCTCGACCCATTTTGTAAAATAGTTGACAGCGACTATAATATACCCATGCCCCCTGGCCGAGGTGGGGTTACATGTCATGAAATCAATGCCCCATTTAGCGAATGGCCCAACGGCAACTACTGGATGCAGTGGTGCAAGTGGTAATCTAGTTTTGCGATCAAAAATCTGACAAGCATGGCAACTTCTGACTGCAATTATGCAATCTTTGAATTTGGTGGGCCAGAAGTAACCTACTCGTAAGATATTTTGTGCAGTGGCATAACCATATAGATGCCCCCCACAAGCACCTGAATGACAATCATTCAAAACTTTTTTGACCTCCTCATGTGTGAGTCACCTTCGCAGAACTGTATCGAGACCACGACAGGAAAGTGTATTGCCAACGATCAGATAGTCTTTGGCTTGGTATCAAGTACGTCGTTGTTCAGAGCGAGAGGTGTTAGGCCTAAAAGTTTGGGTCTGGAGATAGACCAATATATCCCCATACCACAGATCACTTGACGATATCAGAAACAGAGTCTCATCCACGATTGATGCTTGGGATGTTAAATCGTTGGATGATGAGGTAAAGTCACAAAGTAACTCCGCAAAGACAAGAGACTTCTTTGATTTGGATTTGGTGAATTACAGATCAAAATCATACAAAATGGCTATCCATTTGGAATATTTTCCCCCCAGTAATTGACGCGACAGGATGTAGGTCATAGGGTTGCAATATGACACAATGGTAGTTTTGCGAAAGAGAACATAGTGTCGAAATCTCTGTACTACTTAAACAGCTGCTAAAGCCAATTTTTCAATATAAGAGTACTTGCTTTCTGTATCATTAAGATTGCGACTTGAATAATATATAGGATGTTCAATTCCATTATCTTCTTGCACTAAAACCATAGCGATGGTTGTATCTGCAACGGCGAGATATAGGTTGAAGTCTTTTCGATAGTTAGGAGTGTACATTAATGATGCTTTTATCAGGGAATCTTTTAAAGCATCAAAGGAAGCTTGCACAACCTGATCCTAGTGGAAGGGTATTCCTTTTTTCAAAAGACATGTATAACCTTTAGCGAGCTCAGCATAATGTGGAATGGACCTCCTCAAAAAGTTAGCTTCCCCTTGGTGTCTCTGAATCTGAAGCAAATTTGAAGGTGGAGGCATGTCAAGGATTTCCTGAACCTTAAATGGGTCAAGTCAAATTCCATCCTTAGAAACTACAAAACCTAGCAATCAACCAGAACCAACACAAAACACACACTTGTGCGGATTGAGTCATATCTTGTAGTGTTGGCAACATAGAAATATGGCTCTCAAATGCTGCGGATGATCAGTCTGTTTTCGCGAATGAGCAGCCAGATTGTCAAGATATGGTTGACCGATGTGTTTGATGTCATTGAAGGTGTAATTCATTGCCCTCTGAAAATACGCCCCTGTGTTCTTCAATCTGAAAGGTAATTTACGATAGTGAATGTGCCCCATGAACATATAAATGCAGTTTTGACTGGTCCTGTGGGCAGATATTGATTTGGTTGTATCCGGAAAATCCATCCATGAATGAAAAGATTTTGCATCCAGAACATTCATCAATTATCTGGTCGATGAAGGGTGTAGGATAGTTTTCCTTTGGTCACTCTCGATTTACATCCCTATAATCGACGCACACTCTAATAGTTCCTTGTTTTTTCATTATAGGAACAATATTCGATACCCAATCAGTGAGAGGAATGAGGTAAATGAAGCCAGCATGCAAACGTTTTTCAACCTCTGCTTTAATGGTAGCGGCTTTCTTTGGATGAACAACTCGAAGCCGTTGTAAGACTAGTTTGACATCTGGATACATATTTATTTCATGTTCAACAATTCTTGAGTCAATGCCTAGCATTTCTTCAAATGACCATGCAAAGACATCTCTGAATTCGCGGAAAAGAGCGCAGTAAATTTCTAGTTCTGATGGAGAACATGATTTTTCAATGTGAATATTCTCTACAACATTAGGTTTGGTCGAAATATTAATGGCGATAGTTTCCTCTATGTTGGACAGATTTCACTCGGAGTCTACTGTATTTACAGAATTTAATAAAAAATCAAAAATTGAAGGATGATTAAGGTCGTTCGAATAATCTTCATTGTCATCTTGAAGGTGGGAACAATGGTGGTAACCTTCCCACGACGTCTCTCCTATCATGATTGATTGGATGATTTCTTCGTCTGTAGAATGTATACGAGACCAAGGATCAAAAGATGTACGATATTATAAAGACCTATCTACCCAAACACTCGTCGCGTATTGATGCGGGTTTTCCGCCCAAAAAATTGATTGCTACAAAGATTATATGGGGCTTGGTGGCAACACCTCGTGATGATCCTCGCTATCAAAATTGTCGAAGCTCTTCTTAAACTTAGATGATGTAGAAGAGATCATTTGACAGTTTTCCACTGTGGCCACTTCCATGAGACCAGATGGAGGAGGGAGGGCAAAGGTACCCATTAAGGAAGGGTCTTTTAGGAGACCTACTCCGACATTTTGAAGTGATTGTGAACTTCCATGGATCAAAGGAATGCTTCCAGTAGCTTGTGAACCATTGGGAAGAAAGGCTATTTGGTCAATGATTGTTATTCCACCTTGGAAGGGAAACAAAATCTTTCTAAAATATGTAGACACAATGGCAGCCATAGCATAAATCCAGGGCCTTCCTAGTAAAATATTGCAATCAAGGTTTCCATCAATGACCTCGACTTCAATTTCTACTGTCTTGCCCCCCAGTTCAACTTTCAAGCCACTTAAAATCCCATATGGAGTGTATGTCCTTCCATCAAATGCTTTTAATGTTGTTGATGATCGTGACAAGGGTGGTGAACCAAGAGTTTTCTAGCAACTCATCGACATAATACAGGTAGATGCCCCATCATCAATGATGGTTCGATGAACAGTTTTATTGAGGGATTTTACCTGTATAAGGAAAGCGAGTTGAGGCAGTAACTGAGGTGTATATCCTTTATGATTAAAGGCCATAAGATTGGAATCCACTAGATCAATCCCACCTATTGTTGATAACAAAGCCTGCTTTTGGGAGGGACAATTTTGCAATACCTCAAGTGTCGACATAGCGGATGGTGATTGAGCCAGATCCTCCACTATATTATAATTCTGAGTAGCTCAAGCACAAGGATTAAATGTTGATTTATGTACGACTCCCTTTGGCGGCTTTCTAGTTAATTCAGGAATAATGGGTGGAAAAACTTATGGCGAAGTTTTTGTCGAACCACTAGGTTGATCTATAGCTTCATTGTTTGACGACGATAAATTCCCATAATCTTTATTCCTTGTCGATATCAAAGAATCCTTTTGCTTGTTTGAGATGGATAGCATAAGCACTTGGGATGTGGAAGCATGATCGATAGCACCAGATTAGTTTCTGGGTTTGGAAACAGATCAGTCAACACCACTGAGGTATTTGAAGCCTTCAAAAGTTTTGCAACCTCAACTCGATGTGGACATTCTCTTGTATAATGATCCTTGTTACATATCAAACATGGAAAATGAGGAGGTTTCTTTGGCCTAGTAGGGTTCTCAGATGATTTTTCAAGAGTTGCATTCTCCTGTTTCTTCTTATTATTTTTCCCTATCTTCTTGCCCCTTGGTTGCTTTCGATTTCTTCCTTTTTTAGATGACACAGCATTAATCTCTGAGGCAAGAGGTTTGTCATTTTAATTTTGACTAGAAACAGCAAGGGCTTTACCAGATGGACCCCTTGTGGTTTCCGTGCTTGAGGCACCGATCACACCGTCACCGGCATGAGAGTCCCTATTTGATTTAGGAGGAGCTGGAATAGAAAATTCTGGTCTAGGAGCATCAGGAATTTTTTCATAGAGTGTGCCACACTGATTATAGATCAAGTCTAAATATTGAGCACAAGCAATGACTTGCTCTTCAGTGGAAACTCCTCCTTTCGCCACATCCTTAGTGATAAATGGCAATAAGGACTTAATAAACCACTCAGCTAACAGCTGATCGGGAACATACGTCTTTACCATTCAATGATGATGCCGCCACTCATGAGTATGATTGGATATGTGAGTGGCCGTCGTTTGTTCAAGTTGGTAAGGAGTTCTGTTCCCGTTTCGTACCTAATGGGTAACTGAAAGTGGGTTAGAAAAGTAGTGGCAAGATGTTGAAGTTATCAAACGAAGCTCTAGGCAATTCAATATAGCATTTCACTGTTGGACCAGTGAGCGTTCTCTGAAAAAGGTGAATTCTAATAGAATCATCATTGAGGGTGTTAGATGAGCACCACAAATGAAAATTCATTACGTGATTTGATGGATCTTCTCCTGGGTTTCCATTGAATTTAGGAATATCGGAGGGAAGTTTATGAGGAATCGCTAGCCACCAAGGGGCCTATGCAATTGAATCATTCGTCAGCCGGTTCAAATCTGGTAATTCTAGAGTTGCTACAAAAGGAAACTGTTGATTCAAGTTAGGTGAAGCATACCCAGGATAAGATGGAATCGCTTGAGCAGTAGGTCTTTGCATACCAGCATAATGTATCTAATTCTGGTAACTTTGATAAGGTTGTTGGACATAACCAGTATAGGGTGGTTGTTGATAACCGTTTTGAAAATGCGGTTGGCCATTACCTACAAAGCCTTGTTTCTCTGGTCCCCGGTAGGCTTGATATTGACCAAATCTAGTTTGAGCTTGTAAACCAAGCCAAAATTGAGGTTGGGTTTGCTAGAATTGTGGTTGTTGGTATTGTACTAGCCATGGTTGTTGGACCATTTGCTGTTTCCCAATACTGGAAGATTGACCAAGATGCGGATTGACAATACCCATTTGTGCCTGAGTCATTCTAGATAAGGAAGCACTAACCTGAGGTTGCGATTGAGTCGTAGAGACAAGTAGCTATTGTATTGCAACCTGAGAGACTTGAGGTTGAGACACAACAGGTTGTGCTTGTGGTGGTGACACAGTCATAATAGCAGGTGTAGTGGGAATATTTGACACAGATTGGATCGGTTGCATTGGATATACAACCCTTGGTTGTTGTGGTAGTATTGGTACCCAACCATTGGATATAATTCCAGTTTGACCTGAATTTTGTTGGAAACTCTCATATGGTTGTTCCCCAGGAGGGAACAATGAAAAAGCATACCGCCCTCCATATGGTGGCAGTCTAGTGTTTAAAGGATATGCCGGTCTTTGAAGACTAGTTTGCCCAAATTGAGATACTGGCATGCAGGATCAAATTTCTGAGTTTCAGCATAAGAAATACTATATGGGACTCTGGATGAATAAATAGGAGTAGACCATGTTGCTGAAGCAGCCCCTAAGTGGACTCCAGCTAGTGACTGACAACTAGCCAGAACAGATGGTACACCAGCAAACATTGTAGGAATGGCAACAGGTAGTTCTGCTGTAGCTACATCAGATGGAACATTCCTAGATGTCGATGGTTGCTAAGACATGTTTAATCTATCCAAAATATTTCCTAGAGATTTGACAGGAACTTGTGATGAAGGGGGATCAAAAGAACCAAACTCAGGAGTAGAAGGACACAAATGAATCCTAGTTCCAAAATGAAACGGGGTACTAGATGGGGAATCCTCTACTATTTCCTCTATAGCAATCGGACCGGGTGGAAGAGGTAGACCGTTAGGTCCATAAAAGATTTCTAGAGCCGAAGAAGGTATAGCTTCTGTAGTGACAGATACTGGAGGGGTGACACCTTCTGAATTCTGAAACTCAACTTCTAGATGTTCAGATAAGTGAAATTCAGTCTCAAAGGGATGTTCTTGAACAACCACTAGTTCGAATGTAGCCTTGGTTTGAACTGAGATCAGTTCTAGATCAACTTTAGATGGAGTTGTTTTAGGTATAGAGGTGTCTACCATTACACTAGGATCATTTCTAATGTCCTCTTGTAACTGCGTAACTTATTCTCTAAAGGCAGATGTATCAGAAATGATCGGAGTAACTGTAGTCTCTGACAATGTTGAAACAAAAGTTTCAAATAAACCAGATGAATTGGACTCAGTTAAATGAGACCGCTTTGTCCGAATTGGCTTCGCTTCCAGAGTCAAAGATGGTTGACTTGCTAGTCTCTGCGAACAACGCGGTTTTGATTGACTTTCTTCCATGATTGCGGATTACTTGATCAACTCAAAATTAAGGGGTGAAATAATGTTATTCCAAATTCAATTAAATTTAATGACGCTTTGACACAACTTTTCTTTTTTAGTTTTTAAGAGTCGAGAAAAAGCTAAATATGACTCTAGTCTCCTTCAATTTTTAATGAGCCTGAAGTGACAAGTGCTCAGATGGACCTTTTCTTTTAAAGAGTCGAAAAGGAACAAAAGTGACTACTCTGGAAAATCTAGACAGAGGGATTACCAAACCAATCGCAAAACTACAAAATACACCTTGGTGATAAATTAAAGAGAAATTACCAAGGACTTATGTACGACAGTCAATCTTCCCGAATGCTGTGTTCAGTGCATTGCGATCAATAAGGTGGCAGACTCAGCTTCCTATGGATAAAGGATATAAGCCTATTGTGGTCTCCCAATATATACGTGACGGTACGGGGAGCACAAGTCCGTGCTAGCACTTGTCGTATCAAGGAGGAGGAATCACCCAACCTTCAATGAAGATGATAGTTACTAGTTTTAACAATGCCGGAACATGTCTCTAGCCTAGACCTCTAGATATGTTGCATTAAGTTCCAAAGCGTTGTTATGTTCATTGAAATTTACTTTAAAGTTGATCTTGTTTAAAATTTTCCTCTCAATGGTTCACCGCGTGATGATGATTTGAAATTCCTAAAATGCAATCTACAATGAGAAACAATATTTGTTTATTTCGATCAATGAAAATCCTAGCTACTAGGGAAAGAAGATTACAATTCTTTCAACAAAGAGAAAAGAGCACACACTAGTGCATTTTCCTAAATCATCTTTTCGCACACAAACCAAAAATGCTAAATGAAAATGCATGTTTTTGTTTTCATTCTCCTTAATGTGAGAAATGCCAAAAAGGAAAATTAAATGTAGCAAAGATCTGAAATATTTATTTCAAAATGACATTTTCAACAATTTTTTCTTCAAAAGATAAAGGAAGACTCAATGACACTTTTCAGTTTTGAATAAAAATTCTTTCGACACTTCGAATAAAAACAAATCAAATCAAATACATGAAGAAAAGTCCAATCGACTATCAAAGGAAGGAAGAATTCACAACACTTCTCTTTTCGACACAAAACGACATTTGCGACACTTTTTGTGCTAAAGAGACAAATCAATTTAAACAACTTTTCGACAAAGGATTGTAAATGATGAACAAATACACAAAAACATTCACTATTCCTATTCTAATGGAGTCTGATCTATGCGATGCAAGTAGGCTTCAATAAGGAGGCATTGTTCATAAGAAACAAAACAATCAAACAAAACTGAAAACAAGGTCAAAACCCTCAATTTCTAGAATGGAAAAAGAGTTCACTCAGTCATTGCACCCGGGCTTCACAAAAATTGAGATGCATCACACTTACTACATTCAGGAGGTGCTATTCATACTGAGTCACAGTGGGAGATAGTGCGATGGTCTAGGGAGCGCAACTGAAATGGGTTTTGCTCAGATGTGCAGTTGTTTTCAATGAGTTAAGGTGGGTTTTGATGAACAATAAAGAGAAAAGTATGAAGGAATGTCTTGAGAGGTTACTGAGCTACCAAAAGGGAATCTAGATGTGCTTGCAAGTTAGATGTTCAACTCACAAACTAAACCAACGATTGACTGAAGCAGCATTCATCTACTATGCAATTGCAAAGCAAGAGCAGTTCGAAGGCTATCTGGCTGACTTCAGGCTCTGTCTATAGCTTATCAAATTGAACATAAAAAAACAATAACAACAAACAAACATCTAATCAATCCCCAGCAGAGTCACCAATTTGTTTCTGGGAAAACTAGTGTCTTGTCGAATGACTAGCCCTCTAGGTTTGGCAGCTACCCTAGAAACAACAATTTAAAGCAATTCAACGATTTCCTCTATGTGTAATAGATAAGAGAAAGATAATGGAACCAACTTGGAACTTCCGCTTAATCCCTTGCTTGATCTCTCTCCCCCTTCACAGAGCTTGCAACTCCTCCCTGTACTTAACCCGCTTGGAGAGTACTTGCACAAGTACAGCAACAAAGAACCATCAAAGCATCATGAACTATTACAACATAAACATTATAGAATCAGATATATAATGAACAAATGATAACATTCACAATTACACAATCATATGGAAGAAAAATTGAAGAACTTTATTAATAGAAGGGAGAATTACAACCTAGTTGTCTGATCTAGCATCATCCTCCCAACTTCAATCCCTCTTCACCTCATGAAATAACAAGATCACACCAACAATACAATGCTCTTTCCTCAATTACAAACTATCAACACTTCCTTGCAATTCACAATATTCCAGCCTTTAGATCTCTTAGATGAGAGATCCATTTATAGGTGTGTGCAAGGGTGTGAGTCATATCTGGGGTTTTGATTAGTGTCATTCCACTTGTTACAATTGGTTCCACTTGGAGATTTCTTGGATCTCTTACTCATCCCTGGGCGAATTTAGAGAGGCAAGTGGCATAGGAGAAGTTTCTATAAGATTCCATGAGCAACCACCTAGAAAATTGTCTCGGCCATTTGTCCATCCTCGCCCATCGCACCCTATAGAAGGCCCAAATAGTATGCATCGCGCCTTGGAAGTGTACGATTTAGTATGCATTGCACTTTTCCAGTGGAGCAGTCAGTATGGTTCAGTTTAGGCCATTTCTGGATGGTTTCTCAGGTGGGACTTTTGGGGAATGATGTAATCAAATGACTAAGCTCTTTTAAGGTATGAAACAACTCTTTTAGGGGTTGATGAGCCCTAGTTTATCAAAATATAAGTTTGGGGTTAATGTGCCCAAATATGTCTAGAACGCATCCCTCTGTTTTTGCGGAGGCGGGACCCTTTAGATGATGGCTATTTTATTTAGGTCCATCTGCAGTCCTTTTAGGATATTGAATGACCTAGAACAGTCCCTGCAGTCATTAAGAACTCACATTTTTTGGGACTAAGGGACAAGCTCATTTCAATTCATTTGTTTAGCACCTTACCTAAGTTGGACAGAGCCTCCTAGAAATCACACCCATAGGGTGTAAAATCATCCATATAAATTTCTACTGCATCATGGACTAACTCAGAAAAGATACTTAGGACTGCTCTTTGGAAAGTGGCAAAGGCATTGCATAGGCCAAAAGGAAGGACCCTATAAGCAAAAGTACCCCAAGGATATGTTAAGGTGGTTTTATCCTGGTCTTCTGGGCTAATATGGATTTGATTGTACCCACTGAACCCATCTAGGAAAGAGAAAAACTTTTTCCCTTCCAGGCCATCTAGCACTTTGTGAATGAAAGGTAGAGGGAAATGGTCATTCTTTGTTTCTTTGTTTAACTCTCTGTAATCGAAACAAATCCTCCACTTCCCATTTTTACTTGGAACCAGCACCAAAGGAGAAACCCACTCACTATCCAATATAGGGTAAATGAATCCTACATCCAGCAGCTTTTGTAGTTCTTCTTTAACTATATCCTTGAGAGCTAGATTCATTCTCCTGTGGGGTTGTCAAACTGGTTTGCAGCCTTCTCTGATATAAATGTGGTGAGTACACACTGAGGGGTGCACTTCCTTCATTCTCTTGTAACTCCAACCAAAGACATCCAAATGTTCCTTTAGCATGTTGCACAACTTTTATTCTTGGTGTACAGAAAGAGGGGTTGATTTTCAAAGTTCTTTCAGGGCCGAATTCTATAAGTTTGACATGGGTAGGGTTTGAATCAGCTAAGCATAGTCAATATTATTGTTTCTGTTGGTTTCCTTTACTACTTCCTCTAAGGACAAGGTGTTGGGAGTTGGACATTGGAGTATGTGTCCAATCAAATCATATTCATCCGATTGTCCTCCTCCCATGGCTATTTCTAAGGTATAGAGTTGGGTTGAGTAGACTTCATATTCTTCCTCCTCTTATCCATAAAGGTAAGTCATGTTCTAGAGATGGATGAGAAGGGGGGTATAAGACTAATTTCTTGGACAGATGCCCATTTTTGATAGTCATATTTCCAGCCCTGCAGTTAATGTAGGCATCAGTAGTGGCTAACCAAGGCTTACCGAGTATGAGAGGATAACCAGTAAGCTTGGCCTTAGGCTGGAGAACTAGGAAGTATGCAGGGTAGTCCCAAGAGTCAATGGATACCATCACATCCTCAAAAATCCCCTCAGGGGTCACTGTGGAATGATCTGCAAGTTGCAATAATATTGTGGTCTTTCTTAATGAACCCTGGAGATTGAGCTTGAGTATGGTGTCCTTAGTCATTACATTAAAGGCAGCCCCAAGATCAATCAAAGTGTGTGGGAAAATGGTGCCATTGATGTGCACATCTACTACAAGGCTTCCAGGGTCCAAATACTTTGGGAAAATTACCTACCCCAGCGTTAAGTCAGACAACTGTCCAATGACATTAATGATAGGGGTGTCTCTTTTTTGCCTCCCTGGATATTTGAAACACTTCTCTTTAATCAACTTCTTGTAAATAGGTACATCCTTGATGGCTTGGAGAAGTGGAATTTTGACACATAGATTTTTCAATTCACTTAGAAGTCCATTCTCTTCTAGGGTAGGCTGGATTGGGTGAGTTAATGTTTCAAGAAAGGGTGGTGGATTCACTCTAGGCATGCTTTCCTCTCTTTTCTCATCACTCTCCCTAGATGGAGGTGGAGGTTGGTTGTCAGGAGTACTCTCCCAGATTTTAGGTTGATTTCTTGAATCTCCACATCATAAGAAGGATAGGATGTCTCTGCACTGTATACCTATTGTGCCTGTCGGTTGTTTGGGTTCGGATTTGGCTGGGCGAGCATATGAGGTTGTTTAGGTGGAGCAGGGTTTACAAGTTGTGGTTGAGTAGGAGGTGAAGGCAATAAAGAAGGAGCATTGTTGTATGGGGGCCTCCACCCTTGAGGTGGTGCATTACACTGAGGTTGTGGCAGAGTATATGGCTTAAATGACTGGCTAGTCAGTTGGGAATGAAATTGAGGTGAAAAATACCAAAGGGGAGGTGTAGACCATGAGGGATGAGCAGGGGGGCCCAAGAGGGAATGGATGTGTTCTGGTTAGGGTTGTAATATGCATGGGATGACGATTTCATGCCCTGTTTGTATGGGTGAGGCCCATGAGTTCTCCTTTGATTTATGTAGCAAAGTTATTCAGTCACCCCTTTAGTTCCCTGATACACTACTTTTAGTCCAGGTAGAGAAGGGCACTTGTTTGTGGAGTGGTTTTCTTCGTAGACTGAGCAGATTTCAGTAAGTTTTTATAGACATTTGTTCCTAGGGTGCCTCCTTATGCATATAGGGTAGAAGATGGCTAATGCTCTTTCTTCTTCCTCCTGCTTTCCCTTGATGTGCATAGTGTCCATCTATAAGGCAAGGGTTTGCAGCATTTCACTTGAAATCTTCCAACATATTTCCAATTTCACCTTTTATGGATGTGTTGGAAGAGGATGGGCCGGTCATTGGTTGACCACCCCTACCCTTTTTCCTAGCTTCCCTAGAATGATTCCTAAAGACATTCTTGATATCTTCATAGGGTAGCTGGTAGATGTTCCCTCCTGCTAGCAGGTTTAGGTTATCCAGAAGATCTTCCCTTACTCCTCTGAGTAGGGCTAGATTTAGTGACTCAGGATCAAGTGTGCACTTGGCCCTTTTGTATCTAAGCTGGAATCTTTCTTCAGACTCCTCTAGGGATTCAGCATTCCCTAAGGTCATCCTAAAAATTTCTTCTTTAGTGTCTTTGGACCTGCAGTAGTCTCAATACTTGTTGTTGAAGGCTTGTTGCATCTGAGCATAGGTTGTGATGCTATCCCCAGGTAAACCCATGAACCAGCACAGAGCTGCATCCTTGAGAGCAGATGGGAATAGTTTCAACTTCTGCTCAACGGTGGTGTAGTAATAAGTTCTACATATGACAACAAACTGAAACAAGAAAGTGTTTGGATCTTCTCAGGTCAGGCCATGGAAATGAGGAAGAGCAGAGGGGCTTATGTTTTTCATCTTGGTATCCCCATTAGTTTCTCTAATGGGAAAGGCACCCTCGATTATTTCTCTATATCCTTTGTCATTTCTATTTTCAGCCATTAGTTCAGTTATAATGGATTCTCCTTCTTCTTCTCCCCTTGCAGGCTCTTCAAATATCTCTGGTTGTTTGCCTAAGGGGTCCTCCAATTCACAACCACTGAAGAAGAGGGAAGGTTGGGTGTTTGAAGTGGTGCGGTTATTTGGTAGAAATTATCCTAAGTTATCCCTATTCCTACGAGGCATGAAAGGTGTTTTTTTTGTGTGTTTCTTTCAAGCTTTGAGACTAACTATAGAATTGAAATCACAAACTGAATGAAAACTAACTCCTTGAATGAAATATCACTTGCAGAATGGAAGAGAAAGGAAACTAACTTACAGTTACTTTTGCAGAATTGAAACTAACAGTAGAATGTCAGAGATAAGAAATGGAAGAAATAAAGTATAAATCACATCTTACTCAGACACCTCCCTGGAAATGGTGCCAAAAAGTGATGAGCACAAGTATTGCAGCAAGAATGTTGCAACTCCTGGAGCTACCAACTTTACTTTATCAACCCGGGGTTCATACAAACTTCGAAGTGATAGTGTTGTATACACAAGTAGATGCGATGGGTCCACTCTTTGTCACTGTTAAGCTGGGGATAAACCACTATGGTTTCTCAAAACAACCTTCTATTGATTCAGAAGAAGCTTGATTACCAATGAGAAAAAGGGAAATTTGCACTAAATGAAATATTTTCTAATGTAGTAAGGAAAGGAATGAAATCAAATGCTTAAACACACCATTAATCTAACTAACTACTAAGAGGCTTTACATCAAAAGAATTCTAAGTTTACATGTGTTTATTCCTATTGTCCTAGGCATTCCATTTGAAACATGCAAACATTCTACTGTTGTGCATGTAAATGAACACAATGACTCTTTTTCCTTTTTGCCTTTTTTGTGTGAAAATGTGAATGCTAACTTCTCTTGGTGATGTGGCAGATGGATTAGGGATGATGGTGAATGGTAAGATGGCTTGGGAGGCAAATAGGGGTCTTCTCCTCTCTTCCTAGGTGCTTTTTCCACAATTCGGCCTCAAAATAGGCCACTATTGATTGACCTACAGGATGTCCTAATGCCTCCTACAGGATGTTGTTAGGCCTCTATTTTGTCTTGTTTTATATCCATTTTTATTTGGAAATCCCTCATGATTTTTCTTATATTGTATCATTATTATCGACATTTTGTGTAATCTTAGAAGCGATAAAGTAATATTTATTGTGTAACACATCTCCCTTGTTTTAACCAGATTTGACATTTAAGCCATTATTAATGATGGTTTTTGTGTTTGCAGGTTTAAACATGGTCAACTACCTTCTTACCTATGTGACAAGGGTTCCTGCATCACACATCAAATTCCTGCACCAATTCAGTTTTTACATCACTCCTACACCAACACTCTACACCAACATTCATGCACCAGTTGTGCCTGCACCAACATGCCTGCACCAATTTGGGGATTTCATACATTGATACATTTATAGGAAAATATGAAAGAGGTTTTTGTTAAAAATGGTGTTTGAACACTTCCACATAAGCTAAGATACACCTATGTCATATGGATTTATATTTAGGCAATCATTAGTGCTTCAGCCCTGAATTCGCAGCAGTTTCGAGACTGCCAACTTCCGCCTCATTTTCCATGCAAATGAAGGTGAACGAAGATATTATGGCACATGGGTTTTGGTCACAGTATAGAAAACGAATAGGCCTCAAACAGATTTCTAAAATTTGTAATGGTCGAAAAGTTACATAAGGGACTTTGAGGAACTTTTATAAAATTAGACTGTTTTTCCAGAATTTCAGGATCTCATATTTCACAAGTATCCAAACAGTCATCTTTAGGCACAATTTCTGAGGCAATGGACTTGAACCAGATGATTCTGAGAAATGTTATTGTTTAACATAAAAAACTATATTTCCTCCAAGCAATTTTCCTAGATTCGTAATGGTTAAGAAGATACGAAGTGTTCTTCAGAGGCAGTTTGTTAAAAATACTATTTTCTCCAGAATTCTAGAATGCCTAAATTTGTAAAGTTCGTGGTAAATATCCATTCTTTCAATAGGGAAACGGTTGTACTGATATTCTATTGATGAAAATTAGTCAGGATTCAATCCACATGTTGTTGCAAAGGATTGGCTTGATTAATGCCGAACTGGTAATGTAAAAGGTTATGAAAGAAGAGATATGGCTTCAAGCCTAGCTGGGTAGTAGTGGAGGAGAAAATTGTAGGTTTTAACCCCATACAAAAATTACCTGCATATGAATTCTAAAACATAGAAAATAAACAATAGTGAGAGCATAACACATAAAACACATATACACAGAGATTTCCCTGGATCCCAAAACCGAGACTACCAGCTTGATTTTTCATTATTTTCTTTCAATGTTATAATACATATTTATACATTCTGAAGCATCCAATACCATGGACCGAAAACCATCGTGTCCAAAAACATGTGTGGAAATCATGCACAAAACCATAAGTGGGTCCGCCCATCCTAACATAGGCATACCCGTAAAGTAAGGTTACGGGTACGCCTCAAACCCCCTTGTGACCCCCCCCCCCCTGCTACACAATTAGCACAACGAAGGGGGGCTCTGCCCCCGCTCTAACCCCCTGGTTAACTACGTGGGCTAGTCGTGGAAAGAATATAACACAACCCAACATTCTCCCACTTGTTTCTTTCTTTCCACAGGGGGCCACAAGAGAGCTTAGTCATTTTTCCAACCCTGAAACACCCATTGTCTCTCTACACCAAGAGAACTTCTCAGAGCTCACAGATTGTTTCAATGCATCTACAGTATTCTTCAAAGTGTCCACCTTTACCAGCAACACCTTTTTGTCTTCTATCATATCCCTCACAAAGTGATACTGAACATCAATGTACTTTGTCTTTGAATGATATGGGGGGTTCTTTGCCAAGAAAATTGCACTTTGGCTGTCACAGTCTATCCTTATAGCCCCCTGTACTAACCCCGTACTTGAACACAATCTCTACAACCAAACTGCTTCCTTGCTTGCATGAGTGGTTGCCATGTATTCTGCCTCTGTAGTTGATAGTGCCACTACAGATTGTTTCTTACTCATCCAACTAATTGCACCTCCAAATAGGTTAAACACATACCCACTTATAGATCTTCTCTAATCCAAATCTCCAGCCCAGTCTACATCAACAAAGCCAAGAATGTCCAAAATTCTGTCCAATCCTGGTCTTCCTTGGTAGCATAAACCATAATCACTAGTGCCACACAAATACCTGAAAACCTACTTCACTGTTGTCCAGTGCTCCTTCCCTGGTTTTGACATAAACCTGCTGAATACTCCCACTGCATGTGCAATGTATGGTCTAGTACAAACCATTGCATATATCAAGCTACTGACTGCACTTGCATATGGAACACGAGACATGTCCTCTTCCTCTTCTTGTGTCTTGGGACACTATTCAACAGATAACCTCACACCTACAGGAATAGGAACCTTCACCGATTTACTATCCTGCATATTAAACCTCTGCAGTATTGTCTCGACATACTTCCTCTAGTTTAACCAGAGCATACTCTTTTCTCGATCTCTTTTAATTTCCATGCCCAAAATATAGTTTGTAGCACCAAGATATTTCATGTCGAATTTGGAGGACAATTTGGTCTTCAAATCCTAGATAATTTCTTTGTCATTTCCAACCAGCGACATATCATCCACATATAAGATTAGATAAATAACATGGTCACCAATTAATTTAAAATGCACACAGTGATCGGCTTTGCTTCTGGTGAAGCCAAGTCCCCATATAAATGTATAAAATTTCTGATACCACATCCTCGGTGACTGTTTTAACCCATACAAAGACTTCTTTAACTTGCATACCAGTTCTTTCTTACCCTTCACCGCAAAGCCTTTAGGTTGCTTCATGTAGATCTCCTCTTCCAGATCCTCGTGAATAAATTTTGTCTTCACATCCATCTATTCTACCTCAAAATCAAAAGCAATAACAACAGATAAAAGTAACCTAATAGAAGTTACCTTGGCAACAGGAGAAAAAATATGACCAAAATCAATTCTCGGCACCTGGGAATAACCTTTTTCTACCAACCGAGCTTTGTATTTCTCCACCTTTCCTTCTGGATTTGTCTTCTTCTTGAACACCCATTTGCTGCCAATGGGTTTCCTTCTAGCTAGCAACTCCACCAGATCCCAAGCCTCATTTTTGAGCAAAGACACCATTTCATCAACCATGGCCTCTTTCCAGAGTTTTCCATCCTCTGAATCTACTGCTTCCTTCACAGTTCTGGGATCATCGCCAGTAATAGATAAAGAAAAATTTGAACAGAAAGTAGATGGATTATACCTTTTTGGCTACCTTCTTTCTCGAACTGATCTTCTCAGACCCATAGTTTGTGGCTCTTCATCTTCTGATTCCTTCTCTGCTGTAGAGTCAGATTCTTCCTCCTTTAGCTCAAACTCTATTTTCTCAGGTTCCTTTGGTTGGACTTCATGTTTAATAACATCTTTCACCTCTCTGAACACCACATCTCGGTTGTACACAACCTTCCCTGTTACTGGGTTCCAAAGCTTATAACCCTTTAAACCATCCTTATACCCAATAAAGATGCATTTTTTAAATTTACTATCCAACTTGGTTCTTTTATCCTCTGGAACATGTACATATGCATCACATCCAAATACCCTCAAATGTGAAAGAGGGGGTTTCTTACCAGTCCATACCTCTTAAGGAGTCTTATCCTCCAACGCTGATGAAGGTGACCTATTCACCAGGTAACATGCAATATCCACTGCCTCTGCCCAGACTTCTTGTCCTAATCCGACACCACTGAGCATGCTTCTTGCCCTTTCCATCAACGTCTTGTTCATTCTTTCTGCAAATCCATTTTTTTGAGGTGTATATGGAGTAGTCTTCTATTGTGATATACCACACTTCTTACAAAATTCTTCAAATTCCTTACTACAAAACTCTCCACCATTATCTGTCCTCGGCACCTTTATCTTCTTCTCTGTTTGGTTTTCCACCAGAGCCTTAAATTCTTTAAACCTGTCAAAAACTTTAGATTTATTCTTAAGGAAATATATCCATGTATTCCTTGAGAAGTCATCTATAAATGATACATAGTACATAGACTTACCAAGTGATGGAACCTTCATAGGTCCAAACACATTACTGTGCACAATCTCTAATATTTGTTTCGCCCTCTTACCACCAGAGGGGAAACTCACTTGATTCTGCTTCCTATATACACAATTTTCACAGAAATCAAAATCCAGAGAGCTATTAGTCATACCTTCTGCAATACCTTTACCATGAAGTATTCGAAGGCCCTTCTCTCCAATATGTCCAAGCCTTTGATGCCACAACATGGTCTCCTCTCTAGAGACCACTAGATTTTCTACTCCACTTTCAGCAACCAAAGAACTATTGCACCCATCAACAACAGTGCTACCTTGTAGCTTGTACAGAGTTCCAATCTGAACTCCCCGCATCAATAACAGTGCTCCCTGAACCATCTTGTAGGTATCTTTCTCGAACATTGTATTTACACCTGCATCATCTAGCCTGCTTACAGAAATTAGATTTTTGGCCAATGCAGGAATATGCAGAACATCCGAAAGTGTTCTAACCCTTCCACCTTGTAACTTCAACTTTACTTTTCCGCGACCAATGATTCTAGCCTTCCTGTCATCACCCAAGAAGACATCACAACCATAATATTTCTCATACTCACAGAACCACTCTCTATGGGGAGTGAAGTGAAAGGATGCACCTGAGTCAATCAACCATGCCTCATGATCTACATGTGTACTTGAAGAATCCAAGTACACATCCCCACCTTCATTTGAGGTGGTTTTCGCCTCTGTAGAAGGAGCCTCATCAGATCCCTTTCCTTTGTCAAGAGCTTTAGATTTACAGTCCCTTTTGTAGTGCCCTTCATTTCCACATTTCGAGCACACCACCTTTACAGGTTTTCATAGAGATTTAGATCTCCCTCTAGATTTTGATCTCCCACTCGATGACTTATTTTTGTTTCTGTTCTGGGACCATCCTCGTACAAACAATGCATCACCATTCTAGCTCTCCATATTTTTCTGTCTCATCTCCTCTATCAACAAGGCTGAGACTATTTCATCAAACTGCAAGGCAGTTGCATTGGTACCTATTGCAATAACTAGACTATCCCACGAATCTGGTAGAGAACACAACAAACTGATGCACTTATCTTCATTTGAAATTTTAATATCAATAGATGCTAACTGACTTACCATAGTATTAAATGTGTTCATATGCTCTGTCACTGAGCCTCCATCTTTCATCCTCAAGTTATACAGCTTTTTCCACAAGAACAGTTTATTCACCAGAGACTTAGATTGGTACAAAGTACCTAACTTGTCCCACAAAGCCTTCGTCGTAGCTTCCCCTGATACATTCAGTAATACTGAATCTGAGACACACAATCGTATTGTGCTCTTTGCTTTCCAATCCAACTTCTTCCATTCTTCATCGGACACTCCCGTTGGCTTAGTACCCATATCTACCATGATCCACTGATCTTTATCCACCAACAGATCCTCCATCTTGAGTTTCCACAAGTCAAAACTCTGACCATTAAATTTCTCGATCTCTATCTTTCCATTGCTCACCATCTTCTTTCACCACTAGAATCGATCTCGTAGATCTCCCATTGAGTAGGGTCTACCACAGGCTCGAGTGAAACCCCTCAGCAACAAAGGCGTCCCCTTGAAGCCAAAATTGCTCTGATACCAAATGTAGGTTTTAACCCTGTACAGAAATTACTTGCATACGAATTCTAAAACACAGAAAATAAACAATAGCAAGAGCATAACACATAAAACACATATACACAAAGATTTTCCCCTAGATCCCAAAACTGGGACTACTAGTTTGATTTTTCATTATTTTCTTTCAATGTTATAATACATATTTATATATACTGAAGCATCCAATACCATGGACCAAAAACCATCGCGTCCAAAAACATGTGCGAAAATCATGCACAAAATCATAGGTGGGTCTGCCCATCCTAACATAGGGTCCAAAACCAAAATTTCTGGGGCACTGCCCCGGACCCCATAAAGTGGGGCTATGGGTATGCCTCAAACCCCCTGTGACCCCCCCCGCCCCCACTACACAATTGGCATAAGGAAGGGGGGCTCTGATCCCCCTCTAACCCCCTGGTTAACTACGTGGGATAGTTGTGGAAAGAATATAACACAACCCAACAAAAATCAGGCATTGTACATCTATGATGTTGGATCAAGCTTAGGAGGCTCTTCCCCCTTTGCTTTGATCAGTTGGAGGCTAGATTCAAAGCTTCAATATATACTTGCAGCAAATATTTGAGTTAATCCAAGGAGCTACGCTAGTCATGCATTTTCTTGTCTCAAAGTCTTTGTGATGCATGATTTGTGCTACTGAAGTTCTAGATATTGTAGCAGGGAAAGGAGCTGGTTGGCTAGGGCCCAGCCAAACTAGGTCGTTCTCCCTTTATCGCGAGGTGTGTTTAACTTATATTTTTTATGCAAGGTTTAGAAGCAAGTTACATTTGGTTTCTTTTCATAAGTTACAGGTTCTTCTTTGCTAATCGTGTGATCTGGATCTGAAGCATTTAGGTCTAGTTGTGTTTATTTACCTTTCATGCTTTCCTGTGATGCATATTTTATTTCCTTTCTACAAGAAGAGTGTAATTAGTTCCTTGCACCAGTGCGTTTCCATTTTTGTAAGTTAAAGTTCCTTATTTTATTTCTGCAAGTATTTTTCCTGCAAGTTCATTTATTTCCTTCTGCAAATGGTGTTTTGTTTATGAGTGAGTTTTTAAGCATCCTTAGTATGAAGGTTCAATTTAGAGTTAATATTAACTCTAAGAGATTTTAACGAAAAATTGTTACATTATACAGATCTATGCTTGCACTATTGCCTTATGGAATACACTTGATTTAACACTAAAATTATTAAAGGGACTTTTGAGCTAAAACATTATTCATAATAAAGTGCATATCTAATTCACATTTTAAACAATCATCTCAGGAAGAAGCCTATTTGTATTTGGATCAAATAGTTATTTGTCACATGCAAGAAGTTTTCCTATTTTAGCAAGGATTTCTTTGACTTTCAAAGCGCCTTTCATTTTCAAATGCATTATTAGTGAAAGAGCCTTTTGCTTATGAGTGTTTATTTTCTTAGCTCTATTTCAACTTGAAATTAATTCTTAGTTAATACCATTTTCATTTTCTACAAGTGGTTTGGAAACCCAGTACAGGAACATTACATACATCCAGTACAGGAACATCATTCTAGTGCAGGAACACTATTGCAATGCAGGAATGATGGTTCAGTGCAGGAAGCAAAATCTTTAAGAAGGACAAATGTTCTTAATAGTTCAATTATTTATTTGTCCTACGACTACATTAAACTCAGTCTTAGATATTTATCTTTCATTGATCGGGACTGATTTGAAGTTCCTTTCCTCAAGTTTGTGACAAGTATTTTTCTTGAGTGAATCCAATTTCTAGAATAATGTGATGTCATTTTATTAACTAGTGTAGGTTGCTAAAGTCTTTCTCTAGCATTTCCAGTGTTGCACCTCTAAGTTTACGAACTCCCAGATTGACAATTAAATGTTAGGTTGTTTATTACACCCAACATATGTCCTAATGCTCTAACAAGATCCCCTATATTCCTACAGGATCTGGATGAGAGAAAGAGGAGGGATTTGGAAGGTGGTGTAGGGCTTAGGGAAGGTGAATGGTGGGTGAAATGAGGAAAGGGAGTGGCTAGGACTCCTTCAGAGCTCAAAACAAAGTTTGTGAGATGGTTGGATTTGCTCAACAAACTTGGAGAAGTGTTCTTATGGAATGATGAATTTGGTGAGGGACTTAGTGGAAAAAAGTGATAATCATGGATGGATGAGGTTAGGATGGGGTTGTTGGTCATGAAATCTCTCTGCACTGCTGAAACTCCTGCACTGCATCAATCATTGACATTTATCCATGAATCATGTTAAACAAGAAATATTTTCAATTAACTAAAGAAAAACATAATTTCATTATCTAGTTGCCTATCTCATGCATGGGAAAACTTGCAAAATAATGTGAAACCTTTATGAGATCTAATGCAAGGCTGAAGGTATTAGAAATGACAATTAAATCCTATTCTTGAAAACTAGTAAAATGCTACCCTAAGTAACAGAAAAACCCTATCTTTTTGGGGCTACATAGGAGTTCTTTCCTCAAACCATGGCCCCTGAAGGGAGGAGTGAGGCCAAATCCGCCTAATAATAGCTTTTTGATATTCCTTTATCTTCCTAAGCTACTGCTAAAGCAATGCACAAATGGAAGCAAATCAATCAAATCCACAACTACTTGAAATGAAATAATGTTAAAGACAATTCAACCATTACTCTATGAGATAAACTAAGCATACAAATACAAGAATAGGAGTCTTTGTTGCTAGGGTTGGGCACTAACCCAAGATCTTCAGCCCTCTGAGTCAACTTAGTGTTGGATGAAGGAAATGCTCATTCTCATTATCATATCATAAAATTACATAACAATATCTTCCACAAGTCTTGAACTCGAAAAATGCTTAGTGTTTTTACATAAAAATTTCAAATCCTAATGAGGTTCTAGGCCTCCTTATTTATAAAACTGAATTCTCCAATGACTTCCCTAAATCTAGGGAGGTTCGACTCCCAAACTCAAGATGAACTAGCTATTTAACTGTCACTAGCTCAACTACTTTTTTATCTCCATGACTCAGATTCTTGCAACTCCAAGCTAATGTGATTTGATGGAGGAATATTTGAATGAGTGAGGAGTACATGAGGAGGAACTATCTCCTACAATCTCTCATGCTTGTCTCACTTGAGTTTATGTCCTTAATTAGCCAAAATTGCCATGATTTTCTCTCAAAAACCTGAAATCAATGCACATTAGTCCACTAGTCATAACATCTCACTTTTACTCATCTCATTAAGAAAAATATAATCAAAATATGTGTTAGTGCAGGATCCCCCAAGGGTGGTTTTCAAGCTAAAAGCCCATATTTTGGTCAAATGTTGTAATCCAAGGGTAAGGACTGAACATTTTGTGCTCGCGAAGTGCGTAGGTGTTAAAGATTCATAAGGTTGTCTGCCCTTATTTTGGAAATATAATGTCAGTTGTAAGAGATCTACCCATGGTCTGCGGACCATGTGATTGTATAAAAAAGAGCTAAGGTCTAAGTAGGTAGAAAAAAGAATAGAAGATCAACATGTATGATAGATAACTCTATAGTAGGAGCCTAAGTTCGGGTTGTAGCGTAGGTAGAGGCTCTGCAACTGAGTGCGCAGAGGCCTAGAAGTCTGCAACTGAGTGCGCGAACCCCTACAGCTGAGTGCACAAGGCGGGTCAAGTTTGCAATCGTCCAAAATTATTAATAAACAGAAGTATTCTACAATTTCTGTGTCTTTAATTCCTGTTTATGCATCTTGTTATGTTGGGTATGAATTTCACTTATAATGCTTATATAATGCACGAATGTATGTAAATGTGTTGGTTAAGTGAATGCAAGTAAGAGCATCTGTTTATGTGAAGCTAACTAAGATCGGTTAATAAGATAAGTAAAACACTTAGCCTAGTTTGGGAGATATCACAGTTCACTACCCTAGTAACACAAAAGTCCCTAAGAAGCAGGTTAGGGTTGCGTGAAAACCAATTGTACCCTTTCGCGAAGATACTAAAGGGTGGAACAGAGGGTTAAGAAACTTGCACGAAGGTAGGTATAACCAGAATAAATCGACATCACATCCATCTTAAGGGTGCGGAAACTTGGTTCCAACATCCCCCCATACTAGTTCAGGTGAGACTTCAATACACGCTCCGCAAGCTGATGCCGAAAGGGCCAATAGTGTAAGGATTTGTTTAGCTAACTAATGCTGAACCTGGGTTAGTCACCCTCAAGCCAACAAATGGTTCCATTATCGAGATTGGAATCTGCATAAGAGATGTGTGATGTCGTATCACTAGAATCCAACTAAGAAGGAAATCGAAGACTGGTTCGATAGAAGGATTCACGAGTTCACGGCACAGGAGAACAGAAACCCATGACTGTCAAAAGAATAGTGGTTGGACCGATACCTATATATGGAGATCCACGAAATATTTTTCGCTTCCTTTCCTACTGAGCTATATGAGTGGATCGTGAAGCTAGCAGATAGCCAAGGAAGGTGGAAAAATTACGGTCCTATTGTGTGGACCCTAGAGCTAGTGCGAAGGTTGGAAGCATCGGAGGATAAAATTGCCCATGCCATCGATCATTGGCTTGATTGCATCATAGGAGGATTTGTTACTGATTTTGTGGTCGACACCTTAGTCAGCTATAGCAAGGCAGAGCAACACTTTTTCAAAGGACTGTGAGGTAAGTACGTAAAATCTTTGAATACTTGGATTAAAAATGCTGTTGTGTGAAAAACGGGTTATGGAGCTACCTTGATGTTTAGGACTATGCGAAGCGGAAAAACTTATAGGAACGAAGGAAATAAGGGTCCAGAGTACATCTACTTGATTTCACCTCTGCGAAGAGACAAAGAAGGGATAGCAAAGGTCTCTCTGCAAGGTGCTATTCGGTTGATAACACAAGGATTCTCGTGAATACCACCTCTTCCCACACTGCCTCCGACTTCATTGCCATCGCCTCCAGCTTCACCTGTTACACAAAATATTGTCACCATGACCATTTGTAGTCAGTATGGGTCTATCATCATTCATACTATCCTCCTTAGCAAGTCTCAAACCTCAGCTCTTCTTGTCAAGCTTTAAAAATGAGAGAAAGTCTTTGAAAATCAATAAAGCTCTGGTTCTGTACTTTCTCTTACTGTTACCTGCGGTCCCGCACCCCTTGGTCATGTTACCTACGGACCTGCCCACTCTGTCTCTAAAGGAGTGGGTGTGAACCCCTGTGAAAGTCAAAAAGGCGGAAGTTTATTCTTAAAAACTCACTTGTGGTTAATTCTGGATGCTTCTAGAAGGAATCTTGACGTGGATGGTTCGCTCCTAGGTGGTTCATGCATCCCATAACTAAAGGAGCTAATCCCTTGATGAGAGGAGCTTATCCCTTTGAAGGAGGGCTTTATACCTTTGAAGGTGGACCTAGTAACTTCCCTCCCTTGCACTATAAATTAAGGCATTGGGTTGGTTGCTAGGGAGGTTGAAAGCTGAACATTTTTTAGGGTAAATGCTGTTGGAATTAAGACTTCCTAGTTAAGCTTGAGAGGAGAGATTACATACCTTTTGGCTTCATTGGGAAGAGAGTGAAACTTGTCAAAGTAGAGGAGATTCTTTCTGGGCCCTAGGAGGAGCTTGTACAGCATCAAGGCACCAAGGTTGTAAAGTTCTTCTTTGATTAAAGTTAATACAATCAGATTCATTTTTCTCAATAAATTGTCTTATATGATTTATTTCATGAACTCTTTGATCATCATGATAAATATGCTTTACTATATTGGCTTTTCAGGTGCTATTTAATGTGTGTGCTTGTTTATGTTTGCAGATTCTTTAAAAGGGAGCTCATTTGGATCAACGGAGCGTGGCTTCCACAAACTAGCACTGGACCTGAGGTAGGCCTAAAACACCTGTTTGCCTTTATTTATAAATTGCATATTTAGAGAAAGATAGAATTTGTTTGGTTTGCTTGTCGCTAGATATCATTAGATACTAGGGAGGTAAGTCTTGTCTGCAAGAACGACTTATCCGGCCGACAAAATGGTGACTCCGCTGGGGACTTGAATTTTTGACTTTTTGCCTTTGCTTTTACTTTGACTTGAGAAACTGTCTCTTTGTTTCTGGTTTTTAACTTTATGTTTGTGGGATTGGGTAGGTTCAGTAGATCTTGAATTATTTTTTGTTTTTCATGCTTTTGGAAGAGGACCGCACCCTCTGCTTGTAACACAGTGTGGACATCCCCGCACTTTTGTTTTACACACAGAGCGGTACCGCACCTAGGTATACTGGGGGCCTGCGGACCCTGTCAAAATTTTGAAAAACTTAAAATTTTCTCATTCAGTCAGCTTAGGATTTGTTTATGTGTTTTTAGCCTCTGCTTAGATCTGCACGTGACTTGTCAGAAACTTTTCATAGGTTAATTCCATTGGCATTAGGGTTTTAGGTGAAATTCCTAGAAGCTTTGTGTGCCAGGCTTGATTTTTGTTTGGTCTTGTAGTAACTCAAAGCTTAGAAGCCTTAGAAACCTCAGATCACCTTGGTTTTTGCTGGTCTTCTTATGAGTCTGACCGTTTTGTAAAATCTGCCTTTGTTGAGGAATCCATCTTGTTTTTCTCTTTGCGAAACTTTGAAAGAACTTGTGTTGAAAGTTTTGGATTTCATTTTTAGAAAAGAAAACAAAAGCTGGTTGTTTTTTGATTAATTTGTGATTCTAGACAAATTAGTCCTTAGTTTCATCATAGCTAAGTAAAACATCCTTGAAAAGAAATCTTGTAAGCTTTTACTTCAATTAGCTTTTTAGAATTTATAGATCTCAAGATTAGATTTTTCAATAGTTTTGAGTGTTTATAAAAATAAAAAAAATCTCTTTTGAAAAAGTTTGTTTTTAGTAGTATTTGAGTGTTTGAAAAGAAAGGGAAATTTTCGTGAGCATAACTAGTTGTCTCATTTTTGAGTGTATTGGAAAAGACAAAAAGTTCTTTTGATTTGATTGTCAAGGAAAGATTTGTTTTTACAAGCATTTGCATTCTCAACTCTTTCTTTAGCTAGAAATTCATTGAAGGGAAAGGATTGTTTTTCATCTTAAGTGAATTTTTAGTGATTTGGAGTCGAGTCTTCACACCATAAAGTTTCATCTCCGCACCTTTTGACTTAAGAAAAAACCAATAAAAATAATGCTTAAAGTAAAATCTATCTAGCAACCTTTTTATTTTCTATGGCTCTTAATCACCAACATAGCTTAGGCTAGTATCTTGGAGTAGGGAGTAATTAACTCTCCAAGATAGTAAAACAAACAAGTATCTATATCTTGCGGTAGGAGATAAATTCCAATTGTTACATATATGCTCTGGGAAGCTCCTCTTATAGGAGTCAAGCACGAGATCGTGTCCGAACCAGTGGGGTAATCAATCCTTCCTCATTGGGAACGATACAAGATATACACGTATTAAAAACTGTAAACATCGGATTAACCATTGTCGAGGAGCCTGGGGTCACTTGTTGCTAAACCTTGGATTATGTCAAGGAGCCTTCAAGGGGATTGAGCTTGCTACTCTGCCCTTGCATATGTATCGGATCACAGACTGTTCCCCCAGGTATATTTGTTTCCGTTGGTAACCATAGTGACCATATTCTATAGGATTCTTTCCTAAGGTGAAGGTGGAGGGAAGATCCCACTATACCTGGAGCAGACATCGGCTAGACTCACTTGGATTTTCTGGGGGGTTCTCTTCACTCGAGATGGTTTAGTGGAGAAACTTGTGCCAGTCTATTCATTAAGCAGGTTGCCGGGGTAACTGTTCCAACCGCCATTTGTGTATTGAATTCTGCGACGTTGGATTTCATCACCAACTAGTGTTTTCGGTACGGAAAGTTACTGTTTGTGTGTGGTTTGACCTCCTAGATTCTTTAGGTGTGTGATTCAAAATTGTTTGGTTCTTTAGAGACTTTAGGTGGTTTTCATTGAGATTTTTCTTTGTTTGCATGTGAAGTAGTTAAAATATTTGATCGTGGCTAAATTACCGAGGAAGTCCCGTAGACTTCAGGGCCAACCTCCTGAGTTTTCACCGAGCTAGCTTGAAGGGCTACGAGCCCTTGTAACTCCTAGTGACAATAGAGTTGGGTCACCTGAAGAAGGACAGTCTTCTTTGGTTGTACATCTTGATTACCAAGTTCTAGCACCAGACTATATTTTAGAACCTGTTTCTTTTTCCGAAGTTACTGGTAGTTTTTCTTCTACTAGTGATTTAGCTAAGGAACCTAAAATATCTGATCCTGAAACTGAACCTGCTGCTACTCCAACATCAGGATTTGCCTCTCCAACTTCCAGTGGTCCTGGTTCACCCAGGGTAGAAAGAGTCATTACCCAAAATCTTCCTTCTGGACTTATTGCTATTGAAGAACTTGTTACTCCAAAAGAAGGTATACCTATCCCTGAAAATCAACCAGCTATAGAACTTAGGGAGCGTGAATCGATCTTTTACAGTCCACCTAGGAGGGACGCTTGGTATCTTTCATTGACCAATTTTTTGGAAAACCCGGGACTAAATTTTTCACCACCTCGCATTCCTTTTCATCCAACACCTAGGGGTTATTATCCTCCTTTGAATATGTCGAGACAGTCATCCATGTTTTCTCAATCTCCAGAAACATTTTTATATGGCAGTCCTTCTATTCCCTCTGGGTATCAGTCACTTACTGGTACTTTTTCGGGAGCATCTCCTTAACCTATTGAACAAGGGTTATTAACTGGTAATAACGGAACTAAGCCGTTGAGTGTAGAAGATATTCTTATGATGTCAGGTACCATTCCAAATCCGCAACCTCAAGGTGGCCAATTACCGCCTGGGGGGCAGCCTCAAGGTCCTCAATTATCGCCTGGGGGGCAACCTCAAGGTACCCAATTACCGCCTGGGGGGCAACCTCAAGGACAGTACATACCTACGGGACAGTACATTACTCAAGGTCAACCCCAGACTCAGTATGTACCTCAAGGTCAACCCCAGTATCAATATGTACCTCAAGGTCAACCCCAGTATCAGTACATGCCTCAAGGTTATCAACCTCAAGGTCAGTACCCAACCCAAGGTTTCCAACCACCTTCCAATCAGTCATTTGTCCAAGGAACTAGAAATGTACCTTTGAATTATCAACCCTACCCTCAACCCGGTTATGGTCCTCAATATGCTCAACCTGCTATGGGTTTGTACCCCAAAATGAACTTAGTGTGGGATCCATCTCAATCCCAACAGATTTTACAACCGAATGTGCAGTTGTCATCTCAATCTGGACAACCCTTGGTTTCTGGTTCAACCCAGCAGCCTGTCCAGCCTACTATTCAAACTTCTGCACCTTCTGTAGTTTCTCAGCTTGGGCCTAGTTCACCTCGAACTCCGCCTCAAACGACTGCTGCAACTGCTGCAACATCTGTTCAATCTACCCCACCTACTTCTGGAGTATCTACAGCTCCGAGTTCTACTGTTCTTGTATCAACTCCTCAAGCATCTTTACCTCAGTCTGGACCCACAATTCAAACTTCGGTTCAAATGCCTGTAGGACAACTTGGTCCAAGTACGGTTGTCACAAGTCAACCTCAATTTACTTATCAACCGTACCAGGGACAGTACCAATTCGGTCCTGCTATGCAACAACCAGTCTATCAGTATCAACCATACCCTGGATATACTTATCAGCAACCTCAACAACCCCAGTACGGTCCGGTTAATCCTGGTTTTCCGGGAGGATATAATATCCTGAATTCAATTGCAATTCCTAGTTATCCTGGATATCCTCCTCCTAGGGCTGGTCTCATGACCCAGGGTTTTAGGGACCCTAATCATCAGTTACCATTCATTATAACTTTGGACTTGCCTGATTTGTCCCGCCTTACGAACGATCCCATTAATTATCTTCCGTTTTGGCCGCCAATGCCGAATAAGTTGCCTAGTGATATTCCTAAGTTTGAAGGTAAATTAGGAGAGGATCCGTCGAACCATGTGATGACTTATCACCTCTGGTGTGCATCTAACTCCATTTCAGATGATTCAATTCATTTACAGCTTTTTCAATGCACTCTAATTGGTCTTGCGGCCAAGTGGTACATTGAGCTACCGCGAGCCACTTTTTATAATTTTAGTCAGTTAGCTATTTCGTTTTTAACTCATTTTCAGTTGCCATTCAGATATGACAATGGCACGAAATTATTAACTTCATTAAAATAGTCAACGTCCACTTACATTTCAGATCACATTCATGAGTGGAGACGTCGATGGCATTTAGTGAAAGTTTTTATTCTGGATCAGATCTTCGCTGAATGGTCTGTCAAGTCCTTATTACCGAAAATCACTGAGGATGTAGCTAAGGCAAGAGTCGTTACTGAAGAGAAAGTAATTGCTCAAGCTCAGTACCTTGACCTAGTTTATACGCAGTCAGGTACGTTACATGAGAAAATCCCCGACCTTCCTAAACAAAATCAAATAACTGCAGCTCCTTCAGGGTCTCATGCCGCTGATGGTATGATTGGTACGGTTAATACTAAAGCTAAGAAGAAATCTTCCAAGAATTCTTCTCCTATCATAACTTTACCAGATTCCCCGACAGGAGATTCTTCCGCAGAAATTTCTGCCAATATTCATGTTGTAGAGTCATCTACAGCCAAATCAAAATCTGGCGGTAAAAATAAAGGGAAGAAGAAAAATAAAACAGATAAAAGTTTGAAAGAGAAACCAGAAAAAATAGAATCTACTGATGAGAAATGCAAACCTCGTTATCCTTGTATCATTTGTGATGAAGAGCATTTTACAAGAGACTGCCCTCATCGCGCTGAGGTTGCGAAAATCGTCAAAGGTTCACAAACGCCTGTTGTTTTGAAGGATCCTTTTCCTAGTCAAGACAGTAAGATGATAGGTTCTTCCTCAAATGCCTCTGAAGAACTCATAATGATGATGTCCCATGTTAGGATTGCGACGCAATCGCAAGATTATGGAAGTAAAAGTCCTGTTGGTGGTAAGGAAGCAGAATCTTCTAATTCGAACCCATCGACTTCAACTCCCGGTTTCGATCCACTACAGATCAAGAAACCTAACCCAGACTTAGTAATAAAACTGCCCGCCAAGGGTATACTTCGAAAGTCAGCTTTCAATCCACATGCGAGAGTTGCTCAGAACTATAACATTGTTGAAGATTTGGCTATTTCACCTTCAACAATGTCGGCTTTGGAAGTGATGCAATCATGTCCAGCACAACGTAAATCACTATTGTCGGCTATAGGAGCTGTTGACATTCAGGACTCGAACCTTATAATTTTCGATCTAGAAAATAGTACACCTCGCTTACCTCATCAAATGGCTTTCCAGATTCCAGTGTTAGTCAAAAAAAGACCTTGCTATAGGACTAATTGATGAGGGAGCCTCAACGTGTATTATGTCGATCCAGTGTTGGAGATCGCTTGGTTCTCCTACACTTAATCAATCCCCGACGATTCTAAAGGCCTTTGATGGCCGTGGGTTCCATCCTTTTGGCATTTTACAGGATTTACCTATAGGGGTTGAAGGCAAAACTGTTAATCTAGATGTGGAGGTGGTTGATGCCCCTCTAGATTACAACCTTCTCTTGGGTCGTAGTTGATCTTATGCTATGACTGTTGTTGTTTCATCGGTCTTTCAGCTTATAAAGTTCCCTCATAATGGAAAGATCGTAATTATAGACCAGCTAACTTACTTTTCATCCGACTCAGCCTCTTCTGAAAGTATCCAGCATGTCGGCAAAACAACTATCCCTTATAAGGATGTTGGAGTAGGACTAGTTAAAGATTCCGGTTTACTGGGAACTTTTTCCTTTCCTCCTTCTACTACAACCATTCATATGATTTCATCAGACATTATTGTTTATGATGATCCTTGGATCGTACCTTCCGAATCTGAGATAGATTCGTTTGGTGATGCTATGCCTTTGAGTCCATATGAAATTGCGTATCAGGGCGTACAGTCGTTTTCCGACCCTTCTTCAACCGAAATTGACTTAATGAATGTGGTCCATGAAGAATCACTTTCAACATCAAACTCAGATTCAACAACTTTTTCTGAACTTGTTCACACTGACGAGTAAATTCGTGAAATCCTATGTGTTGATGATTTACCATGGGAAGATCTTCATCATAGATCTTCATTTTTACCTGAGATTGATCGCTTTGAAAATGATTTTTCATCTATTTTTACGATTGATTATGTCAAGGAACCTTAGAATCCAATGAAAAATCCTGATTCTGAGCTAAATTTGGAAATAGTTCTCGAACTATTCCTATTGACATTTCGGTTAAGCCTGGAATTGTTGAAAACATTCATATAGGTGCCTCTTGTACGGAAGGTGAAATTCAAACATATAAGGCCCTATTTCAAGAATTCCGTGACGTGTTTGCCTGGTCATATGAGGAAATGCCTGGAATTGACCTAGAAATTGTTGTTCATGAAATCAAAACTTACCCGGATGCTAAACCCGTACGGCAACGTTTGCATCAGATCCACCCGCAAAAAGCTGCTGCTATTAAAGCAGAAGTTGAAAAATTACTTAAAGCAGGTTTCATTTATCCAATTCCGTTAATGGATTGGGTATCAAATATTGTTCCTGTTAACAAAAAGCAAGGAACAATAAGAATATGTATCGATTATAGGGATATTAATCGAGCCTGTCCAAAAGACAATTACCCAACTCCCTATATCGATCAAATCATTGATGATTGTGCCGGCAGTGAAATATTCTCCTTCATGGATGGTTTTTCCGGATACAATCAAATAAATATTCTACCTGCTGATCAACCAAAAACGACTTTTATTTGTCCATGGGGGACATTTGCTTATTGCAAATTACCTTTTGGGCTCAAGAACGCCAGGGCAACTTTTCAAAGAGCCATGTCTTGCGCGTTTCATGACATCAAGCACGTTGTGCAACCCTATCTCGATGATTTACCTGCTCATTCATTACATCGAGCTAATCATCTCATCCATTTACGAGCAATATTTATGAGGTGTAGGCATTATCGAATTAGGTTGAATCCACATAAGTGTGTTTTCTGTATAGAAACGGGTCAGTTACTGGGGTTTGTTGTTTCAAAAGCCGACATTCGTGTCGATCCCTTGAAGGTTGAAGCTATTGTCAAATTGCCTCCTCCTTCGAGTCTTCGCCAACTCCAAATTTTGCAAGGGAAAGCAAACTTTTTACGTCGATTCATTCCTAACTACGCCGAGATCACAAAGGGTTTTACCCGGTTGTTGAAATAGAATACTTCATTCTTTTGGGATGAGATAGCTGACAAATCTTTTGATGCACTAAAACATGCGTTGACCCATGCACTGTTATTGCATCCTCCCAACTACAACCAGGACTACTTTTTATATCTCGCCGCCTCGCATTCCACCATTGGAATGGTGTTAGTTCAGGAAGATGAATTCGGTAGTGAACATGTGATATATTACCTTAGTCGAACCTTAAATCCAACTGAGCTAAAATATTCACATGTGGAGAAATTGGCATTGGCAGCTGTTCAAGCTGTCCAACGTTTTCGTCATTACATTTTACTACGCAAAACTACAGTAATTTCCAATTGCAACCCTATGATCTATATTTTGACCAAACAATTGCTAGGGGGAAAGTACTCCAAATGGATTGTGATCCTGCAGGAGTTTGACTTGGAATTTGAAAAGTCTAAGTCAAAGAAATCTTTAGTTTTTGCGGAGTTAATGTGTGACTTCCCACGTGCTGACACTGAAACTGTGGCGGAGGAGCCCATTGCAGACGAATCCTTGTTTCTAATCAGCACTTTAGATCCATGGTATGGGGATATCATAGTTTATCTCCAAACCCAATCCTTTCGGCCAAAAATTTCAAGATCAGAGCGTCAGAAAATACGATTCCAGTCCCAACAATTCAAAACTATTGGAGATACACTTTATCGTCGTGGGGCGGACTCTGTTTTACGATGTTGTTTAACTCATGAGGAAGATGAAAGGGTTCTAAATGACTGTCACTCTAGAGTGTGTGGCAGTCATATGTCTGGGTTTGCCCCAGCCCAAAAGATATTACGCGCTGGCTATTTCTGGCTGTCTTTGTTTAAAGACTGTATTAACGCGGTCCGAAAATGCCACAACTGCCAAATTTTTGATCGAAAGATGCGCGCTCCATCTGCTCCTCTCCACCCTATAATTGCCATCGGTCCTTTTGCAAAATGGGGTATCGATTTTATTACATGTAACCCTCACTCGGCCAGGGGGCATGCGTATATCATCCTTGCGGTAGATTATTTTACCAAGTGGGCTGAGGCAATGCCTACATTTGAGGTAGATGGCAAAATTGCTGCGATTTTCGTGTTCAATCATATAATTGCTAGGTTTGGTGTTCCACAAGCGATTATCACTGATCATGGGCGTCATTTTCGAAATATTATGATGACTGAACTTACAGACCAACTTGGCCTGCGTCATGATAGTTCAACTCCATATTATCCACAGGCTAATGGTCTAGTTGAAGCCATCAACAAAGTTCTAGTCATCATGATCCGACAAATCATTGGGATTCATAGGTCGAATTGGCATAACATGCTATTTTCAGTGCTTTGGGCATATCGAACCTCAGTAAAAACGTCAACCGGTTTCACTCCTTTCCAACTAGTTTACAGTTTGGAAGCTATGTTACCCATTGAATGCAAAATCCCGTCATTGCAAATGGCCATAGAATTACTTCTAGCCACTTCCGAAGAGGAAAAACGTTTGTTGTACTTGGCTCAGCTAGATGAGAATCGACGTGATGCTGCACTAGAAATCGAAGCTCATGCCAAATGTATTAAAGTTCAGTATGATCGAAATGTGACACCTCGTAATTTTTCGGAAGGAGACCTAGTCTTACTGTACGATCAAGCAAATGATAAATTAGGCGCTGGAAAATTCGTACCCAGGTGGCATGGCCCTTATGTTGTTAAGCAAAACTAGCAAAAAGGGCCTATGAATTGGTAGACTTTGACGGGGTCTCTTTAGGTAAGCCCAGAAATGGTCTCTACATGAAGAGATATTATGCTTAAATCCGGGTGTGGAGATTTTAGTTAGGTTAGTTTTCTTTCTAGCTGGTGTGTTTTAGATTAAAAAGTGTGCTTAGTTTAGAGAGTGTTTTATTCATTATTCCTGCTTATCTTGATTTTACTTTGGATATTGCAGATGTCGACGTTTCTCCAAACATACATTGGTTTTGCTGATGGTGCTTGTCGTAATACACGGAACATTTCTTCCGCAGCTTGGGTTATCTATTCGCCCTCTGATGAGTTGGTATCTATGCATGGGGTAAGCCTTGGTCAAACAATGAACAACATTGCAGAGTATAGTGCAGTGATTGAGTTATTATCTGAATCCACATAATTTGGGATTCAGAGTTTGATTGTGAGGTTAGATTCTGAACTCGTTGTATTACAGCTATAGAGTGTATGCCATTAGAAATCCAGTGTTATTGAGATTATTTTCGAGAGTTCGTCTTTTGGAACGTGGATTTGACTATATTGAATATCAGCATATTCCAAGATATTTAAATACATTAGCAGATGCAATTGCTTCTCGAATGTTAAGTAGACATTTGCAATAATCATACAAGTAAATTTAAAAACATTCCATAACATGTTTTACAAGATAAGCCGGTAATAGTGATATAGCATAGCATAGAAGTGTGTAATATATACATTGTCTTCGATCATAGGTTGAGAAACATCTTATGATCAGCAAAAATGATAGTACAAAAAAGCAAAAATGTCATATGAGTCTACAACAGGCGATCATCCTATCACTGGTGATGATCACGATAAGAAACCACTGTACGGGCCACCCTACAAAGGAACCTCCTGAAAGGTCCTGGGACCCCAATAACATAGCGCTGTAGCCTAAGAGGAATGTCATCTATGTTGTTCTCTGGAATGTCTGTTGTCAAACGCTCTAGATGGCTTTCCAATTCGGCCAAGGTCTCTGTAGATTCATCCTGTGGGGCTGGTGCTGCTGCAGCTGGCTATTTCCTCTCATAGGGCCGGAGAGTGGCTGGTCACCGTGGACCTACATCTGCATTTGAAACTTTTTACTATCAATTTTGGGACGATTTAAAAAAACAAAAAAAATTAAATTATAAAATGTTGAAAATGATTTTACCTGAGTCATCCCATTGCTCTCTTGGTGGAAGAGCCATGTCTGGGTCACCACGATAATCTATCCCAGCATAAGGAAAATCCTGAATAGCAAATACTTGGTTATCGAACCAATGAAAATACTCAGGAGGAAATCGAACGACTTTTGTTTCCTCCTCAGGATGACGGGCCATAACTGCAACCCAACGCATCAGTTTGGGCTCTCGGGGAAGTCAAACTCTAATGGTAAGATGTTGTGGGACCAACATTGGGACCCTCTCTAGACCAAAGCTCACAACTAAAGCACCGTATCCAAAGTTCTTCAGTTGTCCGTTCTTTGCTCTAGTCAGTTGGCCTTTTACATTAGCCAACACAGCCTCGCACCAGTTGAAGATGGTGCCTCGAAAGCAGTCTACTGCCATCCGCATTTGGGATCCAGTGGCCACATGTAGTGCTGCGCTTCCGCAGAACCTGGTAAAAGTAAATGCAATCACTTTGAGTTCAGTACGGGAGATGGTTTTGATATCAATCCCTTTGTCTCTAGTTTGGTCGTTACAAAACTCTAGCCGGAGCCTATTGACAGACTGGCCACCTGGCCTAGTCCAGAATAGAGTCAAATGTTCACCTCTCTTACGCAAACCAATCAAAAAGTAAATGTCTTTCAGCTCCATTTCGAGCTAGTGGCCACCAATAAAGAAACACTGGTCCTGTATATTCCATCTGTCTACCAGCCACTGCAAAAAGTCCACCTGGGCCCTCATGCCAGGTATGGCCCAGAATTTGTATAAATCGCATGCCTTCAATGCATCAATCGAAGGTTGATGATTAATCACGGTGAGATCCACATCCTTGTGCTCCCGTTCCAGCCATTCAAGCATGATGTATACCATACATTCAATAAAAAGGCGGATTAGAATTTTTAAAATCAAAATTTTTGGGTGGAATTTGAAAAAATTAAGTTTGAAAACCTTTGCTGCGGGGACCGCACCCTCTATGTTAGAGACAGTGCGTAGGTCCACACTTTTCCTTCACGGCAAGTGCGGGCCCCTGACTTTTTCCTTTTACGAAAAAGTCGGGGTCCGTAGGTTTCCTATGACGTGCCTGCGGACCCCCGCACGCGGGTTTTTAACCTAAAAATTTCCTAAAAAAAAAAACAAAACCCTAAAAGCAAATTTCAAAACGGATGAAATGAAAGAGTATGATGATGTGGATTACCTGGAGGTGATGGCGTTCGATTCCAACAGACGGATTTTCCGCAATCTTCATGGGAAGTTTCTGACCAAAAGCTCTCTTTTCTCACTCTGAAGTCAAACGGTAAAAATGAATTTACAAAAGCCCTTTTTATAAGCTTTTTTGAATAAATGAATTTTTAATTTGTTTATTTTTCACTTTAAAGAGGTAACTTTTGAAGCATTTTTATCTATTTTTAAACAGGTATGAGTAATGTTTGAGTTTTTGTGCAGGATAACGGATTTTTCAGGCAAAATTGATCATTTTTGACAAAAAACATTAGAGTCACCTTTAAGCTCTTTTCTGACTCCTAAAATATGAAAATATTGCCGAGTTTTTCTTTTTAAGCTTGTTAAAACGGAACTAAAAAGAAGGTCCACTTATAGCCCTTTTTTGACCATAAAAACATGAAAAGATTGCTGGTTTTTTGTCGTTTCAGATTCGATATTGGTTATAAAACGACGTGTCATTGATCGCTTTTTTACTTTTTCGGATCAGAGACACTAATTATGAAAAGTACTCCTTGGTCATAATGATCAAGCGGTTCTCTCAAGTATTATTTTATACTTTTTTGGGCTTGGGAGACAGAAATTTACGAAAAAGGACAACCATGGAGTTTTCTTAAGTTTTTTCAGACTCTCTAAAATTGAAAAACACTGAGTTTCTCCTATACTGGACTCGTTAAAATTTAACAGTAAAGGACCTGTTCAATTAAAAACAGGAACGGAGCACTCCTTCTTAGGGTTCGAATTTAAACTAGGTTGGACTCATCGGAAGGATGAGCTTATAATCAAGCAAATGTTATCCTCCTCAAGCTTGTTAAAAAATAAAGAGGTACTTGCCAGAAATGGTGGGGGAAAAGAGATAAAAATGAACCTGTCTGTCATACTTTATGTCTCAGAAAAACATTTAACCACTCTTGAACACGACACTTTTTATTCACCTGGGTTGGGAGATCCTTTGCCTAACAGTTGATCAAACCATATTGAAAGTCTTCAGCCGGTTTCTGGGTATTAACTTTGGGTCAATTGTCACCAAACCATCTGCTGTGTCGTTATGTGTTCAAGAGGTCAGTGCAAATAAACCATTCATCTGCAAAATATCTGTCATCCATCTTGACCATCCCTGAGTCAGTCCTTGCAACTATATTTCTTCAAAATTGATTTATGATTTCGTGTTGTGGGCTTGCCTACGACGAATCGCTTTCTATCAACCTCAGCTCATTATCTAGAAAGATGATCTAGAAATCGTCAGTACCTTGGGATCTGCATGCCTTAATGGCAGGTTTCTCGCCTTCGAAGATAGGTTGCATCATTGACCTTCGATCAAAGGATTCCGTGACAAGTTCGACATCAACACATCTATTCACATATCATGGATTGTACTGAGTACTTTGAGAGCCATTGACATTACTGGTGGTTTCTCTCACGCTTGTTAACAGTTTACATCATTGACTAGTAATCAAGTGGTTTCTACCATGTTCGACTTCGACACATTCATTCACATGGATAGAATCATACTATTTCGGGAAGGAGAAATCAAGACCCTGGATCTAGTTTCCACCGTCCAGGCTGCAAGGAATTTTGTATTCATTATACAGTAAACTATTCATAAACAGATGGTTGCGTCCATACTGTGTCTACATGTGTCTATACTTGTGATGTATTACAAGATCATTCCTACATCAGAGTAGTTTAGTTAGTTTTATAGTCAGTTATGATCTGAGTATGGGAATGCCTACCTCAGTGATGATATGATCTCATATATATATTTTGTATTGAATTTTTTTACAGGTTCCAACCGGGCTCTCCACAAGATGATCCTCGAAATGATAAAGTACTTCACTCTTCTTAGATGATAAATGAAATCCTCATCTACTACAGACTTCGCACTTTAGGGGGCAATCTGTTACACAAAATATTGTCACCGTGACCATTTGCAGTCAGTATGGGTCTATCATCATTCATATTGTCCTCCTTAGCAAGTCTCAAACCTCAGCTCTTCATGTCAAGCTTTAAAAATGAGAGAAAGACTTTGAAAATCAATAACGCTCTGGTTCTGCACTTTCTCTTACTGTTACCTGCGGTCCCGCACCCCTTGGTCATGTTACCTGTGGACCTGCCTGCTCTGTCTCTAAAGGAGTGGGTGCGGACCCCTGTGAAAGTCAAAAAGGTGCAAATTTATTCTTAAAAACTCACTTGTGGTTAATTTTGGATGATTCTACAAGGAATCTTGACGTGGATGGTTCGCTCCTAGGTGGTTCATGCATCCCATAACTAAAGGAGCTAATCCCTTGATGAGAGGAGCTTATCCCTTTGAAGGAGGGCTTTATCCCTTTGAAGGTGGACCTAGTAACTTCCCTCCATTGCACTATAAATTAAGGCATTGGGCTGGTTGCTAGGGAGGTTGAAAGCTGAACATTTTTTAGGGTAAATGCTGTTGGAATTAAGACTTCCTAGTTAAGCTTGAGAGGAGAGATTACATACCTTTTGGCTTCATTGGGAAGAGAGTGAAACTTTTCAAAGTAGAGGAGATTCTTGTTGGACCCTAGGAGGAGCTTGTATAGCATCAAGGCACCAAGGTTGTAAGGTTCTTCTTTGATTAAAGTTAATACAATCAGATCCATTTTTCTCAATAAATTGTCTTATATGATTTATTTCATGAACTCCTTGATCATCATGATAAATATGCTTTATTATATTGGATTTTCAGGTGCTATTTAATGTGTGTGCTTGTTTGTGTTTGTAGATTCTTTAAAAGGGAGCTCATTTGGATCAACGGAGCGTGGCTTCCACAAACTAGCATTGGACCTGAGGTAGGCCTAAAACACCTGTTTGCCTTTATTTATAAATTGCATATTTAGAGAAAGATAGAATTTGTTTGGTTTTCTTGTCACTAGATATCATTAGATACTAGGGAGGTCAATCTTGTCCACAAGAACGACTTATCTAGCCGACATCACCCATACCACCTCCACCTCCACCTCCACTACGATTCAGTATGGTGAACAGAGTGAAGTTACCTTTGTTCAAAGGGTTGGGAAATGAGGACCCAGACCAATTCTAGTTCGTTGTAAGGGTTGTATGGGAAGCTTGAGGTGTTATAGATGATCATATAAAGAAAGTGATGCTGGTTAATGCTCTGCAAGATTGCTTGCTAACCTTGTATATGAAGTACTCTAACGATAACCTGAATGCTGGAATAGCAGACATCTAGGCAGCACTAAATAGAGAATTTAGCAGGCCTAAATCTGAGGCACAGTCGATTGTGGGATTCAAAGAGATCACGATGCAACCATGTGAGATGCCTTGGGAACTGGATCAGAGGCTGAAATGTACGATCCGTGAAGCCAACATGAATTTTACATATGGACAATATCCCAAGTGGTTTGTGGCTTTGCTACTACCACACTTAAGTAGTGCAATGTCACAGTAGAAGATAACAACTGAGGCAGAGGCGTTGGAGATTGCCATGAGACTACATGAGACTCCAATGTAGGATCCTAATCTAGGAGTTCAGCAGATTGATGCACAGCTGAAGAATATGTGCCTTGAGATGCAAAGTCTGAAGCAGGATAGGACAGTTCGGCCAGAGATACACGAGGAGGTATGGTGCTTGAAATGTAAGAGTCAGGGTCATGACAAAGACCATTGCCTAGTCCTTACAAATTACCTTCCAAGAGGAGGACCGATGCCTTTAAGGCTAGAAACTCAAGCACGACCTAGCGCGAGGCCTGCATTATGGTGTGCTATTTGTCAAGTAGGTGGAAAACATGCTATGGATAACTATCACTTGCTACAGAAGTAAGTGCAAGCACTGAAACAACTGTTCTGCAACTTTTGTAGGTCTTTAGGACATGATGAGCATACTTGCAGGAGTTATGAATTGATGATGGATAGAACTCCCATCTACCAGGTTCAAGTTGAAACACGACCCCTTGACCATAATGTAGGGATGGCACGAATGAGGCCGAGGTGGAGGAGGACCTGGTAGAGGTTGAGGACAGTTGATTTGCTACAATTGCGGAGGACCAGGACACTATGTCCATGATTGCACTAATCTAACACGTCCATCGTGCAAGTATTGCACGTTGTTTGATCATGAAACATAAGACTATCCTACGCTAATAGCTATGATACGTGACAAAGGAGCGCTACCACCTCCACTGACTCATAGGCTGCAGATGATGAGGTCTGAGCCGCGCGAGGAAGATCCAAACGTAAATATAGTGCTCCGAAGTGGAATCGCGACAGGAGATGACAAGGGGAAACATCTGGAAGACAACACATGGGTTTGCAAGGCCCCAGCGAAAGAGGCTGAGTTTTCTTTGGAGCATTCTCAAGAAGCCTTCATGGAAGCTAAGAAGAGCTTCTTTGGGGCCTCTACCTCACGAAGCAAAGATAAGCCTGAGCCGGAGATGGACCCCTCTATGTTCACAACTTTCCTGGAAACTTCTATGAAGTTATTGCGCGATAGTAATGCTATAAAAGGGCTACAAGAACTCATAAATAGATGTGTTGGAATCGCGCTAGGTGAGTCATGCGTAGTACGAAATATCAGTAAGCATAAGATGAGGATGGGGCACAAAATGAGACCCACCATGCAGATTGGAGAATACAAAATGGATCAGGTCATTTTAGACTGGGGGTCAGATGCGAATGTCCTACCAAAGCAGACTTGGGAGCGAATGGGGAGACCTGCGCTGCAATGGTCTCCAATTCAGCTAAGGATGGAAAATCCGCAAAAAATCATCCCAGGTGACCGTGGATATTGAAGGAGGGAGCATGCTGGCAGATTTTGAAGTAATAGAGATAGTAGATGATAGCAATCCCTACCCTGCGCTCCTGGGAATTGAGTGGGCTACTGATATGAATGAGGTAATCAATCTGAAGAAGTGAAAGATGATCTTTGAGAAGAAATCATTTTGCATAATAATACCCCTAGATCCTATTGAAGGATCATGCTATACGAAACTAATCCACGATTATGAGAGTGATGATGATCTGGACTGAATTTATAAGATAACAGCAATAGACCAAGAATGGGTGAATCCCACTGAGGATGGATGGATTACGTGGGATCGTGAGAGTTCCTGCACTTCGGACTCCAATGAAGAAATAGAACACTTGCAAAATCAGTTACATGAAGTAACTACGCTGAATTTTAACATGATGACCCGGTCGTTGCATTGTGTGTCATCGAAGCTAAGAAATCTGCCTATTTATGATGGTCTAAATGAGGTAGATACCTTTTTGGATGCATTTGAAAGGGAGGTGCCAGAAAAATAATGCTTCCAGGCCTTGGACTGGACACTACGCACTACGCCTACAAGATGGTCAGGTACACAAAAGGGAAGCTTTGATGATTGGCGTGAATGTAGTAAAATGATGAGAGCAAGATTTGGGAAGCCTAAGATGTGATTGACAGACAAGTATTATGGGTAGGATGATCCGCGTGTGCATCTAGACAAATGGACACAGGCTTATGGGGAAAAGCCACTACCTGAGTGGGTGCACCTGTTTTGTCATACCCTGGATGTTATCCCTATGAATTGTTATAGAAACAAAGCTCCACCAAGGGACAGGTGAATGGGATACCCTGTGTGAAGGATTCATGATGACATTCAATTTTGAGGATGGGTTTGACAGTATTGATGAAGCGCTACAAGAGGTGAAAGTAGCCATCTTTAGGATACCATAGGACCCTATAGACCTGATTCATCCTGAATGGGATACTTAGCTAAGTCACGCACTCGAGTGTTATAATGTAACTACTGAAGATGAGGATGAGGATGCATGAAAGATCAACATTCCAGAAACAGAATACCACCACGAGGTTCAAGGACCACAAATTAAGAACCCTGATATAATCGTGCCGGTGAAAACTAGATAGGTGAACACTGGTATGGAGGAAGAACCCAAATTCGTGAAGATTGGAGACTACTGGGACGACGCGACATTAGATAAGGTCACTGAATTACTCTGCGAGTACCAGGACTTATTCCCAACCAAGTTTATGGATCTGAAAGGAATAATCAGAGACCTAGGAGTGATGAAGATCACGTTAAAACCCAACGCAAAGCCAGTTAAGCAGAGGCCTTACCACCTAAATCTAAAATACAAGGAGAAGGTCTGCTTAGAGCTAGACAAAATGCTAGCAGCAAGCATCATTGAGCTTGTGGAAGAGTCTGATTGGGTAAGCCCAATGGTGGTGCAAGAGAAGAAGAAGAAGGATGAGATAAGGATATGCGTGGATCTCAGAAAGCTGAATAATGCTTGTGTGAATGATCCTTTCCTGACTTCATTCACAGATGAAGTGTTGGATAATGTAGGTGGCCAAGAAGCATATTATTTCACTGATGGGTTCTCTGGGTGCCACCAAATCAAAATCGCACCGGAGGATAGGAACAAGACAACCTTCGCGACTGAGTGGGGTTATTTTCAATACATTGTAATGCTATTTGATTTGAAGAATGCGCCTGCTATATTTTTGCGCGTGGTTGTCGCAATAATCAAGGAATTTATTCATAAGTTCTTGGAGGTATATTTTGATGACTCAACTATATTTGGGCTGGTTAAGCACCATGTAGCGAGCTTGCGCTTGATGTTGGATACTTGTCAAAGATACGAGATCACACTCAATCTTAAGAAGTGTTTGTTTTGTGTTCCTTTTGGGAACCTATTAGGGCATGTGGTTTGTAGACAAGGGCTGATGGTAGAGCCCGTGAAGATAGCAGTGATTCTGAACTTGGAAGCGCCGAGGAATTTGAAACAGTTGTGCACTACTCTGGGACATATGGGATACTATAGGAAGTTTATCAAAAGCTATGCCCAGATCACCCCGCTAATGGAGATATTGTTGAAGAAGGATGTCATGTTTTGCTGGAACAATGACTGTAAGAAAAACTTGGATCTATTGAAAGAAAATATGGTTACCATGCCGATTCTAGTCTTCTCGAACTGGAAGAAAGAGTTTCATGTACATGTTGACACATCATGTATAGTGCTGGTTGCAGTACTAACATAGGATGGCGAAGAAAGCTTGGGCCACCCTCTCGTGTTTTCAAGCTGTAGATTATACAAAGCAGAAAATAACTACTCTACCACTGAACGTGAAGGGCTAGCTATGGTGTATGCACTCCAGAAGTACCGACACTACTTGCTAGGAGGCCACTTTAATATGTATACGGATCACTGTGTGCTAAAGTACTTAGTCAATAAGCTTGTGTTGGGGGGGAGAATCTGCAGATGGCTCATATTGTTCTTTTTGAAGTTTTTGTGAAGCCTGGACAATTGAACGTGGGACCAGACCATCTGTCGCGCATCAAAACAGGGGAGGAACCTACTAACTTGGAAGAAGGATTGCCTGACACACAACTATTTGTAGTGCGTGTCATGGATGGTCATTTCAAGGATATAATACACTTCCTAACAATGGGAACTGTAGCAGAAGGATACTCTGTCAAGCAAAAGAAGGAATTAGTGGTGTGTGTGACAAATTTCTCTGTCATTGCTAGGCATCTCTACAAATTGGGACTTATGAGATATTGTGATGGTACGTACCTGAGTTTGAACGAAGGAGCATCCTCGCAGACGTTCATGGGGGCCTGCAGGAGGACATTATGCAGGGAGAGCAATAGTGTAGAAGGTTCTATGCACCGAGTTGTGGTGGCCAACCTTTCATCGGGATTCAAAAACATATTGCGAGGCGTGTGATGTATGTCAAAGAACGGGCAATCCATCATGGAGGGATGAAATGCCTTTGAATCCACAATTAAAATTGCAAGCCTTCAAAAAATGGGCAATAGATTTTGTAGGACCCATTTAGCCACAAGGGAAGACAGGAGCGAGGTACATTATCACTGCAATGGAGTACTTGACTCGTTGGGCAGAAGCATAGTCGGTGAAGGATTGCACGGGTGCAACTGCCTCGAAGTTCTTATTTGAACATGTACTGACACGATTTGGATGTCCAAGGAACTTGATGAGTGATCATGGTACGCACTTCCTGAATTAGACAATCAGTGCACTAACGAAGGAATTTCAGGTGTATCAACAAAAGAGCACACCTTATCACCCACAGACTAACGGGATAGTGGAAGCATTCAACAAAGTGCTTGAAAACATGCTGACCAAGGTTTGCAATGCTCAACGAGGTGATTGGGACCTACATATACTTGCAGTATTGTGGGCTTATCGAACAAGAAGCAAAAAGCTGATGGGACAAACCCTTTTTAGGCTTGTTTATGGTGTGGAATTCGTAATGCCTATGGAATACATCGTGCCTAGTCTGTGCATAGTAGCACTTGCAGGTATGAAAAAATGTGGAGCCTTGGAAGAGAGGCTCGCGTAGTTGGATGAGCTTGAAGAAGAGAGATTTTTGGCTGGATTTCACCAGCAGGTCCAAAAGTAGCGTGAAAACGCATGGCACGATAGACACATCAAGATGCGCACATTCAAGGTAAACGATCTGGTTTTTTTGTATGATAGTAAGTTTGATAAATTCCCCAGAAAGTTCAGGATGCATTGGTTAGGGCCATATGTTATTAAGGAGACTACCGATGGAGGCATAGTATAGCTGGTCATGTTGAATGGAGAACCCTTCCCAGGAAAGGTGAATGGCAATCGCTTGAAGCCATACCCCGGTAATCTGGCCATGTGACTAAATGAATGTAGCATAGTCTTAGCACTCCAAGCAGCTAAAAGGAGGCGCGTGACTATAAACTACACTACTCAGGTTGGGGAGTTGCATGATTTAAGGACTACGCAAAGTAGTGAAATGTCACAGGGTCCGTGACAGCACAAAGGCAGCTGTGCTACTCATGGAAATAGCGCGTAGGTCCGCTGGAATGTACAGCAAAGGACAAAAGCCACCTTCGCCTAGGGCTGAGGCAGAAACAGAGGAGTCAAAAGAATAAGGTGGCGTGGGCCCACAAACGATGTCCACCCAACTCAAGTGTCAGAGACCGCAAGGGAAGGCAGTGTCAGGGAAGAAAGCCAAGGCTTCAAAGACATCCTTGGACCCAATCACCCTCATTGAGGGGGATTTGCATGATATTGGAGAAACGGTGAAGGATGTCATCATAGAGGTCCTCCAATAGTTCGAAGAGCAAGAGAAATTTGTCTTAGGGGCTCTCCGAACAGAGCTACAGAAGTTGCAGGTTCGCACTCCATAGGCTGGCATAGTGTCCACAAGCCTCGCGATTGGCACTTCAACTGCCGAGGAGATGTTGTGCACAAGGGTGGCCAATGCTATACTGCTACCAGATCGGGAACTTACTATAGAAATTGAGGTTGATAGGCCCACGGTTAGCAGCATAAAAGGGGTGGGATTTAGTATGTCCGCGCTCCCTTGAGAGATGCTCCACCTCTTGCAGGAGGGTGTCACCATGGAACTTAGGGCCCGAGATAGTTGTGCTTTGCAGGTGATGAGAGAGCATCACATCAATATCGAGAAATGGCACCTGCAGCGCCATGAGGCAGTAGAAAAAAACAAGCAAATCATGCAGGTAGTGGAGGAAGCCTGCCAAATGGTCCCAGAGTTGGACATTCAAGAAGAAGAACCGGTTGAGGCACACGTCCACAAGTTGGCCATAGGGCTGTGCGACGCTTGAACAGAGATGGCCAGGATTCAGCTGGAGTTGAACCTGGAGATTGCAGCATTGTAGTTGAGGGCTTAGCCTTCAACCCTGCTGGAAGTCAGGGAAAAACGTACCACCACTATTACAGAAACGATTGTGGCAGTCGACAGTGCAGTAGTAGACTACACATGACATTTTGAACAGTCATTCGAGGTCCTGACCACCCTGTAGGAGGACCTGAATGTAGAGAAATTGGAGACATAGGAGCACGGGCTACAACAATGATATGACGATGTCAAAGGGACTGCGCAGATGGTCGCCCTCACATAGAGGCTCGCACGGATGCAGGAGGCAAAGGTGCTTAAGGAACAGGCGAATGTCGCTCGACACAAGGAAGCGGTCCTAAAAGCAGGCCTACAGCCATGGATAGACAAGGCATATACGATCACAACTTCCATTGAAGGAAAGCTCTTGACACTGCAGGCAACTCAACAAAAGATTCAGGGCAGCAGTTCAACGATAGTCACTGAGCAGCGAGTGGAAGAAGTCTAGCAGGCGGCCGCTTAATGCGCTTCTGAGGTTGTGGTCATCCAGATGGAGCTGGGAGGAATTCGCACTAAGATCTCTGCACCTACAGAGTGACTTGAGTGCGAGTCACGATGTTTGTGTTGGGTGCCTATTGGGTGCGGGATCCCCCAAGGGCAGTTTTGGGGCTAAAAGCCCATATTTTGGTCAAATTTTGTAATCCAAGGGTAAAGACTCTGCATTTCGTGGTCATGGAGTGCATAGGTGTTAAAGAGTCATATGGTTGTCCATGCTTATTTTGGAAATGTAATGTCAGTTGTAAGAGATCTACCCATGGTCTGTGGACCATGGGATTGTATTAAAAAGAGCTAATCTCTAAGTAGTTGGAAAAAAGAATAGAAGATCGACATGTATGAGAGATAGCTCTGTAGTAGAAGTCTAAGTTCGGGTTGTAGCATAGGTAGAGGCTCTGTAGTTGAGTGCTCAGAGGCCTAGAAGTCCACAGCTAAGTGCACGAACCCTTGCAGCTGAGTGCACAGGGCAGGTTGAGTCTGTAATCGTACGGAATTATTAATAAACAAAAGTACTCTACAATTTCTACATCTTTATTTCCTGTTTATGCATCTTGTTTTGCTGGGTATGAATTTCACTTATAATGCTTATATGGTGTGTGAATGTATGTAAATGTGTTGGTTAAGTTAACGCAAGTAAGAACATCTGTTTATGCGAAGCTAACTAAGATCAGTTAATAAGATAAGTAAAACACTTAGCCTAGTTTGGGAGATATTGTAGTTCACCGCCCTAACAGCGTGAAAGTCCCTAAGCCATAGGTTAGGGTTGCGTGAAAACCAATTGCACCCTTTCGCGAAGATACTAAAGGGTGGAACAAAGGGTTAAGCAACCTGTGCAAAGGTAGGTATAACCGGAATAAACTGACATCACATCCATCTCAAGGGTGCGAAAACTTGGTTCCAGCATCCCCCATACTGCTTTGGGTGAGACTTCAATCCACGCTCTGTGGGCTGATGCCGAAAGGGCCAGTAGTGTATGGATTTGTTTGGCTAACTAACGCTAAACCTGGGTTAGGCCCCCTCAAGCCAACAATATGTAAGGAATTATGAGAAGAGGTGATTTAAATAATCTTGGAGGTATATTAAGGTCCATATAGTTACCCAATGACGAGGCTCATCAGAGGGTTTTGGCCACCATAGTCCAGATCAAATTGTCATAGAAGATTCAGTAGTACCAAGACCTTAGGGTTTCTATTATTATAGTCCAGGCCCGATTTTCGTATGAAATTGGGTAGTATCACACTTTTTGGAATTTGGCCACTATAGTATTGATTAGCGGGAGTAAAACTCCTTTCAGTTAGACACTTGTAAGAGACTGAGACCATAAGCTTCAAGATGACGAGCTAGTCACAACGGTACCATTAACTTGTAAGCCCCCAATTTTTTGGCGGTCCAATTTTTTTTTCCAACATGACTTCAATTGACCTATGCCATTAGACTCCCGATCTTGCCCTCATTCCATGAATACTACTCTTAAGTACCAAATGTTAAGTTATGGATGCTAAGAAGGTCGACCACCTTCAGAAAAGGCTAATTTCAGGAAGATATTACCAAACAGATCTCACAACTAGCAGAGCTTATTACAAAGTATCATCAGTAGGAGCCTAATGTTGGTGCACACATCGAAGGAGAATCCAACCATCACATTCACTTCCATGGAAATCACCACCATTCCAGCCACCAGACACCCCACCTGGACATGTACAAATTTGACGGCTCTAATCCTGTAGTATGGGTAGCACAAATGGAACAATACTTCTCCCTTAATGATATCTGCGAAGATGAAACTAAACTACATGTGGGAGACCTTTAATTGGACCAAGATAGATGGCAGTGGTATCATAAATTTTATCTAGGGAGGGAAACTTGGAACATGTTCTCAAAATCCATATGTGATCGCTTTGACTCGGAATATAATTTTTTGGGTCTTCTCACTAGGCTCTAGCAAACAGGAATAATAAAGGACTACATTACACCATTTGATAAATTGGTCATTAGAACTGACGGTCTAGGAGATGACTTCTACTTGGATTGTTTCATTAGTGGCCTAAAAGAATCCATCCAAACCCATGCCTGGATGCACCACCCAGCTACTTGGTTGGACGCATGTCGCAAGGCCTTAGATGTCAAAATTTCCTTAAATGCCCAGTCCAATTGTCCCAATTTCATCACCAAGGCATGTCCTACCTAGGCTTAGGGCCCCACCCAAACACTTGAGGTTCAAAAGGTGTCATCAATAGAAATGGCTGAAAGGAGAAAACAAGGACTGTGCTATTACTGTGATGACAAGTACTCCCCTAGACATAAATGTAAGGAACCAAAATTCTTTCAAATTGATGCTACTAATAATAGCCCACTAGATGAAGCTCCATACCTTGAGGGAGCGAAGGAAGAAACAGGTGAAATCCAAACTGACAATGATCTAACAACTATGCCAGATGAGCTGGTTATATCACTACATGCCTTGGCTGGCATTTCTTCACCTCAGGCTCTCAAAATCCAAAGCTTTATTAAACATCAACCCATAGTGGTATTGATTGATAGTGGTAGAACTCATAACTTTATCCATAAGAGAGTCGCAAACGTTTTCCATTTGTTTGTGCAGGGGGTATCTCATTTCGAAGTAATTATCACTGATGGGGGACCATGAAATTTGAAGGCCACTGTGAAAATATTAAGCTTCATAAAAGGAGATTTCCACCTAAAGACCCACATGTTTGCTATTGAAATGGGTGGTTGTGACATTGTTTGGGTGAAGAATGTCTTTGCACATTGGGTGATCCAGGTGGATGTTGGTGGCAACTTGCTTGTTCCACTTGGACCCCCACCACTATCTCTTTTAGTTTTTCAGTTTCCCTAATTGTGACACAATTTACTATTTCTGGTAGTTTTTCCGGTGTTGAACTTTCGAAGTGGTTTTGAGGCCCTAAATGATGTTTTTTGGGGGGAAATTGGGCCCAACATGGGTCTTTATTCAAATTTTTCCACTTGAAAGTTGTATTCCTTGGATATATATATTTCTAACAAGGTATTGCGCATGTAAAATGGAGATCATATGCCAAAGTTGTGACCCCGAGAAGTTGATGTACCAATTTACCCAAACGGGGCCCATAGTTTTGGCGCTTCATCTCCTAGGGTTAGTTATTTGGATGTTTAGGGTTTCCATTGTTTCTCAATAATAAATAGGCCTTTGAGACTCATTGTAACATATTTTAGAGGCATGTATTCGCCACATCTCTTCTTAGAGATAGGCTACCATCGCCCGAGCTCGTCTTATTTCCATTGTTTGTAAGCATATTTCAGTATTTGATATTAATGAAATGAAGTGTTGTTTCTACTTCATCTCTGTATTTGTGGCTATATCTATAATTTTTTGTGTTTTTGTTTAAGTTCATATCAGTGGTATCAGAGGGGTCTGCTCTTGCTCTATTTTTCTTTGCATGTCCCCAATGGGGTTGGGATATAAGGAGCTAGGGCTTGAACTGGTCAAACCTTTGCAAGACAAACCTTGCAAATCCTGACGGCCTTCCATGGTGGAAGAGAAGAAAAATGAAGGGACAAGAGATCCTTTCAAAATCTAGTTCGAAGAAGCCCTCAAGTGACATAGGAACGTGATTATGGACAACTTTGACCAGATCCCTCAATGGCTACCCAACGGCGACGCATCTCCTTTTGACAACTACTATGGAAGTGCCACACCCTTCAAGGTACAATTTAACTTTGACATGACCATAGTTGATGATTTGATAGATGCGAACACCATAGATAAATGGTTAAATCTACTAGAAAATATTACTTTTTCACTTCTCAAAGTTGTCCCCCACATCAAGGACTGGTGGGAAACCTACTATGAGAAGAAGGATGAAAGTACACCCTTACTATTTTCATCCGCACCCACTTGGAATTCTTTTTGGATGCCATCAAGGAGAAGTATTACCCTGTTAGGAGCTATGACGATAAATACATAAAGTGGATGATGCTGCGACAAGAAAAGGACCAAGACGTGTTGTATTTTAACAATGTTTTCAATACCCTTCACACGAAGTTGGGTATCAAGGATTCTAAGAAAAATTTGGTACTTAAGTAACATGATTGCCTACACAGGTACAACATGTCGATACGCTCTCAAGATTGAGCACTGTAGGAATTTACAAGGTAAGTTCCTCAGATAGAATACCAAAGGACACCACTCACAAAAAGATCACAGATCAATACACCAGTATACTTAACATAGTTAAAACCCCGAAGTACATTTGGAGAAATCATCAATGAAAGTTAAGAAAAACTTGTAGCCATAGAATGAAGCAACTGGAAGTCGACCACATAAATCACTATGCACAAGCTGTAAAGAGGATGAGGTGTCCCAAGAGGCCTGTTTTTCAAAACTATCCTGATGATGTTTTCCGAGTTCACATGCGGGACAAACACCATCTCTACAAGATACCATAGGAAGACTTGTCACCATATTTTCTTTACAGAGATTTTTCAGGGAGCGATAGTTTAAGTGACCAAATCACTCATGCCAAAGTTTGCTCACTTCATCATTATGAGAAACAAATACCAAGGCAAGAGTTGATGACCCAAAGTTGTTAAACATATACAACCTCGTAGAATCATCAGCAATGTTAGTATCTAAAATATATCTAGGATCTCTTAGGACCTTAATTATAACATCATGAGGTGAAAATTCAATGGTTTTACCTTCACCTGAATGAGTTATCTGATATACAAGTAGAAGGTTTGAGGATAAGGTAGGAACACATAATACATTAATAAATTGACCATTGTCTAGATGAATAGTTCCAGTCCTTATCCAGGGTAGGGAACCGCGAACTCGAGGGCACAAAACTAGGATTACAGAGGGGCTCTTAGGTTGCTCCCCATGGAGCGCGACAGAGGATGGAGCTCCACTCCCTCCTACAAGGAAGTGACAGCCGGCAGAGGTAAGTCACCACTGGGAAAAGTTAGAGGTTGTGGTGAAGAAGGGGGAAAATAATGAAAAGGATTCAGATGGGGCTAGGTCTAAGGAAAATAGTAGCGTAAAGGACAAAGAGGAAGAAGACAAAAGCTAGGGAACAAGGGACAAATATTGGAAGGGACCGTGCAGACCCAAAACGGAGTTCACTCCTAGAGTAGTGTTGAATGATCCTGCTCTGCAGGAGCACAGGGAACATATGGGGACTTACGCCATAATCTAAAAATTCATGGGAATTTGGCCCTCTGAAAAGGAATTACATACATGGAACAAATACCACTGGAAACCCAAAGGTCGTATTGATCTAGATCTGGGGTCAAATGGTTTTTTTACAGTGGTATTTACTAACATTGAAGATAAAGACAGAATATTCGAAGGACCCTACTTTTTTGCAGCAGCAGGCCTCTATATGAGGCCGTGGAAGATGAGCGTCATTCCAGAAAAAGAGACATTCACCTCAGTACCTATTTGGGTAAGGTTTTATTCCCTACCTCTCGATTATTGGCAACATGGGTTGCTTGCTGCCATTGGCAATAAACTAGGTAGTTTTGTGAAAGCATTGGAAGCCACAAGATGGGGCAAATATACCTCCTATGCTAGGATTAGTGTAGAAATAGATCTATCAGGAGCTCTCCCGGATGAACTAATCCTAGAAGTTTTTGATGAGGAATGGGTCCAAATGGTAGATTATGAGCATATCCCGTTTAGATGTCGTAGATGTCACGAACATGGTCACCGGATTAGAGACTGTCCTCTTAGTAAAGCAGACAACAAAGGAAAACCTAATACTGGGAAGGAGACTGAAAACTTTCAGAAAGTGGTAAGTAAAGGAAAAGGAGGCAGAAAAGGAGCAAGACAACAACACAGCGAGGAGAAAAAGATCAACTTGAACCAGTTTCAAGCACTGGAAGAAGAGGAATAAATGACAAGGGTAAATCAAGCAATGGAGGAAGAACCTAAGGAAAAAGAGAAGGAGGAGAACTACAACATAACACAAGAGATTTGTAACAGGAAAGAAACTATGAATAGTGAGACTGAAGCAGAAATGGATATGGAAATGACCCAAAGTGAAACAGATCTGGAAGACCATGAATTGCAAGAAATTCTAGAAAAGGAACACCTAGATCTGGAAGGGTTCTTGATGCAGGGAACCATGGGAGTGATAGAATCACTACCCCACGAGGACTACAATAGAATACAATAGTTGTTTCTATTGAAGTCTTAGGAAAGAGGGTTAGAAATAGGAACAACCACTGACAAGCTGGAAAACAAAGGAGTGAAAACAATGAAACCAACCCCAGGACTAGCTCCTAGAAATGCGGGTAAGAAGAGAGGCCAGAAAAAGCAGAAGGAACTTTTGATGGAGTGTGGAAAGCTGATGATAGATTTGGGTAAGATGAAATACCTAACCATTTACTCCTTTACAAATCTTTAAATATGAAATTTACATCTTGGAATATTAGAGGTCTAGGAAGTAAAAGAAAACAAAGATTGCTTAGTTATAGAATGAAACAAGATATGCCGGATATGATTTTTATCCAGGAAATGAAATGTTCCATTCAGAAAATAAGACTCATACACAACAAATGGCTCATCAGATATGAGTTTCTAGAGGTTAAAGTTGAGAACACAGCGGGGGGCATTCTTACTCTTTGGAATCCCCAAAGGATCAGCATAATGGATGCTGAGGCAACAAGAAATTATCTATCAGTGGTCATTCAACCGGTTGGGGTCTCGGAAACATTCCTAGTTACAAATGTTTATGGTCCCCAAAAATTAGATGATAAACTCAAATTGTTAGAAGCCCTTAGTGACCTCAGAAGCAGACAGACTGGAATGCCTTGGATCTTGGGAGGAGATTTCAACATGATCAAATCTCTCTCAGTAAAAAAAGGAGGCACCAGAGTGCTCAACAAAGACTCCTTAGCATTCCAATCATTCACAGACAATATGAATTTGGTTGAGTCAGATTCAAGTAATTTTCCTTTTACATGGAACAACAAAAGAGGAGGTGAGGCACTTGTAGCATCTAAGCTAGATCGATTCATGATATCAGAGGAACTAATGTTCCTTAATAGTGAAATAATAGCCAGAGTGCTTCCCTTTGGAGGTTCATATCATTGGCCGATTCAGTTGGAAATTAAGGGTATAGATGCTCCTAGAAACAGACCCTTCAGATTCGAAAACATCTGGCTCTCCCACCCAGGTTTCATTAGTTATATTGAAAAATGGTGGGCTGAAGACTTGCAAATCCAAGGTTCCAAGATGTACCTTCTGCGTAAGAGACTAAAGCACATTAAGTTCAGACTAAAGGAATGGAACCAGAAAGATTTTAGGAACATTTTTGAGGAAAAACAATCAGTGGAAATCAAAATTCTAGATCTCAACAAGGCTCTGATAAGCAATGGATTTAACAAAGGCAAAAGTGAGCAGGCTGATAAATACCATCTAGTTTGGGAAAATTTATGCAAACAAGAGGAATTTTTTGAGACAAAAATCCAAAATTCAATGGCTCAAGGAAGGAGAACGAAACACTATATTTTTTCACAGATCCACAATGGCTAACAGAGCTCACAACAAAATCTCCGTGATTAAATATGAGGGAGGGGAAATTCAGACCACTCACAAAGACATTGAAGCTGTGCTTGTACAACATTTCTAGAACATCACTAGGGAAAACACTCGAGACAGGGATCAGTACATCAGGGGAATAACAGGGCATATCCCCAAACTGGTGTCCAGAGAGGACAATTTCAACCTCAATAGACCAGTTGAGGAAGAGGAGGTCACTGAGGTTCTCAAAGATATGCAGAATGGAAAAGCACCAGGCCCAGATGGTTTCAATGTGGATTCTTTTAAAGCATGTTGGCATATTGTCAAAGAGGACGTTGTGAATGTGGTAGATGATTCCAGGAGAAGCAAAACTATACTGAAAGCTCTCAACACCTCCTTTATTTCCCTTATTCCCAAGCAGGACTCAGCTCAATCAGCAGACAAGTACAGACCTATTGCCTTATGTAATGTGGTTTACAAGATAATATCCAAAGTAGTGGCCAATAGACTCAAACCTCTCCTCCCCTCGCTAGTGTCTGAAGAGCAATCAGGTTATGTGGAGGGAAGACAGATTCTAGACAACATTATTCAAGCTCATGAGGTGGTGCACATGCTCACCAGTAAAAAACAGGCGGGGATGATCATGCAATTGGATATTTCCAAAGCATATGACAAGGTGAATTGGAATTACATCAAGAAAGTTCTCTCTGCCTTTGGGTTCGATCACAACTGGGTCAGATGGGTCATGGCACTGGTGTAATCCTCTAGATTTTCCATTCTAGTAAATGGCTCTCCCTCTGTTATCTTCAATCCTTCTAGAGGCCTCAGGTAGGGAGACCCTCTCTCTCCCTTCCTCTTCATTCTTATGATGGAAGGGCTTGGGTGTTCCATTAAGCAGGCCAAGGCTTTTGGAAGAATTAGGGGTCTTCAAACTTCTGAGAACGGTTCTGAGCTGACTCATCAACAATTTGTGGATGATACCTTACTGCAAGGCATTCCAACAGTCAAAGAGGCTTTGGCCTACAAGCAAATTCTTAAGGATTTTGCACTGGCTACAGGTATGGAAGTCAACCTCTCTAAATAAAAAATATTCTTCTTCAACACTAACATTTCTATCCAAAGAAATATCTCAAGAATTCTCGGCTTCCAACGAGATTCCCTCCCCTCTAAATATTTAGGAATACCTCTTACTACCAGACCCATGCAAAAGAGTATTTGGGAACCAATCATTAATAAGATGTAGGACAGAGTAAAAAATTGGACCTTCCGTGCCTTGAACCTAGTTGATAGGTTAGTTCTGACAAAGGCTGTACTTCAATCCATCCCAGTTTTCATGTTATCAGCTCTCCCAACTCCAAAAGGTGTCTTAGACCAAATTAGAGACATACAAAGAGACTTCCTATGGGGAAAGGAGGAAACTAGAAAGAAATGGGGCCTAGTTTCTTGGGAAAAAATATGCAAACCCAAAAGTCAGGGGGGACTCGGCTTGGATGATCAAGAGATTCTTTGTAAAGCTCTAGGAGCCAAACTATGGTGGAGATGGGTGCAGGAGCCAAAAGCTCAATGGGCCAGGATATGGAAAGAGAAATATGCTAGCTCGTGGCACAATAATGATCTCATAAGAATGTCGGGAACTATAAAAGGCTCCTACATATGGAACAAAGCCTAGGAGAACAGAAGCTTAGTTCAAAGGAACAGTTTCTAGGAAATTAGAGCAGGAGATCTTGCTCTTTTTTGGGAGGACAAATGGCAGCAGGAACCAACATTGTTAACAGAGAATTTTATAAGCCTTAAGCAGGAAACAGATGCCCAAGGGTTAATCAGAGTTAAGGATTTTTGGGAGCTCTCTCATTCCTCCGAAAAGTGGAGAAGCTGGAGAAACATTGAATGCGGAGAGGACAACCCCCTAAAAATCAAAGCAGAGGCTCTTGGGGACTTGCTCAAGTAGAGGATGATCTTAATAACAAATGGGCAGGATCAATTGAGATGGGGTAATAACAAGCGAGGAGCCTTTAATCTCAAGGAGGCTAAAGGTATTCTACTTGGGTTGAATTATAGCATTCCAGACAAGGCCTGGACACATCTCTGGAGGCAGCAAAGTTGGATGAAAATCAAGCTTTTTATGTGGCTGGTTCATCACAAGAAAATATTGACTTGGGACAATATTAGGAGAAGGGGAATTATGGGGCCTTCTAGATGTCAGCTCTGTGAGGAGCAAGAGGAGACAATGGAACATATTCTCAATAGCTACTCTTATACTACCTGGCTGTGGGATTCGTTCTCCTCAATTTTCCAGCAGTCAGATAGGGACAGAGGAAGTATCATAAATACCCTAAACCACTGGAGAAAATACTTCAAGGAGAATGAAGTCCTAAATTTGGCCTAGGCCTTTACTCCCTACTTTATTATCTAGAACATTTGGAAAGAAAGAAATAAAAGAATTTTCAAGAATGGTAAGACTTCAGTACAACATCTTCTTGATCTTATCTTGAAATAGATCAGAGAGACTGTCAGTTCTACTGTTAATAATATCCCCACGAATCCCCCCTCAGATGAAGAACAGAGAATTCTCCGGCAACTAGGATTGCAAGGGACAACCCCTCAAGGTAGAAACAGTAAGGATAAAGCCATGGTTATAGAGAAGGAATACTGGCAACCCCCACCGAAAGGCTTTCTAAAATACAACATTGATGGGGCCTCCAAAGGCAATCCGGGAACCGTGGGTTATGGAGGAGCTTTAAGGGATGACGAGGGCAACATTATATTTATCTTCCACTACCATTTAGGTAGAGTGACTAATAATATGGCGGAAGTGATGGCTCTAGAGCAGTGTCTAGAGTTTCTATCACAGAGTCATTGCTCAAATATCATTGTGGAAGCAGACTCTGAGATAACCATCAATGCAGTGAAAAGAATCAGTGGGGGTTCCAGGCCGAAAAGAGTCTCGAATCATTGGAAACTTGTCCAGGTTTATCAAAAAATCCAATTGCATCTTCAGGGCCTTCAAACCATAAGTTTCAACCATGTTCGTCGTAATGCCAATAAACTGGCCGACTTACTGGCCAATCAAGGTGTGAGCAGTGCTGAATGTGGAATGGCAAAAAAGTGGCTTGAAATTCCTCCAAGTCGTTTAAAGGCTATCTGCGAGGATCAAGCTGCTGAGGACAGGGAGGTTTTCAGATTTCAAGCTGGGTTGAAAACCACAAATTGATGTCACCGGGGGATACTTACTCAGCCCTGAAGGATGAGCCAGAATGGATGAGAGGCAGGGGTGGGCTCATCTTCTCCCAGATCATTCTGACCGGGTTTCCCAGGTTTTTGATTGGCACTCCGTGGATTTATCTCTCTAACAGACTTGGGAGCAGCTTCAGGTTTCTCGGTATGAGATGGCAGAAGGGGCATTTGATGGGGTACAACAGCAGAGGTCCTCTTCCCGCCTTCGGGTCAGCAGTCTGGGTGATTGGCGGGTTCCCAATGATCACAAGTATTCAAAGTGGTAAGTGGTTTTGCATTTGTGAGAGCGATCCCATTGGGCACTCGACACGTGGATTGGTGGCTGGTGCGGATACCACCCTCCATCGCGAGTTAAAGAGTGGGTGGGTTCAGTGTTGCGATATTTTCCTTGGCTGTAGGATCTGGCATGCGGAATGGACAGTTGGGATGGTTCGCAATGTTTAGCAGGGCCCACAGGCCATCTCCCTGTTTTCAATTGGCGTGCCTTGTCCTTTCCTTCATTAATGTTCATTGGGGGTCGGGTCTGACCACTGTTGCTGGTTGGCTCCGGGAGGTGCTTTGTCCAAATGGTTTTGGTCTTTCTAGATTTTTCTAGTGTTTTACACTTGTGTGAGGTAGTGAGAGGGTCCTTGTCCTTAGCAGGATCACCCGTTCTCTGGGATATTTTTGTTAAGTTTATGTACACTTTGTAAATTTCCCTTTGATTTAATGAAATAGAAGGTTTGGCTCTTGCTTTAGCAAAAAAAAAAAGAATAGTTCCAGTCCCTACAATGCTAAGAGATCTATCATCACCAACATATATATTTTTGGTGTTACAATCATTTAAAGAAGAAAACATGGCTTTGTTTTTGGCCATGTGATAAGAAGCTCCAGAATCAATGAGTCACTCATGAGAATGAGAATAAGAAGATACATTTAGTGCATAACGAGACTGAGATTCTTGACAACCACATGCAAAAAGTGTTATTCCTGAAGATGAAGTTGAAGTTGAAGAGTGGTCCAAATGGATGTTATGCTTCTTCATTGTGGCTTCCAAGGCTTCCAACTTCTTAAAGTATTTAGATTCTAAGTGGCCATCACGATTACAAAAGTTGCAATGTCTATCCATATTCTTCCCTTTATTTTTAGTTTCATTATCATTTGGTTGAGTTGATTTTCATTGTGAAACTGAAATGGCTTAGGACCCTTATTTACTTTACAACCATTCTTCTTAGGATAGTTCTTATTAGGATTATTTGAACTTGGTTGTTGTTGGGCTGCTAAGGATTTCTTAGAAGAGTTTCTAGTATTAAGAAGACCAAGATGTAAGAGTTTTTCTTGCTCTCTTATTAAAGAATCACAAAAGGAATCAAAATAGGGGGACTCGTAGTCTTGTCCTTGAGAAATAAAGGCTTCTCTAGTAGAATGGAAGGTGAAAACAAACACAGAGTAGACTGGTCCCAACTTAGTAAGAATGGAATAGATAAGGCTATCATCTTCTTTCTTAACCTTAACACCTTCCAAGAGAAGTCTAAGGGTCTTGAACTTGGACAGAAAATCTTCAATGGAAGAAAAATTATTGGGGTCCAATGTAAGCAACTCATTTTTGAGTTGATGGGCTCTAATTTCATTTTTAATTCCAAAAAAATTATTGATTTGTTTCATTGCTTCATAAGGGGTATCAATTTCTGCGATATGGAATCTAAGGTCCAAAGAAATATACATCCCTATCAACCCACGTGCTTGATCTTTATTATTTTCCCATTCGGCTTGCTTATCTTCATCTTTAGGTTTAGACTCTTGGCCTGAGGCTATTCTATAAACACCTTTACTTCTAAGTAAATCCACAATGTAGGATAGCCATTGGAAGTAGTTGGTGTTGTCAAGAAGAAATAGGCATGGATTTTCCATTTTAAAAGAAACTGAAGTTTTAGATATTGCAAATAAGTGTTTCAATGGAAATATCTCGAAAAATTAGGCCAATTAAAAAAAACGGCTCTGAAAATGGCTTCCGGATAAAGAAGTTATGGCTTTTTGAAGAAACTTTGTTGAAGATTCCAATGAACTACGTGAATGTTGGGCAGTGAATGATAATGTTATATATAAACCCCCCCTCCTCTTCCAAACTTAGTCTAATTAGCTTACTTTAAAAAAAAATTACTTTATGTCACCCACTTTTATAAATAAGTGAAATTCACTTTTACAATGGTATTTTGTCAACTACCCACTAAATTATTACTTCAATAAAAGATAAAGAGACTTTAAAATTATAAGTGACTCACTTTTTATAATAGGTGAGAATACTTTTACATAAAGTAACTTTAAAACATAAGTTACATGTGCTTTTTTAAAAAGTAACTCAACAAAAAGAAGGATTTGAACCCAAGACCTCTATTCTCATAAAGTAAATTTGGACTAAGTGATCTAGTTTAAAAGGTTAGTAAATTTTGGAAAGGAGGAAGAGTTTTTTTTTTGAAGCTTTGCAGTGTGTGCTTACTTGAAGAACCCTTTTTTTGCCTACAAAACAAAACAAAACACACAACACAAAATGAACAAGCAAAAGGAATCCAAGCCTTGCGGCTTAAAGTTAGATTTTAATGAAAACTAAATATTTTTCTCAATGTTTCTAATTTTTTGAGATCACACTGTGGCGAGGCAGAAAAGAGCATACGCATGAGAAAAAACCTTTGTCTTTGTTTCTAGTTTGCCCAGATTGCACAGAGTCACAGGGAAAAGAGCATATTGAAAAATGAAAGGTATAGATCTGATAAATAAATATTTTTTTTATAGACAACGATAAACTGAAATACACATAGAGATAAATAACTATAACTGCAAATAAAGACTATATACCTCTAGATCTTAAAAATGACATAGCTAGGGCTACCAAAAAACTTTCTGCATTAAAAGAAAGGGGTCCCTCACTAGAACATATGCTCCTAGCACAATAGAGCAGTCCACTCAGCTCGAAAGCAATTAGAAATAGTAGATCTAGGCAACAAAAGTTAGATGCAGTTGTATCAACTTTGGATTTGGATCAACAACGGATGCAGCTTTCGAATAGATCTGATACCATGTAGGAATTTATGGGGTGATTTCCTCAGATAGAACACCAAAGGACACCTCTAACAAACAGATCACAGGTCAATACACTAGTATTCATGATGTGGTTAAAACCCTCAAAGAGGGAAACAGTCCACGACTTGAGCCAATGCAGCCACTTCAGATAATTTATTAATGTAAAAGAAAGGAAATTTACATAAGCTTATATCATGAATTGTCACCTAACAAATGACCCTCCATGCTCTTTAAATAGATATCATGGACTAATCGAGTGCTAAGCCACAGATCAAGTGTTGGTAATATCGAGGAGAGAATGAATTGTCAGATCACTTCATGTTTAGAACATATCATGACCATTGGATTGTAAGTTACAAAAAGTACATACTAAAGAAACACACTTTACCTAACTATACCCTAGACCAAGTTATACTTAATTATTTCCTATGTGTCAGAATATCCTAAGAAGCAAAAATTTAAATAGAAAAAATGAGACTTTGGATTTGCGAATTCGAAGCAAGGGAAAGGTGCCCTCAAGCCGCAGAGCAAAGGGAAAAGCCAAGGCAGGACGACCCAGGATAACCCGACAAAGCCGCAAACAAATAATAATACCACAAAGACAAAGAAGGACATGGAAAAGTAGTGTGAGTTCCTTAAGAGCTCCACTCACATCATAAGTGAGTGTCGAGCCAAGCAGGCACTAGTGGCCGAGCTAAAGGATTCCAAGTTAGATGCATGTTCTGATTCCGAGTCAGAGCCAAAGAAGGGGGAATGATAAAGGGAAGAAATTCATTGACGTGGATTCCAGTGCCACTATGGCCACCACCAAGATCCAGAATATTGAGCCTAAAGATCCACATGAGGGGGAATTCCTATTCCACTCATAGATATGGGTGAAGTGTTCTTCGTTGTAGTTCATTATCGACAGCAGGAGCCAAAAAAATCTCATTTCAACAAAGTTTGTGAAGTGTTTTTGCCTACCAACTACAACACATCTACAGTCATACACCATCGGGTGGCTTCACCAAGGACATGATCTCCACGTTAGCTAGCAGTGTTGCCTTCCTTACAACATCAAGCCCTTCATGGATGAGGTGTTGTGTGGTGTTGCTCCTCTTGAAGTTTGTGATGTATTATTAGGAAAACCATACTTGTGGAAGTGACATGTTGTATATGAGTCTAGACCCCGCTCTGTTATTATTTATTTGGGTAGTAAGTTATACGAGATAGTGGAGGTAGCCCCATCTATCGCCATCTCTTTGATATCTGCTAAGAAATGCAGTAAAATCATCTCCTAGACTAAGAAATTTGTTTTCTTTCTGATTCGCTCTCAAATTAAGGGGAAGAGCGTAGCCACATCCATGGCCCTTGGGAAGGGTATCTCCACACAACAGAAATAGGTGGATACGGTTGTGGAAGAATACAAATACATCTTCTCCTCTCCCACAAGGGTACCCTTGCATTTTCAGGTCAAGCATTCAATCGATCTGACTCTCGGAGAACCTCTACCCAATGGGCCGATATATCACTGCTCCATTTTGGAACATGAAGAGATCAAGTGGAAAATCCATGAGTTGCTACAAAAAAGGCATATCCAACCAAGTTCCTCACCTTGTGAGAGTTGATTGTACTTGTACAGAAGAAGGATGGGACCCCGAGGCTTTGCATTGATTATCGGGAACTAAACAAAATCACTGTGAGGAACAGGTATCTAATCCCACAGATTAATGACCTTCTGGACCAACTCAAGGGGGGCAAGTATTTCAACAAGACAAATCTAAAGTTTGGCTACCACCAGGTTCCAATAGAGCCCACAGATGTATGGAAGACCACCTTCAAATCCAAGGAAGGCCTTTTTGAATGGTTGGTTATGCCCTTCGGGTTGACCAATGCCCCTAATAATTTTATGAGGCTAATGGATGACACCTTAAGACCCTTCACCAACTCATTTGTGGTTTTTAATCCAGACGACATCCCCATCTTCAGCAAGAGTTGCGAAGAACACTTTCAACACATTCAACATGTCATTCAAACCCTTTGGCAACACAAAATGTGTACCAACTTGGATAAATGCACCTTTGGCATGAGTCAGGCCAAATATTTAGGTTCCATCATAGATGGGCATGGTGTGCATGTGGATCTGACTAAGATCCAAGTCATTCAGGATTGGCTAAACCTGACCATTCTAATGGAGCTTTGCAACTTTTTGGTCCTTGCAAATTTTTATCGGAGGTTCGTGCTGGGATTCTCCCATATCACTTTGACTTTGAGTCATATTACTAAGGGCGGGGTCAAAGAATAGTTTTCATATTCTGAGTCCCAACCAAAGGCATTCATTGAGTTTAAGCACTGACTCTGCTTTGAACCATACTCACATTTCCAGACATGCAGTAGCCATTTGAAATTGAGACAGACACCTCATACTATGCTATTAATGCATTCCTCACCCAAAATGAGCATCTAGTGGCCTATCATAGTGAGACACTTTCCGATGTAATTCAAAAGTACCACACCTATGATAAAGAGATGTATTCCATTGTGCAGGATTGTCAAATATGGAAGCATTACATTTTGGGGAAGGAGAAGTTCATCCACACCGATAACTGACCTCTTAAGTTTATACAGACACAAGGGAAGTTGCAAAACAATCACCATTAAAAGTGGTCTATATATTTGCAACAATTCCACTTACGCATTAAATAAAAAAAAGGAAACACTAATAATGTTGCAGACTACCTCAGCCAACCACTAGTTGTAGCACTGACTAATGTTCTCAACTCTTGTGGCCACGAGACCTCTCAATGACTACAACTATACAAAAATGATCTAGAGTTCACCTCCACATAGTAGATGTTAGTAGATGGAAAACAAGTTCATGATTTCGACCTCCAGGATGAATTATTATGCTACTTGGTGCACTACAATCGAGATGCAAGACACTTTGGTGTGGAGAAAACTATGGTTGTACTACAAAAGTACTTTTATTGGCCCAAACTCCGAATGGATGTTGGGAAATATATCATATTTTGCGCTACCTGTGCCATCGCCAAGCCAGCCATCAAGAAGCCAGCCATGGGAATCCATCTCCATGGACTATATGTATGGCCTCCCTTCTACCAAGCATGGTAATGCTTGTGTATTTGTGGTCGCGAACAAAGTTTCTAAGATGTCTATATTGGTGACCTGCAAGAAGAGTATCATAGTACAGGAAACTACCAAACTCTTCTTTGAATGAGTATGGGTACATTTTGGGATCCCATAGATCATTATATCATATCAGGATACCAGATTCCTAAGAACATTTTGGTCAAGCCTCTGGACACTATTGGACACCAAGCTCACCAAATCTACTGCCTTCCCTAGACTGATGGCTAGACAGAGGTTCTCAATAGGATGATAGTGCACATACTCTGCATGTACAAATCCAAGAAGCCTAGAACCTAGGATGAGAGCCTTCCATATGTCCAACACAATTATAACAAAGATCTCCATAGCTCGACTAGTCACATTTCCTTTAAAGTGGGTCTAGGATTTCAACCATTGTGTCTGATTGATGTTGTCATGCCTCATGCGACTACATAGACAAAATCCACACATGTATTGTTCGAGGTTGATAAAGTGACTATATTTATTGAATGCATCCACCATAACTTCCAGCAAGTTCACGACATCTTGGAGAAGTCAAATGCCAAGTACAAGCAGCGACATGATCAACATCAATTGCCACACAAGTTTTAGGTGGGTGACAAAGTTTGGTTGTATTTGTATAAAGAACACCTTACCAAATCTCATTGAAAGCTCAGACCACTCTGATATGGTCCTTACACCATTACCAAGGTGGTGGGAGACTATGCTTTTGAGCTCAGAATTCCCCTATTCCTTGGCGTGCACCCAGTGTTGAATGTGGACGCCTTCGACCATACTTCCCACCATTACTGGACACATCAGACATTGCATAATAACTCTCACCAAGAGAGTTAAACCTAAACTACATGGAATAGGCCACAACTGATCTGATTATGGACACACAGGTCAACAACACTCGCCAGCAAAAGATCCAACTATATTGTTTGTCAAAGCTAGCCAACTCCTGCACCAAGGCAAGTGGCTCACCAGGGACTAAACTCAGCAGAAGTTTCCCCATCTCATGGAGGCACTCAACGCAACGGGGACCATTGCTTCCTAAGGGCGGAGGATTGATCCAAGTGGATTTTGGTGGCCACCCACCCATTCCACTTAGACCCCCACCACTGTCTCTTTCATTTTTTTAGTTTCCATAATTGTGGCACAATTTACTATTTTTGGAAGTTCTTCGGGATCTAAACTTCTGGAGCTGTATTGAGGTCCTAAACCACATGTTTTGGAAAACCAGGGGCCAATGTCAGTCATTGCCTGTTGTTGGCCACTCGAAAATTGTAGTCCTCATATAGATATTTCTAGTGAGGTATTGTGCTCGTCAAACGAAGATCGTATGCCAAAGTTTCTACCCCGAGAAGTTGATGTACCAATTTACCCAAACAGGGGCCATTATTTTGGTGTGTCATCTCCTAGGGTTAGGTTTTGGGATGTTTAGGGTTTTGCATTATTTATTAATCATAAATAGGACTTCAAGCCTCATTGTAACACAATTCAGAGGCATGTAGCCACCACATCTCTTCTCATAGATAAGCGATCATTGCCCGAGCTAGTCTTATTTCCATTTTGTTTGTAAGCATATTTTAGTATTTGATATTAACGAAATGAAGTGTTATTTCTGTTGCATCTCTATATTTATGGTTATATCTATAATTTGTTGCAGTCCTGTTTAATTTTAGATCATTGGGCCCTATCACAATGGATTTCCAAGAGTTATATATGAGCTTTAAGAAAAATGACTACATCCATACATTAAGGGGACTCCAAGAAGGTGCTCCTACTATCATCAACTCACATCGAATGGAGAAGCTTTTAAAAAAGGGCCATCATGGAGTAGTCACCGAATTTAACGCCATCTATGCCACTGAATCCACTACTCCTCATATTCATCCTGAGATGCAACATGTATTATATTTCCACCAGCATGTCTTTGAAAAACCTAAAGAGCTTCCACCTTGTATTTGGGACACATTGTGGGTTGTGAAAGTGTGAGGGTTGATCCAAAAAATATTGAGGAAATGCAATATTGGCCCCAACCAAAAACCTTGAAGAGTTTGAGGGGATTCTTGGGTCCCACAGGCTACTATCACAATTTTATCTGCAATTATGGACGCATTGCTAGATCCCTCACTAATATTCTCAAGAAAAATTCATTTCTCTGGACTGCTGCAGCTCAACAAGCCTTCTTGACTCTCAAACAGGCCATGTGCTCCACTCCAGTATTGGCCCTACTCGACTTCACCAAATATTTTGTGATTGAATGTGATGCTTCAAGTATAGGTATTAGGACTGTATTAATGCAGGAAGGTAGACCATTGGCTTTCGCCAGTCAACAACTCAGTGGCAAACATTGTTGGCTCAGGGGGTGCTGACCCAGGCTCAGAGTTAGTCACACCAACCAACAAAACCCTTCACTACTATCCCTTTCGGCAACAAGCCATGTAGTGTAGGCTGCAGTCACACTCGAAGCAGTATGGGGGGATGCAAGAACCACGTTTCTGCATCCAAAGACTAGTGTGATGTCTTCCAGCGCCTCAAATATGCCTTCACGCAGATTGATAAACCTTTAAGGAACATTGTTGCAACTTTGTCAAAACATCCTTCAAACCTTCGTGAAGGTCTACGATTAGCCCTTGTGGACCTCTAACAGTCTAATCACGTACTTACGCGTATCAGAGAGTAGTCCTAAATTAGGGTTCGCGTAGATTTACTTCAGTTATTCAAAAACATCAGAGAAATCATTAGAGTCTTTGCAAAAGTATTTAAACATGCATTGCCTACATCATTAACACTTATTCAAGAGAATTGTGTATCATTCAATCAATATTCCATAAAACACATCGTTCATTGAAAACATATAACATTAACAGGAATAAACAAAAATACACAATAATGCTTAGGAAATTGTCTTTATTGATATTCAATTCAAGGTTACAGACTCAAAAATGCACTGCACACTTAGCTGCAGCAATCGGCACACTCAGCTACGGACTCTACCTAAGCCTCTACGCACTCAGCTGCAGATCCTTTCTTCTTCTTTCCTACCCACTTCTTCTCGCTATCACTTTTCCATACTACTTCTTCATTCTACCTTAGACTCTCTAAGCAACACCTATTTATAGCTTTTTTCATACAATGCCATGGTCCGCAGACCATGGGTGAATCTCAAAACTGACTCAAACTTCACATAAAAATAGGAGCTAAAACCCTTTGACTCCTATTCTTCTATGCACTCAACATCCACAAATCATGGATACTTTACATTATTTACAAAAACTGTACCAAAACTTGGGTTATCTTAACCCCAAAACTGACCCAGGGGACCTTGTCCCAATAGGCCCCCAACACAAAGATCATGACTCACCCTCGTGTCACTCTGTTGGCGTTGTGATCTTACTACGAAGATCCCCCAGCTCCACCTAGCTCACTGCAACCTCAGCAGCGCTCTGCATTGATCCCTGCTTGACTTCCTCGACCAATTTTTCCATGGCTGGTCCTTCTACGACCAACCTCATCGTTTGTTGTTTCTACTGCAACCCTTTAAGCTTATCCTAAATGGTAGTCATGACTTGATAAGCCTCCTCCAACCAAGGCTGCAACCTAGACTTTAGCAAGGCCTCCTTCTTCTGTGCTTCCACTACCTATGCTAGTAGCTACTTCCCTTCCTATAATTTGGCAAGGTGTTGCACTGATGCTAAGGAATGCACAGTTACCCTGGCTTCATCATATTGCTGCTGCAGCTCCCTTGCCTCTGTGTTTAGTGTTGTAGGTTCAAATCCTCCTGCAGATTGGTCACTAGCTCCATAGCCTACTCGAACAATGTCGCACAGTCAATGACTGTGGCATCCAAAGTAGCCATGCCTTCCTTTATCACAGCTTCGCATTGCTCCCAGAGCTCAGGTGGAGTCGTGGGCTACAAATTCAACTGCAACTTTGCAATCTTCATGTTGAACTCAAACATTACCCGCGTAACTTTTGCTTTAGCCTCACGCACACCACCATCTAGTTTTCTGACTTTGGATTATGGTTGTGCATCCTTTGAGATGTGAAGCTCGAGCACTCTCTTTCATGATTCGGCTACTGTTGACTCCAGAATTGAACTACATGTCTGAAGTGCCTCCTTTTACTTCAAAGATTACGTCTTTTCAGCGAACATTTTCTCATTGTTGACTTTGTACTCACTTATGAGGTTGAAGGCCCGCTTCTCCCTAGTTCTCAATTCATCTTCCACCCTCATGTGTAGAGCGTGGAGGGCCTCATTGGAGAGAGCCACTATATTTAGTCCTATCTTCTTGATGGTACTAAGTATGATATGATCATCGGCGAACTCTACACGAATGGACCCGCCTGGCAATGGTATAGTTCTAAGGTCTAGGGTCCTTATTAGCTTTGTTGCTTGGCTTGTCCTAGTTGCTAGGCTCACTTGCTTCGCGCTCACTTGTCTGATGCCCACCTATATTCTGCTTGCTTGGATCTGTAGCTCACGTAGATCCTTTTGGATGCTCCCTAGCATCTGTATGTATTGCTGCTCAAACAGTTGCAACACTTCGGTCATGGTATCCCTGATTTTATCGCCAATCTCATCAAGATCGCCTTCCATTAACACCATGGGATCAACCTGTGACTTATCCGATTTTTGCTTTTTTCACGTTCCACCTTGCTGCTCCTTGCCACATCATTTCAAGATAAATGGGGTGCTCTGCCCCTCATCTCCTCCGCCACCTTGTCCTGAAATTTCTTCGTCCTCTATCTCCGACAAAGGTCAGTTGTCACAATTTTGGGACTCGCGTTGTTCCTGTTCTGCCTACTCCTTGGCAGCGAGTTCTTGCTCCACACGAGCCTTTTCTATGGCTTCCTTCTTTTTTTGTTCTTCCAGGGTATGCGCAACCTTTTTAGTGGCCTCCTTTTATTTCTGCAAGGTAGAACTTTCCGCACCCATGCTTGGTCCAACAGCTAAGTCTGACGGGGTGCGCCACTCTGTAGGCCATTTTGATACAACCTCCTGGGTGTTTTTTTCTGTCACTAAATAGGGAAACTGGTGCCATTTCTTCTCTAGATACTTTCACGCCTAGATATATACCCTGTGGAAGTCAGCCTAAAATTTTGCGTAGGATGACAACTACATGAACAAGGTTGGGGACAACCTCAAACGTTGATTAATGGCCATGTGGAGATCCATTTCCATAAGAACCCAAAATATCTTTGTTTCGGCAATCCATGTGGCATCCTTGGTAGATCATCAAGAAGGAAATTATGATGCCTCTGACAGTCCTTCCTTGAGCGAAGGAAATTTTCCATCCTCCAGTAATTTCCATGCAACTAGTACAATTGACAGTGACAACCAAGTGTAGTGAAATGGCTTGGTTTCATCCTGGGCTTCATGATAGTTAGCTAGCAACTCCTGGCAGAGATATCTTTCCCAACTAAACCATACGCCTTTCGTGCACTATGCAACAAGGGAAACTACAGGCGCTAAAACTTTGTTCGCATGACATTTTCTCATCACCTTCTTTGCTAAAATCTAGGCAACCAATTGAACTATTGGGTCTGTTATAGAAATAATTGAATACCCTCGTGATTTCTTAGGGAGGTCGTAATCCCTCTTCTTCCTTTCTGCGAGGTATTTTTACCTAGTCTTTCCGCCAAACTCCTTAGCTGGTTTCATGCCTTTATAAGGTAGGTGCGTGATTCTGTGAATAAGCATGTCTATAATGGGGATAGGCCCTCCTAGCCACAAGAATCCATCGTGCACTAATGTGAGTAGCTGGCGCACACATATTGTATTGATGGGGGTACAATGATAGTGTGGTACCCATAGAAAATTGAGCAACCCGAAATGCTCGGCACTGTGGACCCATTCCTCTGTTTCCAATGTTGTAACACCTATTTCTGAATCGTAGACCCTCTGCATATAATTTTCTGTCCCCAAGTGTGGGAACTTAGCATGATCTGTGAGGTCCAAATCCTCCATTTTCAAAAATGGGATCCGTGTGAGCTGAGGACCTTCAAAAAGGACTTGCTCAAGTAGCAGGGGCATGGATATGGTGAACTTCTCAGAATATGGGTCCTTCATGACCTTTGTTTCTCCCTTCAATGGAGGAATATACTGAGGTAGCCTTTTAATGGATTCCACCCCTTCAGCATCAACATCCTTTGTTCCCTGGGCTTCTTCTGCCTCCAGGTCCACTACTTTCTTCAGTTGCTTATCTTTCTTTGCCTTTTGTGTTTCAGTATGCTTCCTGGGGGATGTGTGGACTGGCACCAACTTCTTCTGCTTGTTCTTTGCTGATTTCTTTGATTTGACTAGTTGGGTTTCTCTAGTAGGGGTAGGCTTCGGTCTAGGCGACCTTGGCACTGTAGGCATAGTAGTTGGAGCTTCCATACTTACAACTTCCAGGGTAGATGTTTCAGAGAGAACATCACCAGTACTCACAGTTTCAGCAAGACTTGGTGCAAACATTTTGTCAAGAATAAACTTTTCATTTATCCCCGGCAACTCAGAAAACGTGAGGCTCATAATGAAATCTTCTCAAAACGCTCAGCTCATAGGAAACAGATAGTGAAATTCACTAACAATTCTGAGAGCACAAAGTGTTATCTGTTGGACTAACACGCGTAATTTATAGGGGGTTTTGAATTCAAATATGACCATTCCCCCCAAATTTTGACAATAAATGTTGTTTTGGTAGCAGTTCTTCAAATATTTTGACCTTAATTTCCGCCACCCCGCTCCTCTTGACCATCTTCTAGCCATCAAATCATGAATATTAACCCTAACGGTCATTTTCTTGCTATGTTGCATGGTACCTCCCCTCATGGTGCAGCTTCCTAGATTATATCTTCATCTTTCTCCACATTGCCTACTCGTTGTGTTTTCCTCCAAACCTAGCTATGTAGTTTATAGTCCCACACTCCCTTGCAACTACCTGGAGCACTGAGACTATCATGTTGTCATATAGTCATTGTGAAATATCCCATGTATATAATTTCAACATACTCCCATTCACTCCTCCCAGGAAGTGTTCCCCATTTAGATTCGTGAGTTAAACTACACCCCCATATGTAATTTCTTTGAAAATATATGGCCCTAGCCAATGCATCTAGAATTTACCTAGAAATTTAGTGAATTACTATCATATAATAGGACAAGATCGTCCACCTTGAATGTGCGAAGTTTGATGTGGTGATCGTGCCATGCTTTTTCACATTCCTTCTGTACTTGTTGATGGAATCTAGCCAAAAAATCGATCTTCATCGAGCTCCAACAATTGCGCGAGCTATCCTTCTAAGGCCTCGTGATCCGCCATATTTATCAGAGCTTCTATGCATATACTAGGTACAATTTACTCCATTGGCATTATGGCTTCAACCCCATATACTAATCTGAACGACGTTTTCCATCTCAGCTTCTTACAAGTAGCCTTGTACGCCCATAGTACTGCAAATACACGCACATCTCAATCATCCCACTGTGCATTGTAGATCTTCGTCAACGCATTCTCCAAAATATTAATAAAGGCTTCAACTGTTCCATTGGCCTGTGGGTGATATGGTGTACTCTTTTGATGGTATACTTGGAACTCTTCAGTCAATGCACTGATTGTTTCATTCAGAAAGTACGTAGCCCTGTCACTCATCAATACTTTTGGGCATCCAAATCTAGTTAAGACATACTCAAACAAGAATTTTGTTGTCGTAGCCCCTGTACAATCCTTAACCAGTTGTGCTTTTACCCATCTAGTTAGATATTCGTCGTGGTGATAATATAGTGCGCGCCTGTTTTCTTTCCCTGGGGCTGAATTGGCCCAACAAAATCAATTGCCCATTTCTCAAATGCTTGCAAAGATACCTGAGGGTGTAATGGTAACTCATCTCTTCATGATGGTCTACGAGTTCTTTGACATGCATCACATGCCTTACAATACGCTTTGGAATCATTCTGCAAAGTTGGCCATCATAGACCAACACACAAAATCTTCTGCATAGTTTCCTTCCCTACATAATGACCTCCCGCAGCTCCCCCATGAGTTTCAGCGAGAATGCTATCCCACTCAAAATCCGGCACATATCTTCGCAATATTTCATTTGTGCCCATCTTATATAAATGTCCCGCAATAACTAAAAAATTTACTGCGCGCACTACTAATTCCTTCTTTTGCTGACTTGTATATCCTTCTAGTGCCATCCATGTAGTCAAGAAGTGAATAATGTCTGCAAAATGATCATCTTCTACACACAATGCAAAGAGTTGTTTATCTGGCAACCCTTCATCCAGATTATTAGGATCCTCTCTTGTTTCGATATGTGATAGGTGGTCAGGTCCTACATTTAAACTCCCTGGCTTCACAATGACTTCAAAGTCATACTCCTAGAATAATATGAACCATTTGTAGATCTTCCCTACCAACACAGGCTTATTGACCAGGTATTTCAAGGACAAATGATCTGTGTACATCTTGAAATGTCCTCCTAGTAGATAATGTCTAAATTGTTGTAGCACATACACCATGGCCAATCCCTTGCACTTAGTCATTGAATAATTCTTCTTGGCCTTCAATAATTTCCTACTCGCGAAGGCTATAGGATGGTCCATTTCTCGTTCACCGACCTGCATTAACATTACACCCAACGCAATGCAAGACGCATCCACATGTACATGAAACTCCTTTTTCTAATCAGGGAATACCAAGATCGGCACAATGACCATCTTTTATTTCAATACATCTAAGTTTCACTGACATTCTTTGTCCCAACAGAATGTTGCATCCTTATTTAGCAGTTTCTCTGTGGGCGCAATAATTTGAGCATAAGCTTTGATAAATTTTCGATAGTATCCTGTATGTCCCGGCATTGCATGTAGCTGCTTGACATTCCTAGGGGCCTCCAAATTGACTATTACGGCAATCTTTGCATGGTCCACCACCAATCCTTTCTTGCGGACCACGTGACCCAATAAGATCCCAAAGGGAGCACAAAATATGAATTTCTTCAAATTCAGCGCACTCTGTTATCTATGATATGTATCCAACATTAGAAAAAGACTTGCTACATGGAACTTTTCTGATCCAAGCATCATCCATTCATCAAAATATACTTCTAAGAACTTATGAATGAACTCTCTGAACGTTGCTATGACTATGTGGGAAAATATCGCACGTGCATTCTTGAGTCCAAATGGAATCACAGTGTATTGAAAACAACCCCACTCCATCGTGAAGGTCATTTTTATCCTATCCTCAGGTGCGATCTTAATCTGATGATACCCAGAAAACCCATTAGTAAAGGAATAAGGCTCCTGCCCTCCAACATTATCTAACACTTCGTCTATAAATGGCATCAGAAATGGGTCATGAACACACACATCATTAAGCTTCCGTAGGTCTCTACAAATTCTTATTTCACCTTTTTGCTTCTTCTCCTAAACCACCAGTAGGCTCACCCAATCAGATTCTTCAATATGTTCTATGATGCCTTCCTCTAGCATCTTATCCAGTTCCTGGCAAACCTTTTCCTTTTATTTAGGATTAAGGCGATATGACCTTTGTTTAATAGGCTTCGCGTCCAACTTCAGAGTGATCTTGAAAACGCCCAAATCGCCAACTATGCCCTCCAAATTCAATAACCTAATAGGGAAGATATCCTGGTATTCGAAGAGTAACTCAACAACATTATCCACGGCAGCATTGTCCCAATAATCTCCAATCTTTGTGAACTTCGGTTTTGCTTCAGCGCCAAAGTTTACTTGCTTTGTCTTCAATGGCACGGAGATGTCTGGGTTTTCTATTTGTGGGCCTTCGACTTTGCAATTCCCTTCTGCCATTGGAATATTAATGTTTCTCAGATCTTCATCCTCCTCTTCAGTGGTCACATTATAGCATTCCAATGCATGATACAACTAGGTGCTCCAATATGGTTGGGTCCATTCCATAGATTCTGTCGGCATTCTAAATATAACTTCCTTCATCTCTTGTAGCACTTCATCAATGCTTGCAAAGCTATCTTTAAAGCTAAAGATAAATGAGAGCCCTTCCCTCAATACATCCCACACTGCAGTGCCATGGTGGAGCTCTGTTTCTAGATACCAGTTCATGGGAATTATATCCAAAGTATGGAAAAATATGTGTACCCTCTCTGGCTACGGTTTTGTACCCCATGCTTTAGTCCATTTTGTTAGGTGATCGCGCAGATCATCCCTCCCATTATACTTCTCAGTCATCCTGGTATTAGCACACCCAAACCATAACCTCATCATTCTTCGGTAATCTCTCCATCTGACAAAACTATCCTTATGTGTACCCCACCGCCGTGCAGGCATAACGTGCAGTGCCAACTCTAATTGTTGGAAGTGATGATCCTCAAGGACTTCATGCTAAAATTCATCCAAAAACATATCTACGTCAGTTAAACCATCATAATCGGGTAATTTCCTTACCTCTGATGAAACCCATTGCAATGACTTCATCATCATATTGCATCGCAATATAGACACTTCATGCAAGCGATTCTGCCAATGCTCCAACTCTTCATCTAAATCATAGGTGTAGGAACTCTCCTGGTCCCATGCAATCCATCCATCTGTCATTGGCTTGATCTAGTCTTGATCCCACGCAGTTATTTTGTAAATCTAATCCAACTCATCATCACTTTTGTCATAATCACACACGGTTTCAGTATAGTGCACCCCTTTTGCAGGATCCAGTGGCACTATAACACACAACTACTTTCTTTAAAATGACATCATTCTCTTTTTCAAATTAATTACCCCATTCATGTCAATATCCTAGTCAATCCCCAAGAGCGTACAGTAGGGATTACTATCATCAATAATTTCTATAACTTCAAAGTCGGCCATCCCGCTTGCACCTTCTATATCAACTGTTACTCCATATAGCCATCCCATGGGGATGATTTTCTATTGGTTCACCATCCTGAGTTGAATTGGAGACCACTATAGCACGGGTCTCCCCATTCTTTCCCATGTTTGTTTTAGTAATAGGTTTATAGCAGACCCCAGATCCAAAATGACCTGGTCCATCTCATAATTACCCATCTGCACGGTGAGTCTCGTCTCACGCCCTATTCGTACCTTATGTTTTCCAAATTTTATAACCACCTAGTGTCCATAAAGGACCTTCTCTTTGTTGGCACATTTGTTTATTAATTCTTACATGCCTTCCACATCTTTTCTATCGCATAGCAGTTTTATGCATGTCTCCAAAAACGTATTGAGTACAGAGGGATCAACCTCTATAGGCACGCTGGTTTCTTGCACCTTTTCCTAGCTTTCTGAGGTGGAGGCCTCAGTGAATCTATTTTTGGCTTCCATAAATGTTTCCTTAGCGTGCTCTAGATCAAAGTCAGCTTCTTTCTCTGGCACTTTGCAAACCCGTCCTTCTTCTTTAGGTTGTTTACCCTTATCAGTGCCAGTTATAATTCCACTTCTTAGCATAATGTTGATGCTTTGATCTTCTTTGCGGGGCTTTGATCTCATCATATGTAGATTCTGTGAAGGCTACAGAGGTTGCATTTTCTTCTCTTGCATCTTAGCTATCAGCACCAAGAATTCTTCTATAGTATGGTCAAATTGTCTACAATATTAACATGACGGGCGTGTAGGATTCTAGAACTCTCACATGTAGTTCCCTGGCTATCCACAGTTGTAGCAGATAATTTGACCACGGCCTCTACCAGTCCCTCCTCCTCATCCTCGTTAACCTTCATGTGCTCCTCTGACACCCTGCTCTGAAGGCCAAGTTTTTGCTTGCATCCGGTATGTAGGTGTTCTTTCCATCATCAACTCATAGTTGCAATAGTGGCACTCATCCTGGCCCACTGATATGCAGAAGTTACAAAACAACTGCTAGGGTGTCTGGATGAACTTTTGAAGTAAATGAAAATTATTCATCGCATGTTGTCTAGCAACCTGACAAATAACACACCAAAGCACAGCCCCCACGCTTGGACCTGAATGGGCTTCTGGCTTCAGGGAAATTGGACCCCCTCCTGTAATATAATTTGCGTACACGAGGCAGTGGTCTTTATTGTTCCCTTGGCCCTTTCACTTCAAACACTAGACTTCCACGTGCACTTCTGGCTTAGTCTCCTTTTCTCTCTTCAAACTTTGTAATTGTAGGTGTAGTCTTTGTAAATGAGAGTGGATCTATTGTACCCCGAAGGTCGCATCCTGAATAGGTGATGCATGCAACCTCATCATGATTTCCAAGGCTTCTACCTACGTTCCTATATTCAGTTGTGATAGAGCAATTCTCAGATGGGGCAGAAGTGAAGCTATAAACCATTCGTGATGCTGACTATCTATGAGTTTCATGTTAACTTCTCAAATCTAACACTCCAACCTTTGATCTAATTCCCAAGGCATCTCAGCGATCCTCATCATGATTTCTTTGAATCCAATTACTGATTGAGAGTCATAATTAGGCTCACTAAACTCCTTTTTTAAAGCTAACTTATTCTCTGCTAGCGATGCAAGAGGATTATCAGAACAATACTTAATATACCAGGTTAGCATTCAATCCTGCAGAGCGGTAACCAATTGTGCCTTCTTTATATTTTCATTAGTATTCTGTTGCGATGTCCATATAGAAATCGTAAAAAAATAAAACTGCTCTATATCTTCACTCCCTATGCCTTTGAAAATCAATAGCTTCATTGCATTCACCATGTTGAACGGTGGTGGTGGAGGTGGCGGTTTGGGCGAAGGTGTATACGGTGGAGGTGGGGGTGGAGGTGGAGTGGAAGCATGATTTTCTCAAGGAATCCCCTAAGTGATTAGTTGAACAACGCTTCATGGCGGAGTCTGCTTTGCTCCTTTGTCATCACTTAAGGGAGGTCCAATCAATGGACTATACTCCGGTCTTGATCCTTCATGATTTCTAAAGAATCATCCACTTTGCATAGCTTTGAACATCAAGGTAATGGCATCACCTGTTTTTCACAAAACAACATTTTAATGCAAGTATTCAATGATATTAAATACTTACCTTGCGGTCCTTTGAAAAATCATCGCTCTGCATTCTTATAGCTGACTGAGGTATCAAATGTAGATTATGTAACAAATCCTCCTAGAATTTGATCAAGCCAATGATTGACAGCCTAAACTATCTTGTCTTCAAAGGTTTCTAGATGTTGCACTAACTCTCAAGTCCACAGTATAGGACTATCAAGCCTCCACCTTCCTTTACTGTTTGTTAATTTAGCTAACCACTCATACAGTTCAATGGGAAAAGTGCAGAAGAAGATCTCGTGTATCTCTATATACAGATACATGTTCAACCACTCTTCCTTCGACATGCATGAATCCATATTTTCTTGTGCCACAAACTCGTGAATTTTTCGATCCAACCACTTTTCAATTTCTTTCTTGCTCGAATTCCAATGATGCGACATCACACATCTCTTTCAAGCTGACCCCGGTCCCAGAAATGGAACCATTTATTGGCTTAGGGGGTCCTAACTAGCCATGTTCAGAGTTAGATGCGTCAACCAACAAAACCCTACACTATTGGCCCTTTGGGCAACAACCCACGTAGTGCGGGCTGCAGTCTCACTCGAAATAGTATGGGGGGATGTAAGAACCAAGTTTCTGCATCTAGAGACTAGTGTGATGTCTTCCAGTGCCTCAAATCTGCCTTCACATAGATCAATAAAACCTTAGGGCATGTTGCTGCAACTCTGTCGAAACAGCCTTCAGACCCTTCGCGAAGGTCTATGATCAGCCCTTCGAAAACTCTAATAATCTAATCACCTACTTACATGCATCATAGAGTAATCCTAAATTAGGGTTCACACAGATTTACTTAAGTTATTAAAAAACATCAGAGAAATCATCAAAGTCTTCATGAAAGTACTTAAACATGCATTCTGTACATCATTAACTCTTATTCAAGAGAATCGCATGTTGGGATGGGGTCCCTTAGGTTAGTTTTGGGGTTAAAAACCCAAGTTTTGATGTAAATTTTGGTAAAATATGTAATGTCTTTGCGATTTGTGGATGCGGAGCACGTAGATGGTTAGGAGTCAAAGGCGTTTTAGTCCCTTGTTTATGTGAAAGTTGAGTTGGTATTGAGATCCTCCCTTGGTCTGCGAACCATGGGATTGTATGTAAAAAACTATAAATATGTGTGTCTTAGAGAGTGTAAGGCATGTCTAGGTCAAAGAGAGGAAAAAAGGCAAGTAAGAAGCGGTTAGATAGAATGCGAAGGCTCCGCAACTGAGTGAGTGGAGGTCTAGAGTAGAGTCTTCAACTAAGTGCGTGGACCCTTGCAGCTGAGTGCGCAGGGTAGTTTTGAGTCTGTAACCCCATATTGAAGATCAATAAAGTAGATTGTTGAAGAATTCTTGTGTTTATCTATTTACTTCTGTTTAATTATGATTGTGATATATGTTGTGATTTAATAATGTCTGTATGAAATATTGATTTATTGATGTGCGAATCCATGGGATATGTCTTGATAACTGTATGCAATGCATGTTAAATACTTCCACAAATATTATAATACATTTTGTTATGTTTATTAAATACTTAAGTAGATCTGCACGAGCTCAGATCTAGGGTTATTTCATGGTTCACATAAGTGGATGATTCATCTGTTAAGGGTCCACAAATAACTATCGTAGACCTTCACGAAGGGCTAGAGGCCGTTTAAAGGAAGTTGTAGTATTGAGCCCTAGGGGCTAATAAATCTGTACAAAGGTAGATCTAGGGCAATAAAAGACATCACATTGATCTCTAGATGCAGAAACTTGGTTCCAGCATCCCCCCATCCCCCCATACTACTTCAAGTGAGACTTCATCCTACGCTATGTAGGTTGATGCTAAAAGGGTCAATAGTGTAGGGTTTCATTCGGCGCAATTAATTCTGAACCTGGGTTAGGACCCACTAAGCTAACAAATGGTTCCATTGTCGGGACTGGGCTCTGCTTGAAGGACATGTGTGATGTCGCATCACTAGAATCTGACCAAGAAGGAAATTGAGAAGTGGTTGGATAGAAAAATTCACGAATTCATGATGCAAGGGAACAAGAATCTACACCTGTCAAAGGAGAAGTGGTTGGATAGATACTTGTACACAGAAGTACATGACATTTTCTTCTGCACCTTCCTGATCAAATTATATGAGTGGAAAGCTAAGTTGGCAGATGGCCAAGGGAGGTGGATGCTTGACGGTCCAATAGTGTGGACTCCAGAATTGATATGGCTATTAGAAGCTTCTGAAGAAAATATCATGCGCATTGTGGACCACTGGATTGATCGGATTATAAGCGAATTTGTTACAAAGTTCGTAGTTGATACCTCAGTCAACTACAGTGAAGCAAAGAGACGCTTCGTCAAGGGACCCCGAGGCAAGTATCTAAGATATTTGAATACCTAGATTAAGATGCTATTGTGTGTGAAATGGGTTATGTCATTGCCTTGATGTTTGAATTTATGCGAAGTGGATGGATCTTTAGAAATCATGAAGGATCAAGATTGGAGTACAATCCTTTGATTGGACCCCCTGTGAGTGACGACGAAGGGGCGGAACAGACCCCGCTGCAAAGCGCTATTCAGCTAATCACTCAGGGGATTCCTCGGATACATCACCCATCAAGTCCACCTCCACCTCCACCTCCACTGCATACACCTTCACCCACACCTCTGCCTCTGCCACCACCATCCACCATGTCGAACACAATGAAGTTGCCGATTTTCAAGGGTATAGGGAGTGAAGATATAGATCAGTTCTAGTTTGTTGTGAGTTCTATGTGGACCGCGCAGCAGATCACTGATGACAACATAAAGAAGGCACAATTAGTTACTTCTCTGCAAAATTGCGCACTGACGTGGTATATCAAGTACTATGTTGATCATCCTGTAGCAACACTAGCAGAGACTAAAGATGCTTTAAACAAAAATTTTAGTAAGCCTAATTCTGACTCGCAGTCAGTGATTGGATTTAAGGAAATCATGATGAGGGTTGATGATACACCTTGGTAGTTATATCAAAGGCTGAAATGTGTGATCTGTGAAGCTAATATGAATCTCACAGATGGTCAGCACCGTGAGTGGTTCATAGCTTTTCTTCTATCCCACCTAAGCATTTCTTTGTGACAATAGAAGATAGGAACTCAGGTAGAAGCCCTGGAAATCTTGATGAGATTGCATGCGACACCTATTCAGGATGCGACTTTGGAAGTCCAACAGATTCACTCATAGTTGCAACGCCTCTACGTGGAATTGCAAAGCTTGAAAAGAGAAAAGGAGGAAAAGCCAGAAGTGCGCGAGGAAATCTAGTTCCTAAAGTGTAAAAGCTAGGGGCATGATAAATTCCACTGCACTGTCCTTCAAAATTATATTACAGGAGGGGGACCAATTCCCCTAAGGCCAAAAGCTCTAACAAGACCGAATGTGAGGGCCGCGCTATGGTGCGCTATTTTTCAGGTGGCTGGAAAACACGTAATGGAAAATTGTCATTTTCTACAAAAGTTTGTTTAGACAACCCAATAGTTGTTCTGCGACTTCAATAAATCCATGGGCCAAGATGAGCGTCACTGTCACAGCTATGAGTTGACAATGGAACGAACACCTACCTACTGAATGCAAGAAGAAACTCGGCCTCCAGAGCAAGGCATTGGAGGAGAGGATGGAGAATATCAGGGAGAAGAATGAGGACGAGGTCGAGGAGGAACTGGTAGATGTCACAGACAGATTATTTATTACAATTATGGAATGCCAGGACACTATGCTCAAGAGTGTCAAAATCAGACACACCCGTCATGTCAATACTGCAACCAGTTTGACCACACTATAGAAGAATTCCCTGTGTTGATAGCTAAGATGTAGGATAAAAAGGCACAACCTCAACAATCTACTTGGAACTTACAAATGATGAGAGTTGAGCCCCATGAGGAAGATCCAAATTTGAATATCGTGCTGAGAAGTGAGATAACAACCAAGGATGATAAGGGAAAACTACCTGAAGATAACAGATGGGTATGCAAGGCCCCAGAGAAGGAAGTTGGATTCGATCTGTTGTGCATGAAGGAAACATTTATGGAGGCCAAGAAAAGATTCCATGGTGCATCTACCTCAGGAAGTCAGAGCAAAGTACCAGAAACTAGCTGACCTACAGAGATTGATCCCTCTGTGCCTACCACGTTCTTCGAGACCTGTATGGAACTTCTGCGTGATAGTAAAGTTGTGAAATGCCTGTAGGAATTGATAAACAAGTGTGCTGGTAAAGAAAATGCCCTTGATGGACACTCGATGGTTAGAAAAATTGATAAACATAAGGAAAGAACAGGGCACGAGATGAGACTTACCACACAGATAGGAGATTATGAGATGGACCAAGTCATTCTATATCTCAGGTATGATGCGAACGTTTTTCCTAAATAGACTTGGGAGAGAATGGGGAGACCTGCGCTGTAGTGATCTCCAATCCAGCTTAGAATGGCCAACGAGTAGAATATCATCCCTATGGGACGACTACATCGAGTAAAAATGGATATAGAAGGTGCGAGCACGCTAGCTGATTTTGAAGTAATAGAGATCGTTGACGACAACAACCCGTACCCTGCGCTCCTTTGAATTGACTGGGCCATTGATATGAATGGAGTCATCAACTTGAAGATGAGGACAATGTCATTTGAAAGAAAATTGCTTTGGGCGTTAGTACCATTGGAACCTGTAGAAGGAATACGCTATACTGAACCAGTCTGCGACTATGAAGAAAGTGATGATAACTTGGATCAGATCTACAAAATAACTGTGCGAGATCAATACTAGATTAATTGAATAGCTGGTGGAAGAATTGCATGGGACCATGAAAGTTCCTGTACCTCAGATTCAGATGAAGAATTGGAGCACTAACATAATAGGTTGCATGAAGTATCTACGTTGCGCTACAACATGATGACTAAATCGCTGCACTGTGTGTCATCCGAGGTAAGAAATTTACCCTATGATGACAATTTAACTGATGTAGATAAGTTTTTGGATACGTTTGAGCATGAGGTCCCTGAGCATCACTCCTTCCAAGCATTATACTTTCCACTGCGTGCTACACCCATCTGATGGTGGTGTACGCACAAGGATAGCTTTGATGAATGGTGAGATTACAGGAGGATGATGAGGTTGTGATTTGGTTGTCCTAAAATTTGACTGACTAAAAAATACGATGGGAGAAATGATCCATGTGATCATCTAGCAAAGTGGACGAAATCTTATGGAACGAAGCTACAGCTAGAGTGGGTGCACTAATTTTGTCATACTCTAGATGTAATTCCTATGAATTGGTATCTAGAAACGGAGCTCTACCATGGCACCGTGGAGTGGGATATATTAAGGGAAGGATTCTTAATGACTGCTAGTTTTGAAGATGGGTTCGAGAGCATTGATGAAGCTCTATAGAAGATTAAGGCAGCAATCTTCAGAATCCCACAGGAACCTTTGGAGTGGGCTCAACCAGATTCGAGCACCCATTTGTGCCATGCGTTGGAATTCTATAATATGGCCACTGAGGGGGAGGATGAAGATCCAATAAATATTAATATTCCAGAGGTAGAAGGCCACTGCGAAGTTGAAGATCTACAAATAGAAAACCCGTACATCACCGCACCATTGAAAACCAAGCAAGTGAACATTGGTACTGAAGCATAGCCAAAACTTTCAAATATTGGGGATTACTGGGACAATACCATAGTGGATAAAGTTGCTTAGTTACTCCATTAGTATCATGATATTTTTCCTAGAATTTTTTCGGACCTGAAGGGCATCATAGGTGACTTGGGTGTGATGAAAATCACTTTGAAACTAGACACGAAGACTATTAAGTAGAGGCCATATCACCTTAATCCCAAAAAAAAGGAAAAGGTCCACTTGGAGTTGGATAAGATGCTAGAAGCAAGCATCATCAAACCTGTGGAAGAATCTGCTTGGGTGAGCCTGATGGTGGTTCAAGAGAAGAAATAGAAGGAAGCATTAAGGGTTTGTATATATCTAAGGAAGCTTAACGATGCCTGCGTCCATGATCCTTTTCCAACATCGTTTACTGATGAGGTATTGGAAAATGTTGGAGGTAAGGAAGCCTACTCGTTCACTGATGGATTTTTTGGGTACCATCAGATCAAGATCGTGCCAAAGGATAGGAGAAAAAAAACCTTCGTGATGGAATGGGGTTGTTTCTAGTATACCGTGATGCCGTTTGGGCTTAAGAATGCACCTATGATATTCTCTCGTGTATTTATACTAGCATTTAAGTAATTCACTCATAAGTTCTTGGAGGTGTATTGTGATGACTGGACAATGTTCGGTTTAGTGAAGTGCCATGTAGGAAGTCTGCGCCTGATGTTGGATATGTGCCATAGATACCAGATCACATTGAGTCTAAAGAAGTCTCTATTCTGTGTCCCGTTTGGGATCTTGCTAGGTCATGTGGTGTGCAAGCAAGGGTTGATGGTGGAGCTTGCCAAGATTGCACTGATAGTGAATTTGGAGGCCCCAAGAAGTGTCAAACAGTTGCGTGTAATGCTCGGACATACAAGATATTACAGAAAGTTGATCAAGGCGTATGTCAGATTATTGCGACCATGGAGAAACTGTTGAAGAAGGATGCTACATTCTATTGGGATGAAGAATGTCAACACAGTTTGGATGTATTAAAGGAGAATATGGTCACTGCACCAATTTTGGTCTTCCTGGATTGGAAGAAGGAATTCCACATACATTTCGATGCCTCTTGCGTTGCATTGGGAGCATTGCTAACACATCGGTGAAGGAGAGATGGACCACCATATAGCCTTCGTGAGTAGGAAGTTATCGAAGGCCAAGAAGAATTACTCAACAATAGAGCCTGAAGGATTGGCTATGGTGTATGTGCTTCAAAAGCTTAGGCACTATCTATTGGGTGGACATTTCAAAATGTACACAGATCATTCTACCTAGAAATACTTCGTCAATAAGCCTATGTTGGGGGGGAAGATCTATTGATGGTTGCTGCTATTCCAAGAGTATGACTTTGAGGTGATTATGAAACTAGGAAGGTTGAATGCAGGACCTGACCATCTGTCACGGATCAAGACAGGGGAGGAGCCTACTAGATTGGAGGAAAGGTTGCCCGATGTGTAACTATTCGTGGTGCGGGAAATAGATGACCACTTTGTAGATATTATTCACTTTTTGACTACAGGAATGGCCCCGAAAGGGTATACAAGTCAACAAACGAAGGAACTAGTAGTGCGCGCGAGAGATTTCTCTGTGATTGCTGGACACTTGTATAAGATGGGTGCAGACAAGATATTGCAACGATATGTGCCGGATTTTGAACAGAATAGCATCCTCGCTGAAGCTCATGGAGGGGCTATGGGAGGACATTATGTAGGAAGGACGACAACACATAATATTTTTCGTGCAAGTTTATGGTGGCCTACACTGCATAAAGATTCTAAATTTTATTGTAGGGCATGTGATGCATGTCAACGAATGGGCAGACCATCGTGGAGGAACAAGTTGCCACTGAATCCTCAAGTATTGTTGCAGCCATTTGAAAAATGGGCAATTGATTTTGTTGGGCCAATTCAGCCCCCAGGAAGAAAACATGTGCGCACTATATCATCACCGCGATGGAGTATCTAACCAGATGGGCAGAGGCACATCTGTAAAGGATTGCACAGGGGCTACAATAGTGAAGTTTTTGTTTGAATATGTGTTAACTAGATTTGGTTGCCCGAAATTGTTAATGACTGATCGGGGTATGCACTTCCTAAAAGAGACAATCAACGTGTTGACTGAGGAGTTCTGGGTCTATAATTAGAAGAGCATCCTGTATCATCCTCAGGCTAATCAAACAAAAGAGACCTTTAATAAGATTTTGGATAATGTGCTGACAAATATTTGTAATAGATATCATTTTGGGAGCCAACTGTGTTAAGTAAGTCATTCACGTATGACCACTTCCATGAGAGGTAGTCGTAACTGACTAATTTCTCATGATTTTTGAATAGTTCAATTAGCACTCATTACATCGAGTGATACTCACAGGGGTGAAGAAGTGGGATTGAAACTAGTAAAATGAATCACATAGAGTCAATCATAACTTCCAAGTCTTGCACAATGGAATGACTGGGATGTGCGTGTACCTGCAGTGCTATGGGCGTACAGGATTACTTATAAAAATGTGACAAGGCAAACACCTTTTAAATTGGTTTATGGCATAGAATCTGTGATGCTTATGGAATATATCGTGCCTAGTCTATGCATAGTAGCTTTCACAGGTATGGAAGATCACGAAGCCTTGGAAGAATTGCTCGCGCAGCTGATGGAGCTTGAAGAGGACCGATTATTGGTTAGATTCCATCAAAAAGTACAGAAGGAACGTGAAAAAGCATGGAAAAATCAACACATCAAGCTGACATGTTCAAAGTAAATGATCTGGTTTTATTATATGATAGTAAGTTCGCTACGTTTCTAGGGAAATTTCAAATGCATTGGCTGGGCCCATATATTAACAAAGAAACTATAGATGCAGGCACAGTTCAGCTCATGATGTTGAATGGAGAACCTTTTCTGGGAATGGTGAATGGAAGCTAATTAAAGCCATATACCGAGGATCCTGCGCAATGACTATATGGCAACAGGACAGTCTTAGTGCTTTAGGTAGTTGTAAGGGAGTGAAAGAATATAAAATACACTGCCAATGTTGGAGGACTACACAGTAAGCGGGTTGCGCGGAAAATGGTGAAGTTGCAGTATAAGAAGTTGCATGCTAGGAGCTGCACTATGGAGGGAGGTTCCATGCAGCATAGTAGGAAAGTGACCGTTGGAGTCATTGTTCATGATTTAACATCTCCTCGCATAGGTAGAAGCAACTCAGAAGAAGGAGGTCGTTCTTAAGGCCAAGTTGGGACCTTGGTTAGAAAAATACTACCAAGTCACAACTAACATTCAAGAGAAGCTGACAGGTTTGTAGTAGACCCAAAAAATAATGAAGTTGGCCATGGAAGGGCCAGCTACTAACTTGCTAGTTGAAGAAGTCAAGAAAGAAGCTACGCAAAGCAGTGTCAAGGTTGCAGTTGTCAAGGTGGAGCTGGGGGATATTTGCTTGATGGTCCAATAGTGTGGACTCTAGAATTGATACGGCAATTATAAGCCTCTAAGGACAAGATCACGTGTGTTGTTGACCACTGGCTTGATCGGATTATAGGAGGATTTGTTATAGAGTTCACGGTTGATACCTCAGTTAGCTACAATGAAGCAGAGTGATGCTTCTTCAAGGGACCACAAGGTAAGTATATGAGCTCTTTAATTACCTAGATTAAGATGATCTTGTGTGAGAAATAAGTTATGTCATTTCCTTGATGTTTGGATCTACGCGATGTGGACATATCTTTAGAAATCATGAAGGATTATGACCAGAGTATAGTCCTTTGATTGGACCCCCTGTGAGTGACAACGAAGGGGTGGAATGAACACCGTCGCAAATCGCTGCTCAGCTTATCACTCAGGGGTTTCCTCGGATACATCACTCATCCACTCCACCTCCACCTCCACCTCCACCTCCATTGCATACACCTTCGCCCACACCTCCGCCTCCACCACCACCATCCGCCATGGTTGAACACAATGAAGTTGTCGATTTTCAAGGGTATACGGAGAGAAGATACATATCAATTCTAGTTTGTTGTGAATGCCGTGTGCACCACACAACAAATCACTGATGACAACATAAAGAGGGAACAATTAGTTACATCTCTGCGGGATCACGCACTGATGTGATATATCAAGTACTATGTTAATCATCCTATAGCAACACTAGCAGAGACCAAAGATGCTTTAAACAAAGAGTTTAGTAAGCCTAAGTCTGACTTCTGAGTGGTTCATAGCTTCACTTCCACCCCACCTAAGGATTGCTTTGTCACAACAGGAGATAGGAACTCAGGCAGAAGCCATGGAAATCGTGATGATATTGCAGGCAACACCTATTTAGGATGTGACTTTGGGATTCCAACAGATCCACTCATAGCTGCAAAACCTATGCTTGGAATTGCAGAGCTTGAAAAGAGAAAAGGAGGAAAAGCCAGAAGTGCATGAGGAATTCTGGTGCCTAAAGTGTAAATGCCAGAGCCATAAAGACCACTACCCTGTCTTTGAAAATTATATTACAGGAGAGGGACCAATTCCCCTGAGGCTAGAAGCTCCAGCAAGACCGACTACGGGGGCGTGCTATGGTGCATTATTTGTTAGGGGGATAGAAAACACGTAATTGATAATCGTCATTTGCTATAAAATTTTGTTCAGACATCCAAACAGTTTTTCTACGGCTTCTATAAATTTGTGGGCCACGATAGGAACTAATATCTTAGTTATGCTTTGATGATGGAACGAACACCTACCTACCAAATGCAAGTAGAAACCCAACCTCTAGAGTAGGCTATTGGAGGAGTGTACATAGGATATCAAGGAGAAGGACAAGGCCGAGGCAGAGGAGGACCTAGTAGAGGTCACAGACAGGTTACCATTTACAATTGTGGAATGCCAGGACACTACGTGTGGGAGTGTCAAAATCAGACACGCCCGTCATGTCAATATTGCAGCCAATTTTTCCACACTATAAAGGAATGCCCTATGTTGATAGCTAAGATGTAGGAGAAAAAGGCGCAACCTCGAAAACCTACACAGAACTTACAAATGATGAGACCTAAGCCCCATGAGGAAGATCCGAATGTGAATATCGTGCTAAAAAGCAGGATAACAACTGGGGATGATAAGGTAAAATAGCCTGAAGAGAATGAATGGGTCTACAAGGCCCAGAGAAGGAAGTTGGATTCGATCTGGAGTGTGTGAAGGAAACATTTATGGAGGCCAAGAAAAGCTTCCTTGGGGCATCTAAGTTAGGAAGTCAGAACAAAGTTCTAGAAACCAGCACGCCTACAGAGGTTTATCCCTCTGTGCTTACCACGTTCTTGGAGACCTACATGAAACTTATGCATGATAGCAAGGTTGTGAAAGGTCTGCAGGAATTGATAAACAAGTGTGCTGGTAAAGAAAATGATCCTAATGTGATGAGCACCAGTATTGTAGCAAGAATGCTGCAACTCCTAGGGCTACCAACTTTACCTTATCAACCCGAGGTTCGTACAAACTTGGAGGTGATAGTGCTGTATACACAAGTAAAAGTGATTGTTCTGCCTTTCTTCATTGTTTAGCTGGTGAGAGACCACTAGGGTTTTCAAGCTATACTTTTATGGATTCAGCAGAAGCTTGATTACTGAGAAAGAAAGAGAAATCTACTCTAGGAGAAAGCTTGTCTACTGCAATAAGGAAAAGGATTGAAATCCAACGCTAAAAACACACCATTTCCTAACTAACTAATGAGAAACTATGATTTACAAGAATGGCAAGCTAACATGTATGAAATGCTACTGTCATAAGCATGGAAGTTCAAAAAATCACTATTGTGCATGTAAAGGACTGAAATAAATCTGTTTTTTCTTTTTATTCCTTTTATGGAAAAACAAGTGTGAAATCTAATCTCTTTTGGTGTTGTGGAAGGTGGCTTAGAGATTCTAGTTCTTGGTTGGAAGGTTTGGGAGACCCTTAGGTGACCTTGTGTGGCTTCCTACAGGTTTTCCCTCAATTCAGCCACAAAACAGGCCACTATAGGAAAACCTACAAGATGTCCTAAAAACCTACAGGATTCCCTGTATTTCTATAGGATACAACTAAGAGAAAAATGATGGGTGCTGAAGGTGATGGAAGGCTTAGGGAAGGTGGTTGGTGGATGGAATGGAGTGAGAAAATGCCTAGGATCACTTGGAACTCAAAACCAAGGTTGGGAGCTGGTTGGATTTTCTCAACATGCTTGAAGAAGTTTCCTTGAAGAATGATGAAATTGGTGAGGGTCCTAGTGAAAGTGAGGAATGATCATGGGTGGATGAGGTTGGAAGGAGGTTTCGTTGTATGAAATCCTTCTCTACTTCTGAAACACTTGAACTGCATCAAACAATGATATTTGCCCAAAAATCTTGTAAACAAGAAGAATTTCAATGAGCTAGAAAAATAGAGTTTAATGAGCTAGCTTTCTACTTGATGCATGAGGAAAATTTGCAAAATAATATGAATTCATTGATTATATATAATTTAATATTGAATATGGAAGAAATGATGGCTATTTCCTACACTTGCAAACTGATCAAATGCTGGATTAAGCACAAGAAACTCTAAATTCTATGAGAAAGTAGAATTCTGTCTTTTTGGCGCTACATGGCAGTCCTTTCCTCAAATCATGATCCCTAAAGGAAGAAGTGAGGCCAAGACACCTATTGATAGCTTTTTGATGCTCCTTTTATCCCTTCTAACCTAATACTAAGGTAAAGCACAAATGGAAGCAAACTAATAACCAAACTAATCAAATCTACACTACTTACAATGAAGCACTTCCATGGGAAATTCAACTATGAATCTATGAAATTAATCTAAGAATAGAGATACAGAGCCTTTTCTGCTAGGTTGGTCCCTAACCCAAGAGCTTCAGCCCTCTAAGTTAACTCATTAATGGATCATGAAAAAGCTCATTCTCATTATCAAAAAGAAAAATTACATAGCAATGCCTTCCACAAGTTTGGAGCTAAAAAATAACTAGTTCTTTTACCACAAAAATTCTAATCCTAATGAGGCTCTAGGACTCTTTATTTATACAAATGATGTCTCCAACGAATTCCTTAAATCTAGGGAGGATTGGCTCCTAAAATCAAGATGAACTAACTCTTTGACTATCACTTGCTCGGCTGCCTTTTGATCTTCATGACTTGGCTGCTTTTACTCCCAGCCAGTGTGATTGATGGAGGAATATTCGAATGAGGGAGGAGTAAATGAGGATGATTTACCTCCTACAATCTCTCTTCCTTGTCCCATTTGAGTTCATCCTTTAATATTGCCAAAATTCCCTAATTTTCTCTCACAAACCTGCATTTAATTCACATTAGTCCACTAGGCATAATATCTCACTTTAACTCATCTCATTAAACTAATCTAGGAGGTGAATTAAGGTCCATATAGTTACCCAATGATGAGGCTCATCATTATCCCCCTATTGAAAGTGTTTCTCATCATCTGAGCAACTCAATCAATATCCATGTCTTTCATAACTCCAGTAGCTTCTCTGACATCCCATGCTTTTGTTGTGGGTTCTTCTTCTTGTGCATAGAATCATGCCTTTCTATCTCCTCCCATTGATTTCTTTCTTCCTCTTCCTTCCTTCCTTCTAACATTCTGTTGTGCTGTACAACAACCCCCCATTTCATAAAATTTTGACTTTCAAAACTATAATATGAAATGGGTCCCTTTTAGATTAAATTGGTATCAACTTATCATTCCTCAAAAGGTCCGAAAAGAAATAAAACATTATAAACCTTTTGAGAAAACAAATAATCGGTCTTATAATAAAAAAAATGAATAATCCTTTATTATTGCGATAAAGCGATCACAAGATCACATATCGCAATAACAAAGGATGAATGAGAAAAGACCCATTGGCTTTCCCCGATGCGACAATGTGCGAATATTTATCGGATATCAGGAAGGAAAGCGATCATAACAAAAGACCCCTCTCTTTGCTCCGATGCGATATCACTATCGGTGATCGGGAAATGTAACATGCACGCATCTAAAAGCCCTCTTTTAAAAACTCCCGACTCGAATTGGCGATATCTCTATCGGCAATCGGGGATTCCAAAAGGACGCCAATATAACAACTTAAGCATTCCTCTGATCGCCGATTACGATAAAGCTAGGTGCAACTTTCAAAAAGGATTGATAAGGCTGGGATATATTATGTTTAATTAGTATTAAAGGCCTTTCTCTTCCCGATAGTGATCCACTTACGCCCAACCGCCAAAACATCAAAGCCACGCTTAAATGAATTATTCGGCCAATAAACGATATGATGAGCATTTAAATGATTGACATGTTTAAACGGCCATTTAATGGAACATTAAGGCCAAAATCTCTTCAAAGATTGTATCTGCGACCACCTTATGTTAATCCTCCATTATTCATTGATTAATAGACCTCATTCATATTTGGTTTGCGCCATCTATTCTCTGCATTATGTTCATTTTATCTCCTGTGCAGAGCTCCTCCGAAGCAGCAAATTCAGGCCAAATGGGGAAGAAGTCTAAGAAATCTGGAACGGCTTCAGCTTCCGCAGTAACAGGACAACACATTGCCGATCCGGGACCAAGTAAAAAGGGATTAATGTCAGACACCACATGTCTTGGTCTCGGTAAAACTACTTGGCTGAGCATCTATAATCTGGTTGAGGCTGAAGAGCCTCAGGTAACATCAGTACAAGCAAGAGCAGCACGGACATGAATGTCGATGCCCAGATTGACCCGAAGTTGCTCCAGGAATGGCAGCAATTCGATTCAATCATAAGCAATCTAGAAAGCTCAAAAGAAGCCGATACATCCAAAGCGGCTGATACACAGGATACAGCATCAAAAGAGGTTCCAAGTGGAACCAGCAGCCTACCCCCTACTACAGACATAGAAATAATTCCCAAAGATCCTTCGGATCGAATCATTTTGCAAGTGGAGGATATACCTCCATTGGATGTCTTTTACAGCCCAAAGCATAGGGCCATAGTAAAGCGATAGTGGAAAAGGAGAAGGATTGATCAACCTTCTCTGTTCCCTCAACAAATAGTGATAGCCAATGTGGTTTGGAAGGAGGAGTTTGATCCTTCTGATGACCTAACAAAATTGTCCCAATATGCTAGAGCCTATTCGGCGGCCACCATGGACAAGGCATCAGAAGTGAGTAATTTGTTAAAAGAAAAGGACCAGGCAATCGCTTCGCTACAAGCACAGCTATCGGAGGCACAGCAGAAAGCAGAACAATTAGAACAGTAGTTGTCTACGCAACAACAGATAAATAATCAACTGAATAAGCAGTTGCATGAAGAGAAACAAAGGATCGATTCGAGTGCAATTCAAAAGCAAAAGGAGTTGTTGGAAGCATTAGCAAAATTGAAAGCAATGAATGAACAGATGGTAAAGACAAAAGATGAGCAAATTGCTCAATTATCAGGTCAAATAGAGAAGTTCAAGAATCTTCCGTAGCCCGCCGAGTTCATAGCAGAAGCACTACAGATTAATAAGGCATTGGTAATGTTATCACTGAAAATGCTGTAGCCAAAAATTTTTTAGCCTGGCTTAAAGAGTGGGTGTTTTCGCAGCGCCTGAATTATTTTAGCAGTTTTGCAGCGCTACCTGTTTGAGTGGTTTCGTAGCGTGCTACGAAACTGGGGATTTGTTCGAGTTTTCAGTGGAGGCCCAAATCATAGCATGCCTATTGTACACTGGCTACAACTGCTGTGGATGAGGTTGATGTGCTTAAAGGTCTATGTCAGATCTTTCAGATAAGATTGAAGATATCAAGGCAATGATGTCAGCTCCACCGTTGCCCGAGGTTCTTCAGGCTCTTTATAATGAAAAGAACGTTTCTCAGGATAAAAATGCTTCCTAATTGCTAATCACTTGAAAGAAGGAAATGCATCTAAAGTTTTGGAATTCTTGAATTCCTTGTACTGCAAAATATGGTACCCAAGGTTGAATGTTTTTCCTATGTATTGTGCTCGGTGTTTCCAATTAATACCTTACAGTTTGTATAGTCACTGCTGCACCAAAAGGATAAAAGGGACCTGAACCGAACGCACTGGGAAATCTATTAGTACTATTTTTGATATTAGGACTATTTGGAGTATCTGCTGCCGGTTGGCTATGGCTAATAGGTAAAGGCTGGTAAATCCTGTTGTCATTCAACTTCAAGTTCTTGAGTTGAAAGTATTAGTCTCGGCCTAAAGATCAAGACATAGTCAGTCAAACTTCATTCAAACATATTCCTCAACCGAAAGAGTTCAAATAAGGTCGGGGTGAAATTAATGTTTGGATTATTAAAAATCTGCTCTATATTTGAACTAAGGGATGGCTCTTTCTCATTCTCTTATATATATGGGCGTTTATAGTTGTGTTACCTCATCTGCACCTATATATTTTTTCCTGAAGTGGGAAGATACAAATCTCTCAACAAATGCAATGCTAATGAAGTATTTTTTCCCAAGTGATATGTGTCAACACACGGGTTTATATGGGAGCACCGCTTTCATATTATGGCTGAGGACTATACAATTGGGCCGGTGGAGATTTCTTTCCGCTGTGAGTGAAACCAATAATGGGCAGGTGGCAAATTCATTAAATAACATTTATGTCTTGGGCGCAAGTGCTTGATGAAGTGCCAGAGAGAGACGTGGTTCATTATCTTCGTGGCCTGGCTTCACAAGAAATCTTTTTCTACGCAAACAGGTGGCAGAGAAGCTGCAACAACAATCACAGAACAATTCGCTATTCAAGTTTCGATCTCGTGATCTACTTTGGTGGGTATAGTACTGCTAACCATTCGAAGCTAACGGCTGTCATTTAATAAAGAAAATATAATCAAGAGCTCTTTGTTATTCCGGAGGTTTGAAATCACTGCTCAGTCTATAATCTCCTGAGATTCTAAGCTGAAGTCATCGAAATTTAGAGCTAAAGCTACAAAATCGAAGAAGGATGTACCGAAGGCCGTTCAGAGAGAATTATTGAAGGTGATGTATGAAAGGTGGGTAAGAAATGAGCGCAAAGCAATGCTATGGAAATGGCGACCATGCGAAAAATCTCCAGTTCACCCTTGTTTAAGCCCGGATCGGCTATGCTATAAAGAGCTCTGCAATCTACTGTTGCTTTTTCCAATGAGGCCGACTACTCTCGTCTCGAAAAACAAAAGCCCCATGATCGCATCATGGCACTTGATCTTCCACATGGTGGTCATCTGTAGTTACGCCTTTTAATTTTTCAATGGTGGACAAGGGCGTGTATAGGTCTGGAGACCCTTCGTCTGCGCTCAATCATCTATCTTTGCCAGGAGCCGTATCCAGCAGACAACATAGAGTTTATAGAGAATCATGGAATTAAGCTATTTCATTTTGGGATCGAAGGAAACAAGGAGCCTTTTGTGAATATACCAGAGGATGTTATACGAGAAGCATTGAAGGTTTTATTGGATGTTGGGAATCATCCTGTGCTGTTTCATTGCAAGCGAGGAAAGCATCGTACTGGCTGTCTGGTATGATGTCTAAGAAGAGTACAAAATTGGTGCTTGTCCTCAATTTTTGATGAATACCAGAGATTTGCTGGTTTGAAATCAAGAGTTCTAGATCAACAGTTTATTGAGCTGTTTGATATATCTGGCTTTAAGCGGTCAAACTGTGTATCAACATATTTCCCTGGTCCTTCCGTGCTGAAATCATAAGCTGGAGCCAAAATTCTTCAGTGCTCAATAATACTGTCTGACAGGGGATGGATAAGAAGAGTAAAGTTGGTGCATGTCATCAATTTTTTATGAATACCTGTGATTGACTGGTTTGAAATCAAACGTTGTGGATCAATACTTTATTGACGTGTTTGATGTATCCAGATCTAAGCAGTCAAGTTGTGTATCAATGTATTTCTTTGGTCATTCTGTGCTGAGATCATAAGTTGGAGCCAAAATTCTTCACCTACACAATATTGAGCCATGTCTGGTAATCTGAAGCATATAAATTTTCTCATGGTTAACAGACCGATACTTAAAAGATCTCAGCAGTTTCAATTTTTTTTAAAACAATGCCTTATAGGTTGGATGAATCTACAGACTATATTGATTATGTCCAGCTGGAGAAAAGTGCAGTCCTATTCAGGCCTAAACTCATGATTGCTGGTGCTAGTGCTTATGCACGCCATTATGACTATGCTCAGATGCGCAAGGTTTGTGACAAGCAAAAGGCTGTGTTGTTGGCGGACATGGCACACATAAATGGACTTGTTGCAGCTAGTGTAGTTCCATCTCCTTTTGAGTTTGCAGATGTAGTGATCACTACTACACACAAGTCACTCCGTGGTCCTCGTGGTGTATGATCGTTACAGCTAGGGAAGATTTTAAAAGTTTGTAAAACTAAGCATAGCTCTTAAACACTGAAGTTAAAGACATGGTTGGAATGTGCAAGTGGTTCAGTATCCAAATATTGAAGGTTGCAGAATATGGAGCTACTGTGCAAACGAGTAAATTTATCTATATTTTCACAAGATCATACAATGGAAAATGTTGAGATAACAACTACATCCGTGAACCAGAATAGTTACAAAAGTTATTGCAACTAAAAGGATGAATAATTGCATGGTGAGAATTAGGAATGACCATGTGGAGCTGCTATACAGACTTTTCCAAGGTTTTATATTTGAGGAATGCGTACTATTAATGTTGTGAAAAGATTTCAGAAATTAAGTTTGGAGGCATTCATCAAGGTTGTTTGAGCCATTTAAATAGCAAGTTTTTGTTTTTCTTGGGTCACAAGTACTTTCAGGAAAACAGATAGCTCTAGTTATAATGTTGCAGTGACAAGCACATCTAGTTGGGGCAGAGTGAAGACCAGAAATGTGAACAGAAGGTCAATATGAATAATTTAGTGTTTTGTTCAGGTGTCAAGATTATCACATATCCTTTTAATAACGCTGTGGATAAGACAGGACATGAAAATGGAAAAGCGTTAGCATGCTGAGACATTTTGCTATGCTTTGAGCCAGAATGATGGCACTGAATGGAGACAGCCATTGAAGCTCCAAGGATTCTGAATCTCTCAAACAGTGAACACTTTAGTGAACCTTATGGGAAGGATTTTGTCTTCATTACCAATAATTGGTATACATCTTTTCTTCCTGGTTAATCGAAGACAGCTAAATTTATTGATGAAGACTGTATTTTCTTTAAATCACACAGCAGTTTCGTAGCGCGCTACGAAACTGCTGTAGGTGATGATTTTAAAGCGCAGAGCAGCTAGTGTGATACTATGAGCGGGAGTTGTGGAAGAGAGACATCTGTTTATCAATACCACCTACAGCACATTCAGAAACATGGTAGTATTTCATACCTGGGGTTGTTAAAAGATTTGGGAACATGTTGCTACACTTTCGGAGAATGTTGGGAGACAGAGACCGTTAAAATAGAACATTTCTCTTGGTCAGTTAATGAGCCATCTACCCAATTAGAATCCAAAGCTAGATCGTTTAGTGTACTCTCCTTCAAGACACCTCAACCCAAGCAGCAAAAGGACATGTGTCAAGAGCCAGAAAAGCATCATGCTACGAGGAGCAAAGATTGTGGATTTTGATTAAATGAAAACCATTTGTAATTTCAGTTTAGCCATTATGTAATTAATAAGTTAGTTATGCACTAGATAGGGATAGTCAATAGCCACCTTCGAGGCTCCCCTCATGCTGGAGGAGGAAGCTCGAGGTGGTTAAGTTTGCTTGCCTATATATGGATCAAGGTTGGATGTAGAAAGAGTTGGACATTTTATACAAAAACAGAGTTATTTGGGCCATTGTAAGACTTGTGACAGTAATAGTAAAACAGTGTTGATTTCTTCTCAAGATTCTCGATGGATTATTGTGTTCAAATATAATGATGGTGTTTTATATTTTATGTTCTTTTACAGCCTTGTTGTAACACAATCACTCAGAATTCATAATCTTATGCTCTGACTTCCTGTGTGTTTGGCAAGCTGTGGTTTTGATGGAGTATGTTTGACATTTAATGCAAAGAGCCTTGACTTCCATGAAATGACTATGTTTTTCTTGTTTACTTAGTGTATGAGACTCCATAGCCCAATGAGAACCAGTTTGATATATATCCAACCAGCTTTTGCTTTCATGAATGAGTAAAGAGTTAGCCATCTGTTGTAGTGAAGGATTTTTATCAAGAGTTTGTGAGAGAGCCCTCTCTGATCAAAGAGGCTAATCTTTGATCTAAAGTTAGGTTGAAAGAGTTACATGAAATCTTGCTTGGTTGCAGCCCTCAGTAGTGATTTTGTGATAACATTTTGGTGCGTCTGCCGGGAGCCTGAAGCTTACTCTCTCCCGAAATTTGAAGATTGGATTTCTGAAGGTAGCAGGAGTTCAAAATGATTTTCAAGGCTGCAAAACTACCTTGGCGACTCCATTGTTGAAGAATTCAAGGTTTATATATTCATGGTGATTCCACTGGAGTTATGAAAGACCCAGAAGCTGCCCTTCTTTGTTCAAGGTATGCATGCATAGATTTCTCAGGAATTCATGGTTTCCCAAATCATTTTCCCAAGGATGCATACTTTCTAAGGAATGGTCCAAAATTCAACGGGGAGGATTTAAGTTTAACCTTGAATCATATATCAGATTTTTGTGAATTTACACAGCTTCTTAGAGTTAAACATGAGGATGTTTGCATTATGTTATTCCATGATTCACTTCAAGGGAAATGCAAACAGTGGGTTGAATGCTTGCCTGCCGAATCCATTAAGTCATTTCAAGACCTTTGGCTTATGTTTTTGGAGGAATGGACAGATAGGACAGAGGTGATGGCAGACTCTCTCTCAGTTGAAGGTTTTAAAAAATGGAATAATGATCATAGTAAAGAAGAAACAAATGAATCTTTTTCTTTGTCCTTATCCTCATATCTGAAATCTTTTGACTGCAAGTCAGAGGATAAGATGAAATTTTTTGATGAATTTGCCAAAGATATTGAGAAGGAAATTGAAGGCTTAGAAGGACAAATTCAGGCATACAGTTTTCCTGATCATGATTATTATTCTCAGAAATTTTTTATAGCTGAACGCAAGGAGACTATGCTGGTTCCTTTCTCTTTCACGATGGAGGACCTCAACACTGTGGTTGAAGATCAGTTTGCACAGCTGGAAAGTTACAACGAAAACCAAGCTGATCATGTATTCTGGGATCCTGTAGCTGATTACATGGAAGAGTTTCACTCTCCAGTATTTCAGTTTTTCGAAGAAGATCAGAGGCAAATTCGGTGGCAGTGGTCATCAGACTATCATATTAGCTCTGAACTCTGGTGCGGTCAAAGGACTCAAATGTCAGATAAGACAAATGATTGGCTGCATTGGAAATTTCATATTGATTGAGCAGAGGGAAGTTTGAATTGTTAGGGTAGGTAGGTAGGAAATTGCAAATAAGCTCAAGGTTGATTGAGCATTTATTTTTCAGTAGATGTAGTTGTCTTTCTCCTACAGTCATGCTGGTCAAGCAAGCTTCTGTTTGTCAAATAAATTCTATAAGGTACTGGAGCTGCAGGTTCTTAGTGCACCACAAGGGCACACTATCCCAAGTGGAGCCACTGTTATCACTGAAAATGCTGTAGCCAAAAAATTTTTAGCCTGGCTTAAAGAGTGGGTGTTTTCGCAGCGCCTGAATTATTTTAGCAGTTTCGCAGCGCTACCTGTTTGAGTGGTTTCGTAGCGTGCTACGAAACTGGGGATTTGTTCGAGTTTTCAGTGGAGGCCCAAATCATAGCATGCCTATTGTACACTGGCTACAACTGCTGTGGATGAGGTTGATGTGCTTAAAGGTCTATGTCAGATCTTTCAGATAAGATTGAAGATATCAAGGCAATGATGTCAGCTCCACCGTTGCCCGAGGTTCTTCAGGCTCTTTATAATGAAAAGAACGTTTCTCAGGATAAAAATGCTTCCTAATTGCTAATCACTTGAAAGAAGGAAATGCATCTAAAGTTTTGGAATTCTTGAATTCCTTGTACTGCAAAATATGGTACCCAAGGTTGAATGTTTTTCCTATGTATTGTGCTCGGTGTTTCCAATGAATACCTTACAGTTTGTATAGTCACTGCTGCACCGAAAGGATAAAAGGGACCTGAACAGAACGCACTGGGAAATCTATTAGTACTATTTTTGATATTAGGACTATTTGGAGTATCTGCTGCTGGTTGGCTATGGCTAATAGGTAAAGGCTGGTAAATCCTGTTGTCATTCAACTTCAAGTTCTTGAGTTGAAAGTATTAGTCTCGGCCTAAAGATCAAGACATAGTCAGTCAAACTTCATTCAAACATATTCCTCAACCGAAAGAGTTCAAATAAGGTCGGGGTGAAATTAATGTTTGGATTATTAAAAATCTGCTCTATATTTGAACTAGGGGATGGCTCTTTCTCATTCTCTTATATATATGGGCGTTTATAGTTGTGTTACCTCATCTGCACCTATATATTTTTTCCTGAAGTGGGAAGATACAAATCTCTCAACAAATGCAATGCTAATGAAGTATTTTTTCCCAAGTGATATGTGTCAACACACGGGTTTATATGGGAGCACCGCTTTCATATTATGGCTGAGGACTATACAATTGGGCCGGTGGAGATTTCTTTCCGCTGTGAGTGAAACCAATAATGGGCAGGTGGAAAATTCATTAAATAACATTTATGTCTTGGGCGCAAGTGCTTGATGAAGTGCCAGAGAGAGACGTGGTTCATTATCTTCGTGGCCTGGCTTCACAAGAAATCTTTTTCTACGCAAACAGGTGGCAGAGAAGCTGCAACAACAATCACAGAACAATTCGCTATTCAAGTTTCGATCTCGTGATCTACTTTGGTGGGTATAGTACTGCTAACCATTCGAAGCTAACGGCTATCATTTAATAAAGAAAATATAATCAAGAGCTCTTTGTTATTCCGGAGGTTTGAAATCACTGCTCAGTCTATAATCTCCTGAGATTCTAAGCTGAAGTCATCGAAATTTAGAGCTAAAGCTACAAAATCGAAGAAGGATGTACCGAAGGCCATTCAGAGAGAATTATTGAAGGTGATGTATGAAAGGTGGGTAAGAAATGAGCGCAAAGCAATGCTATGGAAATGGCGACCATGCGAAAAATCTCGAGTTCACCCTTGTTTAAGCCCGGATCGGCTATGCTATAAAGAGCTCTGCAATCTACTGTTGCTTTTTCCAATGAGGCCGACTACTCTCGTCTCGAAAAACAAAAGCCCCATGATCGCATCATGGCACTTGATCTTCCACATGGTGGTCATCTGTAGTTACGCCTTTTAATTTTTCAATGGTGGACAAGGGCATGTATAGGTCTGGATTCCCCAACATTATCAACTTCCCATTTCTGGAGACCCTTCATCTGCGCTCAATTATCTATCTTTGCCAGGAGCCGTATCCAGCAGACAACATAGAGTTTATAGAGAATCATGGAATTAAGCTATTTCATTTTGGGATCGAAGGAAACAAGGAGCCTTTTGTGAATATACCAGAGGATGTTATACGAGAAGCATTGAAGGTTTTATTGGATGTTGGGAATCATCCTGTGCTGTTTCATTGCAAGCGAGGAAAGCATCGTACTGGCTGTCTGGTATGATGTCTAAGAAGAGTACAAAATTGGTGCTTGTCCTCAATTTTTGATGAATACCAGAGATTTGCTGGTTTGAAATCAAGAGTTCTAGATCAACAGTTTATTGAGCTGTTTGATATATCTGGCTTTAAGTGGTCAAACTGTGTATCAACATATTTCCCTGGTCCTTCCGTGCTGAAATCATAAGCTGGAGCCAAAATTCTTCAGTGCTCAATAATACTGTCTGACAGGGGATGGATAAGAAGAGTAAAGTTGGTGCATGTCATCAATTTTTTATGAATACCTGTGATTGACTGGTTTGAAATCAAACGTTGTGGATCAACACTTTATTGACGTGTTTGATGTATCCAGCTCTAAGCAGTCAAGCTGTGTATCAATGTATTTCTTTGGTCATTCTGTGCTGAGATCATAAGTTGGAGCCAAAATTCTTCACCTACACAATATTGAGCCATGTCTGGTAATCTGAAGCATATAAATTTTCTCATGGTTACCAGACCGATACTTAAAAGATCTCAGCAGTTTCAATTTTTTTAAAACAATGCCTTATAGGTTGGATGAATCTACAGACTATATTGATTATGTCCAGCTGGAGAAAAGTGCAGTCCTATTCAGGCCTAAACTCATGATTGCTGGTGCTAGTGCTTATGCACGCCATTATGACTATGCTCAGATGCGCAAGGTTTGTGACAAGCAAAAGGCTGTGTTGTTGGCGGACATGGCACACATAAATGGACTTGTTGCAGCTGGTGTAGTTCCATCTCCTTTTGAGTTTGCAGATGTAGTGATCACTACTACACACAAGTCACTCCGTGGTCCTCGTGGTGTATGATCGTTACAGCTAGGGAAGATTTTAAAAGTTTGTAAAACTAAGCATAGCTCTTAAACACTGAAGTTAAAGACATGGTTGGAATGTGCAAGTGGTTCAGTATCCAAATATTGAAGGTTGCAGAATATGGAGCTACTGTGCAAACGAGTAAATTTATCTATATTTTCACAAGATCATACAATGGAAAATGTTGAGATAACAACTGCATCCGTGAACCAGAATAGTTACAAAAGTTATTGCAACTAAAAGGATGAATAATTGCATGGTGAGAATTAGGAATGACCATGTGGAGCTGCTATACAGACTTTTCCAAGGTTTTATATTTGAGGAATGCGTACTATTGATGTTGTGAAAAGATTTCAGAAATTAAGTTTGGAGGCATTCATCAAGGTTGTTTGAGCCATTTAAATAGCAAGTTTTTGTTTTTCTTGGGTCACAAGTACTTTCAGGAAAACAGATAGCTCTAGTTATAATGCTGCAGTGACAAGCACATCTAGTTGGGGCAGAGTGAAGACCAGAAATGTGAACAGAAGGTCAATATGAATAATTTAGTGTTTTGTTCAGGTGTCAAGATTATCACATATCCTTTTAATAACGCTGTGGATAAGACAGGACATGAAAATGGAAAAGCGTTAGCATGCTGAGACATTTTGCTATGCTTTGAGCCAGAATGATGGCACTGAATGGAGACAGCCATTGAAGCTCCAAGGATTCTGAATCTCTCAAACAATGAACACTTTAGTGAACCTTATGGGAAGGATTTTGTCTTCATTACCAATAATTGGTATACATCTTTTCTTCCTGGTTAATCGAAGACAGCTAAATTTATTGATGAAGACTGTATTTTCTTTAAATCACACAGCAGTTTCGTAGCGCGCTACGAAACTGCTGTAGGTGATGATTTTAAAGCGCAGAGCAGCTAGTGTGATACTGTGAGCGGGAGTTGTGGAAGAGAGACATCTGTTTATCAATACCACCTACAGCACATTCAGAAACATGGTAGTATTTCATACCTGGGGTTGTTAAAAGATTTGGGAACATGTTGCTACACTTTCGGAGAATGTTGGGAGACAGAGACCGTTAAAATAGAACATTTCTCTTGGTCAATTAATGAGCCATCTACCCAATTAGAATCCAAAGCTAGCTCGTTTAGTGTACTCTCCTTCAAGACACCTCAACCCAAGCAGCAAAAGGACATGTGTCAAGAGCCAGAAAAGCATCATGCTACGAGGAGCAAAGATTGTGGATTTTGATTAAATGAAAACCATTTGTAATTTCAGTTTAGCCATTATGTAATTAATAAGTTAGTTATGCACTAGATAGGGATAGTCAATAGCCACCTTCGAGGCTCCCCTCATGCTGGAGGAGGAAGCTCGAGGTGGTTAAGTTTTCTTGCCTATATATGGATCAAGGTTGGATGTAGAAAGAGTTGGACATTTTATACAAAAACAGAGTTATTTGGGCCATTGTAAGACTTGTGACAGTAATAGTAAAACAGTGTTGATTTCTTCTCAAGATTCTCGATGGATTATTGTGTTCAAATATAATGATGGTGTTTTATATTTTATGTTCTTTTACAGCCTTGTTGTAACACAATCACTCAGAATTCATAATCTTATGCTCTGACTTCCTGTGTGTTTGGCAAGCTGTGGTTTTGATGGAGTATGTTTGACATTTAATGCAAAGAGCCTTGACTTCCATGAAATGACTATGTTTTTCTTGTTTACTTAGTGTATGAGACTCCATAGCCCAATGAGAACCAGTTTGATATATATCCAACCAGCTTTTGCTTTCATGAATGAGTAAAGAGTTAGCCATCTGTTGTAGTGAAGGATTTTTATCAAGAGTTTGTGAGAGAGCCCTCTCTGATCAAAGAGGCTAATCTTTGATCTAAAGTTAGGTTGAAAGAGTTACATGAAATCGTGCTTGGTTGCAGCCCTCAGTAGTGATTTTGTGATAACAGGTAACACAAATAAGATTATTATGTCAGAAAATTGCTCAAGTGGAACCCCTGTGTGACATAACAGCATCAATAATCGATAAATCAGTTGATGCTAGAATAGACTTAGAGCAGGCCGATGAGACCTTGACAAATTTTCTTGATTGGCAGGACACTGATGAGGGACAGGTAGCTACTTTGCCAAAAATCTTAGAATCCCATAAAGAAATCCTATTTATGGAATGGAAGTCCCAGTTAATAAAGGTAGAGAGAGCAGTTTCTAGATGCAAATTAACCACAAGTAATTTGGTTGAATTAATTAATGATACTCTCTATTTATCTAATATGATCTCTCAATCTACACCAAGTAAATTACTATTGGCTAAAACATTGGAGCAATCATGTTATCAAGAGCTGGAAAAGAATGGGAGATTGATCGCAGGTATTAACAGTTTAACTTGGGACACCTATTGGTTGTTCCTAGTAAAACCATACAGCCAGAGAGCTGCCCTCAAGTGCCTAACAGATGCAATCAGGTGTATCATTCCCGATATACAAGATGCCACCTATGCTGCTCAACTCAATTCTCGTCTCAGCTGCCCTCAAGAAGTGGAACCAATGCTAGCGATATGCCAACTCAGGTCAAAAGGCAAACAACCAGAGTGATGAATCATGCTGCCGACTGCCAGATTGCTATGGGGAAGATATTCAAGATCAAGTTGTACCAATTAAGTAGCATTTTAATTTTGTAGTTAGTTAGTTTTAATCAAGTATTTATAGACCATTTCAATGCATTGGAAAGGGTCGTAAGTTTTTGTATATGACTTAAACCTAAAGTTGCACTACTGTACTTCAGGTATATATTTTTTATAAAGACTGGGCTGATTATTCCAATTTTGATAACGAAGCTTTTATGTGGATGTGCACTACTGCCTTTATTTAAAAGTATTTCTGAGTCAGAAGAAGGAATTCGAATTGCGATTGATGTTGGGAATGATTTGCAGCTCATATGTACTACTATCTATGTCTGAATTTATTCTTTCTATGTGAATTGTTATTTGATCTCTCTTGCTATTATTGAATATATGCATGTGTTTTTAACAACATTCTTTATACTTTCCACTATTGGATGTTTACAGCATGCTTTTCTTCTAATCATACATGTATCAGTAATATAAAAAGATAATTGTAACAATGTTTTATTAATTACTTTGTTCAACTATTTGAACAAAGCAATTATTATGTGAATGAATGTCTATGTTTATTGAATAGAGTCATCTATATGCCTATAGATGAACAGAGATCATCAAGCGTTGCACTTAAGAATAGAAGCTTCCTGGGATAGAATAGTCATTTGTATTTTTTCTTTTTAGATTAAGTCATCCATTAATTATCATTTATTAGAAAACCAATCACTCATCCATCCCCTTTTTATTCATTACTGGGAAACTGGTCCCATTATATCCAGTCGGAGCCACCATCCCAAACGGAAAAGGAGCTGTATTAAGGTCCGGACCGGGTGGTTATCCCCCGATGTTGATGCAACGATTTTCGGGGCATCAACATTTTTGGCATTAGAAGGAGGGCATGAACTGTGAATGGCAGGCAAACCCAAATCTACAGACCATTCTGAGAGTAAATCTCCCTCCACATCACCTCGTACTTCCCAATTGCATGCTAGTTCTCCAGTATCCAAGCAAGAAGAAGAGGGATCAACTACCACTGCTCAAACCCACAATACTCTAGAACAATTAAGTCCTCAGTCCCCTGAAGTTCAGTTACTCATCCATAAACTTCAAGGCTTCTTGATATCACCACAGAAATCTGAGGTATCTCAAAGCAGTGAGACTTCGCAATTTAATCTACCTCATCCTCTCACTAGACTTCAGAGCGGAAAGCTCGGTATCGAACCTACTGAGCTGCTCTTACCTAAAAGGAAAAGGGCAAAGAAGAACACTGAAGGATCTGACAGTGAAGCATTTTCATCTACATCCTCCATCTCATCTTCCCGAGTGCGAAGTCAACCATCCACTCCCTCATTACATATTGTTGTTCATCAGGGATTAGAAACTTCAACACCCAAACCGGCTCAATCCTCAATATCAATTCCTTCCCAAACATCTGGAATTTCATCAGCAATCTCATCCACTACTGGTGTTTCAATGGAAAATCCATGGAATAGACCTGGTGCGGTCAATATGCCTGCAACATTACATGCATTGCCTGATGCTCCTGAAAAATGGCTACCCAAGTTTAACCCAGATGATGGAATACAAGCTGAAGAACATATTAATAACTTCATGTTATCAATTAATTTGAAAGGAGTAACAGAGGAAGATGTTATCGTTAGGCTTTTCCCTTATACTTTGCAAGGATCAGCGGGATCTTGGTATTTTTCCCTGCCCTCTGGATCCATTACCAGTTGGAACATTTGGAAAGAACGTTTTCTTACTAAGTATGGTGATGATAGATCTTTAGACACATTAATTAATGATCTCTCCAATCTTAGGATAGAGCATAGGGAACCGATTAAAGAATTCAATGTGCGTTTCAATAAACTCTTGAATAAGATCCCAATGGCCTCCAAACCAAGTGAGAAAATCAGAAGCGAATGGTATATAACTTCCCTACCTGCCAATATAGCTATCTTCGTAGACAGGGCCAGAAAATCAACTTTAGCTGAAAACATGAAAGAAGCACTTGCTGTGGAGAAACGTATTAATGCTCTAGAAAAGAAAGCTGCTCTTGAAGATAGAAAATCCAAAAACGTTTCTTTTAAAGATGATTCAAAGAAGAAAACCCCTAAAGATCCATATGATATGGAGGGCCTACAAAAGGTCCTCAAGACTTTGTCAAATGAAATGGTTGAAATCAAAAAACAAGTAGCGGAAACCTCAACAAAAAGACCCTTTAGAAATTTCAAGAAAACTGAATCAAAACCACCAAATGTTATATCTAATGCAGACTCAGATCCTGAAGAAGAAGAAGAAGATGAAGCAATTTCACCAACTGATGAAGAAGAGGAAGTTGTCGAATGCCATGGAATGTGGGACTTCATATTACCTAACTCCGATACAGAAAATGAACAAGAAGCTTTTCTTGTAACTACTAGGAGTAAAGGTGCTCCTGAACCTGTCCATGCAAGTTCAAAAAAAAGAAGTGCAGGTGCTACTACTACAAAGGAAAAGGTATCCACAAAGAAGCCAACTGCAATAGTACCACAAAACCAACCTTCATCCTCAAATATACCTTCAACATCTAAAACGTTGGTAGTATCGGATTCAATGGATTACAATATTGTTGATGATATGAAGAAGACTAAGGCAAACATTACCATGTTTGAACTTAGCAAACTAAAACATCAGCAGAAATTGCTTCTCAAGGAATTGAATGCCGTGCCTTCATCACCTCTTCCTAGTGCTAAAGCTGTAAATGATTCAGGTCAACCACCTTCTGGTAGGGTTGAAGCTACTGATACGATTCTGATTGGAGACAAATCAAATTCCCATACTCCTCCTTTCCTCTTAACCTACGAGATTTATAATCGAAATCTACACAATTGTTTGATTGACTCAGGGGCATCCTCTAATATAATGCCAGCTTCAGTTTGTTCCAAACTGAACATTGAGCCCCAAAAGTCCGCAATTCACATTGTGCAGTTAGATAGAACCAAAGTCCAGGCTTTAGGGGAAATTAACTCTGTAACTATTAGGTTATCGACTGATCCACAAGTAGTTCAAAGAATTGATATCTTAATCGCTGATATACCTGAGTTTTATGGTTTAATCTTGAGTAGGGATTGGTATGAGAAGCTCCATGGGTATATTTCTACCGATTGGTCCCATATGTGGCTACCTTACAAGGGAAAGCCAAATCAAATAAAAATCGATCGGGAGAAACACATGACCCATACTGTTACAGAATTTGAACAGGAAAATCAACCAATAGCATTTAATAACAATATCTTGGGGAATTATTGATTTGAATCATTCTTTGGCAACTTCACTGCCCAACCATCTCCTTTCTTAGTAAACAATTTCACATCTCAGATCGAAAATTATTCACAAACAGATAGATCAAGATGTTTTAACGATACTGAGGAAACTGTAAATAAAATTGTTGATAATTCTTTATTTTGGTCACTATATTTTGATGGGTCTAAGTCTAGTGAAGGCTCAGGAGCAGGTTGCATTTTGGTTAGCCCCCAGGGAGAAAAAATGATGCTGTCCTGTAGGTTGGAATTTGAATGCACGAATAATACAGCTGAGTACGAAGCCTTAGTTCAAGGACTATACAAAGCGATTGGCCTCAAGGTTCAATATTTGAAAGTGTTTGGTGATTCAGAAATTGTTATTAAACAGGTGAGAAATACAATTCATTATCTTTCTAGCCATCTCAAACATTATCAGTCGCTGGTACAAGAACTCACCTCTCAATTTTTAGCATTCAATATTTCTTCCATCCCTAAGTCTCAGAATTCAGCAACTGACTTGCTAGCCAATGTTGCTTCCAAACTCCTACCTTCCGAAGATTATAGCCCAGATAGATTTTCAGTAGAGTTACTTTTTAGACCATCGATTCCTGACAATGTCACTAATTGGCGAGTGTTCAATCACGATGAAGACATCTTACATTTTTTGACTTCCGACAAGTCCTACGATGATCAGATCATTGAGGAAAGCGAGCATGATCTTCAGATGAAAGAAAAGCACGAGGAAAACTCAATACCAAAGCCTGTGGTTAAAATTGAGGATCTTTACGATATTAAAGACAGGTTTAAACCAGTGACCAATACAAAGCTCCAAAGTTCCACCTTAAAATTTGAATTGATAAATCTTGGCACTGAGCAGAATCCTCAAAACATTAATTTGGGATTAGGAATTTCTGTGGAAGAAAGGATAGCATTTATTAGATTATTAAGAAAAAATAAACATGTCTTCGCTTGGAAATATGACGATTTAAAAACATACAATGCATCTATCATCCAACATACCATTCCAATGCTTTCCTAACAAAAACCAGTTCAACAAAAGCTAAGGAAAATACATCCGAACTTAGAGAGTCAAATAAAATCAGAACTCAATAAACTCTTGAAAGCTAAGATTATTTTTCCTCTTCGGCACTCAAGCTAGGTTTCCAATATGGTTCCTGTTAGGAAGAAAAATGGCGACATCGGGATTTGTATAGATTTCAGAAATCTGAATAAGGCAAGCCAAAAAGATAATTTCCCATTACCTACTATGGAGCAGATACTCCATTCAGTAGCAGGTTCTGAGTTAATGTCCTTTTTAGATGGGTTTTAAGGATATAACCAAATTTTGGTCCATCCTGATGACAGACTCAAAACTTACTTCAGAACGAAATGGGGAACTTACGCTTATCAGAAAATGCCTTTTGGACTTATTAATGCAGAAGCCACGTTCCAAAGAGCGATGGATATAGCTTTCAAAGGATTGATCAACAAAACAGTAATTGTCTATTTAGATGATATTACTGTATTTTCCAAGAAGAGATCCAGTCATTTGCATGATTTGAATCAAATCTTTGAACGCTACAGAAGGTATGGTATCTCACTCAATCCCAAAAAATCCTTCTTCGCTCTTAATCAAGGAAAGCTCTTGGGCTTTATTGTTTCCAAAGATGGTATTTATATTGATCCGGATAGGATTAAAGAAATCTCTGAAATTCCTTTTCCTCATAATAAAAAATCCATGCAGTCATTTTAAGGTCAAATTAATTTTGTCAAGAGATTTGTTCCTGATTTTTCCCACATCATTTTAGCATTATAAATTATGATTAAGAAAAATTCAGTGTTTAGATGGGGATCTGCAGAAAAGGAAGCATTTGATTCAATCAAACAATCAATAATCAATGCCCCCGCTTTAAACACTCCTAATTTTTCTAATCATTTCACAATGTATACTATCGCATTTGATTCATCTTATGCAGCAGTACTCACTCAGATTAATGATCACAACTTGGAAGCACCGATTTCATTTTATAGTTCAAATCTGCAGGGTGCTAAACTAAATTATTCCGAAGTTGAAAAACAAGCCTTTGCTGTGTATAAAGCTATCAAACATTACAGACCCTTCCTTTTAAAGGCCGATACAAAAGTTATAGTTCCTTTTCCTGCAGTAAGGCAATTACTAATCCAAAGGGAATTAGGTGAAAAAAGGGAAAACTGGGTTACCGCACTTCAAGAATATGACTTGGAAATCAAGCTAGCAGAGATTGTTAGAGGCCAAGGTTTTTGCAGGTTATTAGCAGGAGCATCCAAAATTCAAGAACCAACTGATACAGAACATATTGAAGGAATCAACCAGATAAGTATTACTGATTCTGAATCGCAATATGCAGACTTGATCTTTTATTTGAAAAATGGATATGCACCTCCTAACCTGTCTTATAAAAACAAACGGGCCATTAGATTAAAAGCAAAAAACTTCACAATCATTGATAATGTACTTTTTAGGCAAAATTATGACTCGATTTTATTAAGATGCCTAGAAAAACCTAAAGCACAAAAGGTTTTGCAGGAATTACATGATGGACTAGCAGGAGGACATTTTGGAGCTGACACAACAGCCCACAAAATTATTCATGCTGGATACTATTGGCCCACCTTGTTCAGAGATGCTCATGAATATGTAAGGAAATGCCGAAGTTGTCAAACTTCCAGTGGAAGACAAAGAAATCCAGCTTTCCCTTTGCAACCAGTCAACATTGAACAACCATTTGAGCAATGGGGATTGGACATCACTGGAGAAATCACTCCACATTCATCCAAACAGCATAAGTATATCCTTACTGCCACTGATTACTTTACTAAGTGGGTTGAAATGATTCCTTTAAAGACAACAAATTCTGAGGCAATTATGGAATTCATAGATCAATTCATCATTACCAGGTTTGGTGTCCCAAATGCTCTTGTTTTCGATAATGCATCTTATTTCTCTGGAAATGCCATGTTTGAGTTCGCTATTAAAAGAGGGTTTGAACTGAAATATTCCGCAAATTACTATCCCCAGGGTAATGGTTTAGCAGAATCTACCAATAAAAATCTAGTTAAAATTATTAAGCAAACTATTGAACATAATGATAAAAACTGGCACAAATATTTAATATTCGCACTATGGGCTGATAGAATAACGCAGAAGGCTTCCATAGGTACTTCTCCATTCAACCTTGTATATGGGAAAGAAGCTGTGCTACCAACCAATCTTGTGCTTCCTTCTCTAGCCCTAGTTCAGTTTATTGAAGAAAACCCCTCTTCTTCTATTCAACTTAGACATGATCAAATCTTAAAATTAGAAGAAGAAAGAGAAAAGGCCAAAATTACTCATGCAAAACATCAGCAAATTATCAAGTCATCTTTTGATTCAACTTCATCCAGTTCAAAACAGTTGCAGGTTGGTGATCTAGTTCTGAAATGGGACAAAGCCCATGAGGATAAAGGAAAACACACCAAGTTCTAGAAAATGTGGCTTGGACCATTTCAGATCTGCGAGAAGATAGGCCATTCGACATTCATATTACAAGATTTATCAGGTAAGAGATATTCTCTTCCTGTTGATGGCCTCATCTTAAAGAAATTCTTCAATTGAGGAGGTAACCCCTTCTCCCTTTTTAAGTTCAGTAGAATTTGTAGTTTGTAGGACCATTAGGAAATAAAGTTGTAAGATATCTTCCATTGGCCTTTGCTATATTGAAAAGTTTCTCAAAAGAAGTAGTTTGGATATTTACTTTTAAAATAGAAGCCTTAAACAAAAGGGACAATTTCTAGGAAATTAGGTATATTCACATTCTGAAACCCCATTTCATTTTTGTGAAATCTTCTCAAGATTTAGAAGTATTGTAAATCATTTTATGGTTTTCAAATTGGCCACAAAAAGGTTATCAATATCAAAACAGAAACTAATTCAATCTTAGCATCTTCAACTCTCACCTTGTCATCCACTCTCTCTTAAGGATAAAATTGTCCATCCCATTCATCAAAGTTTATGATTACTCAGAGTGTAATTCTAAAATATTTGATATAAAAGATAAGGGGTCTTATTACAAGCCTGCTTACCATGATCATTGGGAAATAGTTTAACTGACATTACCAACACTGCATACCAAAACAGGGTAATGGCTTATAATCATAAGACAAGGGGTCTCATCACGAGCCAACTTGTTCGGTTAGATTACTACCAGTGAATGGCATTGTCAAACAACTGGCCACCAAACCAGGACAATGGCTTTTTATCTTACAGAATAATAGAAAAGCAAAAAAGAGATACAAAATATGAAAGCATGTTTTGAATTCATTCTTTTAATCATACTCTGAAATGGATGGGATAATCGACAGTCAAATGGTTAAAAGGTATCCATGTCGAAACTATGAACGTTTACTGGCAGCAGAGGCTCTACCTATGACAAAAGAGTCAATTAAAAAGGCTAAGTTGGAAAGGTTTTCTGTTTTATCATTATCAACCAATAGAGGCCAATTTAAAACTCAGAATGTATCTAATTTTAACGAGAGAAGAAATTAGCAAAATATCTCTTATTTTATTCAGAATGTATGATACCTAGTTATATTAGAATTTTCCTCTTTTATAAGATTCCTATTTAAAGAAAGTCTAAGTATTTCAATATTTTTTAGAGATAACTGTTTCTCCCAGCGAATCACCAATTGTTGTGCTGTACAACAACCCCCCATTTCATAAAATTTTGACTTTCAAAACTATAATATGAAATGGGTCCCTTTTAGATTAAATTGGTATCAACTTATCATTCCTCAAAAGGTCCGAAAAGAAATAAAACATTATAAACCTTTTGAGAAAACACATAATCGGTCTTATAATAAAAAAAATGAATAATCCTTTATTATTGTGATAAAGCGATCGCAAGATCGCATATCGCAATAACAAAGGATGAATGACAAAAGACCCATTGGTTTTCCCCGATGCGACAATGCACGAATAACTATCGGATATCGGGAAGGCAAGCGATCATAACAAAAGGCCCCTCTCTTTGCTCCAATGCGATATCGCTATCGGTGATCGGGGAATGTAACATGCATGCATCTAAAAGCCCTCTTTTAAAAACTCCCGACACGAATTGGCGATATTGCTATCGGCGATCGGGGATTCCGAAAGGACACCAATATAACAACTTAAGCATTCCTCTGATCGCCGATTGCAATAAAGCTAGGCGCAACTTTCAAAAAGGATTGATAAGGCTGGGATATATTATGTTTAATTAGTATTAAAGGCCTTTCTCTTCTCGATAGTGATTCACTTACGCCCAACCACCAAAACATCAAAGCCACGCTTAAATGAATTATTCGGCCAATAAACAATATGATGAGCATTTAAATGATTGACAGGTTTAAACGACCATTTAATGGAACAGTAAGGCCAAAATCTCTTCAAAGATTGTATCTGCGGCCACCTTATGTTAATCCTCCATTATTCATTGATTAATATACCTCATTCATATTTGGTTTGCGCCATCTATTCTCCGCATTATGTTCAGTTTATCTCCTGTGTAGAGCTCCTCCGAAGCAACAAATTCAGGCCAAATGGGGAAGAAGTCTAAGAAATCTGGAACGGCTTCAGCTTCTGCAGTAACAGGACAACACACTGCATATCCGAGACCAAGTAAAAAGGGATTAATCTCAAACACCACATGTATTGGTCTCGGTAAAACTACTTGGCTGAGCATCTATAATCTGGTTGAGGTCGAAGAGCCTCAGGTAACATCAGTACAAGCCAGAGCAGCACGGACGTGAATGTCGATGCCCAGATTGACCCGAAGTTGCTCCAGGAATGGCAGCAATTCGATTCAATCATAAGCAATCTAGAAAGCTCAAAAGAAGCCGATACATCCAAAGCGGCTGATACACAGGATACAACATCAAAAGAGGTTCCAAGTGGAACCAGCAGCCTACCCCCTACTAAAGACATAGAAATAATTCCCAAAGATCCTTCGGATCAAATCATTTTGCAAGTGGAGGATATACCTCCATTGGATGTATTTTACAGCCCAAAGCACAGGGCCGTAGTAAAGCAACAACGGAAAAGGAGAACGATTGATCAACCTTCCCTGTTCTCTGAACAAACAGTGACAACCAACGTGGTTTGGAAGGAGGAGTTTGATCCTTATGATGACCTAACAAAATTTTCCCAATATGCTGGAGCCTATTCGGCGGCCACCATGGACAAGGCATCAGAAGTGAGTAATTTGTTAAAAGAAAAGGACCAGGCAATCGCTTCACTACAAGCACAGCTATCGGAGACACAGTAGAAAGCAAAACAATTAGAACAGCAATTGTCCACGCAGCAACAGATAAATAATGAATTGAATAAGCAGTTGCATGAAGAGAAACGAAGGATCGATTCGAGTGCAATTCAAAAGCAGAAAGAGCTGTCGGAAGCATTAGAAAAATTGAAGCAATGAATGAACAGATGGTAAAGACAAAAGATGAGAAAATTGCTCAATTATCAGGTCAAATAGAGAAGTTCAAGAATCTTCCGCAGCCCGCCAAGTTCAGAGCAGAAGCACTACAGATTAATAAGGCATTGGTAACACAAATAAGATTATTATGTCAGAAAATTGCTCAAGTGGAACCCCTGTGTGACATAACAGCATCAATAATCGATAAATCAGTCGATGCTAGAACAGACTTAGAGTAGGCCAATGAGACCTTGACAAATATTCTTGATTGGCAGGACATTGATGAGGGACAGGCAGCTAATTTTCCAAAAATCTTAGAATCCCATAAAGAAATCCTATTTATGGAATGGCAGTCCCAGTTAATGAAGGCAAAGAGAGCAGTTTCTAGATGCAAATTAACCACAAGTAATTTGGTTGAATTAATTAATGATACTCTCTATTTATCTAATATGATCTCTCAATGTACACCAAGTAAATTACTATCGGCTAAAACATTGGAGCAATCATGTTATCAAGAGCTGGAAAAGAATGGGAGATTGATCGCAGGTATTAACAGTTTAACTTGGGACACCTATTGGTTGTTCCTAGTAAAACCATACAGCCAGAGAGCCGCCCTCAAGTGCCTAACAGATGCAATCGGGTGTATCATTCCCGATATACAAGATGCCACCTATGCTGCTCAACTCAATTCTCGTCTCAGCCGCCCTCAAGAAGTGGAACCAATGCTAGCGATATGCCAGCTCAGGTCGAAAGGCAAACAGCCAGAGTGATGAATCATGTTGACGACTGCTAGATTGCTATGGGGAAGATATTCAAGATCAAGTTGTACCAATTAAGTAGCATTTTAATTTTGTAGTTAGTTAGTTTTAATCAAGTATTTATAGACCCTTTCAATGCATTGGAAAGGGTCGTAAGTTTTTGTATATGACTTAAACCTGAAGTTGCACTACTGTACTTTAGGTATATATTTTTTATAAAGACTGGGCCGATTATTCCAATTTTGATAATGAATCTTTTATGTGGATGTGCACTACTGCCTTTATTTAAAAGTATTTCTGAGTCGGAAGAAGGAAATCGAATTGCGATTGATGTTGGGAATGATTTGCAGCTCATATGGTACTACTATCTATGTCTGAATTCATTCTTTCTATGTGAATTGTTATTTGATCACTCTTGCTATTATTGAATATATGCATGTGTTTTTAACAGCATTCTTTATACTTTCCACTATTGGATGTTTACAGCATACTTTTCTTCTAATCATACATGTATCAGTAATATAAAAAGATAAGTGTAACAATGTTTTATTAATTACTTTGTTCAACTATTTGAACAAAGAAATTATTATGTGAATGAATGTCTATGTTTATTGAATAGATTCATCTATATGCCTATAGATGAACAGAGATCATCAAGCGTTGCACTTAAGAATAGAAGCTTCCCGGGATGGAATAGTCATTTGTATTTTCGCTTTTTAGATTAAGTCATCCATTCATTATCATTTATTAGAAAACCAATCACTCATCCATCCCCTTTTTATTCATTACTGGGAAACTGGTCCCATTATATCCAGTCGGAGCCACCATCCCAAACGGAAAAGGAGTTGTATTAAGGTCCGGACCAGGTGGTTATCCCCCGATGTTGATGCAACTATTTTCGGGGCATCAACACATCCCCAAGAGCAGTCGTTGACTGATTCTCAAGCCAATCCAATTGACTTTGAGCCTTTGGATGGTTTGTTTGTACATGGTTATCATGTTCAGTGCTTCTCTCGTCCTTTGAGGGAAATGGTACTCTCTGATTTTCAAACTGCATGGCAAAGTATTCCATCTCCTTTGGCAAGCTTGCATGTTTTCATCCCCTAACAGTCTGAACATATCCTCAAAATGTGTAATTTCTTGCTCTTGGGTAGCAAGATACCTAGGTGCAAGTTGAGGATAGTTTGCAATTAAATTATGTGTGCTGATGACAACCATTGGATTGGACTACTCAACTCTTATCATGAGAGGCTCTATTTGTTCCCTTGCCAATATCTTCTTCATTTCTGAAGCCCTTGCTTCCTCATGGTTCATCCATGATGCCAAATCCATCAACTGTAAATCCCATAGATTTTCATTAGGGTCCCATACATTCAGATTTGTCAAGGCCATGTTATTCAAGTAGAACTCAGACATCTTAGCCCTATCCTCCAATGTACTTTGATCATAGAGATCAATGAACTATCTATAATCCTGGAATGGCATAGTGCCTCTATGTGCTAGGGTCTTGATTTGGAACTACAACCATTTTTCCTTAAGGTATAATGCATAGGACTTAGCTAGCATCCTACACTGGATTGCTTCCAAAGATAGATTGTCCATGGATGCCAATTGATTCTCTCTTTCTTGCAGTTGTCCTTTCAACCATGCATTTTCTACCTTCAATTGAGCCTTCATTATGGCCTCTCTGTCCCTAAGGATACTTAGTTCTCTGTCAATATCTTTGATATTTTCCTCCATGTGACCAATGTTCTCCACTCCCTTAGACTTTGCAATCTGCCTCCACCTATGTGTTATGGCTCATTCTTTCTCAAGCTCAAAAAATAATGGGATGGAAAATTTTTGTGGAACGACCCTGCCCCCTTCAATAAATCTATAGTAGGTGTGAAGGTTAGGTTGAGGACTAGGTTCCCTTAGCTCTGGGTCCTCTCTCTTTGTTTCTTGCTGCATACTTCTTGCCTTATCCAATTTTTGAGTTTCCTGTAGGTTTAGCAGAGTTTCCTATAGGATTGCCTCTTCTTGATGTAGGTCCTGTTGTGTACCCTGTAGGATGTCTCTTCCTTTGGATGAGGTAGATCTAGTCACAGGCCTTCTCTCATAAGTGATAGGAGACTTAAGGGAGGTTTGTGATGAGGATCCTTCTCCTTGAGTTTTTGTAAGAGGAGCCATCTTCTCATGTTGTTTAGGTGAGTTGTTAATAAAAATGGGAACTTTGGTTGGAGTTTGAGGTTTTCCCTGCCTTATCCTTATACTTTTTCTTGTTCTGAAGTATAAGTGGATTTGCCTCTATATTTTGCCTTTTTTTTATAAGGGTGCTAAGGGCAGTGAGGGCAGCTGATGCCTCTTTCTTAGTGGGTTTTGGAGACACCCTGGGTGACTCCTCCTTATCCTCTACCTCCTCTTTTCCATTGCCCTTTTCACCTTTGTCCTTCTCCTCTTCTTCTCCCTCTATATCCTCATCTTGTTTATCATTTTCCTCCTTGACATCTTCCTCTATTTTCTCATCACTTCCCTTCTCTTTCTCTTCCTCGTCCTCCTCATCCCTCTCTACTTCTTGTTCATCTGTTTTAGTCTCTTCTTCATCCTTTTCACTGATAGTAGGGCTTCTATCATATGTGAGGGCCTTGATATCCTCCTCTGTCGGCATGTCTCTAAACATTGCCCAAGTGATAGGAATTCTAAGGTTTTGGAGGGCATATTCTATGATGATTCTAATTAACCCATGGTCAGCTAGCTATTGGTAGTTTCCTTCCTACACCTTCATGCTTGTATCTATCAGTGATTGCAAAAGGAAGTATGGTATGCTGAGCCTGTGGTGAGGAGGTGTTTCTACTCCAAACCTTAATTCTTAAAGAAGCCTAAAGTGATATCCATATACCACACTATACCTACCTTCACATGATATGTATTTTATAAGGTTCTATCTTACCTCATTCCAGGCGTATGGTAGGCTTGCTCTCCTCACTCCATTTTTGTCTTCAATGGGCTTCTCTCCCTCTAAAAATAATTTCTTCTTTGTAGTTTGGCTATTTCCCTTGTCTTCCTTTCTCCAAGGCACTCCTAAGCGAAGTGTGGTAATTCTGCTTATGATTTCAGGGGTGAGCTCTATGGAGAGGCCTCTCACTACAACAATGGCATGGTTTCTGGTTAGTGGAATGAGGTAGAGAGAAAAATCTCGGGCCACTTCATCATCATACCACCTCATTTTCTCAAAGTACCCCATCCAATTATGCCTTGTGAATATTTCTACCATAGGAGGGTGTTGGTGAATCCTTATAGTGTTAATGGGATCCCTTCTATTAAACCCCTCTATCATTTTTTCTGGTGAATTTGAGGAGTAGAGATGTATGATACAAAATTTTAATGAAGGGGGAAATGGGACTAAAATTTATGTGGATACAATTCCCTTATACAGTTATCAATTTCAATCAAACTAGGATATTTTTCTGTTCTTTTTACTTGGAAAAATGGGAGGAAATGTAGAGCCTACCTCCTCATAATGCTTGATTTATCCAACCCCTGTGTTGTCCCCTCTGAAATTGCTCTCTGCCAATCCTGTAGACTGCTTGAATGTATCCTATAGGATTCCTGTGTGATCCTGTAGGTTCCTGTAGGAAGTCCTACACAGTAAAAAAATGAATTTTTCCTCTCCTTTAGGTTGCTTGCGAATGAGAGCAACCTTGCTAGAGTGAACCTCGAGAAGATGAATGCATGAGTGTATGGGGATCAACGTTTATTTCCTCTTATGGTCGAGTTGAGTGAGGTGGTGTCCTGGAAGCGAGGTAGAATTTCTATTTTTGGACCGTTGGTCCCCACAACCACATCATCATTCACCTCACCTTGTAATCAACTCCCACTTCGGGCATCCATAGTCTCAACTGTTTCTAACCTCATTCTCCTTTTCTTTGACTTGACTACTGCCACATGTGTGAGGAATAACTATTTTGTCCTCGTTGACTAAATGAAGGTGGCCAAGTTAACTAGCCACCTTTCACTTATAAACTAACTCATCCACAATCTTTATCTCTTTTGATTACATTATGCAAATGAAAAAGTGAAATGATATACTTACCTCTGGTAACAATACCTTTCTGCAGTTTGTTGAAGAAATAAGGTTTTTTTTGTATGTTGGTTGCATCTGATATCTCCTTATTTTTTATTATCCTCTGATGATTTCATTCATATGCAGGTAGCTGGTGTTGAAGATGATGGTGTTGTTCTACTCTAGAGCTTCTTCTACCCTTGAATATCCATGCTAGAAACTTGTTGCAACTTATGATTTTCATTTTGTGGGATAGGCTACTACAGGATTTCCCACAGGATGTCCTATAGCTTCTTCTCCCTTAGAAGTTTTAATCATTTCTACTACTGGGACTTGAGGATGATGAATATGGATAGAGAGGAGGTCTAGGGGTGTGTGAATAATGAGAAATAACCTTCAGGTGTTGTTCCCCTTTGTTCTTTGTCTCATTTTTTTCTCTTTGTTTTTTCTTGAAGACTTTATTTGTTTTTGAAAATTGATTTTTTAATGATGAATGTAGGGGTGATCAAGGTGGAGAGACGTATGGTAATGAAGTGGTTATGTAGGGATTTTAATTTTTTTACATGGGCAAGTCATTTCCATGCCCTAGTGTTACTTCCTTTAGGATTCCGAAGCCACTACAATTCCTACAGGATCATCTTGTAGGTTTTTAGGGGATCCTGTAGGTTTACAGGGAATCCTGTAGAAAACATAGTACCTTGAAAAGTGAGGCAAATGAGTGAAAAAATGACAGGAATGGTGGAATGATGAAGGATAATGGATGGAGAAATACAAAAATGAGTGGAATAGGTCCATTTTGATTCTCCTTTGATCTCTGATTGTCCTCCTGCTGCCCTGCAAACAATTTTTCATGATTTTTGTTTTCTCTCTTTATTTTTTAATTTTTTTTTTTTTTAAAACGACTAGTCTTCTTCCAAGAGCTTTTTGTCCTAGCTTCTTGCCCTGGGTGTCTTAAGAGAGGTTTTCACACAAAGATCTTTTTATTTCTCTCTCATTTTTCTTTTTCTTTTACACCATTGGGTTGCCTCAAGAGGTTTTCAACCCAATAGTGGGACTCAGGCACCTCATGGAGGTTTTCACCTGAGTCTCCTTTTTTTTTTCTTTTCACATTGACTCGATGAGGTGGGAGCTAAGCCTTGTGATCTGTAATTGAAAAAGATATTATAGACTTTATGTGATGTTTGCTGATGTTACTTAGTGTAATGGATTGAAAAGATTGCAAATAACATAAACACATAAGCAAATTGAAACATAATCAAACATATCAACACAGTAACAATTTTATAACGAAGTTCACCAGACTTCTTGGCTACCTCTCCGGGTCCCTAGCTTCCAGTGTGACCACTTTATTAGTCTTCAAAATGCTTTTTACATACATGATCTCAAAAATAGAGACTCAAATGAGAAAAAGGATCTCACCATTGCGTTTAGCTCAAAATTTCAAGTCAGACGAGCATAAACTTGCCCATATTTGGACTTTGTGACTTCCAAACCCCCTAGAAAGTCCAAAACCACCTATGTCTAGGCAAAACCACCTTTCTCCCACACAAAACCGCCTCCTGCATCAAACTCGCCTTGGGAAACCTGCCAAATGGTATGGCGCTTCTGCAAAACAATAAAGGTTAAAAAAATAATGGGTGCTTGTCTGAGCAAGCCCCACCACTTGACAACATGGTCAATGGAGTAATGTGAAGGCATTATATAAAGGGAAGGTCGGCGGGTCAAATCCACCGCCCAACCTTACCGTCGTTTTACATTGGATATGGCATATACTACGGTTCGGCCTTGATATATATCTCTGGTTACTGCTTGTTATATGGTGGTTTGTTTATGATATATATGGTGTATCATTCAATACCTCCCGTTGCATGTGGGATAATCCACCAAAAGGATCGACGGTTGGTGGGTTGACCCCGGCCGTCGGCCTTTTATTTCGACAGCTTCTCCTACACAATAAATATATCATAATCTGATACCTTATCAAGAATCACTGTAGCCTGTCTAGTGCGGCCCCTCCAGTGAAAACTCAGTCTTCCAGGAGGTTAGGGGTTTGATCCTCCATGATCCCAAAATTTTTGGAAAATAGGTGATATTGGGCAAAATCTGGGCTGCCACATGTTAGCATCGGATTGGCCCATATCAACCAATTAGAATTTTCCACGTCACCTCCTCTGCTGACATCATCAAGGACTCGTGGCTCATACCTGGATTAACACGTGTCATTTTTGACATAGTGGTTGACTGTTGATCATTGACCGTTGACTTCTACCCTTTGACTTTTTCGTCATTTGCCCTAATTTTCCCAAAAAGCTTGACTGGTCATAACTTCTTCATCCGAACTCAGATTTATGCGCCGTGTGCACCATTGTAATTGTATCAACAATCTCTTCAACTTAATTCTACTTTCACCTACATTTGAGGACTTTGATCTGGAGGAAAAACTAGATCCATTTTGGATCACTCCTCCCCACTAGAAGCTTTTGGACCACCAAAAGTTGGTTTTAGCTGTCTAGTAAGTGAGGATAAATTTCCTTCACATTTCAAAACTTGATCCATCATGCTTTACTTGGATTTTTACCTTTGAGTCCAACTCAAAGATACTCATATTTTCCTCGTCGTGAAGTCCTTATCCTCCTGTCAAGAATTTTGTCCTCTTGTAGCTCACTGAGATACTCGGGCAAAAAATATTCAATGGAAGGTAACTGACCTTGCTCTTCGGGATTTTCAATCAATGAAGGCTCATAAAATCACAAGTTTTCAACATTTACGATAGAATAGATCTGCATATAAGTTGGTAGATCTAGGCAAAAAGCATTTTCACCAATTTTGTCAAGTATTTTGAAAGGACCATATCTAATTGGTTTCAACTTCTTACCTTCCCCTTGTAGTCTTTCTTTGCTGATGTACAACCAGACTTGATCACCAAATTGAAAAGTATGCTCAACTCGACGCTTGTCATGCCACGCCTTATACTTTGCTTGGCTTCTTTCCAACTGTTCCTATACTGCCTGGTGAATTTCATAGATTTGTTTAACGAACTTGGTTGCTTTGTCCACATCACTGTGTCGATCAACTACTATGTCTTTACCAAATACAAAATCAAAGGGAGACTTTGGTACAACACCCAAAGAAGTCTGAAAATGAGATCTCTGAGTAGAAGAATGTTTTGCATGGTTGTAAGCATGCTGCACATAACACAAATGCTCATCCCAAAGCTTGGGATGCTTGCTGCAATATCCTCAAAGCAACTGTATCATTGTCCAGTTCACCACTTCTATCTCACCATCTATTTGGGGATGAAATGTCGTGCTCTTCTTTATCTTTGCGTCCATTAGTTCCCATAAACTTGACGAAAATTTCCCAACAAATCGATAATCTCGATCGAATACAATAGAAGTGGGTAACCCAAAATGAACCCATACACTTTGAAAGAACAACTTTGCAGTTTGTTCACTTGTGACCTGTTTAGTACATGGTGTCAAAATACACATCTTACTGAACCCATCCACAACTACATAAAAATAATCATGACCCTTTCTAGACATTAGCAATCCCCCAACAAAATCCATGTAAACACTTTCCAAGGGACGAGAAGGAATTGTAAGTGGAGTATACAAGCCTAATTTTCTATTACTTGGCTTGCTTGTAGCACAGATAGTACATCCTTTAATATATCTAGAAACTGTCTCATTCATTCGCGGCCAATAGCAGAATCTTTGCAATTGTGCAACTGTTTTACTTATACCAAAATGACCTGATATGAGAGAAGTATGTGCTTCTCGAATTATATTGACTCTTTCAGTTTGTGGAATTCATAACTTTCCCAAATGATATAAGAGTTTGTCCTTTATGAAGTTATCCAATTCTTTTTCCTGCTTACCATGACTTAAAGTTGCATATACATCCTTAAAATATGTGTCTTGAGCATATTGTTTAATGTAACTTTCATGAATTACTAAATTATGCTTAAGTATTGTGGATGCATTTACAATTGGTCTTGATAATATGTCTACAACCTTATTATGTATGCCCTTCTTATATATGATAACAAGATGAAATTGATGTAGAAACCCCATCCATCTATAATGCCGTGATTGTTGCAATTTAGTTTGTGAGTGTAAGTATTGTAGTGGTTGATGATCTGTATGTATGATTGTTTCTTTACCCATTATGTAATGTTTCCACTTTTTAACACTCTGAACTAATGCATATAATTCCTTATCATATGTAGGATAGTTAACTACTGATGATGTAAATGTCTCAGAATGAAAGCATATAGGCTTTTTGTGGTGCATCAACACTGTTCCCGTGGCATATTCACTTACATCTGTCTCGATCTCAAATGGATGCTGAAGATTTGGTAGTGCTAGTACTGGCATTATACTGATCCTTTCTTTTAATGTGTTGAAGGATTTCTATTGTTTGCCTCCCCAATGAAACACCTGTTTCACACTTGTTAAAGCATGTAGAGGCGCTGCAATAAAAGAAAAGTTAGAAATAAACTTCCTCCAATATTTTGTTGCCCCTAAGAAACTTCTAACTTCTGTAGCAGTATTGGTCTTACGCCAATTTACAATGACTTCGACCTTAGAGGGATCTATCTTCAATTCACCACCCCCTACAATATAACCCAAATAATTCAAAGAGGTCATGCCAAATTCACATTTTGACAGTTTTACATAGATATTTTCTGTTTTCAAAACATCTAAAACCTGCTTTACATGCTTTAAGTGTTCTTCCCATTTTCTACTGAAAACAAGAATATCATCTAAATAGACTATTACAAAATCGTCAACAAATGCTCTAAATACATCATTCATGACTCGCATGAATTTAGCTGGAGCATTAGTTAAGTCAAAAGGCATAACCATCCATTCAAAGAGTCCTTGCTTTGTTTTGAAAGAAGTCTTCCATACATCCTGTTCTAAAACTCTAATCTAATGGTACCCGCTTCACAAGTCCAATTTAGAGAAGTAAACTATATCTTTTAACAGATCTAACAAATCATCAATGTGAGGAAGAGGATAACGATTATTTATTGTGATTTTATTTAATGCTATAAAATCAATGCACATTCTCCATGAACTGTCTTTCTTACGCACTAACACAATAGGTGATCCACATGGTGAAGTTCTTGGTCGAATAAACCCTTGATCGAGCAACTCCTACATCTGCCTCTTTATCTGTGCATTCTCTAGAGTTGATAACCTGTACATTCCAATGTTAGGTAGTGGAGCATCTTGCTACAAATAAATCTCATGTTCTATCTCTCGGTTGGGTGGAAGCCCTTTAGGCTCTTGAAACAAAATATCATAATCAAAAACAACTTTAACTAGATCTGCTTTCTGTTTAGGATTACAACCTTGGAAAGCATCGGATTTATCAATATCCTTTGCTTTTACAATCATAAGTAAAAATTGTTTACTTGAATTTACAACTCTTTTCATCTGTCCTGAATTTATGAGAGAGAAGTTATCTTTGAGTTTATGAGCTCTTACAATATATTCAATTCCATCCTTAGTGAGTTGATACTTACTTTGGTTCAATAGAAGATAGCATTTCTATCGTATACATATGGACTTCCTAATACAATTCCACATATGTCCAATGGGACTATGTCTAACTCACCTCATCTACAAACTTTGGCCCAATAGAAAAACGAAGTTTACATTGTTTCGTAACTTGTATCTTAGTTTTATCACACACCCAACCTAATCGATATGGATTTTCATGAGGTTTTGTTTCTAGACCCAACTTATTTACAATTGCTTCAGAAATCAAATTAACCTGTGAACCACTATCAAATAAAGTATCAATTTTAGTATGCTTGGAAATGAATCTAATGTGAAATAGCTCATTTCTTTTCCTCTCATCATTATCATTATCAACAGAATGCGAAGAAGTACTTGTATATTCTTTAGAATCTTTACCTTTTATACCTATAGTTGTAACCATTGTCTCGTCACCTGAATCTGATCCCAAGTCCTTTTGAAGAGCAGCAACATTCTTCTACTCCTTACTCCCAAACTTCTTAGGCTTGAATTCTGGATGCAATGACCAGCAATGTGCCTCATCATGGTCCTCCTTTTTACAGTGAGTACACAAAGGTTTATTTTTCTTCACGATGTTTGCTTTCTTCTCCTTCCACTTAAGTTTCATCTTGTCTTTATTCTTGCTTTCAATAGGTTTGGATGATTTCCCAACATTATGGGTTACATTTTTGCCTCTAGCTTCTAGATGAGTTGCTTGGACCAATACATCATCTAAGCTAGTTGGATTAAACATAAGTATAGTATGTCTCAAATAACTATGTAAGCCACCTATGTATTTCAACAATGTCTCTGGTGAGTCCAATGATATGCCTAATTTTAAAGCTCTTTTACGAAATTCCTGATTATAACTTTGCACACTTTGACCCTTTAACTGACGTAGTGTTTGCCAACTCATTATTGCTTGTTGCATATAATCCAAAGGATAAAATTTCTTTTTAATAGCAGAAAAAAATTCATTCTAAGTTGAAATGATTTTACCATGATTTTTGAGATCTTCTTGTGTCTTGCCTTCTGTTGTGGCCAGCAACAACCCCCCTTCTTATTTAGTGTTATTCCTAATACTAAATAAGTGGGGACCCTTAGTCAAAAATTTAAAAAATCAATTAGTGCTTTTATTTCTTTTTCAATAAAACTTACCATCATAAGCTTAGGAGAATACTCTTGAAAAATCTAAAAAAGCTTAAGTTTTATGATAATGTAGAATTATTCCTTAGGAAATATCGCATCGCAAAAAGATAATGAATACCTCCTTGCAAGCCGAATTCTAAGATTGCGAGATTGCGATGCGAAACTACACATTAAGAAAACATATATCGCATCGCATGCATCAAAGATCGCTTACGTTAAAAAACTTTAAACTGCTGATATGCGATGGCGCATATCGCAAATCGCATTTCGCGGAAAATATTAACTAAAATTGTCCTATGCCGCGATATTGTGATATTGCGATTTTGCGATAGAGCAGCAATGTGATAGAGTGGAAATGTGATAATGCGATATAGTGAGCAAGCGATGTTGTGAATCTGTGATGTTGCGATCTGTGATATTGCGAAGAAAATCGCAAAATCACTTCATCGCAGATCTTTCGGGCTCGTTGTTCAAAAAAGTATTTTCCACAAACCGAGACCTGGTTACGCGCTTTAATGCTATTAATGAGTTAGTTTCCAGTCATTAATGGAATATGGTTTTGTCCTTATCAAGAAGTCATTTCACGTAAGGTGGTATATTTTATACGTCTTCGGCATTTAAGACTTTCTCATCACCATTCCTTATCATCATTCTCACTTCACTTGTAAATTGCAGGAACGGCGAGCAAGAGAACGATACAAAGCAGTACGCAGGATACTATGGGAAAGAAAGGCAAAGCCTCGAGCTCTGAAGAGAAAGAAATGGCGCCCTTGTATACAGAGTCCGCCTGTAACCAAGATGCTAGTATTTCTACTTGGGAAGGCATGTATAATCTACTTGAAGAAGAGAATCCCAGAGTAATGGAGGTTGAGGCTACTGCAGGCTCACATGGTTCTTCCGAGGCATCCATTACAGAGCTAGCTTGTTCATTCTTGCACCAGATAGCGGCGAGGCCCAAAATTATCCCATACACAGACATGGTTAAATGGGTACTGGACAACGCTCACATCACAAACAGATAATTTAAAACTCAGGGTCAAGAGCTTATGGAATTATTATTTTTACAAAATTTGAGCTTTATATCCGCTAAAAGAAAACGCGCAAAAGGCGAAAAATGCACCAAGGAAGCCCGGATCAAGAAACAGAGGCAGTTTCCGATGCGTGATTGAGAAAAACTTCTTGAAAAGGAAATATTCTAATTGCTCAGTCACCTATAAGCCCAAAAAAATTGTAAGAAAGCAACGATAGAGGAAAAAGGTAAAACTTGAATCCTAAAACCAGTAGTATTTGTCAGAAATATCTTCAAAATGGTATGTACATATGAATAGCAATTACAAGTAAGATGGAGACAGAAGGCTCAAGAAAAGGAAGAATCAATCCAAAGGTTAACCAAGTTGAATTGGGATTGTTACTGGGCATATTTGGTAAAACCACACAGCGAGTGCATGACTCTCAAGTGTATCATCAATTCTGCCGAGAAGATGGTGCCAACTCTTACCGATTCTGTTTTCACAGCACAGCTAAAATCAGAATTTGGCCAGCTGACTCTTCTCAAATAGATGCTGAACGCATGCGATTTCAAGGAGCAGCTACAGAAATAATTAGTTAGTAGTTTTAATTTTAGATTCAGTTTTAGTGTTAATTTTGTTTAATTTCTGCCTAAAATGAGGATGGTCATTTAAACCACATCCTACATTTTTGTAATAAGTTATTTTTATATTTAGTTACTAGTATTTAAACCCTTCTCATGCATTTAGAGAAGGGTCCTGAAATTTATCAAAAACTCATCCCCCGAACATGCACTTTTGTACCCTCTGAGGAGGTTTTGATGAATGAATGGAACAGGATTTATTGATATCTGTATTTAATATCCGCTACTGATGTTGCACTTCTGTACTCTTAGTGGATGTCGGATTAAGAAGAGATAAATCATTATCTCTTGAAGCTCATGAGTAGAACTAGTTATAAATGGCACTTCTATCTCTTAACTATTTCTGCCTTTGTGCTAAAAGTGATATTCATTTTCAGTTGTTTATATATTGATGCGTGAATGTCTGAGTTATCATTTGGCACTTTTGTACGGTGGTAGCTATTTATTTATGCTTAATGTATGAGTAGCTTATTATGCGATATGTTTTTCACAACTGTTTCATCTAACTTTTTATACGAAGTGGTTTATTTGTATTGAATTCTTTTCTCATAACAGTTGAATTATCTTTATTACCAATTGTTATCTGAAATCATTTTAGATCGCATAACAGAAGGATTACACCCCTGGGTTAGTGTAGACTTAGATATTTCTGCTTATTAGAATACAATTTGCATATTATTAGATTAAAGTTAGAATTAGAGCATCTCACTTAGGAACTTTTAGAAGGGAAATATCAATTCTTCACACACACACACACATAAATTGGGAAACTGGTCCCATATCCCCAGTCGGACCCACTATACCAAATGGAAAAGGATCTGCTAACCAAGGTCCAGACCGGGTGGGTATCCCCCTTGTTGTAGACCCGATTTTCAGGGCTTCAACATATTTGGTGCTAGAAGGAGGGCCTCGAACTGTGAATGGCAAGCAAGTCTAAATCTAAATACCATTCTGAGAGTAAATCGCCCTCACCATCTCCCCTGACTTCTCCATTGCATTTAGAATCTTTAAATCTAGAGCCAAAAGTAACAGGAGCAATAGCCGCTACTACAAACCCTGACATTTCAGAACAATCTACTATTGAACCTCCTGAAGTTGAATCTTTGATTCACAAACTTCAACGATTTTCTATATCTCCTCAAAAATCGGATAAATATCAAGGTAGCGTGACTTCGCAATATAACCCTGCTCACCCTCTTACCAGATTAAAGAGTGAAAAGTTTGGTGTTCAGCCAACTGAGTTACCTCTACCCATAAGGAAGAGAGCAAGGAAATCTCCTAAAGGGTCCAATAGCAAGACTCTTTCATCATCATCATCCATCTCAACCTCTCCACCGCGAAGTCAACCATCCACTCCTCCACTTCAGATCATTGTCCATCAGTCCACCGGTACTCCTACATCTCCTTCTCAATCATCTGGAGTCATAATATCCTCATCTTCTCAACCACAGGGATCATCTTCTGCACTTTCCTCTGCTAATAGATCAGTGATGGCCCAATCTCCATGGAATAACCCAGGGGCAGTCTTAATGCCTACGCCCTTGAGTCAATTACCGGCCCATCATGAAAAATGGCTGCCTAAGTTTAACCCTGAGGCAGGCATTGTTACAGGGAAAAATGTCTATATAGAACTGCTCTATCCCACTAAGGTGTGACAGCTGCCTTAGAAACAAACAGAGAAAAGCTACATTCATTTTTCCTTTATGAATTATAGATAGAGAGGAACAGAAAGACCAACCTCTGTCTTGCGCTAATCTCCTGATTTGATTCCCCTCTTCTTTGATAGTCTTTAGCTACCTGCTCCCTTGCACGCCCAGCTTCACAAAGTACCTGTAAGATCACGGAAGCATAGCACTATACAAAGACATGGATCTATAATCATAAACAATCTAGGATCAAATGTAAATTGACCATACAAATGTAGCAAGCATCAATGACACAAGAGCATGGAGGAAAACTTGAATAACTTTTATTGATAAACAAGAAAGAGCCAAGAGGAGTTACAACCAGTTGTTCTGACCCAACATCAACCTCCCAGCAAAGAAGCCCCTCTTCACCTCAAACAAAGCTTAGATCACCCAACAATCTGATGTTTGTCTCAAGAAACCAACAACAATTCCTTACAATATGCAAAATTCCAGCCTCTGGATCTCTGGGATGAGGGATCCATATATAGATATTTGTAATGGAGATGAGTCAGCTCATGATTTGATTAGTGTCTTCCCTCTGATAGTTCTTGCTTCCACTTGGAGATTGATGGTCTCTTACTCATCCTTGGTCGAATTCAGTGAGGCAAGTGTCACAGGAGAAGATTCTGGAAGCTTCCATTGCCTCTCCACCTCGCGGAATGACACTGCCATTTGTCATTTCTCACCCATCGCACCCCACAGAAGGGATTTTTGAAATGCAACGCACACTCACAGTGTATTTAGGTGAGATGCAACGCACTTGGCCAGTGGAGCAGCTGAAATGATCCTGTTTTGACTAATTCTGAGCAGTTTTTCGTGGAGAACTTCTGGGAGAAGCTATAATATGTTGACCTTGTTCCTTTAGGGGTTAGAACAACATTTTTAGGGACTTAGGAGCCCTTGGTTTATGGACATTTCATGCTTGGGGTTGTAGGGCCCAAAAATGTCTATAACAGTTGCCCCATAAAGCATGAGGTCGTTAATCTTTTGATGTCGGGTGAAATGCTTTATTATGAGGATCTGAAGTTCTTTCAGTGCTGGGAGGAGACCTGTAATAAGATACAATACAATACATTATCTTCATAATATTTTCATGATCTAGCTGAGGCAGGCATTCCCATGCTCAGCTTTATAAATTCATTTTCATGTACATAGGACAGACAATCGTCTGAGTTTAGACTGATGATTCTGATAGAGCCATCATCCTTTTGGTTGGATGATTATCTGTGCGGCAATGATGTACATTTTATGTCTTTATTTCCCTGAATATATATCGCAGCCCGGATGGATGAAACTAGATCCGGGGTCTTCAATCTCGTTCGATCTTCACTCGAAGTACAAGTCGATCCATGTGAAAGTTGTTATGGAGTCGAACATGGAAAGACATCGCATGATTACCAGCCAATGATGTAAGTTGTTAACAGGCGCGAGAGGAATCACCGATAATGATAATGACCCTCAAGGTACTGCAGTACAATTCACGTGGTGTGAATAAAGGACTTGGCGTCAAACACCATGCAAAATCTTTCGATCGAAGGCCATTGATGTAAACCTATCGCTGGAAGTGAGAAACTTGCCGTTGAGGCATGCAAGCTTCAAAGTACTGAATGGGGTGTTCCTAGATCAACTTCTTGGATAGTGAGCTGATGTCGACAAGAAGCGATCCATCACAGGAGGGCCTTAATGAATCCCACATCAATGACACGGAACGGAGTAAATGATTTTAATGGAGGTGAAAATGATCTGGTGATATAAGGTTTAGGGTGGCAGTCATGAAAGAATGGAGTATAAATGTATGGTAGTGGGTGAGACACAGGTGAATTCTCTGAATGACTTCTCTTGAACATATCGGCGACACTGATGTGATGGATTGGTAGCATTAACCCCAAATGTGGATGGTATGATGGGACCATTGTGATGTGACCGGTGAATGAAACAACCCAACCCTACTCGGACACGGAGTGGAAGTGTCACGTTCAAGAGCGACTTGCTACCAACAAAGTTTCTTTAAGTTTTCTTCCCAATTTTTTCCTAGTCATTGCTGACCAGTACTTCTTTATTTTTGTCAAGCTTGAGGAGGATAACATATGCTTGTTCTATAATTTTCCCTTCGGGCAAACCCATCGCTATGTTTTAACGAGCCTAGCGATAGTGAAACTCGTTCTCATCTATATACAAGTTTGTCGCTATTAATATTTTTTAACGAGTTTAACGACAAAGATAACTCGGTCCTTTTCAATTTTAGAGAGTCTAAAAAGGAACGTAAAGGTAACTCCAAAATTCATTTTTCGTCATTTAATCCCTTTAGTCTGAAAAAGTATAAAACAATACAAAAGGGATGAATTTTCGATACTTTTAACGAGCCGAACAAAACAAGCACTCGATATTTTTGTGTAATAATCTCTCAGGTCCAAAAAGATTAAAATCTAGAGGAGAGATAGCACTTCCTGTCCCTTTAACGAGCTGGAGAGGCCAATGGCTCAGCAATCTTTTCATATTTTACGAGTCAGTTGAAAAGAGCTTAAAGGAGACTCGTCTTTTGAGGAACGAGTGATAAAATGGGTAGCAACTGATTCCAGGTAAGGTTTGGAATTTTCCAATCACGACAGTGTTACAAGGATGGCTAGTGAAATCACTCTTCGCAGCTGTTCCTCAAAATGGGTAAACAATCAAATGGAGGTGAATGATCGACCAATGCAAAAGTGGAGGTGATGGTGCAAACACGACCAAGGCTTTAATGGCTGAAGTACTACATTCACAATGGTTATTTACCGGGGAATAGTTCATTTTTTAACGAGCTTAAATGCGGGGGAAACATTTGCTCATGGCTTATGTTTATTTTTTAACGAGCTTGAACTATGTGCTAAAACTGCTCGATGCAGGTTTATTTTTTAACGAGCTTGAACCTTGTGGTAACATTGCTCGAGGTGGGTTTATTTTTTAACGAGCTTGAACCCTGCAGTAACACTGCTCGTGATAAGTTTGCATGCCCCCAGCATAATAACGCAAATCGAGGTGCATGCCCCCCAAGCTTCATTGCATTCAACTCGATGGTTGGAATGAAGGTTTACTTTGAGATTTGGAAAGGGGATTTGTTTCATTTTTTAATGAGGTTGACATAGTAAAAGAACTATCCTCATGACTCCTTGTTTCATTTTTTAACGAGGTCGACACGAGATAAGAACCATCCTCTAAATCCACCATATGTACAGTATTTGATAGAAAATAAAAAACTGATGGATGACTAAGGTTGCTGGAATAATCTTCGTGGTAATCTAGAAGATGGGAGCGATGGTGGTAATCTTCCCATGGTGCCTCTCCTATCATCATTGTTTGAATGATTCCTTCGTCTGTAGAATGTACATGCGACCAAGGATCTGAAGAGGTGCCATATTCCTTAGTCCTATCTATCCAAACACTCGATGAGTGTTGATTTAGGTTTGCCCCCCAGGCCAAGAAAATTGATTGCTACAATATTTCTAAAATGGCGATGATCCATGGTGACAAAATGTTTAGGAATCTTCCGAATCCATTAGATATAGAAGATTTCATATTGCAGGTTTCCACTGTGGCCACTTCCGCCAAATTGCTCGGAGGCGGTAGGGCAAAAGTACCCATTAAGGCAGGGTCTTTTAGGAGGCCTACTCCAATATTTTGAAGCGAATGATTGCTTCCATGGATCATTGGAATGCTTCCCGTAGCTTGTGAACCATTGGGGAGAAATGTTTGTTGGTCGACGATTGTAATTCCTCCTTGGAAGGGAAATGCAATCTTCCTGAAGTAGGTCGACACAACTGTGGCCATGGCATATATACAGGGCCTTCCCAGTAGGATGTTGTAATCGAGGTTTCCGTCAATTACTTCAACATCAATTTCTACTGGCTTGCCCCCAAGTTCAACTTGCAAGTTACTTAAAATCCCGTATGGAGTGTATGATCGTCCATCAAATGCTTTTAACGTCGTTGGTGATCTCGACAAGGGTGGTGAGTCTAAATTTTTCCAGCAACTCATCGACATAATACATGTAGATGCCCCCTCATCAATAATTGTTCAATGAACAGTTTTGTTGAGGGCTTTCACTTGAATAAGGAAAGCTAGTTGAGCTGGTAATTGAGGGTCATATCCTTTATGATCAAAGGCCACAAGATTGGAATCCATTGGGCCAATCCCACCTATTGCTGATAATAAAGTTTGCTTTTGGGAGGGGCAATTTTGCAGTACCTCAAATGTCGACATAGCGGACGGCGATTGGGCCAGGTCCTCTATTATATTAAATGTCGATTTGTGTACTACTCCCTTTGGCAGCTTTATCATTGGTTCAGGAATGATCGGTGGCACAACTTCGGTCAAAGTTGTTGTCGAACTACTAGGTTGTTCATTAGCCTTGTTATTCGACAGTTGTGGATTCCCGTAATCTTTATTCCTTGTCAAAGCATCATTTTGCTGCTTTGAGATAGACAACATAAGCACTTGGGATCGGGAAGCATTTTGATTAGCAACTAGTTTGGTTCCCGGGCTTGGAAACGGATCAGTCAATACTGCTGAGGTTTTTGAACTCTTAAAGAGTTTCTTAACTTCAGCTTTGTGTGGACAATCTGTTGTCTGATGATCCTCATCACATATATGACACCCCGCAGGGGGTTTCCTTTGCCCAGAAGGGTTTGCAGAAGGTTTTTCAGGAGATGACTCATCCTGCTTCTTTTTTCTCCCTTTCTTTTTCTTCTTGCCCCCTGGTTGCTTCAGTTGTTTGCCCTTGTCGATCGACACAACATTTACTTTCGAGGCAAGAAGTTCCTCATTTGCATTTTGATCAGAAATCTTACGGGTTTTCTTAGATGTAGCGTTTGTCGATTTCGTGCTTGTCGCACCAATCACGCCATCGCCGGCATGAGAGTCATTGTTTGATTTAGGAGGAGGAGGGACCGAGAATTCCGGTCTAGGCGCGTCAGGTATTTTATCATAGAGCGTGCCAGACTTAGTGTAAATCAAGTCCAAATATTGCGCACGAGCAATAACTTGCTCTTCGGTGACGACTCCCCCTTTTGCCACATCTTCTATAATGGGAGGTAACAAAGACTTAATAAACCATTCAGCTAAAAGTTGATCAGGAACATACGTTTTTACCATTCTACGACGACGTCACCACTCATGAATATGATCAGATATGTGAGTGGCCGTTGTTTGTTTGAAATTGGTAAGAAGTTCTGTTTCTGTTTCGTACCTTATCGGTAACTGAAAATGGGTTAAAAAGTTTGTGGCTAGGGTACTGAAGTTGTCAAATGAAGCTCTGGGTAACTCGATATACCATTTTGCTGCTGGACCAGTTAACGTCCTCTGGAAAAGGCGAAGCCTGATCGAATCATCGTTTAGGGTGTTTGATGAACACCACAGATGAAATGTCATCACATGATTCGACGAGTCTTCACCCAGATTTCCATTAAATTTAGGAATATCTGACGGAAGTTTATGCGGAATCGCTGGCCACCAAGGGGCATAAGCAATTGGATCATTCGTCAGCCGGTTTAGATCTGGTAATTCTAGAGTTGCTACAAAGGGCAACTGTTGATTCAGATTAGGCGAAGCATACCCAAGATAAGATGGAATCGCCTAAGCAATGGGTCTTTGCATACCAGCATAATGTATTTGATGCTGGCAACTTTGACAAGGTTGATGGGCATAACCATTACAATATGGTTGCTGATAACCGCTTTGGAAATGCGGTTGCCCATTACTTACAAAGAGTTGTTGCTCAGGTCCTTGATATGATTGCTGGAATTGCGGTTGTTGAGATTGAACCAGCCCTGGTTGTTGGATCATTTGCTATTGTCCAATACTGGATGATTGACCAAGATGAGGAGTCATAGTACTTGTTTGAGCCTGAGTCGCTCCAGATAAGGAGGCACTAACCTGAGGTTGTGATTGAGTCGTTGAGACAAGTGGCTGTTGTATTGCAACCTGAGAAACTTGGGGTTGACATATAACAGGTAGCACTTGTACTTGCGATGTAGTCACCATAACAGGTATAGTGGGAATATTCGACACAGGGCGGACTGGTTGCATTGAATATACAACCCTTGGTTGCTGAGGCAGTATTGGTACCCAACCGCTGGATGTAATTCCAGTTTGACCTAAACTTTGTTGTAAACTCCCATATGGTTGTTCTCCGGGAGGGAACAATGAAAAGGCATATTGCCCTCCATATGGTGGCAATCCAGTACTTAAAGGGTAGATTGGCCTTTGAAGACACATTGGATCAATTTGTTGAGTTTCAACATAAGAAATACCAGATGATAATCCGGATGAAGAAATAGGAACTAACCATGTCGTCGAAGCAGTCCCTGATTGGACTCCGGCTTGTTGTTGATAACTTGCCGGGACAGATGGTATACCAGCGAACATTGTTGGAGTAGCAGCAGGAGGCTCTGCTGCTGCTGCGTCGGATGACATAGTCCTGGCTATCGACGGTTGTTCAGACATATCTAGTCTATCCAAAATATTTCCTACGATTCTACAAGAACTTGCGATGAAGGGAGACTAACTTTTGAGACCAACGAGGGAATAGTGACGCTATTCCGATTAAAATAAATTTTAGACGCTTTGACACAACTTGTTTTTTCAATTTTTAAGAGTCGAGAAAAAACAAAAGATGACTCTAGTCTCCTTCGATTTTTAATGAGCTTGAAGTGACAAGTGCTCAGATGGACCTTTTCCGTTAAGGAGTCTGAAAAGGGATGAAAGGGACTGCTCTGGAAATCTAGGTAGAGGGATTACCAAACCAATCGCAAAATTGCAGAATACTTTTTATGGTACAGCAGTCAATCTTCCCGAATGCTGTGTTCAGTGCATTTCGATCGATAGGGTGGCAGACATGGCTTCCTATGGATAAAGGATTAAGCCTATTGTGGTCTCCCAAAATATACTCGACGGTACGTGGGAGCATAAGTCCGTACTGGTACTTATCGTCGCAAAGCGGAGGAATCACCCAACCATCAGTGAGAACAACAGTTACCAGGCTTTACGACGCCGGAATACGTCTCTAGCCTAGACTTCTAGATGTTGTACGTTAGGTTCCAATGCGTTGTTAGATTCATTGAATTTATTTTATAGTTGATCTTGCTTATGAAGTTTGCCTTTCAGGTTCACCGCGAGATGTAGTATAATTTCTAAAATGCAATCCAATATGATAAACAATCTTTTTATCTTCTTTGTGCAATGAAAATCCTAGCTACTAAGGAAAGAAAGACAAAATCCTTTCACAAAGAGCAAAGAGCACACTCTAAATGCACTTTCCTAAATCAAACCAATCAGACTGTCTAAATGCAAATGCACATGCATGTATTTGTTTTCGACTTTCTTAGTATATGAATGCTAAAAAGAAATTTGATGCACAAATCTGAATTTCTTTTCAAGCGATAAATATCAACAAGTTTCTTTTCGAAATCAAAAAAAGGAGACGATCACAACACCTTACAATTTTGAAATGAATACTTGTTCTTGACACTAGAAAATTACAAATTTAGACCAAAAGCAATAGTAACAGAATAATCAACCATCAACAGCAATCAAACTCTTTCCTATGATTGAAATCGACACTTGCGACAGTTTCAAATCAAAGGACGACAGTACGATTATGCTACTTTTGCAAAGGAGAACTGAAAATGACTCAACAAACACATGAAAACATCTACAGTTCGTTTGTACAAAGGAGGCGGAATAACAGCAAGGAAAAGGGGTTTCAAACAGACATATACTAATCACAGGCACCAAAATTCAGGAATAGAACTGGAAAGAATGAATCACAGAAACCAAAACTGCACAGAGCCTAGTCTAATCAGTGCACCTGTAACACAGAGAATTTGAAATGCAGCTCACCTTGTCCACTCGGGAATTGCGCTGAAGTTCAAATCCTCTAAACAGTACCTGCGCTGGGCCAAAAACGAGACTCTGTTTGGGTTCCGGGTCACAGTTTGCAGTTCAGTTCTTGGGTTTTGGCTGAGCAAAAAGCAATCAGTAATGCAACAATCAGGGGTAGATCTAAGGAGGATCTAAGAGCTATCACAACGGCAATCAGATAGTTTGTGAATCAGTTGTTTAAATCATAAACAGATCCAATAGATGGATTGAAATAGAAGTTATCTGCTTTTCATTTGTTATGGCAAATGCAGTTTGAATGCTACTTGTAAGTTTATGAAACAAACAACAAAGAATGATAAACAAACAAACTAATTAGCTCCCCAGCGGAGTCGCCATTTTGTTACAGGGAAAAGTGTCTATATAGAACTGCTCTATCCCACTAAGGTGTGATAGTTGCCTTAGAAACAAACAGAGAAAAGCTACTTTCATTTTTCCTTTATGAATTATAGATAGAGAGGAACAAAAATACCAACCTCTGTCTTGCGCTAATCTCCTGATTTGATTCCCCTCTTCATTGATAGTCTTTAGCTACCTGCTCCCTTGCACGCCTAGCTTAACAAAGTACCTGTAAGATCATGGAAGCATAGCACTATACAAAGACATGGATCTATAATCATAAACAATCTAGGATTAGATGTAAATTGACCATACAAATGTAGCAAGCATCAATGACATAAGAGCATGGAGGAAAACTTGAATAGCTTTTATTGATAAACAAGAAAGAGCCAAGAGGAGTTACAACCAGTTGTTCTGACCCAGCATCAACCTCCCATCAAAGAAGCCCCTCTTCACCTCAAACAAAGCTTAGATTACCCAACAATCTGATGTTTGTCTCAAGAAACCAACAGCAATTCCTTACAATATGAAAAATTCCAGCCTCTGGATCTCTGGGATGAGGGATCCATATATAGATATCTGTAATGGAGATGATTCAGTTCATGATTTGATTAGTATCTTCCCTCTGATAGTTCTTGCTTCCACTTGGAGATGGATGGTCTCTTACTCATCCTTGGTCGAATTCAGTGAGGCAAGTGTCACAGGAGAAGATTCTGGAAGCTTCCATTGCCTCTCCACCTCACGGAATGACACTGCCATTTGTCATTTCTCGCCCATCTCACCCCAGAGAAGGGATTTTTGAAATGAAATGCACCCTCACAGTGTATTTAGGTGAGATGCAACGCACTTGGCCAGTGGAGCAGCTGAAATGATCCTGTTTTGACCAATTCTGAGCAGTTTTTCATGGACAAATTCTGGGAGAAGCTATAATCTGTTGACCTTGTTCCTTTAGGGGTTAGAACAACACTTTTAGGGACTTAGGAGCCCTTGGTTTATGGACATTTCATGCTTGGGGTTGTAGGGCCCAAAAATGTCTATAACAGGCATGCTAGTGGATGAACATATAAATAACTTTATGCTATCCATAAATCTCAATGGAGTTACCAACGAAGACATTGTTGTTCGACTTTTCCTTTATACTCTGTAAGGAACAGCCGGATCATGGTATTTCTCATTACCATCTGGATCTATTACTAGTTGGGAGATTTTCCAAGAACAATTCCTGACCAAGTTCGGTGATGACAGGTCTATGGTGACACTGATCAACGACCTGTCTAACCTTAGGGTCGAGTCAAAAGAACCTACCAAAGATTTCAATTTACGTTTCAATAAAATCTTAAACAAAATTCCTACTACTTCCAATCCTAGCGAAGAAGTGCGAAGTGAATGGTACATCACTACTCTACCATCAAACATAGCAATCTTTGTTGATAGGGCTAACAAAACAACTTTAGTTGAAAATATGAAAGAAGCAATAGCAGTAGAGAAACATATTATGGCCCTAGAAAAGAAAAATGCGTTAGAAGAATGAAAATCCAAGAAGGTTACTTTCAAGGAAGATCCCAAGAAAAAACAATCAAAAGATTAATTCGATTTAGAAGGATTGCAAAAAGTTTTGAAGACCATGTCTAACGAGATGGTCGACATTAAGAAACAAGTGGCAGAAAATTCTTCTAAAAAGCCGTACAGACCTTTTAAAAGAAACCCTTCGACCGATTCCAAACCCCCTAACGCTATTACAAGTGCTGCATCCGAAGAAGAAGAAGAGGAAATCGCTACTGAGGAACATACTGATGAAGAAGAAGTTGTAGAATTACAAGGTATGTGGAATTTCATCCTCCGAGATGAAGAGGATCAAGAGGCATCCCTGGTTAGTACACGTAGTAGAAATCAACTTGATCTGCCTCAACCTACACCTAGCCAAAGAGCGCAAGCTCGATGACTAAGGATAAAGTCGCAGCCAAGAAAACGGCACCTAAACCGACTCAAACCATCCCAGTCCAAACAGACCCATCAACTTCATCTAAAACGTTGATTGTTTCAGATGAAATGGAGTATAATATTATAGAAGACATGAAAAATACTAGGGCCAATATCACTTTTTACGAATTGAGCAAGTTAAAACACCAGCAAAAGGTACTTTTGAAAGAATTACATGCTATACCAGTTGCACCTTTGCCCACCACTGTAACCTCTCAAGCTTCCCATGGCATGGGAAGACCTCCAACTAATGCGACTAATAAAGTTGATCCAAATGATATCACCTTAATTGGAGGTAGATCGAGGTCTCATACTCCCCCATTTCTTCTTACTTATGAAATTTTCAATAAAAATTTGCATAATTGCGTAGTGGATTCTGGAGCTTCATTGAATATTTTACCAAAGTCAATATGTGCAAAATTGAACGTTCAACTACAAAAATCAGCTGCACGCATAGTTCAATTAGATTGATCGCAAGTCGAAGTGATTGGCGAATTAAATCAGGTCACCATAAGGTTGTCATCCAACCCAAAGGTATGTCAAGTTGTCGACATTTTAGTTGCTGATATTCCAGAATTTTATGGCTTAATTCTTAGTAGAGATTGGTTAGAAAAACTTCATGGATACTTTGCAACTGACTGGTCGCACATGTAGCTCCCTTATAATGGTAAACCAAATCAGATAAAATTTGAGCGGGAAAGACATCAGAAATACATAGTAACAGAACTGGAGGGAGAAAATGAACCAGTAGCATACAACAATAACATCATTGGCAAGTACTTAGTAGATTCTTTCCTAGGAAATTTTAATGATCATACTTCACCTTACTTAGAACATTCTGTTTTATCTCAAGTGGCAAATTTCTCTCAAACGGATAGTTCTAAATGTATTAATTTTATAGATAGTCCTGTAAATAAATCTTTATTTTGGAAATTATTTTTTGACGGTTCTAAGTCTAACGAAGGAGCAGCAGCAGGATGCATGTTAATAAGTCCAGAGGGAGATAAAACTATGCTAACCTGCAGACTCAAATTTGATTGCACCAACAATACCACAGAATACGAGGCTTTAGTCCAAAGGTTATACAAAGCAATCGGAGTAGACGTCAAATACCTTCAAGTTTTCGGAGATTCTGAAATTGTAATCAGATAGGTACGTAATACTATACATTGTTTATCAGGTCATTTAAAACATTACCAATCTTTAGTTCAAGATCTGATTGAACACTTTATAGCATTTAATATTTCATCAATTCCTAGACTCCAGAATGCTAGTGCAACCTCTTAGCTAACGTGGCTTCCAAGCTCATTCCTTCAGAAGATTTTAGCCCTGATCGATTTTTAATTGAATTGATTTTTAGACCATCTATTCCTTATAACATTACCAATTGGAGGATTTTCAACGACGATCCTGATATCGTGAGTTTCCTCACATCTGAAGGATCCTATACCAATTAAATAATTGACGAAGACCAACATGATCAACAATTGCAACAAGATAGCACTAGCAATGCCATACCTAAGTTAGTAGTCAAGTTAGAGGACCTTTATGATTTGAAAGATCAGTTTAAAATATCTACCAATTCAAAACTCCAAAGTTGAACTTTGAACTATGAATTAGTAAATCTAGGAACTGATACCAAACCACAGAATATCAATCTAGGCCTTGGTCTAGCCCCTGAAGAAAAATTAGCGTATATTCGTCTCTTGAGACAATGCAAAAGTGTCTTTGCTTGGAATTACAATGAACTCAAAACGTACGACACCTCCATCATCCAACATACTATTCCAATGATAGATGATGAAAAACCTGTCCAACAAAAGTTGAGAAAGATCCATCCCAACCTAGAAAACCAGATCAAATCTGAACTCAATAAGTTATTGAAAGCCAAATTAATTTTTCCCGTTCGACATTCCAAATGGGTTTCCAATATGGTCCCTGTTAGAAAGAAAAATAGAGATATTAGAATCTGCATTGACTTTCGAAATCTTAACAAAGCTTGCCAAAAGGATAATTTTCCTTTGCCTCCCATGGAACAAATACTGCAGGTAATCGCGGGATCAGAATTAATGTCATTCTTGGATGGATTCTCAGGATACAATCAAGTGTTGGTACATCCTGATGATCAATTAAAAACCACATTAAGAACTAAATGGGGCACATATGCATATCAAAAGATGCCATTTGGTCTGATTAACGCAGGTGCCACATTTTAGAGAGCCATGGACATCGCATTCAAAGGTTTAGTTAATAAATCAGTGGTAATCTATTTGGATGATATAACTACATATTCCAAGAAACGAAACAATCATCTTAGAGATTTAAAACAAATCTTCCAACGTTGTCAAAGGTATGGAATTTCACTTAACCCGAAAAAGTCCTTTTTCACATTAAGTGAAGGAAAACTTCTCAGATTCATAGTGTCAAAGTCTGGAATTCACATTGATCCTGACAGAATAAAGGAGATTTCCGCAGTACCCCTACCTCAAAACAAGAAAGCCGTGCAATCTTTTCTTG